>CM062816.1:2073020845-2073663345 GCA_031772625.1 Pinus tabuliformis | reverse complement strand
GTAAAATAATCTGTAGTTGTAAGGATATACCTATGCTGTTTAGAAGAGTGAGGAACGATCTCACCTATTATATCCAATCCCCATTGATCAAAAGGTTGATTGATATTGATTGGTTGCAAAGGCAATGATGGTTTCTTTTGTCTTCCACCAGTAGTTTGACAAACTTGACATTTCCTTACGTGGCTATGCACATCTTTAAATAGTGTAGGCCAATAGTATCCTGCGCACAAGATTTTATGTGCTGGAGTATCTCCAGCATAATGTCCATGTGCTGGTCCATCATGGAGTTCCTGCAACACTTTTTCAGCTTCAGCTTTCTCAAGACATCGAAGGAGAACAGAATCATAATTCATCCTAAAAAGTACATCGTTTACGAGTTGATATTTCTTAGGCTTCAACCTTAGGGCTCTTTTCTTTGAATAATCTAGGTTTGAAGTAGCATAGCCGTTCTTTAGATAAAATATGATATACAGTGATTCAATATCATTTAGGCTTACCTCATACATTTGTACTTCTAAATACGGTATTTCAGAAATAAGCGATGCTCCAGCCAGCATTTTACAAAAGCCTTGACCTTTTATAATATTTGCTGGTTTAATTTCAACGTTGTATTGTTGTAAAGAAGTAACCTAATTCGCTCTCTTTTCACCCACATCTTTCTGTACTAATATATTTCTTACCGCTGGAAACGGCACAATGATTTTTGTATGGGTTTTAAGAACGGTCTGAAATGTTTGATCACTTTGAAAACAGCGTAAGCTTGCTTCTTGACGTCATAATAATTTAATTCGGCCCCTTGTAGATTTGAACTGAAAAAGGCAATTGGGGCTTCCGCATTATCTTGATTTGCTTGAGTGAGTATCGCAGCATATGATGTATAAGAGGCAAATGTATATAAAATGAAAGGATCGGAGAAATTTGGAGTGGCTAAAGATGAGGCGTTTACAATCGCTTGTTTAATCAGATTGAATGCTTCATATTCTTCTTGGCCCTATTTAAAGATTGAATTATTTTTAATCATTGCTTGTAAGGGAGATACAATCCTTGAAAATTCTGGAACAAATCTCTTTACAAAATTAATTTGGCCAAGGAAGGTGATTCAGATTTAAACAGGAACGCAATGAAATACAAAGATAACCATAAAGACAGATATGCAGCGGAAATAATACCTCATTTCATTACTGTAAAATACTGAAATATGCATACAAACAGAAATGGAAATAAACCAGCTAGGGCGATGGTAGCTTATCTCTGAGAAGAGATGTGGTGGCTATATGCCTCTGAACTGTCTTACAATGAGGCTCGAAGGCCTATTTATTGTTGAGAAACAATGGAAAACCCCTCACATTCCAAAACCTAACCCTAGGAGATGAAATGCCAAATTGTGGGCCCCGTTTTTTGGGTAAGTTGGTACATCAACTTCTCGGGGTCGCAAATGGGTCATACTATCTCCGTTTGACGTGCATGATAGCCCATTGGAAAGATCTCTCTGAGGAATACGACGGAAAAGACAATTTTTAAATATAAAAATCGTTGGCGATAAATTTCCCAAAAAATGTCGTTTAGGGCCTCAAAACGGCTCCAGAAGTTTAGGACCCGAAAAACTACTAAAAATAGTAAATTGTGCTATAATTAAGGAAACTAAAAAAAACTGTAATAAGCACTAGAGGGGATCCAAGTGGAATTAGCGTGTGGCCACAAATATCCACCTAGATCATTCCTCCCCCCTTAGGAAGCAATGGTCCCTATTGCGTTGAGTTCCTCCATGAGATCAGGGAACTTCTGCTGCACTTGGTCCCTAGTGAGCCACTTGCCCTGGTGAAGGAGTTGTCCTGCTTTGATAACTCGATACAGTTGGATATTCTGCTGGCGAGTGTGCTTGATCTGTGTGTCCATGATCCGATCAGTTGCAGCTTGTTCCATGCAAGCTGGATTTAACTCTGTGGGTGTGAGTTGTTCTACAATGTCGGACATGTCTAGTAATGGTGGAAAGTATGGCCGAAGGCGATCGACATTGAACAACGGGTGCAGGCCAAGGAATGGGGGAATGTTGAGCTCAAATGAATTGTCTCCCACAGCCTTGGTAATGGTGTAAGGGCCATATCGGAGTGGTCTGAGTTTCCGATAGGCTCCGGTAAGGTGTTCCTTTTGCAAATGCAACCAGACTTTGTCGCCCACTTGAAACTTGTGTGGCACCCGATGTTGATCATGTCGCTGCTTGTACTTGGCATTTGATTTCTCCAGAATGTCATGGACCTGCTGGCGAATATGTTGGATGTGCTCAATGAAGCTATTTACCTTATTGTTTCGGACTGGACATCAGCAGAATCTGTGTGAGTAGCTGCAAATGGCATGGCCACATCGATGGGACATAGTGGCTGGAATCCCAATCCCACCTGAAAGGGGCTGTGGCCAGTCGAGCTGTGGAGAGCCCGGTTGTAGCTGTGTTGAACATAGGGGAGGCTCTCGTCCCATGTGCGTGGATGCTTTGAGTTGTACATGCACAGAATGTGTACGATCATCCTGTTGACGACCTCAGTCTGGCCATCAGTTTGAGGATGGAAGGTTGTGGACTTAGTGAGTTTGGTGTCCAGCATCGACCAGAGGCTAGACCAAAATGTACTAAGGAACCTGCTATCCCGATCTGAAATGATAGACTATGGTATCCCAAAGTGTACCCATACTCGTTCAAAGAAGAGTTTAGCAGTGGCTTCTGCTGTGATATTCTTCTTACAGGCCGCCATAATGGCCATCTTCGAGAACCTGTCGACGACCACAAAAACACAGTCATTTCCATGCTTAGTGGAAGGGAGGCCTGACATGTAATCCATGGAGATGGATTCCCAAGGTCAACTAGGGGTAGGCAGCGGGGTATAGAGGCCTTGCTTCTTGATGGTCGGTTTGGCAATGGCGCAAGCAGTGGATGATCTGATGTACTTCCCGACATCTTGTCAAAGATTCGGCCAATAGAAATATTTCTGCAGTACTGCCACCGTTTTTTCGACCCCAAAATGCCCAACGGCCTGACTGTAGTGTGCTTCCGAGATCATCTTGGCACGCTCGCTTGAAGGAACACAAAGGTGACCCAGGTGGCATAACAGGTTGTCCTCGAGGTGAAAATCTGGAACATGCTGACCCTCCAAGAGTTTCTGGTATGTGTGGCTGAATTCCGGGTCGCTTTTGTAGAGCAGTGGCCAATCAGAAGTCTCGTGCCCACAAGAGTTGAGCACAATGGTTAACGCCATGATCCGTGGTCGACTAAGGCAATCTGTAACATTATTGGTGTTGCCCTTCTTATACTTGATATTCAAATGGAACTGTTGCAGGTATGTGGACCACTTCTGAAGGAAATCATTCTGCAATTTCCCTTGGGTCTGTATGAACTGCAGGGGTCGGTGGTCTGTGTGGATGACTATTTCCTTCCCCAAAATGTAATGCTTCCATTGTCGGCAGGCCTGCACAATGGAATACATCTCTTTGTCATAAGTGGGATACTTCCGGACTGTGTCTGAAAGTGTCTCACTGTGGTATGCCACTGGATGCCCGTGTTGAGTAAGGACTGCCCCAATAGCATAGTCAGAGGCATCTGTCTCAACCTCAAATGGTTGTTGCAAGTCTGGTAATGCAAGAACTGGTGCTGTGCAGAGTCGATCTTTCAACTCTGTGAATGCCTTCTATTGAGATTCAGACCAATAAAATTTTGCTTTCGCTCCTCCCTTGGTGACCTAACTCAAGGGCCAAGTGATATGAGAAAATCCCAACACGAACCTGCGGTAGAAGTTGGCAAGGCCTAGAAAGCTGCGAAGCTCTGTTAGAGTGGTTGGAGATGGCCAATCCCGAATGACTTGGATCTTGGCTGGATCCACATGCACCCCCCCCCGTTCATCAATAATGTATCCCAGATACTGAACCTGGGTCATGCAAAAAGTGCATTTCTCCAAATTGGCACATAGCTTGTGTTGTCGCAGTGTTTGGAGAACCTGTCGGATGTGGTGGAGGTGCTCTTCCCAAGTCTTGCTAAAGATCAAGATGTCATCCAAGTATACCACTACAAATGAGTTGGTGAATGGCCGCAAGATGTCATCCATTAGCCTCATGAAGGTTGCAGGAGCATTCGTCAATCCGAAAGGCATAACCAACCATTCGAAAAGGCCCTCCTTGGCTTTGAAGGCAGTCTTCCACACATCGGAGGATTCTATTGGTACCTGGTGATATCCTGACTTCAAATCGATCTTGCTGAAATATTTTACCCCCTTTATTTGGTCTAGGAGGTCATCAATCCGTGGGATTGGGTACCTATTACGGACAGTGATCTTGTTTAGCGCCCGATAGTCAATACAGAGTCTCCAAGTCCCATCCTTCTTTTGTACCAGCACGATCGGACTCCCACAGGGCGATGAACTCAGACGGATGTGACCTTTTTGCAGCAGCTCCTAAATCTGCCTCTTGATTTCATCGTTCTCCAGAACAGAGCGCCGATAGATTGGTCCATTGGGCAGCGGTGAACCTGGGGTCAGATCAATGGAGTGCTTCACCTGATAGTGCAGAGGAACCCCTGCGGGGGAGGTGAAGATGTCCTCATACTCCTCCACGACCTTGTCCATCTATAGTTGTGGAGGGGCCCTGTCTGGAGGTCGTGGCCACCGTCTTCTTCTTTTCTTGAGGGCGTATCATCAGGAAAAAAAACTTCCCGGTTTTGGAAATGAGCTTACTGCATTGTTTTGCAGTAACCAAAGAGATGGCGGTAGGTGGTGCTACCTCTGGTATCCTGTACAACTTATTTCCCAAAGTAACAATAACAGCACGGGGCCTTGACTCATACACAGCATGTCACTTCCACAAGTATGGTTGTCCTAATAAGACATCACAAACTTCAAGGGGAGCAATGTCACACAATACCTCATCTGTGAAGGGCTTGATGTTGTATGGAAGGCGACACTGTTGGCTCATGCGAAGATCCCGTCCTTGGTGCAGCCACCCAATGGTGTATGGTTGTGGATGTGTTGTGGTCGGTAAGCCCAACCGTTTCACGACCTCTGCCGAAATGAGGTTCTTTTGGCTCCTGCTATCAACAATGAACTGTAGCGGGGAGCCCTTTACCCACATCTGGGAGTGGAAGAGACGCTCCTCCTCCTCTGGATCTTCGTGGTGGCAATGGTGGCATTGGGCTCCGCATCGATAATCTGCTTCCCTTTGTCATTCCCCTTATCGGGTTCTGACTCAAAGTCAGAACATGCATCTGATTCTGAAACCTTTAGCTCGGCCACCAGTGACTGCTTGGCCGAACACTCACTTGTGTTGTGAGTGGAGCTCTTATGGAACTCACACCACTTTTCGGTGTCCTTTTTCGGCTTCGCAGCGCTGTTCTTTGCTTGTAGCTTTGGCGAGTTGTCTTGGGTTGCCCTGCCTTGGCTTTGTCCTTGGTTCTACAGTTTGGGGGCACCTTTCCCTTGTTTCGGATTCGCAGACCCAAAGTCTCACTTATTCTATTTAAACTTTTGCTCGACCTTGATGGCATATCGGTATGCCATGCCGAGCGAGGAGATGTTTAGGAATTCTATTTCTTCTTGGATGTACTTGTGCAGGCAGCCACGGTATTTGAGTACCAAATGCTGCTCTGTATCCTTGATACCCAAATTTGTGCGAAGGGTATGGAAAATATTGGTAAACTCTGGTATGTCTTGGTCCCTTCCCTGCCGTAGCGTGGTCCACTTTATGTATTGATCCTCATAGCTTCCGACAGGGTAGTACTGCTCCTTGATGGCATCTCGGAATGAATCCCAAGTCGATGCGACTGAAAATAGTGAGCCTGTACTTTCATCCTTCTGCTCGCAGTAGGTTTCCCACCAGTCCTTGACGTGGGGGGCTGCTTTGAGAAGAGCGAAAATAATCTTTTCCCGACTGGAAAAATCATGAACAGAAAAATAACCCTCTAGCACATTTAACCATTTATCGACAGCATCTGCGTCTATCTGACCCTCGAATATGGGGATTTCAAAATTAACTTGTACCTTAAATGGTGTGGCGTTTCCAGAGTTGCTGTTGGAAGCCGATGCGTCACCCCTGGGTAGCCACTGAAGGATTTGGGCAAAGTTGTCCATCATCGTGTTCCTTTGTCGCTCGAGGGCTTCTTCGAGCAAGATTTTGATAGGATCTCCTGCCCCCTCATCTTTCTTTTCATTCGCCATGGGAGGCCGTCGGGATTTGCAAGGCTGGTCTTGCAAAGGTTCGACCAATTCAAGCCCTAACTCCTTATATCCTAACCTCATTGGGGACATGCAAAGAAAAACAGAGAAGAAAAGCAGACCGCTCTGATACCACTAATCCGGATTTAAACAGGAATGCAATAAAATACAGAGATAACCATAAAGACAGATATGCAGCGGAAATAATACCTCATTTCATTACTGTAAAATACTGAAATATGCATACAAACAGAAATGGAAATAAACCAGCTAGGGCGATGGTAGTTTATCTCTGAGAAGAGATGTGGTGGCTACATGCCTCTGAACTGTCTTACAATGAGGCTCGAAGGCCTATTTATTGTTGAGAAACAATGGAAAACCCCTCACATTCCAAAACCTAACCCTAGAAGATGAAACGCCAAATTGTGGGCCCCGTTTTTTGGGTAAGTTGGTACATCAACTTCCCGGGGTCGCGAATGGGTCGTACTATCTCCATTTGACGTGCATGATAGCCCGTTGGAAAGATCTCTTTGAGGAATACAACGGAAAAGACGATTTTTAGACAGAAAAATTGTTGGCGGTAGATTTCCAAAAAAACGTTGTTTAGGGCCTCAAAACGGCTCCGGAAGTTTAGGACCCGAAAAACTGCTAAAAATAGTAAATTGTGCTATAATTAAGGAAACTGAAAAAAAACTGTAAGAAGCACTAGAGGGGATCCAAGTGGAATTAGCGGGTGGCGACCAATATCCACCTGGATCATTGAAGTTTACAATCGCTTGTTTAATCAAATTGAATGCTTCATATTCTTCTTGGCCCTATTTAAAGATTGAATTATTTTTAATCATTGCTTGTAAGGGAGATACAATCCTTGAAAATTCTGGAACAAATCTCTTTACGAAATTAATTTGGCCAAGGAAGGATTGCATAGCTTTCTTGTTGTGAGGCAAGAGTATTTCGGAAATTTCCTTGATTCTGTCGGGATCAATATGGATTCCAGATTTTGACACTATAAATCCAAGAAGTTTTCCTTCACTTAATGCAAAATATGACATTTTAGGATTAAGTGAAATTCCATACCTTTGGCAACGTTGGAAGATCTGTTTCAAATCTCTGAGATGATTACCTTGTTTCTTGGAATATACAGTTATATCATCCAAGTAGATTACTACTAATTTGTTTACTAATCCCTTAAATGCGATGTCCATGGCCCTTTGAAATGTGGCGCCAGCATTAATCAGACCAAAGGGCATCTTTTGATATGCATAAGTGCCCCATTTGGTTTTGAACGTGGTTTTTAATTGATCATTAGGGTGGACCAAAACTTGGTTGTAGCTAGAGAAACCATCCAAAAAGGACATTAATTCTGATCCTGCAACTGCTTGTAATATTTGCTCCATGGGAGGCAAAGGAAAATTATCCTTTTGGCAGGCTTTGTTAAGATTTCGAAAGTCAATGAAAATTCTAATCTCTCCATTTTTCTTTCTAACGGGAACCATATTGGAAACCCATTTAGAATGTCGAACGGGAAAAATGATTTTGGCTTTCAATAATTTATTGAGCTCAGATTTAATCTTATTTTCCAAATTAGAGTGGATTTTTCTCAGCTTTTTTTGGACAAGTTTTTCATCGTCTATCATTCGAATAGTATGCTAAATGATAGAAGTGTCGTAAGTCTTAAGTTCATCATAGTTCCAAGAAAAGACACTTTTGTATTGTTTCAAGAGACGAATGTATGCTAATCTTTCTTTAGGGGCTAGGCCAAGACCTAGATTGATATTCTGTGGCTTGGTATCAATTCCTAGGTTTACTAATTCATAGTTCAGAGTTGAACTTTGAAGTTTTGAATTGGTAGATCTTTTGAATCGGTCTTTCAAATCATATAACTCTTCCAATTTGACAACTAATTTTGGCATAGCATTATTAGTGCTATCTTGTTGCAACTGTTTGTCATGTTGGTCTTCATCTATAATCTGATTATTGTAAGATCCCTCTGATGTGAGGAAGCTTACAATATCAAGATCATCATTGAAAATTCTCCAATTGGTAATGTTATCAAGAATCGAGGGTCTAAAAATTAATTCAATTGAAAATCTATTCGGGCTATAGTCTTCTGAGGGAATGAGCTTGGAAGCTACGTTTGCCAAGAGGTCAGCACTAGCATTTTGAAGCCTTGGAATTGATGAAATATTGAATGCTATAAAATTTTCAGTCAGATCTTGTAATAAAGATTGATAATGCTTTAAATGACCTGATAGACAATGTATAGTATTTCGTACCTGTCTAATTACAATCTCAAAATATCCAAAAACTTGTAGATACTTGATATCTAGTCCGATTGCTTTGTATAATCCTTGGATTAAAGCCTCGTATTCTGCAGTATTATTGGTATAATCAAACTTGAGTCTACAAGTTATCATAATTTTGTTTCCCTCTGGACTAACTAATACGCATCCTGCTCCTGCTCCATCGTTAGACTTAGAACCGTCAAAAGATAACTTCCAAAATAAAGATTTATTTACAGGACTATCTATGAAATTAACACATTTAGAACTATCTGTTTGAGAAAAGTTTTATACTTGAGATAAAATAAAATGTTCTAAATAAGGTGAAGTATGAGCATTGAAATTTCCTAAGAAAGAGTCAACAGAATAGTTGCCAACTATATTGTTGCTGTATGCTACAGGTTCATTTTCTCCTTCCAATTCTATTACTATGTATTTTTTATGCCTTTCTCACTCAACCTTTATTTGATTTGGTTTGCCATTGTAAGGGAGCCACATATGCGACTAATCGGTTGCAAAATATCCATGAAGCTTTTCAGACCAATCCCTGCTAAGAATTAAGCCATAAAATTTTGGAATGTCTAGAACTAAAATATCAATAACTTGACATACCTTTGGATTAGATGATAGCCTTATGGTAACCTGATTTAGTTCTCCAATCACTTCAACCAGCGACCGGTCCAGCTGAACTATGCGTACTGCAGATTTTTGAGGTTGAATGTTCAGCGTTGCACATATTGATTTAGGTAAGATATTGGATAAAGCTCCTGAATCAACTAAACAATTATGCAATTTTTTGTTGAAAACTTCATAAGTAAGAAGAAATGGTGGAGTATGAGATCTTGACCTTCCTCCAATTAGAGCAATGTCGTTAAGATCAACTTTACTAGTCACACTATTTGTAGGTCTTTTCATCTCATGAGAAGCTTGCGATATTACAGCAGCAGGCAAAGGTGCAACTGGTATTGCGTGTAACTCTTTCAAAAGTAGCTTTTGTTGATGTTTTAACTTTCTCAATTCATAAAAAGTAATGTTAGCCCTAGTCTTCTTCATGTCTTCTACGATATTATATTCCATCTCATCAGAAACAATCAATGTTTTAGATGGAATTGGTGAATCTGTTTGGACTGGGCTCATTTGAGTCGCTTTGGGTTACGTTTTCTTTCCTACGAATTTATCCTTAGACATTGAGCTTGCACTCTTTGGCTTAGGAGTAGGTTGAGGAGGATTGAGCTGATTTCTACTTCTATTACTAACTGGTGATGCCTCTTGATCCTCTTCATCTGGGAGGATAAAATCCCACATTCCCTATACTTCTACAACTTCTTCTTCATCAGTAGGCTCTTCGTGGGAAATTTCCTCTTCTTCTTCTTCTGATTCAGCATCTTTGATAGCATTGGGAGGCTTTGAATTAGTTGAAGGATTTCTTCTATAAGGCTTGTAAGGTTTTTTAGAAAAAGTCTCTGCTACTTGTTTCTTAATGTCAACCATTTCGTTAGACATGTTTTTCAAAACTTTCTACAATCCTTCTAAATCGAATGGGTCTTTGGAATGTTTTTTCTTTAGATCTTCTTTAAAAGTAACCTTCTTAGATTTACGTTCATCAATGGCATTTTTCTTTTCTAAGGCTATGATGCGTTTCTCTACCACTATTGCTTCCTTCATATTGTCAGCTAAAGTTGTTTTGTTAGCTCTATCAATGAAGATTACTATTTTGATGGTAGAGCAGATATGTAACATTCACTTCGAACTTCTTCGCTAGGCTTGGAGGCTGTAGGAATTTTGTTCAAAAGTTTATTAAAACGTGAGTTAAAATCTTTGACAGGTTCCCTTGATCCAACCCTAAGGTTAGACAGGTCATTGATTAGTGTCGTGGTAGACCTGTCATCACCTAACTTAGTCAAGAATTGTTCTTGGAAAATATCCCAACTAGTGATTGATCCGGATGGTAATGAGAAATACCATGATCCGGTTGCTCCTTGCAAAGTGTAAGGAAAGATCCGAACGACTTCATTAGTAACCCCATTGAGATTTATGGATAACATAAAGTTGTTTATGTGCTCTTCTGATAGCATGCTTGCTTCAGGATTAAACTTAGGCAACCATTTTTCAGTATGGGGCAGTAATTGACTCAAAGGCGCAGGCATTAAGACTGCCCCTGGGTTATTCCATGGAGTTTGGGCCATCATTGAACTACTAATAGAGGAAAGCGTAGAAGATGATCCTTGTGGTTGGGAAGATGAGGATATTACAATTCCAGATGATTGAGAAGGAGATATTGAAGTTCCAGTGGTCTGGTGGACAATAATTTGAAGTGGAGGAGTGGATGGTTGACTTTGCGATCGAGAGGTTGAGATGGATGATGATGACGAAAGAGTCTTGTATTAGACCCTTTAGGTGATTTCCTTTCTCTCTTCCTTGTAGGTAGAGGTAATTCAGTTGGTTCAATACCAAACTTTTCACTCTTAAATCTGGTAAGGGGATGAGAAGGGTTATATTGTGAAGTCACACTACCTTGAGATTTTTCAGATTTTTAAGGAGATATAGAAAAAGGTTGAAGTTTATGGATCAAAGATTCAACTTCAGGAGGTTCAATAGTAGATTTCTCTGAAATATTCGGGTTTTTGGCAGTGGTTTTTGTTTTTTCGACTTCTCGCTCAAGATTTAAAGATTCTTAATGCGATGGAGAAGTCGGGGGAGATGGTGAGGGTGATTTACTCTCAGAATGGTATTTAGATTTATATTTACTTGCCATTCATAGTTTGGGGCCCTCCTTCTAGCGCCAAAAATGTTGAAGCCCCAAAAATCGGGTCTACAACAAGGGGGATACCCACCCAGTCTGGACCTTGGTTAGTAGCTCCTTTTCCATTTGGTGTAGTGGGTCAGACTAGGGATATGGGACCAGTTTCCCAATTTATGTGTGTGTGTAGAGAATTGATATTTCCTTCCTAATAAATTCTAAGTAAAATGTTTTTAGTCTAAGTCTAATTTAACAACATGCAATTGTATTCTAATGAACAGAAATATCTAATTCTAAAACTAACCCAGGATTTAATCTTTCAATTATGCGATCTAAAATAGTTTCTACAGCAATTGGTAATAAAGATCATTCAATTGCTATAAGAAAAGAATTCAATAAAGATGAATTGTTTCATATAAAAAGTTAGCCGAACAGTTATGAAAACATATCGCATAATAAGTTGTTGGCTAGTTGAATTGTTTATTAATTAACAATCAAGTACCACATTAAATTGTCAACCTGGGAGAGTCTTTTTATTTCAAAGGCTACTGCGTACTATATGTACTTAACTCTAAAAGCATTAAAAATTTGTAGTATACGTAATTCTCACGTTATGTCATAACAGTGTACTGTAAAGATAAAATGAAAGCAGTTAATTTAAGATAACAAATCCGAAAAGAAGAGTGATGGATGCTCTGTTATCAGAGGATCAGGACCCTATCCTCCAAGCAAGGACGTTCAACACCTGCCCCTGTAACCAGATCGCTAATACACACTGAAATTCTAATTCACCGGTGAAGTACAGCTTCAAACGATTAACCAAACAGAGTGCCAGCAAAAAGGAAATTATCAGAAGTAATGCTACAGAATCCAAAACAGAGTATCAGCATAAAGAAATCAACAAACACACTTACACACTTGACAGAAAAGTAAATGGGTGAATCTTGTGAAGAAGGTGGGCCCAGTCCCTCTCACAAGATTCCCCAGAACGCAACTGTTGGATTAAGTACTCATAACAATCTTCTATTCATCTGCCAAAAGATTCAGTACAATAAAAGTTCAGACTTTGCTGTTGTCTTCCAAAATTCCCCTTACAAAACTATTTTTCTCCCCCCCTCTCTAATGTAGATGTCTCCTCTTTATAGAGGAGACATCTATTACAATATATTATCACAGTTCATTTAGTTAACCAAAAATAAGAGTTATAGAATGCTGTTATAACAGTGCAACCGTGTATTCCTTCTTGAGTTTATTTCTGTTACGCAGCTGGTAACCAACCTTCGACCGTCCTCTTGGGATCCTCGTATTATCCTTCGCCGTTTTCCCATGGTTACTATTTTAGTAAACCCGTGCTGTTCCTGATACTTTAACAACTGTAACTGTGTTTTGCCCTTTTTGGGCAGTTGCTGATTATGCTGCGTCATCGTGGAATTTTGGCAATCTCCAGATAGTTGCCGTTTGTTATTTCCAGTTGTTTCAAAAATAGCATTCTCCTGCTTTTAGATGGTTGCCATTGCTGGCTGTAGCAACTGCGTAGTTGCTGCTTTCGGTGTTGCAGCAACTGCGTAGTTGTTGTTTCTGGTGTTACAGCAACTGTAAATTATAATTCCTGTAGACTTTAAACAGTCCAACGATTACTTGGCAACTTAATTAACTTTTCCAAAGATAAATATAAAGATATTCATGAATATGCAATGAACAATTAAACATACAGATATGCGGAGAATTACTTCGTACCTTGGGGTGATTAAGTCATTATACAATCAAAGCTTTCAACCTATGACTGAAAAAGGATAATATTATGGCAAAAATATAAGGTCAAAATTGGTCAATTCTGAGTCCTAACATCCCCCCCAACTGAAGAGATTGCATGTCCCTATGCAATGCTTACTCTGAGTTTGAGTCGGAGTACTGGGATGAACAATGTAGATTACTGAGACAATAGTTATAGGAAGTGGCATAAAACTTCTTCCTGAACCCACAGACAGTCTGTATTTGCCTCCATGCTGCTGCTTCTTCCTTGTTGGATAATCCAAACTGGCCCTTGTATTGTTCACCAGATAACCATAGAAGTGGAAATTTAAATATGTAACCCATCCAATTTTCGGCACAGTGTTGCATGCATCTAACATAGTGAGGTACCCTTGAGAGTGCTACCTGTAAATTAGGTGGATTATAAGGGTGATATTCCTGCCTCTCCTTAGGGCAGTTTTCCCAAAACAAGTTATTTGCCTTGACAGCCAAGGGTGCCTTAGTTCTCACATAATGTTGACAGTCTCTCAGGACCACTGCTTGTAGTTGCCTAACGTGGTCCTTCATTTCAGGATCACTTACCATTCTTAGATGTTGTGCAATGAAGGTGGTTGCGTTCTGCGGTTCAGCTCTAATCCATAGAAGGCAATTATGTTCATTATGTTGAGTTGAGGTAAAGGCGTTCTGCCATGTAAGTTGGTTAGCTAAAAAGGAGATGAAGGCTCTCAACTGTATGTCGCCAACAACAGGTATCATATTCATGTTTCTTTCTTCGGACATGGCTTCATTATGGAGATAGAGCTCGCATAACAAATTTTGATCATTTTTAGGTGCCTCTGCAAAGGTTTGCATAAATTGTTCTGATGTAACCACCTGATGAGGTCTACCTTCTCTAACAGCCTTTATCTATAAGAATGTGAGTCTTTCCCTCAAAAATGTTGCATAATTGAAAGAGGGTTTCCTCGTGGCAAGTATTTTTTGGAATAACTCAAATATCTGGGACAATCTGGCTTTTAGCTCCTTAATTTCTTTGTACTGAGCTCTACATTGCTCAAGTGCTTCCCAGTTCTTATATGCATAATTGAACCAGGTCCCCTTTTGCTGTTGGAATGCTTTGCCTTGTGACAGCTCATATTCTCTCCACCATTTTCCTTTTAGTTCCTGAAAACTGTCTGTTTTTGTGCATGCATCACTAACAGAGGGAAGTTCTGTTTGTGTAAAGGCATCAACAAGGGTAATCTGCTCTGTGATAATTGGAGTAGGCCGGGATGATCCAATGTCTTCCTTTCCATTTCCAGCTACTGTTTCTTCTTCATGTTCTATGTTATGTACTGATTCCTGTGTATTTGATTCCTCTTCTTGTTCTGTGGCGATTTGGGTGGGCCGGGGTGAGTCTATATTTTCTTCTTCATTTTCTTCTTTTTCTCTGGCATTTTGAATAGGCTTGGGTGAGTCCATGTTTTCTTCTTTGTTTCCTTCTGTAACCATTTCTTCCTCTTGGGTAGGCCAGGGTGCGTCTATGCCTTTTTCCTCATTTCCTGCTGTAACTTCTTTTTCTTCTCGTTCCATGGCAATTTGGGTAGGCCGTGGTGACTTTTCCTCTTCTTTATTCTCTGTTACCTCCTGCATAGTTTCTGGAGAGCTTACTGGTTCTTGTGTGTCAGAAAGTTCTTCTGTTTGCTCTGGTGCAGTTTCTGGAGAGCCTGTTGGTTCTTGTGTGACAACAGGTTCTTCTGTTTGCTCTGGTGCAGTTTCTGGAGAGCTTACTGGTTCTTGTGTGTCAGTAAGTTCTTCTGTTTGCTCTGGTGCAGTTTCTGGAGAGCTTACTGGTTCTTGTGTGTCAGTAAGTTCTTTTGTTTGCTCTGGTGCAGTTTCTGGAGAGCCTGTTGGTTCTTGTGTGACAACAGGTTCTTCTTTCTGTTCCTACACCGTTTTTGGAGGGCCTGTTGGTTCTTGTGTGACAACAGGTTCTTCTGTCTGCTCCTGCACCTTTTCTGGAGAGCCTGTTGGTTCTTGTGTGACAACAGGTTCTTCTTTCGGAGCAGAGGGTTGTGGTGTTTCCATCTGTGTAGCAACAGGTTCTTTTGTTTCAACCACAACAGCAGGGTCTTCATTCATTGGTTCTGCCACTACCTTGTGTCCTGCTTGAGTAAATATCTCACCACAATTGGCACACACATATTCATTGTCCTTACTCTTCTCTGCTGCAGATGCTACTCGTGCTAAAATATGCAGGTTAAATTCATTTTGATAGGCTTCCTTGACCCTTATTATTTCCTCCTGGTAGTCCTGAATCTGGGACTTCAGAAATTCAATTTCTTCCTGCAGAGCCGATATGGTGGGTTGAGCTTGTGGAGCAGCAGGTTCCAGTGGAGGCAGAGGTTGTGTTTCATCATTAATTTGATCCCTTATACTCTCGACAGGTGGTTCTTGTGTGTCACCTGGGGTAGTGGCTGTTTCTTGAGTTACAGCTTCTTGGCCAATATTACCTTGGGTGTCGGCAGCTGGTTCTTGTGTGTCAGCTGCCTTAAAATATGACGTCACGAAACTGTGAACACTCTGCATCTCGGCCTCCGAGGGTGAGGGAGAGGAGTTTCCAGGGCTGGTGGGAATGCGGGTTTTTAGGGTGATGGGTGGTGAGCTAGGGAAGGTATGGCTAGGAATTTCAGCTATTACAGACGACCGAGTCCTTTGCTTTGGTAGAGAGGCAGGGAATTCAAACATTTTTCTTTTCCGGTTGGCTTTCTTAGGGATAGTGGCAGAAATAGCAACTGCTTTAGCCGAAGCCCTAGTTCTTCTTCTTTTTGGTGGGGTTTCTATTTTCCTCTGCATTTTTCGTTTGAGCAAGGTAATAGGGATGTTATCATCAGAGTCTTCGGTAGAAATACCAAGTATGGGAATGGATGGATTGGTTCTATCAGGGGATGGGGTTGTTTCCGCGGGTATTTCTACTGCTGATTGTTCATTTTCAGCAACTTGCGGGGGTGTTTGCTGGAGGACTTCTTTGGGAATTTGTTCTGGGATGTCGTCTGCGTGCTGAGGGGTTTCTTCAGGTGTTTTCTCAGGAATATTCTCTGTTTGCTGAGGGATTTCTTCGGGTATTTGCTCAGGAATGTCCTCTGTTTGCTGAGGGATTTCTTCATCTTGCTGAGGTATGTCTTCAGTTTGATGAAGAATTTCCTCTTCTTGATGAGGAATTTCATGCTCTAGTTGGGGAATTTCTGCCTCTTGACGGGGATTAATGGGGGGTGGAGGGTTATTTAAATCAAGGCCTCTATTTATCAGCAATTGAGCTAGACGGTGGTGTTTCAAGGAAAGAAGCGGACGCTTTGCATTAACAATATAACATGACATATTTTTAAGACATCCCAATAAATAATATGGCATGTTTATCAACTGACGATTTCTCAAATGATTCAACAAGACGAAATCGTGCTGGTAAATTACCTGGTACCGGCCTTCGCACGTCAGGTATTGCTTTACAAATTCAGCAACTTTCGGCCATGGTTGAGGCAATGACTGAAGTGCTACACCTCTGCCCTTTGGTTCCACCTGCTCGCCAGGTTGAAGAAAATCCTGCTGCACATTAAGGATCAAGTGCTTTCTACTGAACCACCGTATGCCATTAGCTGGTAGCCCGGTAACTTGGGCTATGACTTCCTCCGTGACTGGGATTTGGACTCCTTGAACAACAGAGAATCCTTCTGTTAAATTGCATGCAAATTCGAGGACTTGCTGCTCGTCGAAGTCTGGAAGTCTCCGGAAATAATCTATCCATCCCGCTTGCAGAAAGATCTGATAAACCTCGGGATAGAGCTCAAGAAGTGCTGTTGTGCCAGGTTCATGTGTAATGAGGTTTCCTCCCATAGCTGTTATCTCAGTGAATTTCACAGTTCAGAGCCGAGCTTCCGAATTCAGTTCAGAGTAAACCGTTGCAAATGGTAACATGCCGTGATAAGGTGACTTTTACATATTGCCGGGAGAGTTAAGGACGGCGGCAGTTGGCGTAGTATGTAATTATGAGAGTGCTTTGGTAATCCCCCCCCTACGCGTAAGTGATATGATTGGAAGTACAATTATTTGGTAGTCCTATCAGTTTCTCCACATTAACTATTATTTAATGTCCATACATAATCATGCGTACCTTTATGTTTTACCTTTTGGGTTGCTGCGTCAAAAAGTCTTGTCTTATCTTTTGCTGGATCATAATGATTACCACGGGTCTAGGAACATGGGAAAACCGGCGATTTCTAATAATAATGACGGGAAGTGATAGTGAAGGATTGTAATCATCACAAAAAGTGGGGTATTTTATAAAAACTCGTTTCTTGGGGGCTGAGGTGATAAGACTGGTGTTTTTGTAAATGAGAGGATTGCTAAAAAGGTATTACGGGATCGGGAAGTGGTGTTGCAGCAACGGGGATCGGTGTTGCAGCCACTGGGAATGATGTTACGTCATCGGGAAAAGATGTTGTAGTAACGTGAAAAGGTGTTGCAGCAACGGGAATCGGTGTTGCAGCAACAGGAAATGGTGTTGCAGCAACAGGAATTGGTGTTGCAGCAACGAGAATTCCAAATCCGCAAAGTGATTCCTTTAAAGCTTTCGTTCTCAGCTATTTCCCACAGCTCAAATCTGCAAAATACTGAAACATAATATGGTAACCCTTGGCAGGGATTATTAGTAATTAAATAAAAAGAATATCTAATCTAAAAAAATGCATAAGTAAACAAAGATTTAAGTGCTTTGAGGGACAACAAGTTCCCCCGGAAAAGAATACTATTTAATTTCCATGCAAGTGGCTTTAAAATCTTCTTTAGAAACAGGCCTCTGATATAACCGAAGTTGATAGCCATTCACTAGTAGCGGTGTTCTGCTTCCATCAATTGTTAAAAGTCTAACTGTCCCATTTGGAAAAACAACATCCACTTCATAAGGCCCTAACCACCTTGTTCTTAACTTACCTTGGAAATTCTCAAAACGGGAATCATAGAGTAGAGCCCAGTTACCTTTCTGAAACTGCTTTTGCTTGATGGTTCTGTCATGCCACCTGCTCCTTTGTTGTTGTATCATGGTTGTCTGATGGATGGCATCCAGTCTTTTCTCGTCCAATTCTTGAAGTTGTTGTAACCTGGCTGTCTGTGCATCAGTCAAATCAAGGTTAACAGCTAAAGCAGTTCTTAAAGTTTTGATCTCAAACTCTACAGGGAAAATAGCATTCTTTCCAAAAACTAATTCATAGGGTGAAAAACCTGTGGTATTCCTCCAAGTAGTTCTATAGGCCCACAATGCCTCGGGCAACCTTTGAAACCAGTCCCTTCTATTTTCCTTTATTGTTTTTGTTAAGATGGCTTCTATGACTTTATTGGTGCTTTCTACCTACCCATTTGCTTGGGGGTGATAAGGTGTAGTCATTTTGTGCTTAATATGATATTTCTGAAGCGTATTTTTGAAGCCATGAGAGTTGAAAGGAGGTCCTCCATCTGTGACTAATTCTCTAGGCAGTCCAAATCTAACAAAGATTTCTTCAAATAAAAATGTTAATACTGCTTCTTCATTAGCTTTCAGGAGTGCCATAGCTTCTACCCATTTAGTCATGTAATCTATGCATACTAATATATACACTCTTTGGTTGGATGGAGGATTAATGGGACCTATAAAATCTAATGCCCATTTCTCAAAAGGTTCAAGAATTACCTGGGGATTGAGAGGCATTTCATCCCTGTGATTAGGCTGGCCCATTCTTTGACAGCTATCACAGGCCTTGACATATTTTCTAGCATCTTTAAAGAGTGATGGCCAATAATAACCCATTCTGAGTACCTTGTGTGTTGTTCTTTTATCTACAAAATGTCCTCCACAAGGGCCATCATGACAAGCTTTTAGTACCTCATAAATTTCATCTTCACCAATGCACCTTCAGATTTCCTGATCAATTCCTGTATGGAAAAGACACCCACTTATCCAGCTATACCTAGCACTTTGCTGGATGATCTTTCTTCTTTCCCTGTGTGATAGGTGTGATGGTAATTTTCCTGCAACTAGATAATTGGCAATGTCTGCATACCAAGGTGAGTGAGCAAATACTGCAAATAAATATTCATCAGGAAAAGAATCATCTACTGGAGCATTTTCATCAGTTTTTAATCGAGAAAGGAAATCAGCAACTACATTTTCTTTTCCTGGCCTATCCATAATTGTGATGTAAAATTCTTGCAATAATAACAACCATCTGGTGACTCGGGCATTTGTAACTGATTTATTCATCAAATATTTAATGGCCGAGTGATCAGTATGCACAAAAGTAGTGTAGCCAGTAATATAATGTCGAAATTTATTTATTGCATAAATAACTGCTAAGAATTCCTTCTCGGTGACTGTAAAATTTAATTCAGCTGGTGTCATGTTCTTACTGATAAAATAAATGGCATAGGGAAGACTATTTTCTTACTGACCCAAGACAGCTCCAATTGCAGTGTCTGAGGCATCAGAGGATATAAGAAAGGGTAGTGCCCAATCAGGTCCTCTCAAAATGGGAGCTGCAGACAACTGATGTTTAAGTTCATTAAACGCTTTTTCACAATCATCAGTCCACTTAAATTCAACATTCTTTGTTAATAACACAAATAAAGGAGAAGCTATTTTGGAAAAATTCTTAATAAATCTTCTATAGTATCCAGCATGTCCTAAAAAGCTTCTTACATCAGTTTGTGTTTTGGGGATAGGGAGAGTCTGAATTACCTATATTTTAGCTGGATCGACTTGAATTCCAAGGAATGAGACAAAGTGACCCAATACAATACCTTGATTCATCATCATATGGCACTTTTCAGTGCTTTAGGCAAGGTGTGCTTCTATACACCTCTTAAGTACTTTTTCAAGATTCTGCAGTGCATCCTCAAAAGTCACTCCATAAGGAGTAAAGTCATCCATAAATATTTCTAATGAATCATTTAACATATCAGAAAAAATCCCTATCACTGCTCTTTGAAATGTTGCTGGAGCATTACATAGCCCAAATGGAAGTACCCTGTAAGCAAAGGTCCCCCAAGGGCTAGTAAACGTGGTCTTGTCCTGGTCTTGGGGTGCAATCTTAATCTGATTATATCCACTGAACCCGTCCAAGAATGAAAAGAATTTCTTACCTGCCAAATTATCCAATACCTGATCAATGAATGGTAAAGGGAAATGGTCCTTCTGAGTGGCTTTATTCAGTGCTCTGTAATCCACACATACTCTCCATTTACCATTTTTCTTGGGTACAATTACAAGTGGGGACACCCACTCACTATCAGATATAGGGTATATAAATCCTGCATTCAAGAGTTTTTGAAGTTCCTCCTTCACAATTTCCCTTAGATTGGGATTCATTCGTCGTTGGGGTTGACAGACTGGCCGGGATCCTTCTTTAATATAAATCCGGTGAGTGCATAGCTCAGGGGAGATCCCTTTCATGTCTGTATAGTCCCATGCAAATGCTTCTTTATTTTCCTGGAGTAACTTCATTAATTGTTGTTTTTCATTGTCACTTAAATTAGGATTTATATTTAATGTTTTGCCAGGCTCAATTTCTATTGTTGTACTTTTGGAGGGGCTGCCTACTGCTGTCTGAAATAAATTCTTATCTTCCAAGTTCTGCTGAGTTTCAGATTCCAAGATTGCAGAAAAATGACTGTACATTTCTGGGTTGACCGAAGAAGGTTCAGAAATGAAGCTGCTGATTAATTCATCTTCGGTAGAATCTTTGAAAGTTAAAGCTTGTCCGATAGTCAATATAGGTTGGGTTTCTTCATCCTCATAATCCACCCATACAGAGCTGTCATTATTAATCATGGGTGTAGCATGAGGATAAAGGGTAAGCTGTTTTGTTTCCTGTCCGTTAGAGATGGTCATTGATCCTGATCTACAGCTAATGAAAGCATCTGTTGTAGCCAGCCAAGGTCTTCCTAGAATCAGCGGATGACCCCCCAACTTTGTTTTAGTCTGTAACACCACAAAGTCGGCTGGGTAATTCCAGGATTCTACAGAAATTATTAAATCTTCAATGACCCCCTCAGGTTTAATTGTAGAGCGATCAGCCAGTTCTAGGATGGTTGGTGTTTCCCTAATAAAGTTTTTTAACTGAAGCAATTGTGTTGTTTCCAGTGTCATAATATTTATTGCAGCTCCTAAGTCTACTAGAACTTTAGAGACAAGAGTTTTTCCAACCTGCACTATTACTGTAGGGTGACCAGGGTCACCATATTTCACGGGAGGATTTTTTTCTGTCATTAAAGCAGTCAGTTCTCCCATCACATGAACTGTGAGGGGGTCCTTAACTTTTCTTCCAGGTTTTTTTATGCAGATATCTCTAACAGTCCTAGCATAAATGGGAACATCTCTTAGCGCTTGCAACAATGGAATTTTAACGTATAAATTCTGTAGTTCACCCAAAAGGTTAAAAGCAGGTTGCTCCAGTGTTTTAGTGAGAGCCAATCGTTCAGGGTGTTATCACAAAATCAGGTACTAAGGGCTGCTACTTAGCAAGATCTCATGTAACTATTTCAAACCAGGCTTTAGACTAAGGCTTAGCCTCCTTAGTCAGAGAGGGCTCTCTCACAGATTTTTGATATGCTTTAATAACAAGAAAAGATGGCTAACTCTTCAAACAGTATATGAAAATAAGCTGGTTGGAACAACAAAATAACACTTCTCCCATTGGGCTCATGGAGTCAAACACCTCTGCAGTAAACTATTGACTACTCAATCATGGAAGCCAAGGCATATAATGTTTAAACACTCAGAACATTTCTCAAAAAGAACCTCAACTCATAAATATACACAGGAAGTCTGAGCACTAGGTGAATTCAGAGTGATTGCATATTTAGTGAGCTGTAAAACATAAAGGATAATGACAAAATCACATATATTCTGAGCATTGAACACAAGATGAATCTTGGGAAGAAAAAGTAATCTTTCTATTACTGTCAAAAGTCTTTTTACATAAGCTGATATAAGAACTCTGTTTTTTTCATAAATCTCCAACCCTACTTACATCAGAGTTTTCACTATATATAGGAAAACCTACTTAACTACTTCAAGTCTCCTCCTCAAGCATGAGGGGAGCTCGATGACCTATCATTAACTACCCCTATCTATTTTTAAACAAACTTATTAAATACAAAAGATATTGTGCTGTAAATACATAGAGTCCTAATCAAACTAAAACACTAATTCCATTCTCCTCGTAACATGATTCTTCTTGGATCCTTGACAGCTGTCTTTTGTTGGTTAGGCTGAACTGGCTGAGCTAAAGATGCAATGAACAATTTAACCTTGGATACTTGAAGGCGCTGATGGATCATTTATCATCAGGACCAAAACACCTATTTTTAAGGTCCCTGTCTCCTACCATCCTCCGAAAATGTAGCAGCATGTTCCCAACTCTTTAATCACTCAAAGTATGGAACGCTGCTACCAAACACCATGTCTCCAGATGAGCTGTAGGCTGTATTGATGTACATGTGTCTCTTTTCTAACATTCCCGGTCAAACTGTTTATTCTGCATTGAAAACATCACCTACAGCAGTTTCGTAGCGCGCTACGAAACTGCTGTGTGATTTAAAAAACACAGTCTTCCTCTAAACTATTTCCTGCATTGTAATCAGGTGTAGGTTGTGCCATGCCTCCCTGCTGGATGTATAATCAAAATTGGTTTTCTGGCATCATCTTGAAAAGGTGACCAGCCAATGTTCTTAACAACAGAACGTGAGCTCAGATGCTGAGGGTCCCCTATATTTCTTGGATCCATCCATTGTGCCATAGCTGGTCTCATACTATCATAATGAATGGCAGCATCCACCAGAACAGAATTGTTTAAAGCAGTAGGCATAAAACTTCTGACATAAGAACTATTCGGAGGCATTAAATAAGAGTTAAAACCAGGTCTGCTACCAAAGAAATTGTTGTTTCCAAACTGAATGCTATTGGCATAGGATCCATGTATTCCCAAATCTTCTAACACTGGCATAATTGCCTCTGTTGGAGGAACCCCTGAAGGAAATGGCCAATATTGGCTCTCTCTATACAGCTAGGCATCCCAACTTCAAATACCCTTGGAAGATGTCGTAGTATTGCTTCATCTCACTTTTCAGACCTGTTGGTTGCCGCAAGAACAGTAACCCGAGCAGTTTGATCTGTTGTAAAACCATCCCACAAAGCCATGAACTCTGTCTTCATATTTGTGAGATCTTCTTGCTCAGTAGAACGGCGCTGCCCCAAAAACTATCGACCTCATCAAGAAATATGATAGCAGGTTAAAGCTTCTGTGCAAGTATGAACACAGCAGTCACAAGTTTCTGAGAATCCCCAAACCATTTGCTCCTTAGATTGGCTACCCTTACGTTGATGAAAACAGCCCCTGATTCTCTTGCTATTGCCTTTGCAAGTAATGTTTTCCCATTTGGAGGGCTGAGGAGCTTACACTGTCTAAACAATTTCTTTGTTAGGATCGAGATGCTTGAACCCTACAACAAGAACCAGACAACTTACGGCAGCGCTAATGGCGTATAATATCAATTCCTGTGCAAATGAAGCCTGCTTGCGCGCCATGTTGCCAAACTATCTACGAAGAAATGCAGGGTTTTATATGATAAGAACTGCTGCGTAGCTGTAAATAGATATATAGTGTGTATATCTCCGATGAGGGATCTTATTTCAAGTGAACAAATTCCTGCAATCAGAATTGCCAGACGCCTCCCAGGAAATCGATATTTGATACTCGGTATTCCAGTATAACGTATGTTAATCACAAGAAAAAGCTTATTAATGGCCTTTTTGAGTTCTCAATGATCCGTGATGAGAACTTCCGAACATTGCCAAGACAAAAAGACGAAAATGCATCCCAATCCTTAATTATGTGCCTCATTACAACAGCAGTAACTATCAACCTTCTCTGCCACCCGTTTGCGTAGAAAAAGAGCTCTTGTGAAGCTAGGCCACGAAGATAATGAACTACATCTCTCTCTGGCACTTCATCAAACACTTGCGCCCAAGACATAAATGCTATTCCATGAATTTGCCACCTGCCAATAATCGGTTTCACCCACAGCGGAAAGAAATCTCCACCGGCCCATTTGTATAGACCTCAGCCATAATATGAAAGCGGTGCTCCCATATAAACCCGTGTGTTGACACATATCGCTTGGGAAAAGATCCTATTAGCCATAGCCAACCAGCAGCAGATCCTCCAAATAGTCCTAATATCAAAAATAGTACTAATAGATTTCCCAGTGCGTTCTGTTCAGGTCCCTTATATCCTTTCGGTGCAGCAGTGAATATACAAACTGTAAGGTATCCATTGGAAACACCGAGCACAATACATAGGAACAACATCCAACCTTGGGTACCATGTTTGAAACTCTAAGTTCTTTCCTCAAATCGGAAATCAGTCCCTCTTTATCCCAAGAAAACGTATCAGATTGTCCAATGAAAGCCCGCAGAACAGCACTGTATGCTTCCTTTCCAACTGGTGAATCTGAGACTCCATGTCAAACTCAGCTCTCTCATACAAAAGTGATCCAACAGAAACTCTCCCATTTTGAACCACACCACCTGGAGGTGGTCCTGTAATCAATGTATTACCATCCGCCATCACCATTGCTCCTTCTATGACAGGTTCATGCAATTCAACACAATTCCACAAGCCTGGGCTTTTACTCTGAGCTAAATCATAGAGGCTTCCCATCTCTAGAGATAAACCCGAGTGTGTTGCCCGCAAAAACCATTTTCTTTGACTGGAATCAATAGGCTGGCCCTTCCATAAAGAAAAGCAAGCTGGATCTTTTTCAAGATTGAGAAGTTCAAATGACAAATATAATGACTGTATAAAAATCAATCTTTCAACATGAAGTCTTGCTCCTGTGAAGTAGTTATCAACAATTTTGCAAATGTCTTGATCTAGCTTTGCTACATCTACCGGAATTGTAAGGTCAATCTCCTTGAGACTGAAGTAAAGAGCGTTCACCGAAGTATTAGGTAAAACATCACCAGGATTTACCATAATGCCCTCAGCCACAAAAGAAGTAATTATTAAACATGATTCCTCTTGAAGATTAATCTTAATGAGCTGCAACTGAACAACTGTTTGTGATGGACCAAAAAGGCTCTGGTGTGGCTCTAAACACTGCAGTGTCAATAGTAGTAAGCACCATTCGGGCAGGAACCTTATCATCAAAATTTAGTATATGAACCTTCTGCTGAAAACTCGAGCAAATCCCCAATTTCGTAGCGCGCTACGAAAACGCCTAAACATGTAGCGCTGCGAAACTGCTTAAAGAATTCATGCGCTGCGAAAACACCCTGTCTTTAAGCTAGGCTAAAAAAATTTGGCAATAGAATTTTTAGTGATAACACAGGGAATGGTGGATCTATTGTCTGATCAATTTTGTTAGATGTTGATTCGACTGTTTCAGCATTATTATTAGCGGGTTTTTCTTTTCTAACTTCCTCTTTATCAGAGTCAGTGATGTCACCAATGATGGGTTCAATAATTCTCCCTGAACGAAGATGGATATCATTACATTGAATGGGGAAGACAGGCTGATTTTGAATATCAATTACTTGCAAAGCTTTATTATTATTTGGGTTGGGGTTGGGTTGCACAGGCAGCTGCGGTCTAATTGCCTGGTTATTTGGAGGAGTATTAGATGGTAAGGAAAGAGACTGTTGTTGTTGAGGAAATGGCATCTGTTGGGCTGCCCAGCCTGGGTTCCATTGATTGAAATATGGTTGCTGGGGAGCCCAAGGATTCCATATGGTAGGATCAGGAAAAGGGAGATTTGGTTGTTGCATAGGTGGAAAACTCATTGTGTTAAAGGGTGGGTACTGCATTTGGTTCATGGGTGGGTAATTTGTTTGAAAAGGAGAATGATTATTCCAACGATTAAATGTTGTGTTAGAACTCATTCCTTGTCTTTGTGGCCATTGCCTCCTCTGTGTCATCAGGTACACTGCTTCAGCCTCTTCTTCAGTTGACTGCAATGCTGCTTTAATTCCAGGCAGAGAGGGGCATTGTTGGGTCTCATGGTCCTTTTCGCAGATCGTGCAGATTGGTACCTTATCTAGTGGGCATTCCCTGAGTGGGTGTTTTTCTCTACATTTGGAACAAAAAATAGCTAGGGCAGCTTCTGCTTCTGCCTGTTTCTTCTTTACCTGTAGAGCATCAATTTGTGACGCAAAAGATCTTAACATCTCAGTTTTAAATTCTTCTAATAAATTACCTATTTCAGCCCTTGTTGCTCCTCCGCTTGCTGACTTCTGAACTCTTGAATATACATTGTCCCTGCTTTTTGATCTGCTTACTGCTCCTCTTGAACATCTCATGCAGAGATTGATAATTTCATCAAATTGTTCTTTGGAAATGTCCCCTTTTCCCAACATGTTTAACATGTCCAAGCAGTCATCTCATACCCCTTTCAGCAATATAGTCTTCATAATATCTTTACTCATGTTAGGATGGTCAGACCGCTGCAGATTATACTGCAATCTTTCCACAAAATCTTCCAGATTCTCGTCCTCCTTCTGAACCATTTTAAACAATTCTTCCTTCCTTTCTCTTGTCCGGCAGTAATCTTGATACTTAGCCAAAAAGATTTCTTTCATCTGATCCCAGGTAGTGATTGCCTGAGCTCCTAAGCTCATAAACCATCTTAACGCATTCCCTTTCAGTGTTGCTGGAAACAGTTTTAGTTTCTGATTAGGGCTCACATAATCATAACTTCTACATAGTATGTCGAATTCGAAGAGGAATTCATCCGGGTCTAAAGAGGATAACCCATGAAAGTTGGGTAATGCTGAGAGTGGAATGTTTTTCATGGGATTTGCCCCTCTCGGGAGCTCCCCAATAGGGAATTCCAGGGTAGAGAGTGAATTTTCCCCTCTTCCTTCTGTTCTGTTATCCTCCATTGGTCTTTTTCCTGAATCACTTGCTTTATCTTCTGTATCTTCTGTTTCTTCAGGTTCTTCTACAGGTTCCTCAGTGTATTCTGGTACTTCCAGCTTCCTTTCAGGTCCCAGTACTTCCTCCGTTTGTCGATCTGTTTGTGAGGAATACTGGATCTGAGGTCTCCGGGAACTTGTCCTCTGTGATGTTTCATCCTTTGAGATGATTTCGTCAATGTAAGTTTTTCTTCCTCCTCCGCCCTTGCCGCCTGTGAAATTAGGTTTCTTGCGTCCTCTCATGCACCTGTTATTCTCAAAAAGAAATCATTAATGCCTTTAGAAATCTCTAGTTGCCTTCCCCGGCAACGGCGCCAAAATGTTGGCTAGTTGAATTGTTTATTAATTAACAATCAAGTACCACATTAAATTGTCAACCTGGGAAAGTCTTTTTATTTCAAAGGCTACTGCGTACTGTATGTACTTAACTCTAAAAGCATTAAAAAGCTGTAGTATACGTAATTCTCACGTTATGTCATAACAGTGTACTGTAAAGATAAAATGAAAGCAGTTAATTTAAGATAACAAATCCGAAAAGAAGAGTGATGGATGCTCTGTTATCAGAGGATCAGGACCCTATCCTCCAAGCAAGGACGTTCAGCACCTGCCCCTGTAACCAGATTGCTAATACACACTGAAATTCTAATTCACCGGTGAAGTACAACTTCAAACGATTAACAAAACAGAGTGCCAGCAAAAAGGAAATTATCAGAGGTAATGCTACAGAATCCAAAACAGAGTATCAGCATAAAGAAATCACCAAACACACTTACACACTTGACAGAAAAGTAAATGGGTGAATCTTGTGAAGAAGGTGGGCCCAGTCCCTCTCACAAGATTCCCCAGAACACAACTGTTGGATTAAGTACTCAGAACAATCTTCTATTCATCTGCCAAAAGATTCAGTACAATAAAAGTTCAGACTTTGTTGTTGTCTTTCAAAATTCCCCTTACAAAACTATTTTTCTCCCCCCTCTCTAATGTAGATGTCTCCTCTTTATAGAGGAGACATCTATTACAATAGATTATCACAGTTCATTTAGTTAACCAAAAATAAGAGTTACAGAATGCTGTTATAACAATGCGACCGTGTATTCCTTCTTGAGTTTATTTCTGTTACGCATCTGGTAACCGACCTTCGACCGTCCTCTTAGGATCCTCGTATTATCCTTCGTCGTTTCCCCATGGTTATTGTTTTAGTAAACCCGTGTTGTTCCTGATACTTTAACAACTGTAACTGTGTTTTGCCCTTTTTGGGCAGTTGCTGATTATGCCGCGTCATCGTGGAATTCTGGCAATCTCCAGATAGTTGTCGTTTGTTATTTCCAGTTGTTGCAAAAATAGCATTCTCCTACTTTTAGATGGTTGTCGTTGCTGGCTGTAGCAACTGCGTAGTTGCTGCTTCTGGTGTTGCAGCAACTGCGTAGTTGCTGTTTCTGGTGTTACAGCAACTGTAAATTATAATTCCTGCAGACTTTAAATAGTCCAGCGATTACTTGGCAACTTAATTAACTTTTCCAAAGATAAATATAAAGATATTCATGAATATGCAATGAACAATTAAACATATAGATATGCGTAGAATTACTTCGTACCTTGGGGTGATTAAGTCATTATACAATCAAAGCTTTCAACCTATGACTAAAAAAGGATAATATTATGGCAAAAATATAAGGTCAAAATTGGTCAATTCTGAGTCCTAACATAAGTCACTCATATATTAAGCATAAATAAATGGCTATCACTATACATAAGTGTCAAATGATAACTCAAGCATTCAAGCATTCATACATAAATAAATGAACATGAATATCACTATAACACATAAGCAGAATTTTTTAAGAGATAAAAGTACCATTTATAACGAGTTCTACTCATGAGCTCCAGCAATAATGATTTATCTCTTCTTAATTCAACATCTACTAAGAGTACAAAAGTGCAATTTCAGTAGCAGATATTAAACATAGATATCAATAAATCTTGTTCCATTCATTCATCAAGACCTCCTCGGAGGGTGCAGAAGTGCATGTTCTGAGGACAAGTTTTTGATAAATTTCAGGACCCTTCTCTAAATTCATGAGAAGGGTTTAAATACTACTAGCTAAATCTAAAAATAGTTTATTACAAAAATATAGGAGGCAGTTTAAATGACCTTCCTCACTTCAAGCAAAAAAAAATCAAAACTAAAACTAAAACTGAATCTAAAAGTAAAACTGGCAATTAACTATCTATGTATCTGATCTTTGTAGTCGCAAGCATCCAACATCAGCTTGAGTAGAGTTGGCTAGACGACTTCTGACTTTAACTATCCTGCGAAAACGGAATCGACAAGTGCTAGCACCATCTTCTCGGCAGAATTAGTGAGACATTTGAGAGTCATGCACTGGCTATGTGGTTTAACCAAGTACTGCCAGTAAGAATCCCAATTTAACTTGGTTAACCTTTTGATGGACTCTACTCTTTCTTGAGCCTTTTGTCTCTAGCTTTTCTATAGATGTTGCCCATTTGGTAGAAATTTACATACCACTTGAAGATATCTCTGATAAAGACCACTGGTTTTAGAGTTCGGGTTTTGCCTTTCGCCTTTAGTACTTTTTCCTACAATTTTCCAGGCTTACAAGTAACTGATTGATTAGAGGCTTTCCGTTTCAAGAGGTTTTGCCTGGCGATGCACGATTAGCGCTAGGCGTGCTAATCGCACATCAGGAACTACCTCTATTTCTTGATCCGAGCTTCCCTGGTGCTATTTTTCGCCTCTTACGCGTTTTTGTTAAGGGATGTAAACCTTAAATTTTGTGGAAGGAATGACTCCACGAGTTCTTGGTGTCCGTGTATAAGGGCGTCATTTCTTTGTCTTCAGAACTTGGAGCCTTTCCTTTCTTTCCCATAATATTCTAAACACTGCTATGTATACCTCTCTGCTTTTCGCTCCTGCAATTTGCAAATGAGGCAAGAGTAATGATAAGAAAAAGGTGACGGGAAAGCTTTAAATGCCGAAACCATATAAAATATATCACCTTACATGAAATGGCTCTTCGATCAAATCAAAAACATATTTCATTAATGATTTCCAACTAACTCATTAAATTAACATTAACGTGCATAATTGGGCATTGGTTTGTGGAAAAGCTTTTTCGAATGACGATCCCCGCAGATCTGCGATAAGGCAATTTTGAAATTTGCTTCGCAATATCGCTGATCCATTACGGGTGGTGATCATTTACCATATGTTTTCTGCACAATGAAATTTGCGAGACGCGCCATCACATATCGGCAGTTTGAGGTATTTTGCTTTAAGGGGTACTTGAAGCACGTTAAAACTGTGATGTGATGAATGTCTTCAACGCGTGTTTTCGCATAGCGATTTCGCAATCTTAAGATTCAGTTTGTAGGAAAGCATCTATTACCTTTTTGCGATGTGATGCGATGCTTTTTATTGAGAAAATGGTTTTTCTTGAACTTATCATAAAACTTAAGTCTTTTTGGATTTTCGAGTATTCTCCTAAGTTTTATTACAGTAAGATTTATTCAAAAAAAGCAAATACAAGCCCTAATTTATTTTTTGGACTTTTTATGGATAAGGGTCCCCACTTATTTAGTATTAGTGAGAAAACTAAATAAGAAGGGGGGTTGTTGCTGGCCACAACATGCCCTTACATTATTATTGTTATGTCAGCTCTAATTATATTGTGACCCCTTAGACTCCTATATATAGAAACGAGGCCTTGTCATTTGTATCATCCATGAATTGTTCATTTGTGTAATGTAAAGGAGTTTTCCCCCTCAAAGAGGCTGATTTTGAAGGCGTTGATCTATCTTTTCTTCAATTTTGTGAGCTGGTTGCATAACATTTGGTATCAGATCTTTTGATTCTAGGGTTTCGCTGCTCCAAAAAGGTCATCGTGGGATTGTCACTATCATTTTTTTCTACAACATTTTAGAAGCTTAAATTAAAACCCATTTGAGCCAAATTTGTGATGAACCTCAGGTCCAAATTTCAGACCTTTTATAGCTATATATTTACAAAGATATGATCCACGGAAATTACAGTTTTTGCAGGCTTCCTAATTACATCCCAAACAGGTGACCTTGGTAAAATCGTCATAACTTTCTCTATGAGAATCAGATTGAAATTTCGTAAGAAGTTAAATAAATAGGATGGACTATAGTTTTCTATGTATCATTTTTAGTTATGAAGGTCGAAATTTCTATGGGGTAAAATGCGCAGTGTATGGAGAATGAAAACTACCCTCAAAGGCCTTCCTAGGACCTTTAACAGACTGTAAGGTTATCTGCAAATGCTACCAAGTTATACAGATGTTCATAGACAAATATCAATTAACAAAGTATGGAAAGAAGATTACCTCAAGTCTCCTTCTAGATTTGTTTGGAGATCACAATGTAGCCAAGAGGAACTCCCTCAAAGCCGGCTCCAAATCAATTCCTACACAAAGGAAAGGCAAACACAATCACTGCATACAACCTTGAAAACCAATATATGAATACACAATGAACATATATTTGCATACAACTAAACTACTCATATAAACAAGTATTGAATGAAAAACTTAATGAATAATGTTACCGACACCATGGAGTAGGGAACACAACTGCAGTTCTGTATTAATAATGAAAGAGTGATTACAACCATTCGTTGTATCAGTCTTCCTTTGCCCCTTCTACTTCTCTCTCTCTCTCTCTTCTAGCTTACTTCTTCAAATATGAGACTGTTCTCAACAGCTTAGTAGGCTATCCTTTCAAATGCTCTGACCTCTTTCACAATGACCCTCTTATTGCTTATGTAGCAATCAAGTTAGGGTTGCTAAGCTCCTCATAGAGTTCACTAGGGAAAAAGCAATGAACTTGCCTTGCTTTTCAGCTCTCTCCTATTTTCCTCCTTTGTTCAGATTAGAATTTCTCAAAATAGGTCAATTTTAGATATCTTCTTGCTTTTCTTGAGTTTTTTTAGGAACAAATATCTAGATATTTGTGAGTCAATTAGTTCCTTTGACCCTTGGAACTGCATCTAGTTTCACTAACGCTGTCCCCTGCCTAACAACTTGAGTTAGTAGGGTCACTAACGCACCCTTAGGCTTGGTAACAAGCTTTATAAAGAAGGTTTTCAGTGTGCAACCAGCATTAGTGTGGAATCAAGGCTTGTAATTGTGGTCTTTTCTTTAGCCATCCTGTCTTTCCCCTCTGAGTTGATGAGGAGGTCATTTTGTTGTATAACAGATGGCCCCTAAATTATGAGATCAGAGGCTGCAAGGATGGCTAAAATACTTTACTTAAACTGTAATTTTTCTTGTCAAAATGAGAGAGAGAAGCTTCGGGCGGCGAGGGAAACCTGATACAACACATATATATAAAACTGTTAAAATCATGTCCTGAGTCGGGCATTCCCATGCTCAGTAGCTATGTCAGAGTAATTTTCTCCAAAGAGATATGATAATACTGGCTGTCGATAAGCACAATGCAAGTCCAGTGTCATAATAGAATCATCCTGAAACAACTGTCTCCAAAAACAATATCCGCAGCTTGGAGAGGAAACAAGGCTGAATGATGAAGGCCTCTACACAAGGTCTTGATTTCCACTTCACCGAACAACATAGATCAATACATGCGAAAATATGTGTTAACGTCGAACATGCACGAAATCATTTGATTACTAGTCAATAATGGAGATTGTTAACAGATGCGAGGAAGGCCACTGATAATGGTGATGGTCTCCAAGATGCATAGTACAAACTAGCGAGTGTGAAAGATGTCTTTGTCGTCGAACACCCATAGAATTGCTTAATCAGGAACCAATAATGATAACCCCTGACCAAGCACAAGGCAACCTACCACTAATGTCTGCAAGTACCAAGGCACTGAATGTGTTTCTTGGTCATCTTCCTAGATAGAGTGTTGAAGTCGATAGGAAGAAACCTGTCAAAAGGTAGTCATCGGTCGACACGAAACGGGACAAGAATGATTTTGTTCTTTGAGGAATCTTTTGAGCATTTGGGTCTAAACAACAGAGGGCATGATTAAAGGATATGTTTGATTAGTTGATGGAGGAAACAAATGGTTAACCCTTGAACAATAGAAAGCATGACGATAGTTTTAACCAAACAACACTAGACTCATGAACACTACAGAGTGTTAGGATACAGAGATGCAATTACATCAAGGTATATAGGCTAAACTCATAGGATGGTAGGGTTTAGACTGAGAGGCCATCAAAAGGAAGGTTTATCTGAGGGAGTTCCATGTTCAAGGGAACAACTGTTGCCAAAACACGCTTTCTAATACGAAATACAGTTGTATTGTCCACTTTCCCTGTCTGATTAATTTAATGAGTCCAGACGGGTAAACTCAGCGATCTTTTCATTTTTAAAGAGTCTGAAAAGGATCACAAAAAGAACAACTCTTTGCCCTATCTGATTATTTTAATGAGTCCAGATAGGCAAACTCGTTGATTTTTTCTTGTTTTAAGAGTCTGAAAAGTATCGTAAAAAGAACGACTCTATATCTTGTCTGTGTAATTTAAGGATTCCAGACTAGACAACTCAGTGGTCTTTTCATATTTAGAGAGTCTGAAAAGATCGTAAAGAGCAACTCCATGGTGGTCCCTTTGCCATAGTTGTTAACCGGGTGTGACAAAAGGTTAATAGTATACCCGAATCAGTTACTTTTCCGTTAGTTAATCTATTGATGTCGGATAAAGAGAAACCTATTTTCAATAGATGTCTACCTCATTTTGTTACGAGTACGAGGTGATGGACTAAACTCGTTTTTTGTCATGAATTTTTAATGAGTCACGCGACGACAAACTCAATACCTTCATAAAAAAAAATTATGAGTCAAATGAAGAAAAATCATGGTATCCTTTTCAATTTAGTGAGTGAGAAAAAGAGGGAAAAGAACAGCTCATTCCTTCTTCATAGTTTTAACGAGCTCGAAGGAGGAGAAAAACTCAGGGATTTTTTATTTAAGAGCAAGAAATGGTCCCAAAAAATAAAGTGCTCTTGCTGCTGTCGTATATTTTTAACGAGCCCGGTAACAAAAACTTGGGATTTTTCAGTTTAATGAGCAAGAAAAGTACCTAAAAGAATGCTCGGGTCATCTTTATAAATTTTAACGAGCCTAAAGACAAATCTTGGGATTTTTTCAGTTTAAAGAGCGAGAAAAAAGCGCCTAAAAAGAATGTTCCCTTGGTCTTTTTCAGTTTAATGAGCTGGAAAAAGATCAAAAAGGAGTTGCTCAGAGCATCATCGTATAGATTTAATGAGCACAATAAAATATCTCAAAAAATGCTCTAATCTTTGTTGTAGTAGTTTTAACGAGCCCAAAGAAGGAGACTCGAGGTTTTTTGGATTAACGAGCAAGAAAAATACCATAAAAAGAACGCTCGATCTTCTTCGTGGTAATTTAATGAACCTAAAGAAGGATACTCGAGGATTTTTTAGATTACCGAGCAAGAAAATACCAAAAAAAGGATGCTCGATCTTCTTTGATCTCATGCTTGACAATAGAAGTGTCTATGCCATTCATTTCCTCATAATACCAAGGGAATACATCGCGAAATTCCTTAAATATGCAGGTGAAGGTTACAATTTCCTCAAGATTGCAATCTACTCCAACCTGGATGTTTTCCACGATGCCTGTCTTGACAAAAATATCGATGAGCAATGTTTTTGAAATATTACCCATGTTTCCTTCCACCTCCAAAGTTTGGAGAATTGTATAGGGTGAGGAAACGATTTCGTGTGTGTCAGGTGACAGGATTTGAAGAGGCATCATGTCCAAATCAGATATTGAAACATGATGGTGCGAGTCCTCCCAAGGTCGCTCTTCTAAACTTGTGATCTCTCTAACAGCTTCATCCATAGGTGGACTTGATTGAGTGGATTGAAAGGAGCAGTTATGGGAGGGGCAGTGGTACTGTTGGCCATAACTAAAGTGACCGGAGATTCGGATGTAGATTGAATGGCTTGGTAGGCCAATTCAGCTGGTGACAACAGCATTTTTTCTCTATATGTGTCAATGTTTGAAGGAGCCAGTAGGATCCATGTATTAGTCTGTTCATGAGGAATAGATGAAAGCATATTGATTGTTTGTGAAAACTTTGGCGGTTAAAGAGGAAAACAACCCATGAGGGAAGAAGCCTTCAATAGACCGGTACCGATACTGACGTAAGAGTCAGGCACACCACCTACTAGGGGTACGGCGCTGCTTGGTAATGGTGAATAATCAAGGGTGCAGAAAGACAACTGATCTACTGTAACTACCATTCCATCCAATGGGAATTGGATGATGCGAAAGATAGTAGATACTATGGCCGTCATGGCATATGTCCAACTAAAACCCAGCAAGAGATTATAGTCGAGTTTTTTGTCTACGACTTATATATCCACAATTACCATTTTCACATACAAAGTGATGGGGTAGCTAGCTAGGTATCCTTTTGGGATGAAAGTGTGGTCGTCGAAAGCTTTCAGGGAGTTCGACGATGGGGTTAGGGTTGGAGAACCTAGGGCAAGCCAACATGAAACCGACATGACGCAGGTAGAAGCACCTTCATCGATGACAGTTCTATGTATACCTTTACCTTTTGAAGTTATATGCACCTTGAATGCAAGCTAGTGAGAAAGGGGAGGTTTACACTTGTTCATGTCGAATATAGCAAGCATGGAATCCTCTAGGTCGATACCACCAATAGCCGAAAGCAAAGCTTTCCATTGTGTTGGTCATGTTTGTAATACTTCGAGTGCCGACATAGCCGACGGCGCTTGCACCAAATCTTCAATAAATTTGTAGTTTTGGGCAGCACGTGCAGATGTATTGTGCATTGTGCATCAAAGTGCCCCTTTTGGGGGTCGAATTACAAGGTCCACAACCGGCCTTTCGTATGCAAATTGTTGGGCGACGGTGGGTTTGGACTTGAGGAAGGTTCCACTGTATGAGCAATAGGAGCTCCATAAGATTTGGCTCTTGTGGCGAGTTCTACCGTTTCAAATGTGAAAATGGTAGAAGATCCTTGACCAGCTGAAGGATGTTGTGAACCATCATTGCCCCCTTACGAGGGTGGCGATTGGTTTGTAATAAGGTTTTGCTGCTGTTGAGCACGGAAAGGATTTTATAGGACAGTGGGGGTCTGGCCAGTATCCTTTCTAACAATGTATTCTGTGCATTCCTGAAGACGCGGACAACAATAGGTCATATGGTTTTCAGCACAAATTTTGCAGGGAAATGTGGCAGATTTATCCTTTCCATCGCCAGTAGGCGCAGTGGCCTTCTGTTTTGGGTTTGGCTACTTTGTTGACTACTCCTCAGAAGGAGCAGTCTTTTTCTTATTCTTTTTTTTCTTACCACCGAGATTTTGTGTAGACTGCACAGAGTTTATCTCAGTGGTAGGAAGAGCAGTCAATTTGGTAGTAGTGGACTCATTGGGGTTGCCAAGGGCATTCGGGATTATGTCGTAAAGAGTGTCAGACTGTGAATATATCATATCTAAGTGTTGGGCATGACGTATGGATTGGTCTTCTGTGACCGCACCACCTAGAGTGACATCTCTAGTGATTTACAGGAGTAAGGACCTGCAAAACTAGTCTGTTAAGAGAAAGTTTGGGAGGGGAGCTTTGACTAACCTCCACCTATGTCTCCATTCTTATATATGATCAGAGATGTGGGTGGTGGTATTGTCGAAGGTGTTTACTGACACGCGTGGTAACTCAATATACCATTTAGATGCATTACCAATGAGGGTGTGGGGAAAAGACATAACCGGACACTATCATCCACCATGGAGTTAGAAACACTCCAAAGATGGTAGGTGGTGATATGGGTGCCCAAATCCTCCCCTTGCTTTCCATCGAACTTTGGGATGTCCATTGGTATCTTATGCGAGATCAGTGGCCATTGTAAGTTGTGATAGATGGGGTCGTTCGTCAATTTGTATAAGTCGGGTATATCCAACATTGCCAAGAAAGGCAGAGAGTTAGGTTCCCCCGACTCGAACCATGGTGATGACGGATGACTTGAGGAGCTTTGCGCTCCTCCCATCATTTGGTTCCCAATATTATACATGGATTTCATGGTGTAGCGGTTTCTTTGAGGTATGGTGTTGTAGAGTGGATTTCCATCAGGATTTTGATACTGGGATATAGAATTGCCCCCAAGATAAGTATTGCCCCCTTGAATCATTTGAATATGTGAGTAGGGTGCCCCCATGGATTGGTTGGGAACCCCTTGAGGATTCCCACCCAACACAGAACTAACCATTTGTCCTTGATTGACAGAGGGAATGCTCATGTCAGTTAGCGACTGACCATGCATACCTGAGAATGGAGGGGGAATTGTTACTTTCCCTACCTGCATGTGCATATTGGGAACCCCCCTAGGTATATGAAGCTGGGGGTTTGAACTATACATTGGCAGCTGACCATATTGTTGGTAAACGGGAACTGCACCCATAGTGCCGCATTAAGTGTTATAGGGAGCACTGTATGTGGCACTTGTCAAAGGTATGCAGTTTGACATCATAGGGGTGGAACCAGGCATTGGCTGAGTTCCACTCATAGATGGTTTCATGTGAGTGGTTGTACCTAGGACAAATGAGATAGTGAGATTCGCCATTACCGTTGTTGTGGTGACTGTCGACTGGGGGAGTGGTGGAGAACCAAAAGTGTCCCTAAAGTTCCACAATCCGTTAGTCATCGACGGGATAGATGGAAATGTTCCAACTACTGAAGCAGGAAGTACAGGTACCATGGGAACCAAGATACCAATGGGGGGGACATACTCTTAGATACCATTGGGGGGGACATACTCTTAGATAGCACATTGTGTGGGCAGGATACCTGAGTCCCCGACTCAGTTCTGAAATCCTCGAAGGGACCCCCAATACACAAAATACCCAAAGGATTTGTAAGAGAAGGTGGGCTACCTTCACTTACAGTCTAATGTTGTCTCGTATTTCGCTCCACTTTTACTAGAGTGGTCCCTGTAGTATGAGTGCAAAAGGAATTTTTCGCTCGTTTAATGACACTAGTTTGGTTTTAGACCTTGGGCAATTCACTCACATGCTTATCCCAAGATTCTAGCCTAACTAATGTTTGTTTGCTCAAAAGAGTTACTGATTGATTTTTTAGGTAATTTTTATGTGTACTTGATTATTGGCTTTGGTAGGGGAGTTGACGTATGGAATGTGATGAGACTCTTGACTCAATAAATCATACAAAAACAATGCTTTGAAAAAAAAAATCAATTTGATGCAAACAAGTTGTATTCTACATATTCATATTTTTTACATATTCATAGTTTCTTCCATGCATCTATAGTCTTTCAACACCTTCATAACCAAAAGATTCTTTTCCAATGTTTCCTAACATCTACTTGAAACCAAAATGAAGCAACTTATTACTAGTTAAATAGAAGGATAAATGAAAATAATGAGTCTTTCTTTCAAAAAAAATATTTTTAAGAGAGAAAAACGAAAACTTTTTTCCTAAAAATAAATTTCGAGGACACCAATTTTGCTAACATAATACAGTTACAGATCTTATTTCAGCCCATGAGAATATTTCCTATCCCTTTTGGTCCACAGACACTGCTAAAAATCAAGGAAATGGGAGACTAACGCTCTATAACAGTGGCTACAAAGAGTTAGTAGGCCCACTAACGCTCCCTGTGAACAGGCACAGTGCTTTATAAAGCTCTGTGTAGCCTGCTAACCTGCGTTAGTGTGGGAACTCTATCAAAAAGAAGGTTTCAAAGATTAGTTTCTGAGATGAATGTATACAAGCAATATGCAGCAATATTCTTGGTGGGTCAGAAAAGGATTGTAGAAGAATAGGGAACTCTTAGAAGGAGGAGAGAACCGAGAAGAGTCTGGGTAAACTGGGAACTAGATGTATAGTCCCCAGCGGAGTCGCAATTCTGCTATGGGGTAAAATGCACAGTGTATGGAGAATGAAAACTACCCTCAAAGGCCTTCTTGGGACCTTTGAAAGACTGTAAGATTATCTGTAGATGCTACCAAGTTATACACATGTTCATAGACAAATATCAATTAACAAAGTATGGAAAGAGGATTACCTCAAGTCTCCTTCTAGATTTGTTTGGAGATCACAATGCAGCCAAGAGGAACTCCCTCAAAGCTGGCTCCAAAGCAATTCCTGCACAAAGGAAAGGCAAACACAATCACTGCATACAACCTTGAAAACAAATATATGAATACAGAATGAACATACATTTGCATACAACTAAACTACTCATATAAACAAGTATCGAATGAACAACTTAATGAACAATGTTACCGACACCATGGCGTAGGGAAGACAACCATAGTTTTGTATTAATAACAGAAGAGTGATTACAACCATCCATTGTATCAGTCTTCCTTTGCCCCTTCTGCTTCTCTCTCTCTCTCTTCTAGCTCACTTCTTCAGATATGAGACCGTTCTCAACAGCTTAGTAGGCTATCCTTTCAAATGCTCTAACCTCTTTCACAATGACCCTCTTATTTCTTATGTAGCAATTGAGTTAGGGTTGCCAAGCTCCTCATAGAGTTCACTAGGGAAAAAGCAATGAACTTTCCCTGCTTTTCAGCTCTTTCCCATTTTCCTCCTTTGTTCAGATTATAATTTCTCAAAATAGGTCGATTTTAGATATTTTCTTGCTTTTTTTGAGTGTTTTAGGAACAAATATCTAGATATTTGTGAGTCAATTCATTCCTTTGACCCTTGGAACTACATCTAGTTTCACTAACACTGTCCCCTGCCTAACAACTTGAGTTAGTAGGGTCACTAACGCACCCTTAGGCTTGGTAATAAGATTTATAAAGCAGGTTTTCAGTGTGCAACCAATGTTAGTGTGGAATCAAGGCTTGTAATTGTGGTCTTTGCTTCATTCATCCTGTCTTTCCCCTCTGAGTTGATGAGGAGGTCATTTTGTTGTATAACAAAGGTTGAAATAGTGACATGTGGCAGGTCATACAAGTCTTCTCTACTAAACAAGTCTATAATCAGGTCATCGTGGGAGATTTGGCATAACTCGTTCTTGAAGAATCCAATATTGATCATACAGGTGATGTTAGAAAGAGAAATCATAGGGCTACGATAGGGCATAATTTTAGACCTTGGAGATCCGAAATTGCAGAAATACAGTAGATTTGATATCGAGCTCCTACAAAGCGAAAAAATGTGTGTAGTTTTTTTAAACATTTGCAGAAGTTTGTTTTGAAAAAATAATCTGAAGTGATTCAAAGGGAATAGTGAGGCATAATTATCATTAATTGATGCCCTGAAAAAAGAAAATGGAAACACCTAGTAAGCAACCTGAAATCTCTACCATGACTCATAAATAAGAGGAATAAATGCAACATGATATATCAAAATTACGAGACCAAGTGCAACAATTTTCACTCTCACAAAAAGTAACAGAAGCTAAGATGGATGGTTTAAAGAAAGGCATGGAAGCTAAGATGGATGGCATTGAAGCTAAAATGGATGGCATGGAAGCTAAGATGGATGGTATAGAAGAAAAACTTAAAGGCAACATGGAATATTTGAAGATAGATTTCACAAAGTTGCTACAAAAAATGCTTACTAATGGCGAAAGGGTAGTAAAGGAAACTAATGATGAGAAAAAAAGAAATGTTAGTCATGATTTAATAGACTCTAACTTTGGATTGAAGACCCATCATGTTCCAAAGATCAATATGAGGAAGTTTGATGGCAAGGATCCTGTAACATGGATACTATAGATGGAGCAATATTTCAATCTCCATAATGTGCAAAACACACAAAAGGTATGCATTGCAACTTTATATTTGGAACCCAAACAGTTTGTATGGTATTGATGGCTTTGCTCTCATAAAGAAATTGTCATTTGGACAATTTTTATGGAAGAAATGATCAGCACATTATAAGGATACAAAAAGCAACACATTTTTTATCCAATTGATAAATGTCAAACAAAAGGATTGTTAAGTTATGGTATGTTCTATGCTTATAACAGTTTACTTCTTTTTCTTATTATATTCCACCGATTAGCAATCACATGTACATAAAGTAAAGTGCAGATAGAACATTAAACGATCGACATAAAACAAGCCAAGACAAGAGACACAAGATGTGGCAGCTAGCCAGGGACAAACCCCACAATGTGTGGGGAAACCCTTTGATCAAATCTTCTTTTATCTTCAATAATTCAGCAGAGAGAAATAGTACAATAAATCTGATTCATATCAGCAGTAGCAAACCCTAGATCAGTAGCATCAACATTAGCAGCTTCATTATCAAGCTAGGGCAGACCATATCTCACAAACCGACAGTCGGATTGACTTCATTCCACCACCAAAAGTTTCAGCTTCTAGAGGAGGTTCAGATGAACCTACAGCGTAGTTCAGATGAGGAGATATTCTAGGCCACGCAAGTCAATCTTTGCTTCTGCAGTTGCAGCTTCAGTTTCAGCAGTTTCCGCCTTCAAACTAGGGCAGTCGATATCTTGCAAATCGTTCGTCGGATTGACTTCATTCCACCACCAAAAGTTGTGGCTTTCAGAGGAGTTTCATATGAACCTACAGTGTAGTTCCAAAGATGAGATCTTCTAGGCCACGCAAGTCAATCTTTACTTCTGCAGTTGCAGCTTCAGTTTCAGCAGTTTCCGGCTTCAAACTAGGGCAGTCGATATCTTGCAAACCGTTCGTCGGATTGACTTCATTCCACCACCAAAAGTTGTGGCTTTCAGAGGAGGTTCAGATGAACCTACAACGTAGTTCCAAAGAGGAGATCTTCTAGGCCACACAATTCAATCTTTACTTCTGCAGTTGCAGCTTCAAATTCAACAGCTTCCGGCTTCACATGTGTGAGAGAGAGAGACCCATTTCAGCGCAGTAGAGAAGAGACTCATATCTGCGCAGTAGAGAGAGAGAGATGTGATGAGATGAGTGAGTCTAAATGAGGAAAAGTCCTCTTATATTTATACACAATGTTGGTGGGTGAATAGATGCGACTGTTGGGCTTCTGAGCCTACATGAGTTGTAGGTCGGCTTGATAATAATTCCATAATCAAAATAAATTCATATCTCCATGAATACTTATCGGAATTGGATGATCTTTATATCAATCCTACACCTCTCGACGAGAGGAATCTAATAAAAATATTATTAGCCATGAATAAGATGACCCACATGAAGTTTTGCCCTGGTTGCCAATTTTAACACTCCCTCTCAACCATGGAGAACTTCATCTGCAATCTATCTATCGGTCGTTACTATTCATTCATCAAATGCACTGCCCTGTATAGCCTGACCCTTGCCCTGCTTTGCTCTATTTTTCCTGTTCTACTTTGTCTTGTTCTGCCCTGCACTGATCTGTACTATTTTGTTCTGTTCTGCTCTACTCTTGCATTGTTCTGTTCTACTCTGCTTTTGTCCGAATTATGAAGAAGAAGAAATGATCGAGGATGTATCATACTGACTCAAAGTCAGTCTCAGAGTATGTACCACTGGTCCCAGACCAGTCTCGACCAACCCAAAGTCAGCGTCATAGTGAGTACAACTCTAATGGTCCCAGACCAATATCATCCTCCACTGACTCAAAGTTAGTCTCAGAGTATGTACCACTGATCCCAGACCAGTCTCAACCGACCCGAAGTCAGCGTCATAGTATGGTACAACTCCTACCACTAGTCCCAGACCAATATCATTGATCCCAGATCAATGGAGGTCATCCTAGCGTAGGGAGTACGGTAGTTACAACGATGCGTCCATCGGTACTACTATGGTCCATAACTTCATTTCCCTGCTCATTGATCAGATGAGAGGTACTTCCCATGAGTCCCAGACTGCATGGGTAGGATGCCTCGACAGGAGAACTAATCAATCCTGTCCTCACAGGAGAACACATCAATCCTGCTACAATTGCCATGGAGAACACATCAATCCAGGCCTCACAGGAGAACACATCAATCCTGCTACAATCGCCGTGGAGAACACATCAATCCAGGCTGCCATGGAGAACACATCAATCCAGGCTTTCACAGGAGAACTAATCATCCTAGTACACAGGAGAGCGAATCATCCTGTTCCACAAGAGAGCGAATCATCTTGTCCCACAAGAGAGCGAATCATCTTGTTCCACTGCGCACCACTAGGGGAGGGTGAGTCACCCTGTGGTCGTATGTTGCTCCATTAATAACCAAAAGCCCTCAGAGCTCCCAGAGCTCAATGTATGCAACATGCAGGACCCTTGTACAAGGGTTTCTTGCCGACTCCAAGTCGTTTGGGAAAATCACAGATTAGATCTTTCCTCAGGGCTTTGACAAGGTGTATCAACCTGTACATCATCTTAATGTGATGGAGCTTCCTTGCTCATCGACTTACCATATCCCAGATGATGTCTATTTGCTGGAGAAATTGACGAATACGGGATTCCTCAATAATCGAATCCCACCTTTGGTTGTTACAGAGAATCACAGTGGTATACAATGTAAATCTAAACAGCTCACTGAAGAGCTTTCGCAGCCAGATTGCCTCATACAAGGTTATGCTAGCAACAATATATCCTGCTTCGACGGTGCTCAAAGCTGTCAGGCCAGGGTAACTCCAAAATGGGCAGTAGAAAACTGACTGATTATTTCATTAGACAACTATTGTTTATATACATAAAATGGACGGATCAGTTCATCTTCTTGATGACTGTTCACGTTCCTGTTTACCCAACCGTTGAAGATTAGGTGTGAACATTCCCCCCCTTAATCTGAAGGGATGTTGGTGAGCCCAAGCATCGTTCTGAATCTTTCAAGTTTTTCTCTTCCAAGCGCTTTGGTGAAGATGTCTACAATTTGCTCATTTGTGGAACAATGATGGAGATGGATTGTTTTGGCCTCAACATGATGTCGGATCAGATGATATTTAGTATTGATGTGCTTAGTACGATCATGGAACTTTGGGTTCTTGGCCAACTTTATTGCAGAGGTGTTATCAATCATGAGTGGAGTTGATTGTACTTGTTTTACCTGCAAATCTTCAAGAATTTTCCTGAGCCACACAATTTCTTTCGTTGCTTCAGCTGCTGCCACGTATTCTACTTCTGTTGTGGAATCTGCTAGAACTGATTGTTTGCGTGATCTCCAGGAGACAGCTCCTGATCCAAGACTCATAGCATATCCTGAAGTAGATACCCCAGTTTCTTTGTCTCCATCGAAGTCTGAATCAGAGTATCCAATCAAGCTGAAGTTGTCCACCTGTGTATACTTGATTCCAAGGTCTTGAGTTCCCTTCAAGTACCTTAGAACTCTTTTTGCAGCAGACCAATGTCCCTCACAAGGCTTTTGCATAAACCTGGAGAGGATTTCAACAGCAAATGAAATGTCTGGTCTGGTAGTAGTGAGGTAGATGAGACTTCCTACAAGTTGTCTATACTTTGTTGCATCCTCAAATTCCTTTCCTTCAATAGATGTGAGCTTCAAGTTTTGTTCCATTGGAGTAGAAAGAGGATTGCACTCTGTCATGCCAAATCTGTTTAAAAAGTCTCCAATGTATTTCTTTTGAGAAAGAAATATGGATTTTGGATGTTGGGTTACTTCAATGCCAAGATAGTAATGAACATAGCCCAAATCAGTGATTTCAAAACTTTTTCCTAATTCTTTCTTTATGGATGCAATATAGCTTTCATTGTTCCCTGTCATTAAAAGATCATATACATATACCACAATATATACAACTGGTTTGCCAACTTTCTTGACAAATAAAGTTGCATCATCAATATCAAAATGTTTGAAGTTGAGTTTCAGAAGATGCTCAGTTAGTTTTTCATACCAGGCTTGTGGTGCTTGTTTGAGGCCATACAAGGACTTCACAAGTTTGCATACTTTGTGTTCATGTCCTTTCATAGCAAATCCTTCAGGCTGGGACATAAAAACATTTTCTTTTAGATCTCCATTCAAGAATGCAGTTTTTACATCCATTTGATGGACTTTCCAACCATTCTGAGCAGCTAGTGCAAAGAGTGTCCAGATGGTGGCCCATTTTGCTGTGGGGGCAAAAGTTTCCTCATAATCGACCCCTTCCTTCTGTGCAAAACCTTTTGCCACAAGCCTAGCTTTGTGCTTGTCAAGTGAGCCATCAGCTTTGTACTTGTTCTTGTAGACCCACTTGCAGCCAATTGGTTTGCTTCCAAATGGAGGATCAACCAGCTTCCAAGTGCCATTCTTTATGAGGGCATCATACTCCTTCTGCATTGCTTCTTTCCATTCATCATGAGAAGCAGATTCTTTGAAAGAAGTTGGTTCAAAATCTGTAGACAAGTTCAATTCACAATCATAAGTAACATCCATATCAACAGGTGAATTAGAGTTATCTACATCACCTCCATCTTGTCGGTTTTTATTTCTGGTTCCTGTTTTTCCAATTTCATTAGGATGAACACTTTCAAGTGTCTTTGTCAGCCACTTTTGGGGACCTTTATGAGATGGTCCAGGCTGCTCTGTTGATTGAGTTGGGACTGAATCAAGATTGAGTCTCCCAATTCTATCAATTACATCACTTAAAGGATCATCCGGTGTTGGAGTTTCATGCAAGGGAGATTGTTCTTCAGAAGAAGATTCCACATGTTGATCTAGTATAGGAATCCCCCCTTCAAGATGTGGAATCTGATTATCAAACTCTTGAAATGATTTTTTTTTTGTGAATCTATCCAAGCGATCAAGTTGCCGCTCAACAACACTGTCAGATTTGGATGATTTAAGAAAAATGACATCTCTAGATACAACAAACTTTTTATTTACTTCATCATAGAGACGGTATGCTTTAGAGGTGTTTGAATACCCCAGGAAGATACACTTACGACTTCTAGCACCAAGTTTGTTTCTATGTACCTTTGGTATTAAAGCATAACATGTGGAACCAAAAATCCTAAGATGTTTTACCGAAGGAACATGTCCATACCACAATTCATAAGGAGTCTTGTTTCTTATAGCACTAGATGGACATCTATTCTTTATATATGCAGCACATAGAACAGCATCAGCCCAAAACATTATCTTTACATTTTTGAAGAAAAGCATGGATCGTACCATATTCAAGATTGTTCTATTCATTCTTTCTGCTACACCATTCTGTTGGGGATTATAAGGTACAGTTGTTTGATGTTTGATCCCATGTTGGCGAAGATAGTTTTCAAATTCATTTGATGTATATTCTTTTCCATTATCAGTGCGAATAGACCCAATATGAGATTGTGCATCATTTTCAATCCACTTATGAAAATTCTTGAATGTTTGAAAAGCATCAGATTTGTTCTTCAATAAATAAACCCAACACATTCTGGTGTAATCATCAATAAATGTCATGATATATTTATTTCCATTTGCAGAAGGAATAGGCATTGGACCACATAAATCTGAATGAATGAGTTCAAGCTTCTTATGTGCTCTTGAATGTGAATCATGAAAAGACTGTTTGCTATGCTTTCCTAGAATGCAAGTATCACATTGCTTATGTTTTCTAGGAATGGTAGGCAAACCAGCAACACCATTTTTCTTCAACAAGCGGAGACTATCATAGTTTAAATGTCCAAATCTAGCATGCCATAATAAACTTGACGGAAGTGTACCTTCTTCATGATGAGAAATATATGAGAAATGTTGTGCATGATCAGAAGTTCCTTGCAGTTTAAGAAGTCTTTCTTCTTCTATACCCCTCATGACAAGTGAGTGGTCAGATGCCTTTCTTACCTCAAGCTTGCCATCAAACATATGAATGGAGTGACCTTGCTGGCGGATGTGGACCAGGGACAACAAGTTTCTCTTGAGCTGTGGGAGATATAGAACATGGTCCAGAAGAAAGTCTGGAAGACCAGGCAATTTAAGCCTAATTGTGCCAAGCCCTAATGGCTTGATTTTTGACTGATCTGCAAAGTATACTGCTCCATCAACATTGTCAGTGAAATCTTCAAAAAAATCTTTCCTATGATTCATATGACAGGTTGCTCCTGAATCAAGTAGCCAATCATTTTTCGAAGAAGCAAGTGAAGAATTAAACAAATCTTCATTTACTCCAATGTTACATTGTGCCTCAATATAGTGAGCGGATTCAGGTGCTTTACCTTTGTCTGTATCATCAGTTTTACCTTTCTGCTGATTTCTTCTCTGCTCAATTTTGTCCCATGGTAGCTTGCATGTAGAAGCATCATGTGATCCATTTCATTTGCAGCGAATGCAATGCAAATCTGCCTTTTCTCCTTGAGAATGTCTGCCCCCCTGCCTCTGAAGTATCTTCCTCTTCCTCTTCGTCCACCTCTTCCTCTTGTAGAATCTTGAGCAGGATGCTTTTCTTTATGAGCAAGGCAAACAGTCTCTTCAGAAGATTCAGGGACTGTCTTCTTTCCAAAGGCTTTCTCTCTTTCAGCAAACTTTTTCACAAGAGAGTCAAAGGTTATATCTTTAAGATTTCCATTTGCTTGTAATGACTCAAGATAATTGAAGTAGGTAGGATAGAGTGCTTTGAGAAAGGCAATAAGAGAGATATCCAGCTCAACCTTAGTGGATTTAATATCATGCATTATAGACTTTATTTCAGATGCAAGAGCAAGAGGATCATTATTTTTCAGTTCAAGAGTGAAGAGTTTAATCATGAGCTGAACAACTTCAAGTGCAGAATGTGAATCATAGAGTTCTTTCAGCTTTTGTAAAGCTTCAAGGGCAGTGGAATAGGATGAAATATGACGACTTACTTCTTCATTTACAGATGCTGCGATCAATGCATAGGCTTTGTTGTTCTTGTTTTCCCAAATGACAAGTTCTTTATCTGATGTAGGCTGCACAGGGTCTTTGTCTTCTTCTCCGACACACACTCCTTTCCACAACTCATTGTAGATGAGGGTGTGTTTTACCATCCGAGACCATTCAGAATAGTTCTCCTTGCCAGTGAGAACTATTCCTACCATAGAGATGATTGAATGCATTCTGTAAAAAATTACTTCTGCTAAAAAAATCCTTATGTTACATCCTTCAAATCCCTCTAATATTTTGCTAAAAGCATCAGCATTTCATTGTACATATCACTGCAATACTACTATGTTTTGAAAAATGTGCAAGGGATCACTTCAATATATCACTTTAATGCTTTAACTTTTCAAAGCAGCATTACCATTCAAATGATAAAAAATTGTGCAATATTATAGGCATTCAAATCAAAAGCCAAGACCTACGCGGGCAGAAGCAAATTCGGAGATCTGCTCTTCTTATCATAGATGCCAAACAACTCTTGGCATTCTCTGGTCAAACGATTCTGCTCTGCGCTAAATCATTACAGTCCCCATCTCTCTTGAAAGTCGTTCCATCACGTACAGGGATCTATTCGAAAGGTGAACCACCAACATCACATTTCGATCTTAATTCTACGTTGTGCATTTGTCAGTGGCAGCACTATCGAGTTGTTGGATTTGTTTGATGTAACCGGTTTGCTCTCCCACAGCTTATACAGTCCTCTTCTACAATGCGAATCCTTCTCCGACCTCTTCTGCCATTTCTGCAGCAAATCGTCGATCAGGAGCGATGAACCTTGTCCTCGGAATAATGATAAGCGGACCTTTAATAACAGCAGCAGCGTTGATAGTGTGTATTGCGGTTCGTTGGAAGAAATTCAGGACTAAAAATCATCGTAGTGAAGACTACTTGACAATTATGGTGCCAACCTCGACAAAGTCTCGTGCGTTTACATTACCAGAGATAAGGGAATGCACACAAAACTTTAATGAAAAGATTGGGCAAGGGGCTCGTGGAGGAAGTGTATGCCAGATACAAGACGGGAGAAATAGATTCCGACAATGAGCGTTTAAGCAGGGTTTCGTCCTGGTCTCAGTTCGGTGATTTCTAAGTGAAGTAATCGTGCTGAGGGCCGATTAGCATTTCTGGGTTTTGCATGTTAAAGGGGCACAATGGCTTTTGCAAGTAGACTTGGAAGCATGCTTAGAGCCAACGGCAGAGACAGTCGGAGGCAGAGCGGAATTCCACAACGTCCTCGATGAAATCTCCTCAACGGAATTCCACAACGTCCTCAATGATCTGTTGCAGAGCCAGTGCATCTGGTGTGGAGAGGCAGCGAATCGCAGGACAATTTTTTTTTTAACTGATGCGCAGAGAATTAATGACACTCAGGGCAGAGCAGCGCTCAGGAGAGAGCAGCGCTCAAGACTGAGCAGCGCTCAGGACAGAGGAGCGCTCAGGACAGAGATAAGGGAGTTACAAGGAATCTGGGACCTGTGCTCTGATACCATGTCAGGCCAGGGTAACTCCAAAATGGGCAGTAGAAAACTGACTGATTATTTCATTAGACAACTATTGTTTATATACATAAAATGGACGGATCAGTTCATCTTCTTGATGACCGTTCACGTTCCTGTTTACCCAACCGTTGAAGATTAGGTGTGAACAAAAGCCACCCACTTCTGCTTCCTGCTCATCTAGGATATCGAAGCAGATCCCAAGGTGAAACAGTACCCGGAAGTGCTCTTACGGTCCACCACACTGCCTGCCCAATCAACATCAGTATATCCAAGTAGTCTCACATCTCCGGCAGTGTATCTTAATCCATGAGAGATTGTGTCCTGAAGACATCTCACAATATTCCTGGCATCAATCCAGTGAGGCTCAACCAAATATGAGCTCACAATGCTAACTGCAAAACATATGTTCGGACGAAGGTTCACCAAGAACATCAATGCGAATGATTTTTTGAAACTCAGAGGCATTTCCCAAGTCTGTTCTGACATTACTACCATATAGCTTCTAAAAGTTAAGATCCTCGAGGTAGTCACAGGCTTGCAGTCCATCATACCGAATCTTTCCAATATATTTACCACATATTTTCCTTGAGATAGGAAAATTTCCCTTGGCTTCTGCCACACTTCAAGTCCTTGGTCCTTCATTTCAAATTCAGAAGCCAACTCCCTCTTACATTTGTGAATGAGAGGGTTTGCACCTGTTAGAAAGAGGTCATCCACATACAACACCAGTATGAGAGGCTTGTCATCTTCAACCTTAAAGTAAAGGTTAGGATCGGCTTCACTCCTAGTGAATCCCAGCTTCATCAAGTAGCTATCGATCCTCTCATACCATGCTCGGGGTGCTTGCTTCAGCCCATAGAGAGCTTTCTTCAACCTGCATACATGAGATTTTCGATCATAAATCTCAAATCCTTCGAGTTACTCCACGTAGACCTCTTCTTTGATCGATCCATGCAAGAACGCAGTCTTGACATCCATCTGATGTAGGTTCCATCCTTGTGAAGTGGCAAGGGCTATGATCGAGCGGATGGTCGTATATCTGGCAACATGTGCAAATATCATAGTATGCCTTCCTTCTAGGATAAACCACGAGCAACAAAATGAACCTTATACTTTTCCATACTTCCATTTGCTGCATGCTTTATCTTGTAAAGCCATTTTGAAGTAACATTTGTCTTGTCGAGGGTCTGGGAACTACTTCCCAGACATCATTCTCCATAATAGACTCATATTCTGTGTTCATAGCACCCTTCCATGCTTGACGATATCTGAGAATGATGAAGGCTCATTTTGTATGATCGTGCTCATGATGGTCAGGTATCCCTGATACCTGTTAAGTTTCTTACTTTGACGAAAGGTTCCTCAGGGTGTAGCATGCCCTTCAGCATCATCAAGTATCCCCCTAAGCCACGAAGGCCTCTTCCTAGAAGAGGAAGGCTGATGTGGAGAAGGATCAATTGAATCCATGGGTTCTTCTACATCAGGCATTGATTCATCATCCTTTTCTTTCGGTTCCCTGGTGTCGGCTTCTTGAGATCTCATCAAAGTCGGAAGATTGATCACCTTGCTGGGAGCCATATCTTCATCAAAGGTGACATCATGACTAATTCTGACTTCCCTTTGACCGGCTACATAGATTCTATAGCCTTTGGTATTTTCACCATAGCCCATGAAAATTCCCTTCTTTCCAGATGCTCCCAATTTATTTCTTTTCTCTTTCGGCACATGAAAGTATACAGGGCTTCCAAAAATTTTAAAATGAGAAACATCAGGTTTCTTACCGGTGAATTTTTCTTCAGGATTCTTGGAACCCAATGCTTGATGAGGGCATCGATTTTGTACATATACGACAGTGTTTGCAGCTTCAGCCCATAGAAACTTTGGAAGTCATAGATCATGTAGCATGGCCTGGACAGCTTCCATCATCGTGTGGTTCTTCCTTCCCACCACACCATTGTGCTCAGGAGTATGTGGTGTAGTAGTCTCCCTCTTAATGCCAACCTCAGGTATGCCTGAGTGAACCAATTGTAATATATCGGAGGTCTTGCTTTGGCTTGAGGGGAATGGTCCCCTTTTGAGATTTCCTTTGGCACATCCCGGACATACACCTTCTTTCTCTACTTGGAATTCGAGCATCCCTGTTACCATCTGTCTTACATCGAGTAGAGCTTTGTAATGAAGGTGGGAAAACCTCCGATGCCAAAGTTCGGACTAAAGAGTTGTGTCACAAGACATGACACCTAGCGGACTTCCATCGACCTAATATAATGAATCAACACTAAACCCAAGAGTAAAGGCATATTTAACATTATTTTTCCATATACATACCTTGCCATTGCTGAACGTTACCTTGTAGCCTCTGTCTTCCATTGCCAAGATGGACACTAGGTTCCTTTTGAGGTCAGGTGCATTTAATACATCCTGGACTTTCTAGCCTTCTTGAATGGTTGTCCTCTTCCTCTATCTCCAGCTGTCCTCTTACCTTTGCTGTTGAGTTTGTCATTCCTTTGATTTGCCATCAGAGGGATTTTGATCATCGTCCCGGCTTGAGTCCTTTCTTCATTCAGATGCTAATCCTCCAAGAGTTGTGAGTGCCATTTCTCTGTCAGTAATAGTTTCCCCAATAGATAGGAGATCGTTCTTGATCTCGGTGATTCTTAAGAATTATGCTTGCATACTTTCATCTTTACCCTTCTTGATTTACCTCAGCTTATTTCTAAGAAACAAAACTTGATTTGCATCATTAACTTTAATAACCTCACCAGTCTATCGTAGATTTCCTTGGAGGTGTCTAGATCAGAGATGTAGGCCACCAAGCGCTTGTCGATAGAGTCCTGGATGATCTTCTTTGTTTTGACTTCTCCATTTTTCCATTTGTTCCAGGCAGCAGTAGATGCATTTGATGAAGGCTCAACAATATTGCCTCTTACATGGTCCAGCATTCCTTGATCTTCAAGGTTTAGATCGATAGACATCTTCCATCCGTGATAGTCAGCTTTCTCACGGAGCTTGTCTTCGGCAGGAAAGAGTGTTGAGGACCCCATAGTTCTTTTAGGATATCCTTGCCAATCTTCTCTTCAATGATTGCTCTTGCTCTTGCTTGGGCTTTGTCTTCACCTCAGCTCTGATACCATGTTAAGTTATGGTATGTTCTATGCTTATAACAGTTTACTTCTTTTTCTTATTATATTCCACCGATTAGCAATCACATGTACATAAAGTAAAGTGCAGATAGAACATTAAACGATCGATAGAGAACAAGCCAAGACAAGAGACACAAGATGTGGCGGCTAGCCAGGGACAAACCCCACAATGTGTGGGGAAACCCTTTGATCAAATCTTCTTTTATCTTCAATAATTCAGCAGAGAGAAATAGTACAATAAATCTGATTCATATCAGCGGTAGCAAACCCTAGATCAGTAGCATCAACATTAGCAGCTTCATTATCAAGCTAGGGCAGACCATATCTCACAAACCGACAGTCGGATTGACTTCATTCCACCACCAAAAGTTTCGGCTTCCAGAGGAGGTTCAGATGAACCTACAGCGCAATTCAGATGAGGAGATCTTCTAGGCCACGCAAGTCAATCTTTTCTTCTGCAGTTGCAGCTTCAGTTTCAGCAGTTTCCGCCTTCAAACTAGGGCAGTCGATATCTTGCAAATCGTTCGTCGGATTGACTTCATTCCACCACCAAAAATTGCGGCTTTCAGAGGAGGTTCAGATGAACCTACAGCGCAGTTCCAAAGAGGATATCTTCTAGGCCACGCAATTCAATCTTTACTTCTGTAGTTGCAGCTTCAGTTTTAGCAGTTTCCGGCTTCAAACTAGGGCAGTCGATATCTTGCAAACCGTTCGTCGGATTGACTTCATTCCACCACCAAAAGTTGTGGCTTTCAGAGGAGGTTCAGATGAACCTATAGCGCAGTTCCAAAGAGGAGATCTTCTAGGCCACGCAAGTCAATCTTTACTTCTGCAGTTGCAGCTTCAAATTCAACAGCTTCCGGCTTCACATGTGTGAGAGAGAGAGACCCATTTCAGCGCAGTAGAGAAGAGACTCATATCTGCGCAATAGAGAGAGAGAGATGTGATGAGATGAGTGAGTCTAAATGAGGAAAAGTCCTCTTATATTTATACACAATTTTGGTGGGTGAATAGATGCGACTGTTGGGCTTCTGAGCCTACATGAGTTGTAGGTCGGCTTGATAATAATTCCATAATCAAAATAAATTCATATCTCCATGAATACTTATCGGAATTGGATGATCTTTATATCAATCCTACACCTCTCGATGAGAGGAATCTAATAAAAATATTATTAGCCATGAATAAGATGACCCACATGAATTTTTTCCCTAGTTTCCAATTTTAACAAGGGTTCAATGGTGGAGCACATTGAGGACTTCCAAAAATTGAATATATGCGTAAAATATATTCCAAATGAGCATAGGATTGATGTGTTCATAGGGACTTTAAAGGAAAACATCCAACATGAAGTTTTCCTTTGGGAACCTGATTCATTGGAGAAGGCATTCATATTAGCAAGAAAAATTGAAAGAAAAATTATGGAAACAAGGAAGCCTACCACTCACGACTATAAAGATGGAAGTGTTTTTTCCCCTAGCCTTCCACAACCTACAAGGTTGACACCACAACAATTGGAAGAAAAAAGAGAAAAATGGTTTTGTTACCTTTGTGATAGAAAATACACTAAAGGTCATAAGTGTGCTGAGAAGAAATTATTTTACATAGATTGCTAAGAGGAGGAAGAAAAGGAACAAGAAACTTCAAAACAAGAGGATATACACCAGGAACAAACCCCAAATAAACAAGAAATGAATCTGACCATATCTTGTAATGCATTGGTTGGAATTACCACTCCTCAAACTCTCAAGATAGAAGGACACATCAAGAAGAAAAAGGTAATCTTGTTTATTGATTCGAGCAATACCCATAATTTTATTCAGTGTAATATAGCCAAGGAATTTAATTGATTCTTATATCCAGCACCAGAGTTTCAAGTGATGGTTGCAAATGGAGGAACCATAAATTTCTCTAGAAAGTGCCATAATATCAAGATATCCATGGGAGAATATGTATTGAATAGTTCAATGCTTTCTGTTCCAATGGGTGGTGTTGATGTTGTACTAGGATTCCAATGGCTACAATATTTGGGTATGATAGCTTTTAATTTTCAAGAACTTTTCTTGAAATTTTTTTGGGAAGGAAAGGAAGTTGAATTAAGGGGTATCACAAGGAAATTAGGAAAGATAATAAGATCTAATAGCATGACAATGCTTCTAAATAAATAACAACGAGGTGTAATTGCACAATTATGTTCATTAGAGGTTCCCACATCGAAATCATATATTTCTCCAGATCTCCAAAAAGTCTTGGACAATCATTCCAAGGTATTTGAGACTCCCAAAGGCCTCCCACATATTCATGATCATGATCATGATATTCATTTGATTCCAGGAAGTGTTCCTCCAAACACCAGGCCTTACAGATATCCCTATGCCCAAAAGAGTGAAAGTGAATGTATGGCTACAAAAATGCAAGAGGCTGGTATAATTCAACCTAGTCAAAGTTATTTCTCCGCTCCAGTAGTATTGGCGCACAAGAAGGATGGATCATGGTGCATGTGTTTGGATTATAGGGATCTCAACAAGCTCACTATTAAATATAAATCTCCCATTCCTGTCATTGATGAATTATTGGATGAATTGCATGGATCAAATTACTTCACCAAGATGGATCTTCATTCAGGATATCATCAAATCAGAATGAAGATTGAATACATTCCGAAAACAACATTTAGAACTCATGAGGGTCATTATGAATTTTTTGTCGTGCCTTTTTGTTAAGATATGGTATGTTCTATGCTTATAACAGTTTACTTCTTTTTCTTATTATATTCCACCGATTAGCAATCACATGTACATAAAGTAAAGTGCAGATAGAACATTAAACGATCGACAGAAAACAAGCCAAGACAAGAGACACAAGATGTGGCGGCTAGCCGGGGACAAACCCCACAATGTGTGGGGAAACCCTTTGATCAAATCTTCTTTTATCTTCAATAATTCAGCAGAGAGAAATAGTACAATAAATCTGATTCATATCAGCAGTAGCAAACCCTAGATCAGTAGCATCAACATTAGCGGCTTCATTATCAAACTAGGGCAGACCATATCTCACAAACCGGCAGTCTGATTGACTTCATTCCACCACCAAAAGTTTCGGCTTCCAGAGGAGGTTCAGATGAAGCTACAGCGCAATTTAGATGAGGAGATCTTCTAGGCCACGCAAGTCAATCTTTGCTTCTGCAATTGCAGCTTCAGTTTCAGCAGTTTCCAGCTTCAAACTAGGGTAGTCGATATCTTACAAACCGTTCGTCAGATTGACTTCATTCCACCACCAAAAGTTGCGGCTTTCAGGGGAGGTTCAGATGAACCTACAGTGCAGTTTAGATGAGGAGATATTCTAGGCCACGCAAGTCAATCTTTGCTTCTGCGGTTGCAGCTTCAGTTTCAGCAGTTTCCGGTTTCAAACTAGGGCAGTCGATATCTTGCAAACCGTTCGTCGGATTGACTTCATTCCACCACCAAAAGTTGCAGTTTTCAGAGGAGGTTCAGATGAGGAGATCTTCTAGGCCACGCAAGTCAATCTTTGCTTCTGCAGTTGCAGCTTCAGTTTCAGCAGTTTCTGGTTTCACATGTGTGAGAGAGAGAGACCCATTTCAGCGCAGTAGATAAGAGACTCATATATGCACAGTAGAGAGAGAGAGATGTGATGAGATGAGTGAGTCTAAATGAGGAAAATTCCTCTTATATTTATACACAACGTTGGTGGGTGAATAGATGCGACTGTTGGGCTTCTGAGCCTACATGAGTTGTAGGTCGTCTTAATAATAATTCCATAATCAAAATAAATTCATATCTCCATGAATACTTATCGGAATCGGATGATCTTTATATCAATCCTACACCTCTCGACGAGAGGAATCTAATAAAAATATTATCAGCCATGAATAAGATGACCCACATGAAGTTTTGCCCTGGTTGCCAATTTTAACACTCCCTCTCAACCATGGAGAACTTCATCTGCAATCTATCTATCGGTCATTACTATTCATCCATCAAATGCACTGCCTTGTACAGCCTGACCCTTGCGCTGCTTTGCTCTATTTTTCCTGTTCTGCTTTGTCTTGTTCTGCCCTGCACTGATCTGTATTGTTTTGTTCTATTCTTCTCTGCTCTTGCATTGTTCTGTTCTACTCTGCTTTTGTCCGAATTATGAAGAAGAAGAAATGATCGAGGATGTATCATACTGACTCAAAGTCAGTCTCAAAGTATGTACCACTAGTCCCAAACCAGTCTTAGCTGACCCGAAGTCAGCTTCATAGTAAGTACCACTCCTACCACTAGTCCCAGACCAGTATCGAAGTCTCAGAGAGTGTACACTGGTCCCAGACCAGTCTCAACCGACCCGAAGTCAGCGTCATAGTATGTACCACTCTCACTGGTCCCAGACCAGTACTGCACTGACACGAAGTTAGTCTCGGAGTATGTACCACTGGTCCCAGACCAGTCTCAACCGACCCAAAGTCAGCATCATAGTATGGTACAACTCCTACCACTAGTCCCAGACCAGTATCATTGATCCCAGATCAATGGAGGTCATCTTAGCGTAGGGAGTATGGTAGTTACAACGATGCTTCCATCGGTACTACTATGGTCCTTAACTTCATTTCCCTGCTCATTGATCAGATGAGAGGTACTTCCCATGAGTCCCAGACTGCATGGGTAGGATGACTCGACAGGAGAACTAATCAATCCTGTCCTCACAGGAGAACACATCAATCCTGCTACAATTGCCATGGAGAACACATCAATCCAGGCCTCACAGGAGAACACATCAATCCTACTACAATTGCCATGGAGAACACATCAATCCAGGCTGCCATGGAGAACACATCAATCCAGGCCTCACAGGAGAACTAATCATCCTGCTACACAGGAGAGCGAATCATCCTGTTCCACAAGAGAGCGAATCATCTTGTCCCACAAGAGAGCGAATCATCTTGTTCTAGTGTGCACCAGCAGGGGAGGGTGAGTCACCTTGTGGTCATATGTTGCTCCAGTAGGAACTGCAAGCCCTCAGAGCTCCCAGAGCTCAATGTATGCAACATGCAGGACCCTTGTACAAGGGTTTCTTGCCGACTCCAAGTCGTTTGGGAAAATCATAGATTAGATCTTTCCTCGGGGCTTTGACAAGGTGTACCAACCTGTACATCATCTTAATGTGATGGAGCTTCCTTGCTCATCAAATTACCATATCCCAGATGATGTATATCTACTAGAGAAAATGAAGAATATGGGATTCCTCAATAATCGAATCCCACCTCTGGTTGTTACAAAGAATCACAGTGGTATCCAATGTAAATCCAAACAGCTTACTGAAGAGCTTTCACAACCAGACTGCCTCACACGAGGTTATGCTAGCAACAACATATCTTGCTTCGGTGGTGCTCAAATCCACCGACTTCTGCTTCCTGCTCATCCAGGATATCGAAGTAGATCCCAAGGAAAAACAACACCCGGAAGTGCTCTTACGGTCCTCCACATTGCCTGCCCAGTCAGCATCTGTGTATCCAAATAGTCTCACATCTCTGGCAATGTATCTTAACCCATAAGTGATAGTGCCACGAAGATATCTCAACAGATTCTTGGCACCAATCCAGTGTATGTGGTGGGGTTCAACCATATGCTAGTTCAACGTGTTGACTGCAAAGCATATATCTGGACGGGAGTTCACTAAGAACATTAATGCTCCGACGAGTTGCCGATACTCGGTAGCGTTTCGTAAAACAGGTCCAGCAACACTACCGCTTAACTTCTTGAAGTCAAGCTCCATCGGAGTAGTTACAGGCTTGCAGTCCACCATTCCGAATCTTTCCAATATCTTCACCACATATTTTCCTTGAGATAGGAAAATTTCTCCTGGCTTTTGCCACACTTCAAGTCCTAGGAAGTAGTGCATCAGTCCTAGGTCTTTCATTTCAAATTCACAGGCCAGCTCCCTCTTACATTTGTGAATGAGAGGGTCTGCACTTGTTAGAAAGAGGTCATCCACATACAACACCATTATGAGAGGCTTGTCATCTTCAACCTTAAAGTAAAGGTTAGGATCGGCTTCACTCCTAGTGAATCCCAGCTTCATCAAGTAGCTATCGATCCTCTCATACCATGCTCGGGGTGCTTGCTTCAGCCCATAGAGAGCTTTCTTCAACCTACATACATGAGATTTTCGATCATAAATCTCAAATCCTTCAGGTTTCTCCACGTAGACCTTTTCTTTGATCGAGCCATGCAAGAACGCAGTCTTGACATCCATCTGATGTAGGTTCCATCCTTGTGAAGCGGCAAGGGCTATGATCGAACGGATGGTCGTATATCTGGCAACAGGTGCAAATATCTCATCATAGTCTATACCTTCCTTTTGGGAGAAACCTCGAGCAACAAAACGAGCCTTATACTTTTCCGTGCTTCCATCTGCTGCATGCTTTATCTTGTAAAGTCATTTGGAAGTAACAACAGTCTTGTCTTGGGGTCCGGGAACTACTTCCCAAACATCATTCTTTATGATAGACTCATATTCTTCGGTCATAGCATCCTTCCATACTTGATGCTTGACGGCATCTGAGAATGACGAAGGCTCATTTTGTATGATCGTGCTCATGATGGTCAGGTGTCCCTGATACCTGTTAAGTTTCTTACTTTGATGGAAGGTTCCTCAGGGTGCAGCATGTCCTTCAGCATCATCAAGTATCCCCCTAAGCCATGAAGGCCTCTTCCTAGAAGAGGAAGGCTCATGTGGATGAGGATCAATCGGATCCATGGGTTCTTCTACATCAGGCATTGATTCATCATTCTTTTCTTTCGGTTCCCTGGTGTCGGCTTCTTGAGAGCTACTCAAAGTCAGCAGATTGATCACCTTGTTGAGAGCCATATCTTCATCAAAGGTGACATCATGACTAATTATGACTTCCCTTTGACTGGCTACATAGATTTTATAGCCTTTAGTATTTTCACCATAGCCCACGAAAATTCCCTTCTTTCCAGATGCTCCCAATTTATTTATTTTCTCTTTCTGCACATGAAAGTATACAGGGCTTCCAAAAATTTTAAAATGAGAAACATCAGGTTTCTTACCAGTGAATATTTCTTCAGGAGTCTTGGAACCCAATGCTTGATGAGGGCATCGATTTTGTACATATACGGCAGTGTTTGCAGCTTCAGCCCATAGAAACTTTGGAAGTCTTTGATCATGTAGCATGGCCCGGACAGCTTCCATCATCGTGTGGTTCTTCCTTCCCACCACACCATTCTGCTCAGGAGTATGTGGTGTAGTAGTCTCCCTCTTAATGCCAACCTCAGGTATGCCTAAGTAAACCAATTGTAATATATCGGAGGTCTTGCTTTGGCTTGAGGGGAATGGTCCCCTTTTGAGATTTCCTTTGGCACATCCCGGACATACACCTTCTTTCTCTACTTGGAATTCGGGCATCCCTGTTACCATCTGTCTTACATCGGGTATAGCTTTGTAATGAAGGTGGGCAAACCTCTGATGCCAAAGTTCGGACTAAAGAGTTGTGTCACAAGACATGACACCTAGCGGACTTCCATCGTCCTGATATAATGAATCAACACTAAACCCAAGAGTAAAGGCATCTTTAACATTATTTTTCCATATACATACCTTGCCATTGCTGAGGGTTACCTTGTAGACTCTGTCTTCCATTGCCAAGATGGACACTAGGTTCCTTTTGAGGTCAGGTGCATTTAATACATCCTAGAATTTCTAGCCTTCTTGAATGCTTGTCCTCTTCCTTGATTCCCAGCTCTCCTCTTACCTTTGTTGTTGAATTTGTCATTCCTTTGATTGCCATCAGAGGGATTTTGAGTTGCACCATGCTTCTCTAATCATGATTATCATCATGCTGCCCATATCCATGATTTTATCCATCATAATGCTGCTCAAACTAGTGTGCATCATCATCATGCTATCCTATATGTCCATGATCTCATGTTGCCCTTTATGTCCATGATCTCATTCATCATGATGCTCATGATCTCATACATAGTGACTTAATTTATCGCAAATGTAACATCATCATTTTCTTCTAGCCTTAGGTCCAGCCTTTCCTTTTGATTTAGTCCCGAAATTATTTCTTTTCTTTGCATGAGAAGAAAAGGCAGCAGGAGGACCTTTAGGCATGGGCATTTCTTTCACTTCTTCCCTTGTTTCTTCTTGAATGCATCTAGCCATTAATTCCTTGAAACCAGGAATTACATTATAGTTAAAAAGAGTAGTCCTGAACACATACCATTCAAATGGAAATCCTCCAAGAGTTGTGAGTGCCATTTCTCTGTCAGTAATAGTTTCCCCAATAGATAGGAGATCATTCTTGATCTCGGTGATTCTTAAGAAGTATGCTTGCATACTTTCATCTTTACCCTTCTTGATTTCCCTCAGCTTATTTCTAAGAAACAAAACTTGATTTGCATCATTAACTTTAAATAAACTCACCAGTCTATCGTAGATTTCCTTGGAGGTGTCCAATTCATAGATGTAGGCCACCAAGTGCTTGTCGATAGAGCCCCGGATGATATTCTATTGTTTTGACTTCTCCATTTTTTCATTTGTTCCAGGCAACAGTGGATGCATTTGATGGAGGCTCAAAAATATTGCCTCTCACATGATCCAACACTCCTTGATTCTCAAGGGTTAGATTGATAGACATCTTCCATCCGTGATAGTCAGCTTTCTCATGGAGCTTGTCTTCAGCATGAAAGAGTGTTGAGGACCCCATAGTTCTTTTAGGATAGCCTTGCCAATATTCTCTTCGATGATTGCTCTTGCTCTTGCTCGGGCTTTGTCTTCACCTCAGCTCTGATACCATGTTAAGATATGGTATGTTCTATGCTTATAACAATTTACTTCTTTTTCTTATTATATTCCACCGATTAGCAATCACATGTACATAAAGTAAAGTGCAGATAGAACATTAAACGATCGACAGAAAACAAGCCAAGACAAGAGACACAAGATGTGGAGGCTAGCCAGGGACAAACCCCAAAATGTGTGGGGAAACCCTTTGATCAAATCTTCTTTTATCTTCAATAATTCAGCAGAGAGAAATAGTACAGTAAATCTGATTCATATCAGCAGTAGCAAACCCTAGATCAGTAGCATCAGCATTAGCGGCTTCATTATCAAACTAGGGCAGACCATATCTCACAAACCGACAGTCGGATTGACTTCATTCCACCACCAAAAGTTTCGGCTTCCAGAGGAGGTTCAGATGAACCTACAGCACAGTTCAGATGAGGAGATATTCTAGGCCACGCAAGTCAATCTTTGCTTCTGCAGTTGCAGCTTTAGTTTCAGCAGTTTCCGCCTTCAAACTAGGGCAGTCGATATCTTGCAAACCGTTCGTCGGATTGACTTCATTCCACCACCAAAAGTTGCAGCTTTCAGAGGAGGTTCAAATGAACCTACAGCACAGTTCAGACGAGGAGATATTCTAGGCCACGCAAGTCAATCTTTTCTTCTGCAGTTGCAGCTTCAGTTTCAGCAGTTTCCGGTTTCAAACTAGGGCAGTCGATATCTTGCAAACCGTTCGTCGGATTGACTTCATTCCACCACCAAAAGTTGCGGCTTTCAGAGGAGGTTCAGATGAACCTATAATGCAGTTTAGATGAGGAGATATTCTAGGCTACGCAAGTCAATCTTCACTTCTGCAGTTGCAGCTTCAGTTTCAGCAGTTTCCGATTTCACATGTGTGAGAGAGAGAGACCCATTTCAGCGCAGTAGAGAGAGAGAGATGTGATGAGATGAGTGAGTCTAAATGAGGAAAATTCCTCTTATATTTATACACAACGTTGGTGGGTGAATAGATGCGACTGTTGGGCTTCTGAGCCTACATGAGTTGTAGGTCGGCTTGATAATAATTCCATAATCAAAATAAATTCATATCTCCATGAATACTTATCGGAATCGGATGATCTTTATATCAATCCTACACCTCTCGACGAGAGGAATCTAATAAAAATATTATCAGCCATGAATAAGATGACCCACATGAATTTTTTCCCCGGTTGCCAATTTTAACACTTTTGGCCTTACTAATGCACCTTCTGCATTTCAAGTTTTGATGAATTCCATTTTCAAACCCTTCCTTAGAAAATTTGTGTTAGCAGTTTCTGATGATATACTAATCTACATAAAGTCTTGGAAGGATCATGTTCAACATGTTGACAAGGTGCTCAAACTATTGGAGGAGAAACAACTATATGTAAAAACCTCCAAACGTTTGTTTGGAGTACAAGAGGTGGAATATATGGGTCATATTGTATCTCATGAAGGTGTTAAGGTAGACCCTAGAAAAAATAAATCCATTAAGGGCTAGAAAATCCCCACATCCATAAAGCATTTGCGAGGATTTCTTGGGTGGACAAGGTATTATCGCAAGTTTGTTAAGAATTATGGGAGAATAGCAACATCTCTAACAACATTATTAAAGAATTATGAATTTTCATGGACTCCAGAAGAAATGAAGGCATTTGAACATCTTGAAGAGGAAATGTGCCAAGTACTGGTCTTAGCAACACAGACTTCACAAAAACCTTTATTGTGGAATGATGCCTCGAGAAATTGAATTGTTGTTGTTTTAATGCAAGTAGAAAGACCCATTGCTTTCGAAAGTCATCCAATCAAACGAAAGTATTTACACAAATCTATTTATGAGAAAGGAATGTTGGGAATACTACATGCACTTAATAAATGGTGACCTTACCTAATGGGAAGACACTTCAAGGTAAAAATGGATCATGATAGTCTTAAATACTTTTTAGAACAAACATTATCTTCAGAAGAGAAACAAAAATGCATCACAAAGATGTTGGGTGTTGGAACCTTCGTTAATTTTGAAGAGTTTTGACCAATTGTGGGGCGGGAAAGGACAAATGGCAGCAATGGTTGGGTGACGGAATGAGTAGTTGCAGAAAGGTGATGGGAAGGTGGAAGTAGAAGGTAAACGTAGCCGAGGAGATAGGAAGGCACAGAGGCAACCAAGGAAGCAAGTAGTCGAGTGAGAACTGGCAGTCTAGGCAGCCGAGAAGGATATAAAAAGAGGAAGAATAAAAAGGAAGAGGTTGTTGTTGGGTTTTATTGATCATTGGGGTTGTTGTTGAGGACGGACCCACCAGACACTGAAGGATTTGGCTGCTGAGGAGGTACGCAGACATAAGAGCAGAAGTAGGAAGAGCTGGAAACCGAGGAACTGGGTTGCGGAGCAGATCTGACCTGAGCCACTGAGCCGGGTATTTTATGTATTGTTGATGGCGAGATGCCAAGTTATAATGTATTATGTTATGTTTCTTTAATGTAATTAGAGTTGATGGTTGTTAAGACTCATAACGCATTGCACATCATGTTCTGTGGGCTTATTAAAATTTTAAATAGTCTCCTTGTTGCATGAAGATGGTGATTGCTAGATCGATACTAGAATGTTGTTAGTTCTATGGTATTTATGATGAATCCATGTGTATGAGTTTAGGGTATCATTATCTCTATTTCATGTATTATGAATGCATATGTGTGTGACCACCTGTGTTCAACTAATATCCCCTCGAATCCATGCTGATCCCTTCTCCCCTTTTGGTCGTGGCGTGCTTCGGGTGAGACTCCTTACCCTTCAGGGTGAGGTGAAAATGCTAGCGTTGTCCTAGACTATAGTGGACCATTGTTGGCCTTCCGTGCCTGAACCCGGGGTCTTTTCCCTGATGACTCTTTCGAGCCAACAAATGATTTCATTGCCAGGACACAAAATTAGGAGAACTGGTTCAAAATATGGTGTTGAGGGTGTTTAAGAGAGAGATCGGAAACTGGTGGAACCACAAAGTAGACCAATTTGTGGCAGAAAGGGTTGCCCACAGGAATCAGTCGATTGGCAAGGTGCGTAAGGAGATCTTATACACTGATAGCTCAGACGACCAATATGAAATTTTCTGGTGCAAATTCCCTGAGGACCTGTACAATTGGTTGAGGGAACTGAAGCGGAAAAGTCCTTCGAGTGGATTGGTGAGAGCCTACCATAGTTGGACTTTGTTTGAGACTACACTATTACAACAGCTGGATAATGAGCGGATGAGAGCAGTTGATTTCTGGGTGAGAACTACGGTGGAAGGATACGTAGTTGAGTTTGCTGCAGAAAGCTATCAGTCCTACTCAAAGGCAGAGGCGGTGTTCAACTCCGAGCTAAGGGGGGAATTGATAGGGGAAATCCTGACATGGATTAAGATGATTTTGGTAGAAGAGGGACTACTATCTCTATCCACTGCTGGGATGGAAGCGTAAAACCCCAGTATTGGGGGAAGGAACTAAAGGGGAAAATGTTGCCCACAAGGGGATAGGGATGTTGTGAGGGGATGGATGCAGAAGGATTAAAGAGAGAGGGATGTTAGAGCACAGAGAAGAGCGTTGCTAGTGGATAAGTGGTAGGCAAGAGCAGCTCAAGCCCTAGGGAAAAGAAGGAGAGGGTCCCACCTAATAGGAGTGGTGATGGAAAAACCCCGAGCTGAGATGGAGGGGGAAGATGATGCTAGGCCACCCGAAGATGGGACGAAGGGATGTTGGAATCGAGAAGAGGAGGAAGGACATTCCCTGTAGGTTGGGGAAATAGGATCGCAACAGGGAACTGGAGGAGGACTATCTCGGAATGTTGTAGATGTGGGATCGCAATCAGGAGCGTATGGGGAATCCTCCCTGAAGTTTGCGAAAGAAGAACCGCAAGATCAGCACCCATGCTGGCGTGAAGATGACAACAATATGGGTGATGGAATGAGGAAGTTATTTGACGAGGAAGCAGCATCCACCAAAGTTCAGTAGCCCCTAACCCGAAACACAAGTGGCATTTTCCCCAACCTTCCCCTGGTACCTTATCACAAACCAGAAAAATTCATATTTAACCTAGCCAAAGCAGTGCAAGTATATAGTGCGAGGAAAAAATACATAACTGGTCTTAGTATTGGGAGTGATACCAGAACCAGCTATAGCAGTAACTTGGGACTACAGGGGTCACCGCAGCCGAGAACCAACAGTTTTGTGTTATTAGCCAATATTTAGAGAAGTATGGCGATATCATTTACAAGATACTTGAAGTTTGCAGGTAAGGGCAACGAGGATGTCGAGCAACACTGGTACCTCTATGAAGCCATCTGGAGAGCCTGTCAGACTCTAGATAATCTTCGGGCGGTGGAATTCCAGACCATGCTAAGGGAACGGGCTCTATGCTAGTTCATAAAGTGGGCAGAGCAGAACCAAAACCCAACCATAGATGATATTAAGAGGGGATTCATGCAAGAATTCAAGGTACCATAAACTGATTAGTAAGGGCTATCAGAGTTGTGGGAAATTAAGCAAAGGGAGGGAGAGACTGCTTGGGAGCTCATGCAAAGGTTTAAGGATGCCATTGCCAAGCTAAGTTACACCTTGGACCCGAACCACGGAAAAGACTAGTTCATCAAGGTGCTCTTTCCCTTGACCAGGACACCGTTGACACAACAGAAGATAGGAACCCTACAGGATGCCTTAGAGCCAGCATCTCAGATAGAAGAAATGGCAGGATATCCCCATGAATACCAGGGAGGCACGAGTCTGCAAGATCCAGCAATCACGGGCTTACAAAGCCATATCGCAAACATGACCGAGAAGTTGAGGGATCTTCAGCCCATACGACCGGCCAGGCCCAATGTTCGGTGCACCCATTTCCTAGAGGAGGGGCATGTTGTGAAGGAATGCCCATGACTACGAGGTCTTAACCAAACAAGAGGGGTGGCAGGGTCATCTGAAACAACTCCAACCATAGGGGTTGTGTCCATTGGGGCACAAGGACCCTTCCCAGGAAGGAATAACATAGATTTTTGTGAAAGTTGTAGAACGAAGTTCGAAGTAATAGACATTATGGGGGATAAAGACTCGTATCCAACACTCTTGGGGATTCACTAGGCATACAAAAACTATGTCGTCATAGATTTGAAGAAGGAACTAATGATATTCAAAGCAGAAGGACTAAGGGTGATTCAACTGCTGGACCCTTATCAAGGACCCAGGTTTACAGAGGCAACAGATGACAGGGAAGAACAAGGGATGTTAGATCAATTGTATACACTCATGGCAGGAAAGAGGGAAGACTACATAAATCCTACATCTAGAAGATCAGTTAGCTAGAGGAGCACCCAAAGTTTAGAAGTTGGTTCGGAAGCCACATGAATGCATGGTAGCAAGGTGGATACAAACTGACAACTCGGTGATGTGCAATGATAAGAAGAGTAAATTGGGGAGATATAGGAAAGTATGACATCCCGAAGTATTGTGGCCTTGAACCAATAGATCGGTTCCTGGACAAGATGGACCAGGATGTACCAAAAGACTGTTGGGTGTGGAGCCTGATTATCTTCTACATTCAAAGGTATCGCCACATAGGACCCCAGTTCGAAATGGGGGCGGCAACACCGCCGGTAAAATATTCGCTGCAGGGGGGGTCCAGGGGGGGGCAGCTGCAACCTTTGGGAGCCCCCCCCTGGCGGGGGGTTTTGGGGGCAGCGCCCCCGAAGCTAAAAACAGCTGTAAAATTGCCTTGTAAAAGTATAGTAATTTCTAGTCAATCTGGGCCATTCATTAGGCAGATGATCTGACGGTAGAACTTATGTTTAGTTTAGGGTTTTTTGCCCTAGAAGGCAACCCCTCTCTTTGTATGAGGGTATTGTATTTGAGCCTATGTGATAGATGTGTATTTGGTGAGCGAGAAACAGAGAGGTGAGACTGTGAGAGAAAACAGAGGATATTACAACGGATTTGATGTAGGTTGTTTCTCTTCATTTTTCTGGATAATAGAAAGGAAGGACTGGCTGTTAGGGGTGGACGTAGCCCAAACTGGGTGAACCACGTATATCTGTGTCTCTCTTGTTTTGTGTGTTTTCTATGTTTATATTTATGCAATATTTTATGTGTTCCATTGCTCCGTAATATATAATTTTCTAACAACTGGTATCAGAGCCGAAGGTCTATTTGGCTGATAAACTCGCAGGAAAGAAGGGTTCCTGGTTCGAGTGGGAGCAATGGCGGAAGATGGTAAGTTTAGGGTCGAAAAATTTAACAGCCAAAACTTCTCACTATGGAAGATGCAGATGGAAGATTATCTGTATCAGAAAGACCTATACCTACCATTGGGCGGAAAAACAAAGATGCCGACGAGTATGAAAGGCGAAGAATGGAACCTTCTCGATAGAAAGGCACTCGGAACAATACGGTTGTGCCTTGCTGCGTCAGTCTCCTTCAACATTTTGAAGGAAACCATGACAGAGGGTTTGATGCAGGCGTTGTCGAAACTATATGAAAAACCCTCGGCCTCAAACAAGGTATTTCTTATGAAACGGTTATTTAATATGAATATGTCGGAAGGTGTATCTGTTGCAAACCATTTAAATGATTTTAATACAGTTACAAGTCAGTTAAGTTCTGTAGGGGTAAACTTTGATGATGAATTTAGAGCTCTGTTATTCTTGTGCTCATTACCAGAAAGTTGGAATGGTTTGGTAATGGCCATTAGTAACTCCGTTTCTGGATCTAGTACTTTAAAGTTTGATGATGTTGTCGGTGCTATCCTTTGCGAGGAAATGCGACGGAAAAGCTCAGGTGAGACATCGAGAAATGCTTTGAGTGCAGAGTCTAGAGGAAGAAAAATGGAAAGAGGAAAGAGCTCAGGATATCGCAGTAAATCAAGGAAAGGAAGATCCAAGTCCAGATCAGGGATAGTGTGCTGGAAATGTGGAAAGAAAGGACACCTAAAGAAATATTGTAGATCTCGGAAGGGAAAAGAAGGAGATGCACAGCAAGAAAACAATCATGAAGCAAATGTGACAGGTGAGGTGTTACAAGATGCTTTGATTCTTTCTTTCGAAAATATTACTGATTCCTGTGTGGTAGATTCAGGGGCTTCATTCCATGCCACACCTGATAAGAAATACTTTCATGACTATGTTCAAGGACATTTTGGACAAGTTCGTCTGGGTGATGATAAACCCTGTAAATTCGTTGGAATGGGTAAGGTTCTTGTAAAATAGAAGAATGGAAACCAATGGCTATTAAAGGAGATAAGGCATGTTCCAGATCTAAAGAAAAATCTGATTTCAACAGGGCAGTTAGGCGGTGAAGGTTGTGTGACAACTTTCACAGATAAAGCTTGGAAGGTCACCAAAGGAGCCCTGGTAATAGCAAAAGGCGAAAAGGTTGGTACATTGTATTTATGCAATGGTATTTCTAACTTTGTTAATGCTTTAACTTCCAAAGGAGCAGATGCAGCATTATGGCATCATAGGCTCGGACACATGAGTGAAAAGGGGATGAAGATTCTTCACTCAAGGAATTTTTTGCCGGGTTTGAAGAATGTTGATTTGGACTTCTGTGAGAATTGCATTTATGGAAAATAGAAGAGAGTCAGATTTCTTAGAGTTGGGAAAGAAAAGAAGAATGAAAAATTAGAGCTTGTGCATACAGATGTATGGGGACCTGCTCAGGCATCATCTCTCGGTGGCTCTCATTATTATGTTACCTTTATTGATGATGCAACTAGAAAAACTTGGATTTATTGTATTAAGAATAAATCTGATGTATTTGATACTTTCAAGAAATGGAAAGCTTTGGTTGAGATTGAGACAGGAAAGAAATTGAAGTGTCTTAGATCAGACAATGGAGCTGAATATTGCAGCAAAGAGTTTGATAGGTACTGTTCAGAACATGAAATTCGCAGAGAGAAGACAGTTCTAAGAACACCACAAGAAATGGTGTGTCAGAAAGGATGAAAAGAACAATCATGGAGCGTGCAAGGTGCATGAGATTGCATGCAGGATTGCCTTTATAGTTTTGGGCAGATGCTGTAGATACTGTTGTTTATCTAATAAACAGAGGGCCTTCAAGTTCCTTGGATGGTGGTGTTCCAGAGGAAGCATGGACAGGTAAAAAAGTAAACTACTCTATTTTAAAGCTTTTTGGTTGTGAGGCCTTTGTCCATATTGATAAAGAAAATAGAACAAAGCTTGAGGCAAAGTCAAAGAAATGTACCTTTATTGGATATGGTGTTAATGATTTTGGTTATCGCTTATATGATTACGAAAATCACAAAATCATTAGGAGCAGAGATGTAATATTCAATGAAAAGGTCTTGTATAAGAATCAGTTGCAGGAAAAGAAACAGGAAAAGGAAAACAAGGAATACGCAATTCTTGATGAAATCACTAAAAAAGTAAAGGTGCCTGAAAATAATAACAATCAACAACCACAACAACAGAAACCACCACAACAACAACAGGCACCCCAAACACCTGAAAGTGGTGTTAGAAGATCTACCAGGATAAGTAGACCCCCTGAACGATACTCTCCTTCATTATATTATTTATTGTTGACTGATTCCGGTGAACCCAAATGTTATGAAGAAGCAATGCAAGTTGAAAGCAGGAAGAAGTGGGAGGTAGCCATGGAAGAAGAGATGGACTCCTTAATGCATAACCAGACTTGGGATTTAGTCAGGTTGCCTGTAGGAAAAACTATATTGAAGAATAAATGGGTTTACAGGCTGAAGGAAGAAGATGGAGGAAAACAGAGGTATAAAGCTAGACTTGTGGTGAAGGGGTTTGCACAGAAAAAAGGTATTGATTTTGATGAAATATTTTCTCCTATTGTTAAAATGACTTCAATCAGAACTATTTTAAGTCTTGTAGCAGCTGAAGATTTGCATCTTGAGCAGTTAGATGTAAAGACAGCCTTTCTCCATGGGGATTTGGAGGAAGAGATATATATGCAGCAGCCACAAGGATATGAGGCGAAAGGTAAGGAGAAACTAGTGTGCAGGTTGAAGAAGAGCTTGTATGGCTTAAAACAGGCTCCAAGGCAGTGGTATCTAAAATTTGACAAGTTTATGTCTGAACAAGGTTATACTAGATGTCACTCTGATCCTTGTGTTTATTTGAAAAAGCAAAATGATGGCAGCTATATTATATTGTTATTGTATGTAGATGACATGCTTGTTGCAGGATCTAACATGCAAGAAATAAATGTGCTCAAAAGAAAATTGGCAAATTCATTTGCAATGAAGGATTTGGGAGCTGCAAAACAAATCCTTGGTATGAGAATAACTAGAGACAGGAAAAATCATAAATTAACATTGTCTCAGAATGAGCACATACAAAAGGTGTTGAAAAGATTTAACATGCACAATGAAAAACTGTTCACACCTAATCTTCAACGGTTGGGTAAACAGGAATGTGAACAGTCATCAAGAAGATGAACTGATCCGTCCATTTTATGTATATAAACAATAGTTATCTAATGAAATAATCAATCAGTTTTCTTCTGCCCATTCTGGAGTTACCCTGGCCTGACATGGTATCAGAGCGCAGGTCCCAGATTCCTTGTAACTCCTCTGGCCATAACGCCTCTGTCTGAACGTTTGCTTGGCGCCTCTGCCTGAACGTTTGCCTGGCGCCTCTGCCTGAACGTTTGCCTGCCCAGAAATGATGATGCACAATTATCGACCTCGATGTCCCATGCCCAGAGTGCAATAGCATTCCATTTCTTGATTTCGAATCTCTTATTGTTGGTGGAGCCCTCTCCTGTAGACTCTTGCATCCTCGTCTCTGCATCTTTTGATGCCATCACGCCCCACGAGAGAGATTATTGCAGAGTTTTATGTTGAAACGAACGCTGAAGAGAAGAGTAGGCCCTACGAGATTGAGATTGAGAACGCAGAAATTGATGAAGCCTAGAGCCGAGACTTTGGAGGTCGATTAATCGTTGTGGAGCCGAGACTTTGGTGGTGACATGGCGCCCATCATGGGGAACAAGTAGAGCTCTCTGGTTCAAAGCAAGCCCGGCAGTTTTCCGCTCTACATCAGCGAACAGGCCTTGTTTAAGCGAGGCTCAATTTTGACAATCTGAGCTAAAGCATGTGGCCTGGTAAATTAATGTGCTTTTAAATGATTTAAACTCCCGGCTCTTACCTTTAATTGCAAATTTTTTTGATATATTTTCTGGAGTTAAGGTGAATTCACATTCGGATTTGTGAACTGAGTATAGTTTTGAGACTTTGAAACTAAACTCGTGGTATCCCAAGAACGCTGGCGACTCCGCATACGACTGAGATGTGAGACTGTGGTGCGCAGCTGAACTGTGGTATCCCAAGACTGAAATGTGAGACCGATGCCATACCAATTTCGCCTGGACTTTAGCACTCGACAAGGCAGAGACTCCGCATGAAAAGGCTTTGCATTTGTCTTCTGCGAGGAGGTATAACGTGTCCCTTAAGTTTGAGAATGCCGATATATGACAAGAGAGATGATTTTAACTTCAGTATGGCGGTTCTGGTATAGTGTTGAGCAGTTCTTCAGTGTATATTTATGATAGCAGTTTTGGTATAGTGCTGAGCAGTTCTTCAGTGTATATTTATGATAGCAGTTTTGGTATAGCGTTGAGCAGTTTGTTGACTTCATGATATTACACAGTTTAAAATAATTCAAAGCGTTTGTATATCATTCAAAATATTGTGGTGTTTCCAGAATGTCTTATATACCAAAGCATTTGTAGTATTGATATATTGAAGTGATATATTAATAGAATGAAGTGATATATTGAAGTGATCCATTGCGCATTTTTCAAAACATAGTAGTATTGCAGTGATATGTACAATGAAATGCTGATGCTTTTAGCAAAATATTAGAGGAATTTGAAGGCTGTAACATAAGGAGTTTTTTTAGCAGAAGTAATTTTTTACAGAATGCATTCAATCATCTCTATGGTCGGAATAGTTCTCACTGGCAAGGAGAACTATTCTGAATGGTCCCGGATGGTAAAGCACACCCTCATCTACAATGAGTTGTGGAAAGGAGTGTGTGTCGGAGAAGAAGACAAAGACCCTGTGCAGCCCACATCAGATAAAGAACTTGTCATTTGGGAAAACAAGAACAACAAAGCCTATGCATTGATCGCAGCATCTGTAAATGAAGAAGTAAGTCGTCATATTTCATCCTATTCCACTGCCTTTGAAGCTTTACAAAAGCTAAAAGAACTCTATGATTCACATTCTGCACTTGAAGTTGTTCAGCTCATGATTAAACTCTTCACTCTTGAACTGAAAAATAATGATCCTCTTGCTCTTGCATCTGAAATAAAGTCTATAATGCATGATATTAAATCCACTAAGGTTGAGTTGGATATCTCTCTTATTGCCTTTCTCAAAGCACTCTATCCTACCTACTCCAATTATCTTGAGTCATTACAAGCAAATGGAAATCTTAAAGATATAACCTTTGACTCTCTTGTGAAAAAGTTTGTTGAAAGAGAGAAAGCCTTTGGAAAGAAGACAGTCCCTGAATCTTCTGAAGAGACTGTTTTCCTTGCTCATAAAGAAAAGCATCCTGCTCAAGATTCTACAAGAGGAAGAGGTGGACGAAGAGGAAGAGGAAGATACTTCAGAGGCAGGGGGGGTAGACATTCTCAAGGAGAAAAGGCAAATCTACATTGCATTCGCTACAAACGAAATTGATCACATGATGCTTCTACATGCAAGCTACCATGGGACAAAATTGAGCAGAGATGAAACCAGCAGAAAGGTAAAACTGATGACACAGACAAAGGTAAAGCACCTGAATCCGCTCACTATATTGAGGCACAATGTAACATTGGAGTAAATGAAGATTTGTTTAATGCTTCACTTGCTTCTTTGAAAAATGATTGACTGCTTGATTCAGGAGCAACCTATCATATGACTCATAGGAAAGATTTTTTTGAAGATTTCACTGACAATGTTGATGGAGCACTATACTTTGCATTTCAGTCAAAAATCAAGCCATCAGGGCTTGGCACAATCAGGCTTAAACTGCCTGGTCTTCCAGACTTTCTTCTGGATCATGTTCTGTATCTCCAACAGCTCAAGAGAAACTTGCTGTCCTTGGTCCACATCCGCCAGCAAGGTCACTCCATTCATATGTTTGATGGAAAGCTTGAGGTAAGAAAGGCATCTGACCACTCACTGGTCATGAGGGGAATAGAAGAAGAAAGACTTCTTAAACTGCAAGGAACCTCTGCTCATGCACAACATTTCTCATATATTTCTCATCATGAAGAAGGTACACTTCCATCAAGTTTATTATGGCATGCTAGATTTGGACATTTAAACTATGACAGTCTTCGCTTATTAAAGAAAAATGGTGTTGCTGGTTTGCCTACAATTCCTAGAAAACATAAGCAATGTGATGCTTGCATTCTAGGAAAGCATAGCAAACAGTCTTTTCATGATTCACATTCAAGAGCACATAGGAAGCTTGAACTCATTCATTCAGATTTATGTGGTCCAATGTCTGTTCCTTCTGCAAATGGAAATAAATATATCATGACATTTATTGATGATTACACCAAAATGTGTTGGGTTTATTTATTGAAGAACAAATCTGATGCTTTTCAAACATTCAAGAATTTTCATAAGTGGATTGAAAATGATGCACAATCTCATATTGGGTCTATTCGCACTGATAATGGAAAAGAATATACATCAAATGAATTTGAAAACTATCTTCGCCAACATGGGATCAAACATCAAACAATTGTACCTTATAATCCCCAACAAAATGGTGTAGTAGAAAGAATGAATAGAACAATTTTGAATATGGTACGATCCATGCTTTTCTTCAAAAATGTAAAGATAATGTTTTGGGCTGATGCTGTTCTATGTGCTGCATATATAAAGAATAGATGTCCATCTAGTGCTATAAGAAACAAGACTCCTTATGAATTGTGGTATGGACATGTTCCTTCGGTAAAACATCTCAGAATTTTTGGTTCCACCTGTTATGCTTTAATACCAAAGGTACATAGAAACAAACTTGGTGCTAGAAGTCGTAAGTGTATCTTCCTGGGGTATTCAAAGACCTCTAAAGCATATCGTCTCTATGATGAAGTAAATAAAAAGTTTGTTGTATCTAGAGATGTCATTTTTCTTGAATCATCCAAATCTGACAGTGTTGTTGAGCGGCAACTTGATCGCTTGGATAGATTCACAAAAACGAAATCATTTCAAGAGTTTGATAATCAGATTCCACATCTTGAAGGGGGGATTCCTATACTAGATCAACATGTGGAATCTTCTTCTGAAGAACAATCTCCCTTGCATGAAACTCCAACACCGGATGATCCTTTAAGTGATGTAATTGATAGAATTGGGAGACTCAATCTTGATTCAGTCCCAACTCAATCAACAGAGTAGCCTGGACCATCTCAGAAAGGTCCCCCAAAGTGGCTGACAAAGACACTTGAAAGTGTTCATCCTGATGAAATTGGAAAAACAGGAACCAGAAATACAAACCGACAAGATGGAGGTGATGTAGATAACTCTAATTCACCTGTTGATATGGATGTTACTTATGATTGTGAATTGAAATTGTCTACAGATTTTGAACCAACTTCCTTCAAAGAAGCTGCTTCTCATGATGAATGGAAAGAAGCGATGCAGAAGGAGTATGATGCCCTCATAAAGAATGGCACTTGGAAGCTGGTTGATCCTCCATTTGGAAGCAAACCAATTGGCTGCAAGTGGGTCTACAAGAACAAGTACAAAGCTGATGGCTCACTTGACAAGCACAAAGCTAGGCTTGTGGCAAAAGGTTTTGCACAGAAGGAAGGGGTCGATTATGAGGAAAATTTTGCCCCCACAGCAAAATGGGCCACCATCCGGACACTCTTTGCACTAGCTGCTCAGAACGGTTGGAAAGTCCATCAAATGGATGTAAAAACTGCATTCTTGAATGGAGATCTAAAAGAGAATGTTTTTATGTCCCAGCCTGAAGGATTTGCTATGAAAGGACATGAACACAAAGTATGCAAACTTGTGAAGTCCTTGTATGGCCTCAAACAAGCACCACAAGCCTGGTATGAAAAACTAACTGAGCATCTTCTGAAACTCAACTTCAAACATTTTGATCTTGATGATGCAACTTTATTTGTCAAGAAAGTTGGCAAAACAGTTGTATATCTTGTGGTATATGTAGATGATCTTTTAATGACAGGGAACAATGAAAGCTATATTGCATCCATAAAGAAAGAATTAGGAAAAAGTTTTGAAATGACTGATTTGGGCTATGTTCATTACTATCTTGGCATTGAAGTAACCCAACATCCAAAATCCATATTTCTTTCTCAAAAGAAATACATTGGAGATTTGTTAAACAGATTTGGCATGACAGAGTGCAATCCTCTTTCTACTCCAATGGAACAAAACTTGAAATTCACATCTATTGAAGGAAAGGAATTTGAAGATGCAAAAAAGTATAGACAGCTTGTAGGAAGTCTCATCTACCTCACTACTACCAGACCAGACATTTCGTTTGCTGTTGGAATCCTCTCCAAGTTTATGCAAAAGCCTTGTGAGGGACATTGGTCTGCTGCAAAAAGAGTTCTAAGGTACTTGAAGGGAACTCAAGACCTTGGAATCAAGTATACACAGGTGGACGACTTCATCTTGATTGGATACTCTGATTCAGACTTCGATGGAGACAAAGAAACTGGGGTATCTACTTCAGGATATGCTATGAGTCTTGGATCAGGAGCTGTCTCCTGGAGATCACGCAAACAATCAGTTCCAGCAGATTCCACAACAGAAGCAGAATACGTGGCAGCAGCTGAAGCAACGAAAGAAATTGTGTGGCTCAGGAAAATTCTTGAAGATTTACAGGTAAAACAAGTACAATCAACTCCACTCATGATTGATAACACCTCTGCAATAAAGTTTGCCAAGAACCCAAAGTTCCATGATCGTACTAAGCACATCAATACTAAATATCATCTGATCCGACATCATGTTGAGGCCAAAACAATCCATCTCCGTCATTGTTCCACAAATGAGCAAATTGCAGACATCTTCACCAAAGCGCTTGGAAGAGAAAAGCTTGAAAGATTCAGAATGATGCTTGGACTCACCAACATCCCTTCAGATTAAGGGGGGGAATGTTCACACCTAATCTTCAATGGTTGGGTAAACAGGAACATGAACAGTCATCAAGAAGATGAACTGATCCGTCCATTTTATGTATATAAACAATAGTTATCTAATGAAATAAGCAATCAGTTTTCTTCTGCCCATTCTGGAGTTACCCTGGCCTGAAAAAAACCAGTTAGTACACCTTTTGCTAGCCATTTCAAACTTAGCAAGGAAATGTGCCCAAAGACCCAAGAAGACATGGATTATATGTCTAAAGTTCCATATGCATCAGCAGTTGGAAGCTTAATGTATGCAATGGTCTGCACAAGGCCTGATATTGCACATGCAGTGGGAGTTGTAAGCAGGTACATGAACAATCCAGGAAAGGAACATTGGATGGCAGTGAAATGGATTCTTAGATATTTGAAAGGTACCACAAATCAAGCATTATGCTTTGGTGGTTCAAACATCTCCCTACAAGGATATGTTGATGCAGATATGGCAGGTGACAGAGATAACAGGAGGAGCACTACAGGATATGTATTTACTGTTGGAGGAACAGCTGTCAGTTGGGTTTCAAAAATCCAAAGTGTTGTTGCACTTTCAACAACAGAAGCAGAGTATGTTGCTGCTACAGAGGCTAGTAAAGAAATGATTTGGTTACAAAGGTTTATGGGTGAATTGGGTAACGAGCATGATATGGGCACGTTATACAATGATAGCCAAAGTGCCATTCATCTTGCAAAGAACTCAGCATTTCATTCCAGGACTAAACACATACAGCTCAAGTACCATTTCATACGATCAGTGTTGGAAGATGGAGAGTTGAAGCTGGAAAAGATACACACTAGCCAGAATCCTGCAGATATTCTAACAAAAGTTGTAACCAGGGAGAAACTAAGAATATGCTTAGTTTCAGTTGGTCTTCAAGGATGACGATGAAGATGAGAAACAGCCAGGTCCAAAGAGGAGTCATTGTCCAGCAAATGGAGCAGCGATGGAGTTGCTACAATCAGTCTCCAAGTGGGAGATTGTTGGGTGTGGAGCCTGATTATCTTCTACATTCAAAGGTATCGCCACATAGGACCCCAGTTCGAAATGGGGGCAGCAATCTGGGCCGTTCATTAGGCGGATGATCTGACGGTAGAAATTATGTTTAGTTTAGGGTTTTTTTCCCTAGAAGGCAACCCCTCTCTTTGTATGAGGGTATTGTATTTGAGGCTGTGTGATAGATTTGTATTTGGTGAGCGAGAAACAGAGAGGTGAGACTGTGAGAGAAAATAGAGGATATTACAACAGATTTGCTGTAGGTTGTGTCTCTTCATTTCGCTGGATAATAGAAAGGAAGGACTGGCTGTTCGGGGTGGACGTAGCCCAAACTAGGTGAACCACGTATATCTGTGTCTCTCTTGTTTTGTGCGTTTTCTGTGTTTATATTTCTGCAATATTTTATGTGTTCCATTGCTCCGTAATATATAATTTTCTAACAAAGACCAGATAATTCCCCTTGTGGACATTGTGCTCATGAAAACACCGAAATATGGCGGAAAGCACACTGCCAGGAATTGAAAGACTAGAAGGATGCAAAGTGAGCAATGAAGAAAAGGTTCAACAAGAAAGAAGAGCGGCCACCAGACCAAAAAGAATACACAGGGAATTCAAGTCCCAAGGAACATGTCAAAGGGTGCATGACCAACTGTGAAAGATGAGGGCTACCAAAGAACCTGTGGGTGCATGCCTTTATACACACCCTCAGCGCCATCCCCTAGGCTTGGTACATCCAGGAAGAACTACAACAACAAACAGCTGCTTGGGATGCCTTGAAAACACAATTCATTGGCAATTTCTCATTCAATAATAGTGAAGCACAAATGAAAAAATCACTTGAAGTGGTGAAAGGGGTTTTGTTCACACCAGAGACATTAGTTGAAGGGGAGCACGAAGAAAACTTCCTACAGTGCTTATATGACATGGAATCTCTAGGATTTGTGACCTGCGACAGAATCGATTTAGAACCAGAAGAAGACAGAATGGAAAGGCTTAGACACCTAGCCTTTGGAGAAACAGAGGTAGAAAGGGGTATCTGGGAGATTCCCTCGACAGAAGGTGCCCATCTGCTACTAGTGAAGATGAGAAAACAGAATGTAGGGATGGAGGATAAACCCAAGATAGCATCAGTGGGAGACTACTGGGACAAACATACCACTGAAGAAATTTTTGATTTACTACAAGAATACCAGGACCTGTTCCCAGCTTTGGTAGCCAAACTCAAGGGGATAAAAGGTAACTTGGGAGGGATGAAAATTGTTCTGAAACCAGGAGTCCAACTAGTGAAGCACGGACCATGCCGTCCAAACCCAAGGGTTAAAGAGAAAGTTAAAAGGGAGATTGATAAAATGTTAGATGCAGGAATCATTTATCCGGTCAATGAAGTTGACCGGATAAGCCCTATAGTTATTCAGAACAAGAAGGATGCGATCGATATTAGAGTATGCATTGACTATAGAAGCCTAAACAACGCATGCATGCACGACCCATTCCCCAAGCCTTTCAGCGACGAAGTCCTAGAAAATTTTACGGGGAATGAAGCTTACTCATTCACAAATGGCTTCTTAGGCTACTATCATGTTCGAATAGCCGAAGAAGATAAAAGGAAAACAACAATCAAAATGGAGTGGGGGTTGTACGTGTACAATGTAATGCCATTCAGATTAAAGAATGCGCCAGCAGTCTTTTCAAGGATTGTAATATAGCAGTTTTCTGAGACTACATTCATAAGTTCCTAGAAGTCTACATGGATGACTGGACAGTATACAGCCTACTGAAGAGGCATACCAGTATGTTGAGAGTAATGTTCAAAATATGCAGACAATTACAGAAATCTTTAAATTTGAAAAAGTGCATTTTCGTGGTTCCCTTCGAAACCCTGCTAGGCCATATTGTTTGAAAATATGGATTCTGCGTGGACCCTGCCAAAATAGCAGTAATCATCCACATGGAACCACCCCGCAACATAAAGAAACTAAGAGCAACTCTAGGACATACGGGGTACTACATAAGGTTCATCAGAAACTATGCAACCATAACAGCCCCAATGGAGAGACTGCTAAGGAAGACGAAGGAATTCATTTGGACAATAGATTGTCAAGCAGCACTGGACAAAATAAAAGAAAGGTTAGTAAGTGCACCCATATTGGTGTACCCTGACTGGAACAAAATGTTCCATGTACATATTGATGCATCTGGAATAGAACTAGGAGCAGTCCTAGCAAAACTACAAGAGAAGATGGATTATCCAATATACTACACAAGCAGAAAGCTCTCCACGATGGAAAAAAAATATACAACAACAGAACAAGAAGCTCTAGCAATGGTCTACTCTCTCCAAAAGTTTAGGCACTACCTACTGGGTACGCCATTCAAATTTTTCACAGACCATTATGCACTGAAGTACCTAGTAAACAAGCTGGTACTGGAAGGAAGAATATGTAAATGGCTATTACTATTTCAAGAGTTCACGTTTGAAGTAGTAGTTAAGCCAAGGAGACTGAATGTAGTCCCAAATCACCTTTCCCACTTGGAAACATGGGAGAATGATGGAGCAATAGACAATCGATTACCTGATGCCGATTTATTCAGGATAGAAGCCATACCTGACCACCTGCAGGAAATTTCTACTTTTCTCACAATAGGTAGTTGTCCACAGGGCCACACCGCAATGCAGAAAAGGCACTTAGTGGTCAGAGCAATGGATTACTAACTCATAGCAGGACACCTTTACAAAATGGTCTTAGAACAAATACTCAGACGCTGTGTCCTACAACACGAAAGAGAAGATATCCTATGGGAGTGCCATGCAGGGGTCGCGGGAGGCCATGTAGGGGGTAAGGCAACTGCAAGGAAGATACTACAAGCAGGATTGTGGTGGCCCATTGTACATAAGGATTCGAAGGCATTCGCCAATGAATGTTATGTCTGTCAAAGAGTTGGAAGACCTTCCCGATGCGACAAACTACCACTACACCCAATCCATACGGTGCAGATATTCGATAAGTGGGCAGTAGATTTCATTGGTCCAATCTCCCCACCAGCATGACACTCCAAAGCCTGATACATAATCACCACCACAGAGTACCTGTCAAGATGGGAAGAAGCCCTGCTAGTAAAAGACTTCACAGTAGAAAGAGCGGTGTGAATCATTTTTGAAAATATCATTTCAAGGTTCGGATGCCCAAGTAGCCTCACAAGCAACCAAGGCACACACTTCCTGAATGAGACAAGTCAGGTCCTGTTAACAACTTTTATTGTATAGCATCACAAGAGCTGTCCTTACCATCCACAAGCACACGGTGCAGTAGAGGCATTCAACAAGATACCAGAAAAAGGGCTAACTAAAATCGTATCAGCCAATCGAGATGACTGGGATGAAAGAATTCCAGTGACACTCTGGGCATATAGGACAACAGTTAAAAGACTCCACAAAAAAACTCCATTCTAGCTCATATACAGCAGAGAGGCGGTGGTGCCAGTGGAGTTCATACTACCTAGCATGTTGATTTTAGAGGCAACAGGAATGACCGATAGCAGTGCCTTGCGGGACAGACTGAGCCAGTTGTTAGAGCTCGATGAAATGCGGTTCCTGGTGAAGTTCCATCAATCTATAGAGAAATGAAGATAGAAGGCTTGGCATGATAGGCACATTAAGAAGAAATCGTTCAAAGTTGGCAACCAAGTGCTCCTCTACGATAGCAAGTTCCTCAAGTTCCCAGGAAAACTACAGATGCACTGGTTAGGCCCATTCATAATTTCACATATAAAAGAATCGGGTGTGGTAAGACTCGCGCAACTGGATGGAGTCCTATTGCCAGGATGGGTGAATGGCGCACGCCTGAAACCCTTCTACAAGTAAAAAAAATTAAAAAATAAAAAAATAAAATATATATATATAGATAGATAGATAGATAGATAGATATATATATATATATAGAGAGAGAGAGAGAGAGAGAGATATATATATATATCTATATATCTAGATATATAGATATATAGATATATAGATATATATAGATATATAGATATATATATATATCTATATATCTAGATATATATATATATATATATATATATATATATATATATCTATATATCTAGATAGATAGATATATATATATATATATATATATATATATATATATATATATATATATAATAAGGTTGTGGCCATTAGAGAGATATCACCAACAAAATACACATAGGTTTGAGCTTTTTCCAAAATTAATGGCCGCACACGTACTCATCCCATCCACCATACTAGTAGTTATTTCCTGATTATGTAATCAATAAGGAAACTGTCAAGGTAGGGTCACAAAATATTTCTCGTTAACCATAGAACTAGCATTTGCACCAGATGTTGCAAAGAAAACGCCGTAAGGCATAAATTGAAGAACACAAATACAACAAAAGAATACTTTGATAAAGAATTAATGTAGAAATTAATTTCGAACCATAGCAACAATCATACAATAGCTGGAAAAGTAAATAGGACGCATAAAACAGCTTTTGCATAAAATGGCTTTTGGAAATGTTTGAGACCACTCAGAGCAACGATGGCACTGCACAAAGGAAGTCTAATGCTTAGCCAGGCAGATGGGATTAAAACAAAATTGAAAAGGCCAAATTGTTGCTTGTTGCAGATTCTGTTTCTTTCTTGCTTGCAGTTATAGTATCTGTCCTTACCTTTGAGTATATTGGCTGTGAGATAAGAAGTGAAGAGAAGCAAAGGACACCATTAAAGCAGCAGTAGCAGAGGAGGTTTCCACTGGGGCGACCTGGGAACACGTCCACATTACTCTAAACTCTTGATTTCTCCATTAGTCCTATGAATGTGTTGCAAGGTCACCCCAGTCGAGCCTGCTTTGTCTCATTTATTCATGTGAGCTCAATATGCAGGGGAAACCCTTTCTGAAAGGGAGTCAATGAATGTCTGTAATTTATAATTTATCGAAATGAGATTGATAGAGAAGGAGAAAGGAACCGAAATATGGGAGTACAAGCAGTACACGTGAAGTGCAGATATGGCCCTCAGATTTATGTTGAGTTAGGTCGAAATTAGATGGTTTCACACACTGTCGGTGGAAGCAATAAAAGGGCTAAATCTCGTCCATATTTAGGTTGAAAGGACAGCACCACGATGGGAGGTCAGTATGAAATTGCAATGTAGGGAATGTACTCCAGTACTATTTTTACCAGAAAAAAATTGAATAGCACACACAACAATACTTTATTATAATAATAGAACGAATTGAAGTATAGTAAGGTTTGAAGGTGTCAAATCCAGTGTGAATGCTGACGTGTCTATGAGACTCAGTTAATATAGTGACTATTGAGACTATGACATTAGCGAGGGACTTGCACACCAAAACCAATTTCTGGCTTGATAAATCTTTTGTTCACGAATGATATGTTATAAATCATATACCTTTCACAACTTGCTTGACCATGGTAAGATAAGCACCGTACCTACCTAATGTATAAAAGAAGACTGATAAGCAGGAGGGGCAAACAGTCCACTGTCAAAGTGATGGTTGCTGTAATTAGTAGAGGAATTGTAAGAACTGTGCTCTAATATGTCTGTTTTTGAGTTTGAGTCAGTAAAGAAAAATGCTCAGATGTAACTATGTGCTCCTTCAGCAACCATGATGTCATGGTGACTTGGGAGCTCCAGAGGCAATTTGTGAATTTCTAACCATTACATTAACCCACTTGCAACTTCTCTGTGAAAATAAATTAATATAAATACATATTGGCCTTGATTTTTTAAGCATTAAAATTAGCATTTAGTTTTTTTCAATATAATATAAAATAACAAACAAACATCTTCAATGAAACGAGAATCAATAGAAGGAAAATCTTGAAATTGAAACTATGTGGCATGTAAGTTGTCTGAGATTTGAATATACAAACTGAAATTAATGAACATAAGAGACATTATTTCGTCAAAGCTCTACTCATTGGAGCCAATGCACAATATATTCGTTCACAAATTCCAAATACAGTCAAAGGACACACAATAGACAGACCAAACGCAAAAGATAGTCTTCCACAATTTTCAAGTATTAATATCATAATCTGATTGGATACTCAATCAAAGTAGAAAAATAGACATACATTCAGACTATTCACGTTGAGTGCAAATATGTAAAATGCAAAAGGGCAACACTTACACTACAAGGTGGGTCAGTGCATCTCAAGAACTGAACCAATAAGAAGCAACTCTCGTAGCCACCAAGGAAAAGACATTGTTTTCAAACAAAAGATCAACCAATGTATGCATATTGCCTCATGATCTCAATAGAACAGGAGCTCCAGTAAAGCACATGTCCACATAATAGACTATCATTACAACACATTATCAAAAATAATATTCTTTCGTATTGTTCTGTTGATGAAAATTTCCATATAACGAAGTTCTGCATAGGATAACTTTACTTTCTGATTTAAAAATGGTTTATGAATGGAGCCTTCCACAACTTATTACTTAAATAGGAAAATGAAAAAAACAATGGCATCTCATCAATGACCCACTATATCAATTTGTACTCTGCCAAGTGAATGAAATAACACTAAAAATTATGGGCGTATGCTTTCTTCTCAATGAACCCGATTACACAGGGCATTATGCATTAAAAAGATGTGAAATTTAAACAATATACAAAGGCAGAAACGATTTACAGTGTGCCACAACAGAAAAGCTAAGATTAGTGACATGAACATGTCATCAGATTAAATACTTCAGAATGTGAAGAACACATAAGTCAACTGCCATACTTTGTTAATAACAGCATAAAAACAACAAACCAACGAGGCTGCAAGTACTTGAAGTTTGATCATAACAATTTCGGATCCTTTGTATTGACATATATTGACTCTCTTTTATTAGGAATTCCTGTGTATTGCCATATATTTACTTTCTCATCTACCAATACACCATCAGATGAGGAATCCCAAGCACAATCAGAGAGAGGGCCTTTCATCTACAAGGATGCCACAAGATAAGGAATTCCAAGCACAATCGAGGAGAGGGAAAGCAGGCATGAACACCTCATAATACCTCTTGGGATGACAAGTTGGCCGAAGGATCATAGTATATTGAATCTTATATTTTACCATCGACTAATCTTCACAACTAATGTGGAATTGTAGAAACTCTTCCAAGAAACCACAAAATAAGTATCTGTCCCACATCGATTAAAAAGGGTACACTGAACAAAAAGACATAATCCAGTTTAGTGCATCGAGTGTCCACATATATAATAGACAAATTTGGTGTATCGAGGTGGTGTATAGTTGGAAAATATAATAATTCAAGTCATTTTGCAAAAATAAATAAACATCCAGATATATTTAAAACATATATTATATTTATTAAAATAAATTGATTATGTTAAAAAAAATATGTTAAACCCCATTAATAATAAATTGGTTATAAAAACATAACCATCAAAATGGTATGCCAGACTCTCCGATGGGAGGTCATCGTGCTCACCGAAGTCACTCAGTGAAGTAATTCTTTACATATGGTACAACAATTGCCCTGTTTTTATTTGACCAGGATACAATACTTTTCCTAAACTCACTGATACCGGCCATGACGGGTTTCAACAACTGTGATGGGTCTCGATTGGTTTCCTCCATGACCATCCCACAACCTATGAAAGTCCAGAGGAGTTGATTTATGCATGATGAATTTGCTTATATGAAAAGCAAACACATTGTTGATTTATACAGGATGAATATAGTGAATATGCATCAGAGGAGTTGATTTATGCATGATGAATTTGCTTATATGAAAAGCAAACACATTGTTGATTTATACAGGATGAATATAGTGAATATGCATCAAAGGACATGTGCAATTGGTATTACCAACTACCTTCAAAGATATACTCATTGTTGATTTATAGAGACTGAATATAGTGAATATGCATCAGAGAACATGTGTTATTTACCACGAAGAACAATAGAAATATATTTTTGGGTCCCTGGAACAGTAGAATGTTCACCCTACATGTAAACTTAAGTTAAAGATGACAGAGAAAGTGCAGTAAAAGAATTATTGGATAGGCTACCCAGGGGGCATGGAGCTGAGTGGGAACGCTACATATTTTAATAAAAAGGGCGTGAAAGTTGCCTCTGAGCCAGTGTTGCATGTAAAGAATCTTTCGCCTAATGCTATTCTGCCATCTAGAAGTTCTTCTTTGGTCGCTGGGTATGATCTATCTAGTGCGACTTCTTGTGTGGTGCCTGTCCGAGGGAAGGCCCTGGTACCAATAGATTTGTCCATTTCCATACCTGAAAGCACATATGCTCATATAACTCCTAGGTTTGGGCTTTGCTTGGAAGCACTCGATAGACGTTGGTGTTGGTGTCATAGATGCAGATTACCGTGGTCCAGTGAGTGTTGTTCTCTTCAATCACTTTGATCAGGGTTTTGAGATTAAGGTTGGAGATCATATTGCTCAGTTAATTATTGAGAAAATTCTCACCCCGCAGGTTCTGGAAGTGGAGGATTTGGGTCCCTGGAACAGTAGAATGTTTACCCTACATGTAATCTTAAGTTAAAAATGACAGAGAAAGAGCAGTAAAAGAATTATTGGACAGGCTACCCAGGGGGCATGGAGCTGAGTGGGAACGCTACATATTTTAATAAAAAGGGCGTGAAAGTTGCTTCTGAGCCAGTGTTGCATCTGAGCCAGTGTTGCATGTAAAGAATCTTTCGCCTAATGCTATTCTGCCGTCTAAAAGTTCTTCTTTGGTCACGGGGTATGATCTATCTAGTGCGACTTCTTGTGTGGTGCTTGCCCGAGGGAAGGCCCTGGTACCAATAGATTTGTCCATTGCCATACCTGAGAGCACATATGCTCGTATAACTCCTAGGTTCGGGCTTTGCTTGGAAGCACTCGATAGACGTTGGTGCTGGTGTCATAGATGCAGATTACCGTGGTCCACTGAGTGTTGTTCTCTTCAATCACTTTGATCAGGGTTTTGAGATTAAGGCTAGAGATCATATTGCTCAGTTAATTATTGAGAAAATTCTCACCCTGCAGGTTCCGGAAGGGGAGGATTTGGGTCCCTGGAATAGTATAATGTTCACCCTACATGTAATCTTAAGTTAAAGATGACAAAGAAAGAGCAGTAAAAGAATTATTGGACAGGCTACCCAGGGGGCATGGAGCTAAGTGGGAACGCTACATATTTTAATAAAAAGGGCGTGAAAGTTGCCTCTGAGCCAGTGTTGCATGTAAAGAATCTTTCACCTAATGCTATTCTGTCGTCTAGAAGTTCTTCTTTGGTCATTGGGTATGATCTATCTAGTGCGACTTCTTGTGTGGTGCCCGCCCGAGGGAAGGCCCTGGTACCAATAGACTTGTCCATTGCCATACCTGAAAGCACATATGCTCGTATAACTCCTAGGTTCGGGCTTTGCTTGGAAGCACACGATAGACGTTGGTGTTGGTGTCATAGATGCAGATTACCGTGGTCCAGTGAGTGTTGTTCTCTTCAATCACTTTGATCAGGGTTTTGAGATTAAGGCTGGAGATCATATTGCTCAGTTAATTATTGAGAAAATTCTCACCTCGCAGGTTCTGGAAGTGGAGGATTTGGATTCCACTTTCAGGGGAGTTTGTGGGTTTGGGTCTACGGGGGTTTAAATGTAATTTTTTGATGACGCTCGTTTATGGTTTTTAACTCTTCGTGCCTGTTTAGAAGGCCATGTATAGGCGAAAATTGCTTCCATATTATCTCATTTTTGTAAAATGGATGGCAATTGGAATACCTGTGAGAAACTCTTTGTTCTTTCTTCATTAATAAATCTGGAAAATGATTTCTGTACAAGGAATTAGTGTTTTCTGAAGAGGCACAGGGCATAACACTTTCGAAGTTTTTACCTCATCCTGCTTTCATGACTCTTTTCAAGAAACAGATAGACTCTGTCTTTAAGATAAGCAGAAACTTAACATTTTTCAATAGGTAGCCACAGTTGGATGCATTGCCTCGACATTTTTATAATTCTGCTGAGGGAAGGGTTTAGTTTATGAAAGTGATGGATGCCATTAAAGGTATCTTGAACATGATTACTTTGATGGGTGAACTTGAGGATTTCGAGGATGAACCTGAAATGCATTGCGCTCCTTGCTTAAGCTGGAAATTCAAGAGTTATTTTTGTGAGCTGTTGAAAGAGAGAAGCATCAGGAAATCATTTCCTGTATGAGGAATTAGTGTTATTGGAAGAGGCACAAGGCACAATACTTCGAACTTTTTACCTCATCCTGCTTTCATGACTCTATGAAGAAACAGATAGAATATGTCTTTGAGATAAGCAGAAACTTATGTTTACTAGTATCTGGACAAAATCATGTGTCATGTGATAGATATTCAAACAGAAAGATACCCCAAGCTTCAGTCCGCTTCAAGGAAACCTTTTCCAGCTCTCATAGAGAGAAAAAAACATGAATGCATTCAGTACATTGAAGAGATGTGATTAAGGAACCTGAAGCCTGACAATTTTCTCCATCATCCAAGGTTGGCTCCGTTTCACTCTTATTTCAGAAATTTCACTCCTTCCTTAACTGACCAACTTCCTATAAAATACTACTACAAGGCATTTAACTATGAAATATCACATATCTTAAGAAATCATGACCAGAATTCACTATGAATATATCCACTATGCTACCAAGGAAAACTATGGGAAAATCCAAGAAACAGATAGACTCTGTCTTTAAGATAAGCAGAAACTTAACATTTTTCAATAGGTAGCCACAGTTGGATGCATTGCCTCGACATTTTTATAATTTTGCTGAGGGAAGGGTTTAGTTTATGAAAGTGAATAATGCCATTAAAGGTATCTTGAACATGATTACTTTGATGGGTGAATTTGAGGATTTCGAGGATGAACCTGAAATGCATTGCGCTCCTTGCTTAAGCTGGAAATCAAGAGTTATTTTTGTGATCTGTTGAAAGAGAGAAGCATCAGGAAATCATTTCCTGTATGAGGAATTAGTGTTATTGGAAGAGGCACAAGGCACAATACTTCGAACTTTTTACCTCATCCTGCTTTCATGACTCTATGAAGAAACAGATAGAATATGTCTTTGAGATAAGCAGAAACTCATGACTCTATGAAGAAACAGATAGAATATGTCTTTGAGATAAGCAGAAACTTATGTTCACTAGTCTCTGGACAAAATCATATGTCATGTGATAGATATTCAAACAGAAAGATACCCCAAGCTTCAGTCCGCTTCAAGGAAACCTTTTCCAGCTCTCATAGAGAGAAAAAAACATGAATGCATTCAGTACATTGAAGAGATGTGATTAAGGAACCTGAAGCCTGACAATTTTCTCCATCATCCAAGGTTGGCTCCGTTTCACTCTTTATTTCAGAAATTTCACTCTTTATTTCAGAAATTTCACTCTTCAAGTTGACATATCTTAGGCTCCAGATCCATTTTCTTCTCTGTTCGCTTTCTGTGAAAATAAATTAATATAAATACATATTGGCCTTGATTTTTTAAGCATTAAAATTAGCATTTATTTTTTTTCAATATAATATAAAATAACAAACAAACATCTTCAATGAAACGAGAATCAATAGAAGGAAAATCTTGAAATTGAAACTATGTGGCATGTAAGCTGTCTGAGATTTGAATATACAAACTGAAATTAATGAACATAAGAGACATTATTTCATCAAAGCTCTACTCATTGGAGCCAATGCACAATATATTCGTTCACAAATTCCAAATACAGTCAAAGGACACACAATAGACAGACCAAACGCAGAAGATAGTCTTCCACAATTTTCAAGTATTGATATCATTATCTGATTGGATACTCAATCAAAGTAGAAAAATAGACAGATACATTCAGACTATTCACGTTTAGTGCAAATATGTAAAATGCAAAAGGGCAACACTTACACTACAAGGTGGGTCAGTGCATCTCAAGAACTGAACCAATAAGAAGCAACCCTCGTAGCCACCAAGGAAAAGACATTGTTTTCAAACAAAAGATCAAGCAGTGTACGCATATTGCCTCATGATCTCAATAGAACAGGAGCTCCAGTAAAGCACATGTCCACATAATAGACTATCATTACAACACATTATCAAAAATAATATTCTTTCGTATTGTTCTGTTGATGAAAATTTCCATATAACGAAGTTCTGAATAGGATAACTTTACTTTCTGATTTAAAAATGGTTTATGAATGGAGCCTTCCATAACTTATTACTTAAATAGGAAAATGAAAAAAACAATGGCATCTCATCAATGACCCACTATATCAATTTGTACTCTGCCAAGTGAATGAAACAACACTAAAAATTATGGGCGTATGCTTTCTTCTCAATGAACCCGATTACACAGGGCATTATGCATTAAAAAGATGTGAAATTTAAACAATATAGAAAGGCAGAAACGATTTACAGTGTGCCACAACAGAAAAGCTAAGATTAGTGACATGAACATGTCATCAGATTAAATACTTCAGAATGTGAAGAACACATAAGTCAACTGCCATACTTTGTTATTAACAGCATAAAAACAACAAACCAACGAGGCTGCAAGTACTTGAAGTTTGATCATAACACTTTCAGATCCTTTGTATTGACATATATTGACTCTCTTTTATTAGGAATTCCTGTGTATTGCCATATATTTACTTTCTCATCTACCAATACACCATCAGATGAGGAATCCCAAGCACAATCAGAGAGAGGGCCTTTCATCTACAAGGATGCCACAAGATAAGGAATTCCAAGCACAATCGAGGAGAGGGCAAGCAGGCATGAACACCTCATAATACCTCTTGGGATGACAAGTTGGCCGAAGAATCATAGTATATTGAATCTTATATTTTACCATCGACTAATCTTCACAACTAATGTGGAATTGTGGAATTGTAGAAACTCTTCCAAGAAACCACAAAATAAGTATCTGTCCCACATCGATTAAAAAGGGTACACTGAACAAAAAGACATAATCCAGTTTAGTGCATCGAGTGTCCACATATATAATAGACAAATTTGGTGTATCGAGGTGGTGTATAGTTGGAAAATATAATAATTCAAGTCATTTTGCAACTATCAAGTATCATACAACACCAAGTTGGGTATTCCCCTGCAGTTCAAAGTTGCTTTTCTTGGTGGAGAACCAAGTATATTTGATACTCTAGTTCCTGTGTATCATTCTCATGTTTTCTTGTAATTAGAAATTACAAACTAAAATGGAAATACATACCCTGATGCCGAGTAACCATTTTGTAACAGATCGCAATTCCTGTAGCCATCCTGCGGCAGACCGAAGTCCAGAAGTGGACCTGTGACAGTCCAAGGCATCTAGTGGTGATAATCCAAGCCCTTTTAAGGCTGACCGAGACCTCCTGGAATCATCTCATGGGTCCTGTAGCAGACTGGGTATGTTCTGAGAGTCAGAATATATCATCAACGAAAGTATATCACATGTTGGCTAACTCTGAGGCTATGGGTTAGCTTGCACCAGCTTCACTTCAGTTCATTGATGTTGAGCTGACATCTAAATCCATGAACTTTTACATAACCAGAACGTGAAGCAATGTATTCCGTGTCGTTAAATCTCGGCTTCTGATCTTAGAAGAGCAGTGTGCAAGGTGTGCAACCATGCAACAAAAAAAAACCCAATTCTTTAACTTACACTCCACACAAAACAACAACAACAAAAAAATATTACGCTTATATGATATAAACACAGGCAATGGGCGATAGATTCAAATATCTTGAAACCCCACTATCGATTATTGCAGAATCAGAGGTGAAGACATGGGAAGCACAGGTGAAATCACAGAATCTCTAATTGTAGAAGAAGGATGGGGTTCAGAAATTATCCCTAAAAGCAATGGCTATGAATTTCATAAGAAAACCAGGGATTCAGATGAAATAATCAATGGGGATCAGTGCAGGAACACTATGATCCAAAGGATTGTGAACCAAACATTTGCAAGCACGGCCCATTTGGCAAATCTCCTCCCCGCTGGGACCGTTCTGCGGACAAACTAAAATGGAAATACATACCTGATGCCGAGCAACCATTTTGTAGCGTCGAGCGAGGGCAAGCGCCGATCTGCTGGTTCGCTCGCATCGTATACCTGTCGACCCATCGTATACCGGGCTCATCAATTGAATGGCTAAGATTAGTTTCATCGTCTAACACTTAAATCAAAGGCTCAGAAATGTACACGTAACCCAAGAGGAAAGTTGATTTCAAATGGAAATGCCTTACGGCGTAATTAGTTAATAAATAAGCCCATCATGGCAGAATAAAGACGCCATGCAGCCCACTCTGTACTTTCCAAACCCACATCATAGTTGGCACATACCAGTCGGCCAACGGAAGCAAAAATATAGCTAGAATACATGGAAAGGTCGTTGGAGTAATTAGTTGATTAAAGCCTAGTCAGTCAGGGGATGTCGTGTCAGAATCGGCTACATAAATCTTAGGAGAATGTAGGTAATGGTAGAATTACCAGAAGGATTCTAGGAGCACTCAAAAGAACAGGAGCACTCGGAAGAACAAGAGCAGGATAGGAGAAACAGAAGACCACCAGTGAAAATTGTTTACAGCAGAAGGGGAACAATGGCAAAGAGAATCATATCAATCCCACAAACCACTCTAGATGCAAGAATCAAAGTTTTGGATGACCTTTATGGGAAATATGACTTGTCGAACCTCATCAACAACGACTTCACAGACGGGTTCCAATTTCCAGCAATGAAAAGAGAGGTATATGTAGAAGAATTTCAATAGGAGGATGGCACCAGGGCCTCTAGAATCAGGGGAGACTTCAAAGGACTATAGAAGTCCATGTTGTTTAGCTTGAGAAATTTGCCTGTGTTTGGCACCCAGCTGGCCACCATGCAGTGCACCAAGATATTAGTGAGCAGGATGCATGGAGGTTCGCTATGGCTGGATAGAGAATACATGATCCATGCCGAAGATATATATCAATTGAGCGGGTTAGAAAACATGGGGAATGCAGTCAGCACAGCATTCCAGGCTTGGGCCAAGTGAGGGAAGAAACAGATGGAGGACAACATCTACACCCGCTATGGGATGGAGCCAGGGGGAAAAGGCACGAAGCTAGAAAGAATCAACAAAGATAACATCTGGTTTTCCTGCTATCTTATTGCAGGAAAGATGATGAGGCACTTCATGAGAAACGAGTGCACCCAGGACAAAGTTTCAATAGCATAACACTGCTACCAGCGTGAGATACTCAACTGGGCAGCCTTGATACTCAACAAACTCTTTGAGGCATGCGACTCAAGCAGCCAGTAATTAGACGGCCTTCAAATCTAACGGCCGACAACCTTAACGTCACAAACAGCCGAGGCATTGACACAAAGTGCAGATGCAATCCTTGCAAACTGGGACTTGGCTATCCAGCGATACAATGAGTTCAGGAAGCAGACGACAATAGCATTCCCCAAGTTGGAGCCTTTTTTTGGAATGGAGGAGCCACAAGTTCAAGTAAGGTCCGCATAAACAACTGCCACACCACAAGCTAGGATTGAGACAGAAGAGATGCCAATTCTACAAGAAAGTATCACAAAAACAGAGGTGTCGGCACAATAGATAGTGGAAACATTGTCGGTAGCAACACATCTGCCACCTGTAGAACCCATGGAAATATCAACATATCCACTAGAGGTCGAAATGACTTGACTCAAGGACGAGTCAAGAAAATTTGGTTGGAGCCTGTTGGAGCCTTCGTTAATTTTGAAGAGTTTTGACCAATTTTGACCAACCGTAGGGCTAGAAAGGACAAATGGCAGCAACTGTTGGGTGGTGGAACGAGCAGTTATGGAAAGGTGATGGCAAGATGGTAGCGAAAGGAAAAGGTAGTCGAGGAGACGGGAAGGCACAGAGGCAGCCGAGCGAGAACTGGCAGTCCAGGCAGCCGTGAAGGATATAAAAAGAGTAAGAATAGAAAGGAAGAGGTTGTTTTTGGGTTTTGTTGATCGTTGGGGTTGTCATTGGGGACGGACCTACCAGACATTGAAGGATTTGGCTTCCGAGGAGGTATGTAGACATAAGAGCAGAACAAGGATAATTTTAGGGGCGAATGTTCGCCCTTTGGCGAAATTAAGGGGTTTTAAATTTTTAGTGGGCGAATATTTTGTATCATAGTACATTTTTACAAATCACCTCAAATAGCCCACTTTATTTTAAGGGAGAGGGTAAAAAAGGTAAATTTAGCCCTTGAAATTAGGACTTACAACCTTCCATTCGCCCATTTTCAAGAATAGGTTTTATTTAAGTGAATCCATTTGCCCATTTTCAAGAATAGGTTTTATTTAAGTGAATCCTATGGGCCAAATACCATATTTATAAAAGAGGTATGGTAAATTAATAAAAATATAAATAAATGAGAGGTATGGTAAATAAATATAACATTTTTTATATTTACTCCATAGGTCACCTTATATACATGTAAGGGTGTAAACAAATAAAATTATAAGTAAAGTGGAGGTATGGTAAATAAATAAAACGTCTTTTTATACTTACTCAAAAGGTATGGTAAATAAATAAAAATATAAATAAACTAGACGTATCGTAAATAAATAAAACCTCTTTTTATATTTAGTCCATAACCCTCATTCTATTTATGAAGGCTCAAGAAAGAGGTTTTATTTAAGTGAATCCTATGGGCCAAATACCATATTTGTAAAAGAGGTATGGTAAATTAATAAAAATATAAATAAACGAGAGGTATGGTAAACAAATAAAACATTTTTTTATATTTACTCCGTAAGTCACCTTATATTTACGAACACTCAAAAAATGGGTTATATTTAAGTGAAACCTATGGCCAAAATACTATGGGACAAATACCATGGACTAGATTGTTATTAATACCATGCAAAAAACCATTATTAACCCTAATATTAGAATTAATAAAAATAAAAATGGCACATGGTATTGACCCATGGTATTCACCTGGAATGTAGCCTATTTAAATGGGGGAATTAAACCAGCATGTAGCCTATGCTAAGATTCACTGTGACTTTACAAAGTTTTATTATTTAGTGAAAGACTCGCCAAGATCTTACAAGATTTTATAATTGAGTAAAATATTCGCCATGCCTGGTGAGAGATTCGCCAAAAAATTATATATACATATTATATTATTGATAAAATCGCCTTCCATTTTTCCTATATATCATGGAGATTCGCCCATTTGTTATATTTATAAATTTAGGGGGGGTTCTTAAAATTTTCCCTGGAGCAAAAGCAGGAAGAGCTGGAAACCAAGCAACTGGGTTGCAAAACAGAACTGACCCGAGCCACTTAGCTCGGTATTTTATGTATTGTTGATGGAGAGATGCCAAGTTATAATGTATTATGTTTTGTTTCTTTAATGTAATCAGATTTGATGGTTGTTAAGATTAATAACACATTGTGCATCATGTTCTGTGGGATTATTAAATTTTAAATAGTCTCATTGTTGCATGAAGATGGTGATTGCTAGATCGATACTAGAATGTTGTTAGTTCTTTAGTATTTATGATGAATCATGTGTATGAGTTTAGGGTATCATTATCTTTGTTTCATGTATTATGAACGCATATGTGTGTGACCACCTGTGTTCAACTGATATTCCCTCAACTCCATGTTGAGCCCTTCTCCCCTTTTGGTCGCGACGCACTTTGGGTGAGACTCCTTGCACTTCAATGTGAGGTAAAAATGCCAGCACTGTCCTAGACTACAGTGGACCATTATTGGCCTTCTGTGCTTGAACCCGAGGTCTTTTTCCTAACGACTCTTTCGAGCCAACATTGGGTTATGACTTTGAAATCATCTACAAAAAAGGGAAGAAAAATGTTGTTGCAGATGCACTCTCAAGAAAGGATGACGATGTGGAAGCATTGCTTTTGCACCACTTCTATTATCCAACTAGATTGGATAAATGAAACAAGGGATGAATGGAAGAATGACGAAAAAGTGTGGGCATTCATTCAAAGTTACAACACGATCTCGGTATATTTGATACATTTAGCTTGAAAAATGATTCGTTATGGTACAGAGACCGCTTATACCTCTGTAAGAATTCCCAACTCAAACAAAATATTCTTATGGAATTGCACACCTCTCCCTTAGGAGGGCACTCAAGATTTTTAAAAACTTACCATAAGGTAAAGAAGGAATTATTTTGGGATGTGTTATCGGGAAAACTAGTGTCCATTCAGAGCTGCTAGTCCCACTAAGATGGGTAGCTATCTTAGAAACAAACAAACTAAAGTTACTTGTGTTTTCCTTTATGAGAGATAGATGAGAGAGAAGCAGAGAGTACCAACCTTAGTCTTTCACTAGTCTCCTTGTTTGTTTCCTCTCTCCCTTGATAGAGATTTTGCCACTCCTTTCTCACTTGCCCCACTTCAAAGAACACCTGTAGAGTCAAATCAGCAAAATACCATCAAAGCATAGAGATCTATAACCATAAACAATATAGGATCAGATGTATATTAACCATACAAATGCATATACAAATACAAGATTCAGAGATATACAAATATATGGAGGAAAACTTGAATAGCTTTATTGATAGAAGTAGTAGAAGAGAGGATTACAACCAAGCTGTCTGATCCAGCATCATCCTCCCAGCATGAAAGCCATCTTCACCTCATGCAAAGCAAGATAACCCAACAATACAATGTCTTCAAAGAGAAACCAACAGCACTTCCTTACAAATTACAAAATTCTAGCCTTTGGATCTCTGAGATGAGGGATCCATATATAGATGTTTGCAGGAGGGTGAGTCAGCTTCTGGGATTTTGATTAGTTTCATTTCATTGATAGTTCTTGGTTCCACTTGGATATTTCATGATCTCTTACTCATCCCTGGGCGAATTTAGAGAGGCAAGTGTCATATGAGCAGTTTCTAGAAGATTCTTTGAGTTTCCACCTAGCAAACTGCCTCTACCATTTGTCTACTCTCACTCATCGCACCCTACAAAAGGGATTTTTAGTATGCATTGCACCCTCTATGTGTAACAGGTGAGATGCATCGCACCCTTAGCATGGAGCAGTCTGTATGGTCTAGTTTTGACCAATTCTGAGTAGTTTTTCAGGGAGAACTTCTGGGAAATGATGTAATCAGTTGACCTTGATCCTTTAGGGTATGAAACAACACTTTTAGGGGTTTGAGAGCCCTTGGTTTATGGACATATGTAATTGGGGTTGCAGTGCCCAAATATGTCTATAACAGTTGCCCCCTAAAGCATGAGGTCGTAAATCTTCTGATGTCGGGTGAAATGCTTTATTATGAGGATCCAAGGTTTTTTGAACTGGAAGGTGACCTGTAATAAGATACAATATAATACAATACAGTATCTTCATAATATTTTCATGATCTAGCTAAGGCAGGAATTCCCATGCTTAGCTTTATAAATTCATTTTCATGTACATAGGACAGACAATCGTCTGTGTGGCAGACTGATGATTCTGGTAGAGCCATCATCCCTTAGTTTGGATGATTATCTGTGCAGCTATGATGTACATTTGATGTCTTTCTTTTCCTGAATATATCGCAGTCTGGATGGATGAGACTAGATCCGGGGTCTTAAAACGCATCCAATTTTCGCCCAAAGTACAAGTCAATCCATGTGAAAAGATGTTCTGAGGTCGAACATGGAAAGACATCACCTGATTACCGGCTAATTATGTAAGTTGTTAACATGTGTGAGAGGAATCACCGATAATGATGATGACCCTCAAGGTACTGCAGTACAATTCACGTGGTGTGAATACATGATTTGATGTTGAACACCACGCAAAATCTTTCGGTCGAAGGCCATTGATGTAAACCTGACGCTAGAAGTGAGAAACTTGCCATTGAGGCATGCAAGCTTCAAAGTACTGAAAGGGTTGTTCCTAAGTCAACTTCTTGGATAATGAGCTGATGTCAACAAGAAGTGACCCATCGTAGGAGGGCCTTAATTAATGCCACATCTTCGACACGGAACGGAGCAAATGATTTTGTGGAGGTGAAAACGATCTGATGATACAAGGTTCAGGGTGGCGGTCATGAAGAATGGAGCGTTAAGGTATTGCGGCGGATGAGGTGTTAGCTGGGTTGATGAATTCTCTGAGCGACTTCTCTTGAACATATCGGTGACACTGAATGGATTGGTAGAATTAATCCCAAAATGGATGGTATGGAGGACCAATGGTGATATGATCGGTGAATGAAATAACCCAACCCGACTCAATCATGGTGATGGAGTGAAAGTGTCATGTTCAAGAGCAGCCTACTACCAATGAAGTTATTCAAGTTTTCTTCCCTTTTTCCCCAGTCATTGCTGACCAGTACCTCTTTATTTTTGTCAAGCTTGAGGAGGATAACATATGCTTGTTCTATAATTTTCCCTTCAGGCAAACCTGTCGCTATGTTTTAACAAGCCTAACGACAGTGAAACTCGATCTTGTCTGCATGGACAAGTTTTTCGCTATTGTTTTAACGAGTTTAACGACAAAGATAACTCAGTCCTTTTCAATTTTAGAGAGTTTAAAAAGAGACGGAAAGGCAACTCCAGTAGTCCTTTTTCATAATATAATCCCTTAAGTCTAAAAAAGTATAAAATAATATGAAAGGGATTACTTTTCGATAGTTTTATCGAGCCGAACAAGACAAATGCTCGATCTTTTTGTGTAATTATCCCTCAGGTCCAAAAAGATTAAAACATAGAGGAGGAATCGCACTTCCAATGACTTTAACGAGCTAGAGAGGCCAATTGCTTGGCAATCTTTTCATATTTTACAAGTCAGATGAAAAGAGCTTAAAGGAGACTCATTTTTGAGGAACGAGTGATGTTTTCAGATAGCAACTATTTCCAGGTAAGGTTGGAACTTTTCAATCACGGTAGTGTAAAGAAGGTGGCTAATAGAATCACTCGTCGCAGCTATTCCTCAAAAGGGTAAACAATCAAATGGAGGCACATGATCGGCTAAAAAAGAGTGGAGGTGATGGTAAGAACACGACCAAGGTTCAAAAGTTGATAGCTATGTGATCGCAAAGATTATTTACTGAAGGGGTTCATTTTTTAATGAGCTTGAACTCTGGGGGAACATATGCTCATTGCTAGGTTTATTTTTTAATGAGCTTGAACTTCGCGTAAACCTACTCGTGCCAATCATATAATAAGGATGTCTCTCATCAGTAGGTTCATTTTTTAGGGAGCTTTCCCCATGCGCAACTTTGCTCCAGAGCCTTTTGTATGCAAGCTAGGAACGACCAACTACGAGGTTAAAGGGTTGAGAGCCTACAAACTAAGAAAATAAAAGGTTGTTTTTCACTTGCATGCAAAAAGGTTTGCATGCCCCCAAGTATAAAGAGAAGTAGAGTTTCCAGGTTACCATACGGAAGTTCTTGCATTAGCAAGATTGTTCCATCCGCGTAGCAGACAAAACACTTCCTTGGCTTTGTCCATCAAAATGGACAAGGATGACTTTGTCAGTGCCAATCACATAACCTTTGACGGGGGAATCCTTTTCCAGTCTTATCCCATTTTCCTAAATGGATAGGGGCGTCAAACTAGTCATATATCCTACGTGGAAACTTACCTTATATATGGGGTTCTCCTGCCGAAGCAGACCAGGGTGCATGCCCCCTAGGTTTAGTCACAATCAATGAATCACTTGCGCTCATCAAGTAGATGGAGTGGAGATTGATGAGATATTCCTTATGTAAAAAGACCAGTTAGGGATGGCATTTGACTAGTAGTTGTGTTTGAACCAGGGAACGAAAGCTGGTCAACTAGTCGGACCACTCTGCCTTCATGTGGAAAACACATCACTCGGAAGAGTGAGGAAACAATAGCTCCCATGTTGTAAATGTAGTCACGCCCAAGGAGTAGATTGTAATCTAGAGGCCCTTGGACTACCATCATGTTTAGATGAACGGTTTTCCTTCTCAAAGTTATAGGAAAATTTGGAAGGATCCCTAACAGTCGACCGGTTCCTTTGTTGAAGCTTGATAGATTTCGAATCTCAGGTAGAAGCGATGGCGAACCAAGTGCTTTCCAAGCAATTAAGGAAAGGATACTCATAGAATCCCCTTCATCTATGATAGTACCAACCATGATCATTCTGTAAGCTTGTACTATGATTCGGAATGGTACATTAGATGGTAGGCGGGGTCTCCCTAGTAGATTCCAATCGAAGGAAACAACTAGATTGCTTGGAGGAGGGACCGAATAAACGGTTGGATAAATCTCTGATGAACTTCCTTCCTACAGTAAAGGAATGGGTAGATTGCCCCCATGTTCATCGGATTCTATGTTAACAAAAAGAATTTGAACGGTGTCATTATCATTCTCTTTGGTGACTGTATCATCTGAAGGTAGACCTTCTGAAGACAAGACTAGGTAGACTAATATCTTGACCTGTTGACTTTGGTCCGGTGTGGACTCAAAGGGTTTATCTTCAATGATAGGTGCTTCGATTGACAACAAAGGTGTGTCAGTCGGATTTTCAACTAGCGATCGACTCGGCAAGAGTCTCTTGTATCCAGGAGGAAGTCGCTGCAGTGAAGCAGGACGATTATCCATGACTCTTTTAGCTTTGTCCAATAAGGGACAACGTGGAGGGCATGATTTCCTTCACACATCCTACAAGGAAATCTAGATATTCCTTTCTATCCACTAACTTCATTTTCACTAGTTGATGGTGTGCTCTCAACATAATCGTTAGAGGTTGAAGACATCGGATTGTGAAAGTGGGGAGACCAATCCCTCAGGATCCGTGGGATGTAGGGACAATCTCGATGATAGTGGTCTCCCTTGCAAATGACACATGGAGATTTAGGTTTGGAAGGTGCAGTGTGTGGATTTTCGCTAGATGATGCATGGTTGCCCCCTTTTGCCATTGGCTTCTTCCTCTTCTTCTCCTTCCCTTTCTTCTTCTTCTCAGTTACTTGGTTTTTAGCATTACTAGCTTCACCAAGCGAAGAGGAAGAAGGAGAGGGAGAGACAAATGAAGTAGAAGGTGGGGGAGCAACTTCAGGGTCATCTGGTTGCTGATTTGATTGCTGAGGAATTGTTGTGTTTTGAATGACAGAGGTCGAGAAAAGCCATACTAGCAGGCCAATTGTGAGTCCTGGAAGGGACAATGTGGCCATGTGTGGAGCACCAACATCTCCCCAAGAGGAGAAGGGACTAGGATTTCCCCCAAGGGGAAATCCTTGATTGGTAGACTCCATTTTATCAACCTAAGACCAATGGGGGAATAGTGATGTTATTCCGATTAAAATAAATTTTATGACGCTTTGACACAACTTGCTTTTTCAATTTTTAAGAGTCGAGAAAAAGCTAAAGATGACTCTAGTCACCTTCAATTTTTAATGATCCTGAACTGAAAAGTGCTTAGATGGACCTTTTCTTCTAAGGAGTCTGAAAAGGAACGAAAGTGACTAATCTAGAAATCTAGACAGAGGGATTACGAAACCAATCGCAAAATTGCATAATACTTTTTACGATACCGGCAGTCAATCTTCCCGAATGTTGTATTCAGTGCATTGCGATCGATAGGGTGGCAGACACGGCTTCCTAAGGATAAAGGATATAGCCTATTGTGGTCTCCCAATATATACTCGATGGTACGTGGGAGCACAAGTCCGTACTGGCACTTGTCATATCAAAAAGGAGGAATCACCCAACCTACGATGAAAATGATAGTTACCAGGCTTTACGACGCCGAAATATCTCTATCCTAGACTTCTAGATGTTGTGCGTTAGGTTCCAAAGCATTTTTATGTTCATTGAGGTTTATTTTATAGTTGATCTTTCTTAAGAAGTTTGCCTTTAAGTTTCATCGTGTCATGTAGATATACAATTCCTAAACATGCAATCTAAGATGATAAACAGTCGTTTACTTTCTTTTAGCAATGAAAATCCTAGCTACTAAGGAAAGAGAAATAAAATTCTTTCAACATAGAGCAGAGAGCACACACTAGATGCACTTTTCCTAAATCAATTTCAGCATGTAGTCTAAATGCGAATGCACATGCATGTATTTTTTTTCAGTTTCCTTAATGTGAGAATGAAAAAAAAGAAAACTAAGTACAGATCTGAACTATTTTCTTTCAAAGCAACAATACTAACAATTTTCTCTTCAAAAAACGAAAGGAAAAATAAGACGACACTTTGCGATTTCGAATTGAAAATTGCTTTCAACACTTCAAAGAATTGATAATTCAAATCAAATACAATGGCAAAAGTGTAATCGACTATCTAAAAGAGGAAGACTTTACAACACTCTTTTTCTTGACTGAAAATGACAATTGCGACACTTTCAAATCAAAAAATGACAGTTCGATTAAGCTACTATTTGCAAAGGAGAACTGTAAATGATGAAAAATACATAAAAAACATTCACAATTATTTATCAATGGAGGTTGAATAATGCAAAGGAAGAAGGTTTCAACAGTTATATACTGATCATAGACAGCAAAACTACTGAATAAAGCTGAAGACAACGAAGAAAAAACCAAAATCTGGAGGCAGAAATAGTCTTAGTCAATCATCGCACTTGTAACACAGGGAAACAGGGATGCATCTCACCTGCAACACATGGGAGGTGCGATGCATCCAGATTGCCAATGAGAGACAATGCGATGATCTAGGGACAAGACTGAACTTCGTTTTCACTCACAGTTTGTAGCTAAGTTTAGGGATTTAGGCTGAGCTAATGATAGTCAGTAAACACAAAGTATAGGGGTTGATCTAATGAGGTTAATTGAGCTACCACCAGGGCACTTAGGATGTTTTCAAGTTGGATGTTCAATTTATAAACCACCCGGAGATTGACTGAAGCAGCGTTGATCTACTTTGTATTTTCATAACAAAAGCAGTTCGAAGGCTAGTTGGCTTAACTTCAGGCTCCGTCTGTAGTTTATAATGCAAACAACAGTAACAAAAAAAAAAACTATTCGCTCCCCAGTGGAGTCGCCATTTTGTTATCGGGAAAACTAGTGTCCATTCAAAGTTGCTAGTCCCAGTAAGACGGGTAGCTATCTTAGAAACAAACAAACTAAATTTACTTGTGTTTTCCTTTATGAGAGATAGATGAGAGAGAAGCAGAGAGTACCAACCTCAGTCTTTCGCTAGTCTCCTTGCTTGTTTCCTCTCTCCCTTGATAGAGCTTTCGCCACTCCTTTCTCACTTGTCCCACTTCAAAGAACACCTGTAGAGTCAAAGCAGCAAAATACCATTAAAGCATAGATATCTATAACCATAAACAATATAGGATCAGATGTATATTAACCATACAAATGCATATACAAATTCAAGATTCAGAGATATACAAGTATATGGAGGAAAACTCAAATAGCTTTATTGATAGAAGTAGTAGAAGAGAGGATTACAACCAAGTTGTCTGATCCAGCATCATCCTCCCAGCATGAAAGCCCTCTTCACCTCATACAAAGCAAGATCACCCAACAATACAATGTCTCAAAGAGAAACCAACAGCACTTCCTTACAAATTACAAAATTCCAGCCTTTCGATCTCTAGGATGAGCGATCCATATATAGATGTTTGCAGGAGGGTGAGTCAGCTTCTGGGATTTTGATTAGTGTCATTTCACTAACAGTTATTGGTTCCACTTGGAGATTTCATGATCTCTTACTCATCCCTGGGCGAACTCAGAGAGGCAAGTGTCATATGAGTAGTTTCTAGAAGATTCTTTGAGTTTCCACCTAGAAAACTCTCTACCATTTGTCTACTCTTGCTCATCGCACCCTACAGAAGGGCTTTTCAGTATGCAGTGCACCCCCCATGTGTAATAGGTGAGATGTATCGCACCCTCAGCATGGAGCAGTCTATATGGTTTAGTTTTGACCGGTTCTGAGTAGTTTTTCAGGGAGAACTTCTGGGAAATTATGTAATGAGTTGACCTTGATCCTTTAGGGTATGAAACAACACTTTTAGGGGTTTGAGAGCCCTTGGTTTATGGACATATGTGATTGGGTTTGTAGTGCCCAAATATGTCTATAACAAGATGGCCTTAAATCTGATAGTCAAAACTTTGTGAAGGAATGTTTGGTTTGCCAACAAAATAAAGTTGAAACAATTAAGACCCCAAGTCTATTACAACGTTTTTCCATTCCAAGTCAACGTTGGGAGGAGGTTTCAATGGATTTTACCACAGTTTTACCCAAGTCTAAAGGAAAGAGTGTCAATGGTGGTAGTTGATAGACTTACCAAGTATGCACACTTTTTTGCATTATCTCATCCATTTAAAGCCAGTACAATTGCTACTTCATTTATGGAAACAATTCAAAAGCTACATGGAAACCCAAAGATTATTGTAAGCGACAGAGATCCCATTTTCACTGGAAATTTTTGGACAGAATTATTTTCTTGTCTGGGTACTTAGTTAGCTCATAGCTCATCTTATCATCCTCAATCTAATGGGCAAACTGAGATATTAAACAAATGTTTGGAAGGATATCTTTGTTGTTTTGTATCTAATAAATGGACACAATGGGTCAAATGGTTCCCTCTAATTGAATGGTGGTATAACACTTCCTTCCATATTGCAGAAAAAATGGCCCCATTTATCGAAATTTATGGATATCATCCACCATCCATCACATCATATTTAAGAGAAAATTCTAAGGTTCAAGCAGTGGAAGATCACATCGAGCATCAACAACAAGTTCTTTGTTGATTTTTGGTAGCATCGGATGTGCTCTAGGAATGAAAATTGGTGGAGAGGCTAAGGCACATAAGATCTCCAAGACCCAAAAATGGTTTGGGGAAATTCCACCCAGTTGGAGAGATATTAAAATAAATAATATTTTTAATGGGGTCCCTAAGTCTAAACTTAGGAAAATTAAAATATTAATGGGTATTAATATAAAACTGGGTGAGAATGTTCTAAATGACATGGATCAAGCCAAATATAATCTTAGCCATTGATTAGGGACTTAATCTTGATCGTTGAAGACTCAAAAAGAAAAGTATAATAAGAGGCTTGAGGGTCAATTGGTGATACACCAAATTAATCAGTGAGTTTGATTTTCTAGAGTGGGGTTTACTAAGAAAATCAAACCAGTGATCTATTGCAGTGAGGGGCAATTCAACAAAAGGCTAAGAATACACTGTAGAGAGGCAGAGAAAGTTCCAGAGAGACAGCGCAAAGCCTAGGAAGGTTAATGTAGAGGCAGTTTGGACTGATGCAAAGCCTGAGGACGCTAGCGTAGTTGATGCAGAGGGCCAGAAGGATTACGCAAATAGCCAAGTGGCTAACGCAGAGGCAACAGTAGCTACGCATAGGCTAGCAGAGCCAATGCAGGGCCAAGAGGCAGCACTGGAGATTTTAGTGGGGCAGACTAAGGCTAAGAGGGTGACGCAGACCCTAGAGAGTGACGCAAAGCAGTGGAGAAGCTTGGATCATCTGTCATTTTCTAGCTAAGGAGTTGTCATAGTTTTTGTGGGATTGATCATTCGGTGGCTGATCAACTAGAATATTTGTCTCTGAGGATAGGTACTTCTACTAAGGAAATTCTCTGTAGGGTGAGCCATTTATGGCACCCTAGTTGTCTTCAAAAACTGCATAATAATAAAACCTTCATATCTGTTGCACCGGTTTTCCCACATTGCGTTTTTTTGGGGACAATTTTCCAAAAATAATGGTGTCCCTTGTGTGATTGTCTCAGTTATTTCATTTGCTAATATATATATATATATGTGTTAAGTCTTCATTTGTGTTTATTTCGATATTTATATTTATAAATAACTTTTTAATGGAAAGAAAAAGTAGGAGACAATAAACCAGATAATGCAGTAGGGATTTCTGACTTGACAGACTTAGAAATTTCAACATTCTCCAACTCTTAAAGGATAACTTCACGTTGGCGCAGAATAAAATGAAACAACAAGTAGATTAGCATCGCAATGAAACAAGTTTTGATGTAGGTGATTGGTTATTTCTACAGCTACACCAATATAAACAAATGTCCCTCTAGCAATCTACAAAGGATAATAAATTATCACCAAAGTATTATGGTTTGTACAAGGTGTTGCAAAAGATTGGTACTATGGCCTACAAATTGGAGCTTCCTGTAGCTTCCCGAGTGCACCCAGTTTTCCATGTTTCATGCTTAAAGAAGGTTATAGGTGACAAGCTCCCAATTCAAACAATATTTCCAGAACTTGACGAGGAAGGAAAAATCATATTGGAACCTGAAGCAGTCACAGAAATAAGAACTCGACAGCTACGAAATCGATCAATTTCAGAGTATCTCATCAAGTGGAAGAACTAACCCGCTGAATATTACACATGGGAAGATGAGAATTTTATACAGAAGCATCCATAACTACTCAAGTTTTGAGGACAACACTTTTCTGAAGGAGAGGGGCATGTTAGGTCCCTATAATACTAGTGTATTCCCCTATTAGTATTTTCATTGTAGCCCTTATTGTTATTGATGTCTCCATGTTGTCCCCATATTGTTATTATTGTGCCCCATAGAATCCCACTATTGTTATTGTTGTGCCCATACATTATTATTGTTATGTCGGCTCTAATTATATTGTGACCCCTTAGACTTCTCTTTATAGAAAGTAGTTCTTGTCATTTGTATCATCCAAGACTTATTCATTTGTGTAATTTAAAGGAGGTTGCCCCCTCGAAGAGGTTGATTTTGAATGCGTTGATCTATCTTTTCTTCTATTTTGTGAGATGGTTACATAACAAAGATCTAACCACAGATATGTTGATCCAGATTTCTAAGTAAGATGAATTTAGGTCCTATGTTATGAATGATGACTAGAGCAGTTGGTTGTTATATATAATCAAGGTTATATGTCATTGAATATATATGGTTGATTTTATTAGTATATTGATGATATGCTCTAAGTTAGGTGTTAGCATTAGGTTTTCACCTTTCCCTAAAGGTCAAAAGGCTATTTTTATTAGTTCATTATGTAAATTCATGGTTATGTAAATGGCCTATAAAAAAAATTGCGTAAATTGCTATTTTAGCCTAAGGACATGTCTAATCAAGTATTTTCACCTAACCCTAAGCTTATCGTAATTTTTTCACAACACAATCATCATATCGCAAGCCTACAATTGGCGCTATGAAATATTTTCATATCACTCACCGAAAAATTTAAAAGTTGGGTTTTTGAGCTGCTAACCCCATCATTTCAAGTGCTTAAACATTTTTTCACAAATCCATACCCCTTTTCATCCATGATATGACAACTAGTTGCATTGTAAATCCCAAGAAGGAAGTTTAAAATCAAACCCTAAATTTTCTAGTTTACCCTAAAATGGTAATTTCCAACAAACCCATAAATCTATTTACAGTGTGCAAGAAAGATCTAAGAGTGTTTGCAATGTCCATCCAGGAGAATTCAAGATTTTAGAAGGATTTGCAATGTTATATTATTTGTAAAGATGGGTCAATTAGGTAATGTGAAGAGGTTTCATCCTGATGGGATTTATTTTGAGGTGTATCCAGAGATGTTGACTTTGTTCAAAAATGCAGGATGGGAACTATTGTTCGAGGGCTTCAATGGGAACAACCTAAGTTGTGTCCATGATTTCATCTATTCTTTTGATGGAAACATAACAAGAATTAGAACCCTGCAATTTCCAGTCACTGAAGATATTGCAGAGACCACGGGTTTTCCAACTAAGGGTAAGAGATGGTGTAAGAAACAGAGATTGCAGAATGTGGACTTGAATTTTTTCTTTAAAGAGGAATGTCAGAACCAAGACTGGAATGAAGGAGTCTTCCAAAATTTGTTGAATACCTAATGATCTAACGCCCTCAAGATTGTGCAGCTTTTATTCACCTTTGAAGGAAGGTATTGTAAAGCCTATTTGTATCATATGAGGTTTTTATGTCATTTATAATATTTTAGTAAGATTAATTTTCCATATTTTCTTCACCAAAGTTTCCTAAAGATGTCCATCAAACCAAGAACCAGACCTAAGCTACAACCTCATGACATTTTTCATCATGGTCTAATTAAAATATTATATACTCATGAGCTAAACATGCAGGTGGAGCAATTGAGGCAGAGAAACATAAGATAGCCTACACCCAAAGTACCAAGAAGAGGCTAAACAAAATTTTGTGTACAAACCCTAGGTTAGGAAACAAAGGTAGAACCTAGCCACCCTTTTGAAGAACACGTTGAAAACCTATAAAGGAAATATAGGTTATGATCTATGAAATAAGGAAAGAATAGCATAAAGTGAAAAAGGAAAACAGAAGATAGAAACATTGGATGAAGAAGCTAAAATATAACCTAGGGTTTACTCCAGAAAACCTCACACTAGCCCTACAAATAAATTGAGATTGAGTTTAAAAGAAAAAAAATAACCCTAAGATGAAGGAGAGAGTGATTCTTGATGGAGATGAATAGAATGTGCAAACTTAAAAGATAAGAAAGAAGGAAAAAAAAACAGAGGACAACAAAGCATGCTAACATAAAGGGGAAAGAAACCCTTATTGAAAAGTGTGCAACAAGAAATGCTTGTTGAGAATGCACAAGATGATGGAGCTTAGTGAAAGGAGTCGCCTTCACTAAGTGGGCCCGCAGGCAAATTATGGCGCAAGTTCTATTTTTTATCACAGTGTGGATGATCACAGTGTGGATGATCACAGTGTGGGTGATCACAGTATGAGTGATCACAGTGTGGGTGACCACAGTGTGAGTGATCACAGTGTGAGTGATCAAAGTCTATTTTTAGACTGGCTGTCAAAAATAGAAAAGTCAAATATTATTGTCTCATAATAATATTTGGACTATAAACTTGATCTTATTCTCTTGGAGCACTTCAAGATAAGCTACGGATGTGGTACATGCAGATCTCAGAAGGAAATACGTGGTTACCTATGGGATGACTAATATTTGCATGCAGGACTTCAGTTAGAACTCAAGTGAGTTGAGTTTAGTGGACTGGAGGTGCTGTTGATGGAGTTGTGTTCAGTTTAGCTTTGTTAAACTGGTTGTATTTAGTCTAACTGGCAAATAGACTAGAGATGAGTTGGGTGAATTAGTTATTAATTAATTCACAAGTTATTAACTCATAATGCAACTATAGAATACATCAGTTAACTCGGTTGCATGTCAGTGCATGTTCAGTTCAGTAGGGACAGGTGTTAGAGGATCAGATTGCTATCAGTTGTGACTATAGCTGTGCATGATGATTTGCACAATCAAAGGGATTGAGTATGCCAATGAATTGGACAATATCAAGAATTATAGCCTGTGCTCACGTCTAACACAGTGTGAGTGATTATTTGCAGGTCAAATACGAGTTTGGTAAGCCATTCTCATCAGTTCTTGAGCAGGTATTGAGCTGGAGAGGCAGGCAAGCAGTGGAATAGATTTGGAGATCAGATCTGAGCTGTATTGTGTGTAACAGGTGGAGCTGGTACTGGATTGCTTGTGATAAGCATTGTACTTTGTAATGTTACATGATTCAATCAATATAATATACAGATAGTGTGGGGTTTTTAGAGATGCTTTCCCTGGGATACATACTGTGTTAATTAGTTTGATTTATGCTTCTATGTGTGCCTGTGAATGTTTCTACTTCTGTAAATTGATGATCAACGTAGAGGAGATTATGTATTATACATGTTCCGCTTATAATTGCATGATCAAGGTAATCTCTGTGAATATGTGTTAAATTATTCAAAATTTCTACATGGTATTAGAGCTGTTTGATTTGTAGAAGAGATTTTTACAGGATATCAAGCGAGGATTGATCATCGGATCTATTATTCAGAAAGTGTTTACATTTTATTTCTTCAGGTAGAGTCTGTAATCGGGCCAAGTAGCCTCTGGATTCATCCTTCTTTTGGAAGGTGAGATATCCTGTGAATGCCCATACAGTCGATCTTTGTACGAGAAATACTTTGTTCTCACGAATTCTAGATCAGAAGCGGTTGAGTTTTGAGCTGGTGGAATTCGAATTTAATTCCAAAGCAAGAGATAAAACTCAAAAGCATTCAGTGTGAGAATGGAGACAGTATGCCCCAGTATCTCATGAAGTTCACCCAGTGTCGGGATGAGTTTGGAAGTGTGGGGGTGACTGTCGGATGAGGATGGTGAGTCTAGCACTCCTTGACCTTCCTAAGAGTTGGCATAGCTACCAGGACTTGGTGAATGGAAGGGAGAAACTGCCAAATTGGGAACGACCACGATCGGATTTGATGCAGGAGGAGATCAGACGGAGCACCAGAGACAGTTCTTCATCTATGCATGATGAGGAGAACTGTGCCTTAGCGAGTAAGGTGAAGAAGGGAAAGAAGAAGGTTTCTCTTTCCGAATCCAATTCTTCTAATGATGGGAAGAAGGTTGACAAGGTGAAGGTGAGATGCTTTCATTGTCATGAGTTGGGTCATTATGCTACTAATTGCCCAAAGAAGAAGTCCAAGAAGGGATCCGGGGAAGGATCTGAAGGTGAGGCACTTGCTTCACAGTTTGAGTTGGATTTCACACTCTTCACATGCATGGTTTCATCCATGATGGGAAGTGGTTGGTTTCTTGACAGTGGAGCTTCTTTCCACATGACCGGTGACAAAAGTTTGTTCAGTACTTTGGAGGAGAAAGATCTCCAGATACTCATAGGGATGGGTAATGATGAGAAGTATAGTGTCTCAGGTGTAGGCACGGTTATTTTTCAGAGGGAGCATGGAGCTCGCCTTACCTTGACCGATGTCAAGTATGTACCAGGACTGAAGAGAAACTTGGTGTCGATCGCGAAGCTAGAAGATAGAGGCTATGATGTAGTCTTTAGTAAGGGAAAGGTTTTCCTTAGACACATCATCACCAGACAGGTGAAGCGGATTAGTTCACGGGTCAAGAACCTGTGTGCTCTTGAGGTTCAAGATGCATGCAAAGCCTTGAGCAGCGAGGTAACTGATGGAGACTTGGTGGTTGAGAGGGAGCATACATTACCTCTCAACATGCAGAGCCAGAAGAAGTCTCAGACGATTGTGGAGGAGCCACGATTGGTGCAGCAGCTTCAGGAGGTTGTGGAGCAGCCACAACAAGGGAAGCTGAAAGGAGATCGAGTAGAGACATCTACTCATCCAGAGACCTCCAGTAGGGGGAAACTTCGAGCCAGGTGGGCTGAGGGATCGCATGCAGCCATACCTCCAGGTAGGAGGTGGGGTGATGTGGATTGATCGTCCCAAGGAGGAGGGGCAAGATCCTTGAGGTACCCAACCTCTTGGATGAGACCTTGCTACGGGAACCCCAGATGTGTAGTAGCAGGAACTGACTGATTGGGTAGAGACAGATGCAGATGGAGCAGCAGAGAGAGCGACAGTGCAGGGAATCCCAAGACAGCGCATAGCTAGCAAGCTACAGCAATGCGAGAGGCACAAGTGTTTTGCACAGAGCTAGGTTGCATAGAGAGGTGTGCAATGGTGTGAGATGCATGGAGATGTTGCAGTAGCGCAGATGTCAGAGAGGGAGCACTTGTCAGCAGCAGGTAGAGCTTCAGCATCAGAGGATGTTTCTAGCCCAACAGGGAGGTCAGTTGGGAGTTGCAGTGCGGATGCAATGCTAGGAGATAAAACCAGCAGCAGCACGAATGTAGTCAGAGATCAAAGTGACAGAGGCTAGAGCAGTCAGATACTGAAGAGCACAGAGATGCAGAGTTTTCAGTCGACAGAGGCAATAGCAGTCAAAGACTTTGATGACAGAGCAAGTGGACCAGCCGGATGTGTTGCATGGAGAACATTCCAGAGTTACAGGATCGGGTTTGAGAGGAAGCCTTTCTTGTTGAGAGGGAGTGTTGAAAAGTGTGCAACAAGAAATGCTTGTTGATAATGCAACAAGATGATGGAGATTAGTGAAAGGAGTCGCCTTCACTAAGTGGGCCCATAGGAAAATTATGGCACAAGTTCTATTTTTGATCACAGTGTGGATGATCACAGTGTGGATGATCACAATGTGGGTGATCACAGTATGAGTGATCACAGTGTGGGTGACCACAATGTGAGTGATCACAGTGTGAGTGATCAAAGTCTATTTTTAGACTGGCTGTCAAAAATAGAAAAGTCAAATATTATTGTCTCATAATAATATTTGGACTATAAACTTGATCTTACTCTCTTGGAGCACTTCAGGATGAGCTACGGATGTGGTACATGCAGATCCTAGAAGGAAATACGTGGTTACCTATGGGATGACTAATATTTGCATGCAGGACTTCATTTACAACTCAAGTGAGTTGAGTTTAGTGGACTGGAGGTGCAGTTGATGGAGTTGTGTTCAGTTTAGCTTTGTTAAACTGGTTGTATTTAGTCTAACTGGAAAATAGACTAGAGATGAGTTGGGTGAATTAGTTATTAATTAATTCACAAGTTATTAACTCATAATGCAACTATAGAATACATCAGTTAACTCAGTTGCATGTCAGTGCATGTTCAGTTCAGCAGGGATAGGTATTAGAGGATCAGATTGCTATCAGTTGTGACTATAGCTGTGCATGATGATTTGCACAATCAAAGGGATTGAGTATGCCGATGAATTGGCCAATATCAAGAATTTTAGCCTGTGCTCACATCCAACACAGTGTGAGTGATTATTTGCAAGTCAAATACGAGTTTGGTAAGCCATTCTCATCAGTTCTTGAGCAGGTATTGAGCTGGAGAGGCAGGCAAGCAGTGGAATAGATTTAGAGATCAGATCTGAGCTGTATTGTGTGTAACAGGTGGATCTGGTACTGGATTTCTTGTGATAAGCATTGTACTTTGTAATGTTACATGATTCAATCAATATAATATACAGATAGTGTGGGGTTTTTAGCGAGATGCTTTCCCCGGGATACATACTGTGTTAATGAGTTTGATTGATGCTTCTATGTGTGCCTGTGAATGTTTCTGCTTCTATAAATTGATGATCAACGTAGAGGAGATTATGTATTATACATGTTTCGCTTATAATTGTATGATCAAGATAATCTCTGTGAATATGTGTTAAATTATTAAAAATTTCTACAACCCTAAAGGCTGAAAAATCATACAGAAATATACCAGAAGGATGACAAGAAGTTAGGATAAGTTAGACCTCCTTTCTCAGGTTGTAGAAGCTATGTAAAATGATCATCTTACTTCATTGGGAAAATAAAAATACAAAACCCTAATTTTGTTGAAAAAACACTAATTAGATGATCCATGATCTTTTACTTGCATATGCATAGGAATTACATGTAATAGAGCTAATTACCATGGAACTTAAAAGAACGTAAACAATGCAAAAATAACTAGAAGAACATTAAAAAAAAAAACATGACACAATGATTTGATTACGGAGTTTGTCTAATTTGGACTACATATCCGGGCCCTGCTCAATAGTGGGGAGGCCTTCATTCATTAAATGGCATAAAAAGAGATAAACTTACAAGAACCATTCAATTACAATCCTTATACCTCCAAGCTGAAATATGGACGAAGAATGGAGAGCCCAGATCTAGAAACATACAGTATCATTGAATCCCTGGCGAAAAATCGTGCAAAAATTCCTATCCAAACACCCAAGTTGGATAATCGGGCCTTCTGCAACCTTCTCGAAACCTCCCTATTGCTCAAGGGGAGGTCTTAGACTACTGCCAGGGTTATGGTTTGTTGCACAATTGAGTCAAGGATCTTTTGCTTATATATGTATGGAAAGAATCACATGTGAAAATTTTAGCTTGACACAGAAATTTAATGTGCAAACAAGAAAGAAGAAAAAGAAACACATAAAGCATGAAAGAAGACACTAAGACTTGATAATGGAGTTCATCCAACTTGGACTACGTCTCCGGGCCCTACTTGAACAATGGGGAGGCCTTCATTCATTAAATGGCATGAAAAGAAGAGAATACAATCATCAGTTACATAAAAAGAGTCTTATACCTCCATTCTGGAAAATGGCTGAGAAATTGAGAATTCAGATGGAGAAATGGACAGCACAACTGTGTTCGTGGTGTCGAGAGGGGTAGAAACCATATAAAAATTTCCTAATTCAGATAAAATGACCTCTCGCCCTTTCCTGCAAGATTTGCCTCGCATTGCGTGCCAAAAAATCCTCTCCCTCGTACTTTTCCATGCTCATCGGGTTTTATAATCATGGATTTGTTACAAGCGTGCTTAAATCGGGGGTCACCCTTGTATATAATAGAAGTTGTTTGCATAGAAGGATCGGCGGACACAACAAAAACCTCGGAATAGCCTTTCTTTGTTAAAACGGACAATACACGGAAACATTGAAAATTCTGACTGAAAAGCTATAAAGTCAGACATCAAAATATATCAAATCGGGTCCATAAACCCATCGGGTCCATTCCCCATATCACAATCGCATATCGCTTGTTCCATAGTCCTATATATCAGGGATCCATCGATCACCAATCGTCGATCGCCAATATCAGAGTATCGCTATCAACCTTGTCGGAATATCGCAATCGCTGCGTCCTGGGGTTCCTCACCAATCTGATCGCTTCTCTGATGGCCGATGCCGATCGTAATTGCTAATCGTAGGTATTAAGTCTCTATATCAGCCATCAATTACCCCCGACTCTGATTAATCGAAGGTCGTTGATTGGTGTTCCCATCCGCCTACCTTAAGTCCGCCCCTTTGGACCCTCCAATTGTGATTTTTCCTTTTAAAGGCTTAAAGCCATTTTTTAGGGAAAAAGCCTCATTTTTCAAAGGAACAAGGTAACCTTCTTTCTTCCATAACTTCATCATCTGGACTCGGATTGGAGTGTCGTTCACACCGTTGGAATTAGACGAGCACTTCGATCTGATGTCTAGATACATGCTTTTCTGCCACTTTGAATTTTGAGATTTTCCATGCCACTATGTCTGAAGATCCCCCTGGATCAATCCTCCCCATTGAAAAGCTTTTATACCACCAAAAGCTTTCATTAGTCAATTGGAAAGTGAGGGAATTGTTCCCTCACCCTTTCCTTCTCCAGCCATTTTTGCTTGTTGGGGCGCATTCCCTTGAAACCAACTCGAAGGTATTCCACATCTACTCGCCGTGAAGTCCTGGTTCTTTTGTGAAGGATGATGTCTTTAGGTAACATATAATCTTCAATATTGTTCTCATAACTATTGGAATCGATGATCGTTTGGATCAAGTCAGATAACCATTTCAGCTCTATTCTCACTCGAGACATGCATGAACACTCTCACCAATACAAGGCTTTAGACCACTAATGCTCAATAATTTATAGATTCAATGGATAGATGGAGAATACTAACTGCACCAGCTGATTGCATACATAAATATAAATGAATGGCTAGCTACAGGCAGCAAAAGAGAATACTAAATGTATTGGTAGATGCATATATGACCACATATGGATGGCTAGCTACAGGTAGCAAAGAATCTTGCAAACCTAATCTATCAAAGTAGAGATAAGATGACAGTTATCTGGCCTTAGACACAAAGAAAACATGAACAAAGTGTTCAAGTGAAAGCATAGAACAGCAAAGAGAATGGACATTGAACATATAATGGCAAAAGAATCTTATATTGCTAGAATGAAGATGAGAAGCTTGAAGGAACAGAGGAGGAATAATCTCCAGAAGTTGAACCCCTATTACCTCTTGCTTTCAGCTATTTATAGCCTGTTTACAATGCTCCTGAGCTCTAAGAGGCTCGGAGTCTTAATCTATCTGATCTTTCTTGTTAATACATTGATTCCCTCAATAGGAAAGCATGGCTCAAATGTTTTCTCCTTCTGACAGAGGAATAACCACATTCAGATATTTTGGGTAGCTTGTTGTGATGTCTGGGAGGTCTCTCGTGTAAGAGATGCCCCATAATGTTTGTTGGTGTGGCTATTGTGTTGTCTGTGTTATTGATGCCCATGATGTCTATGTTTCGGGCAAGATGCATGCGGTGGCCTTTCTCTTTCCCTTTCCAACCCCTGTTTCCTGGAAATATGTTTCCCTGGCTCTGTTATATGGTGGGATGTGTGTTACACAAAAATATCGTCACCATGATTATTTGCAGTCAGTATGGGTCTATAATCACTTGTACTGTCCTCCTAAGCAAGTCTCAGACCTCAGCTCTTTAAATCAAGCTTTGGAAATGAGAGAAAGACATTAAAAATCAATGTAACTCTAGTTCCGCACTTTCTCTCATAGTCACCTGCGGTCCCACACCTTCTGTGTACAAAAGCTGCATACTTGCCCGCTCTGTCCCTAACGGTGTAGGTGCAGACCCTTGTGAAAGTCAAAAGGCGCAAATTTTATCTTAAAAAACTCACTTTGGGTTAATTCTAGAGGTTTCTAGAAGGAATTTTGACGTGGATTGTTTGCTCTGAGGTGGTTCATGCATCCCAAAAGAGAAGGAGCTAATCCCTTGATGAGAGGAGCTATCCCTTTGAAGGAGGGATTTATCCCTTTGAAGGAGGACCTAGTAACCTCCCTCCATTGCACTATAAATATAGGCATTGGGCTGGTTGCTGGGAGGTTAGAAGCTGAACATCTTTTAGGGTAAATGCTGGTGAAATCAAGACTTCCTAGTTAAGCCTAAAGAGGAGAGATCACATACCTTTTTGGTTTCATTGGGGAGTGAGTGAAACTTGTCAAAGTAGAGGAGACTTCTTGGAGACTTCTTGCTGGACCCTGGGAGGATCTTGTACAGCGTCAAGGAAAAGGTTGTAAGGTTCTTCTTCTTTTGAATTAATACAATCAAACTCATTTTTCTCAACAAGTATCTTATGTTATTTGTTTCATGGACTCCTTGACTTTCATGTTAAATATGTTTTATGCAATTGGCTTTTCAGGTGCTATTTAATTTGTTTGCCTTGTTTGTGTTTGCAGATTCACGAAGAGGAGCTCATTTGGATCAAAGGAGCGAAGGCATCCACAAGCTAGCGTTGGACCTAAGGTAGGCCCTAAAAACACTTGTTTGCTATTGTTTATTAAAGCATATTTAGAGAAAGATAGTGTCTGGTTGGTTTGCTTGTCATTAGGTCTTCTTTAGATTCTAGGAAGGTCTATCTTGTCCGCAAGATCGACTTATTCCGTGTGACAAAATGGCGACTCCACTGGGGAATTGATTGTTTTCCTTGTTTATACTTTGACCTGAGAAACTCTATTTTTGTTTCTGTTTTTGGCTTGATGATTGTGGGATTGGGTGGATTTAGTTAATTTTGAGTTAGTTTTTATTTTTCATAGTTTTGGGAGAAGTACGCACCCTCTGAGTTAAGCACAGTGCGTACCTGTACGCGCTTTTGCTTTGTGCACAGAGCGTGAACGCACCTGTGTAAACAGGCTGCCTGCGTACCCTGTCAAAATTTTGAGAAATTTTAAATTTTTCTCTTTTTTATCAGTTTAGAATTTGTTTATAGGTTTTAGCCATTTCCTAGACCTGCGTGTACTCTGTCAAAAACTTTCCTTGGTTTAATTTCACTAGTGTTAGGGTTTTAGGTGAAATTCCTAGGAGTTTTGCTTGTTGGGTTTGTTTTTCATTTTGGTTGTGTAGTGGCTCTGAGCTTAGAAGCTGTAGAGACTTCAGATCACCTTAGTGTCTACCAGCCTTCTTATGAGTTTGACCATGTATGAAATCTCCCCTTGTTTGAGGAATCCGCTTTGAGTTTTCGCTTTACAAAATTTCGAAAAGCTTGTGTCTGAGAGTTTGGATTTTCATTTTCAAAAAGAAAACAAAATTGGTTGTTCTTGACTGATTTGTGATTCTGCATAAATTAGTCCTTAGCTTGCATCTAGCTGAGTAAAACATCCTTAAAAAATACTTTTAGTAGGCTTTGACTTCAAATAGGTTTTTATAATTTGTAGATCTCAAAGTTAGTCATTTTCATTAGTTTTGAGTGTTTTGCAAAAAATATATAATAAAAAAAAATCTCTTTTGGAAAAGTTTGTTTTTTGTAGTGATTGAGTGCTTTGAAATGAAAAAGGGAAATTTTTGTGAAATAATTAGTTGTCTCGTTTTGAGTGCTTTGGAAAGGAAAAGCTCTTCTTTTAATTTGTTTAATTGAGAAAGATTTGTGTTTCTAAAGTATTTGCATTCTCAAACTCTTTCTTAGTTTAGAAATTCATCGAAGAGAAAAAGATTGTTTAGATCATCTTAGGTGCATTTTTAGTGATTTTGAGTCGAGTCTTCATACCACGAGTTTCATCTCCGCACCTTTGGACTTAAACAAAAACCACTAAAATTAACGCTTAAAGTAAAATTCACCTAGTAACATTTTTATTTCTAGGGCTCTGATACACCAACTTAGCTTAGGCTAGTGTCTTGGAGTAGGAGAGTAATTAACTCTCCAAGACAGTAAAAACAAACAAGTCGCTGTATCTTGTGGTAGGGAAGAAATCCAATTGTTGCATTTATGCTCTAGGAAAGCTCCTCTTAAAGGAGAAGCATGAGATCGTGTCCGAACCAGTGTGGGAATCAATCCTTCCTCATTGGGAACGACGCCAGATATTCACGTATTAAAAACGGTAAACCTCGGATTAACCATTGTCGAGGAGCCTGGGGTCACTTGTTGGTAAACCTTGGATTATGTCAAGGAGCCTTCAAGGGGATTGAGCTTGCTACTCTGCCCTTGCATGCGTATCGGATCGTAGACTGTTCCCCCAGGTGTATTTGTCTCAGTTGGTAACCTTAGTGGCCATATTCTTTAGGACTCTTCCTGAGGTGACAGTGGTGGGAAGATCCCACTGTACCTGGAGCAGACGTCGGCTAGACTCACTTGGATTTTCTGGGGGTTCACTTCACTCGAGACGGTTAAGTGGAGGAACTTGTGCCAGTCTATTCATTAAGCAAGTTGCCGGGGTAACTATTCCAACTGCCATTTCTGTACTGAACTCTGCGATGTTGGATTTCATCACCAACTAGTGTTTTCGTTCTGGAAAGTTACTATTTGTGTGTGTTTGATCTCCTAGATTCTTTAGGCATGTGATTCAAATTTTTTTGGTTCTTTAGAGACCTTAGGTGCTTTTTATTGAGATTTTACTTTGATTGCGTGTGAAGTAGTTAAAATTCTTTAACTGTGGCTGAATTACCAAGACATTCCCGTAGACTTCGGGGCCAGTCTCCTAAGATTATAAACGTGGCTGAGTTACTGAGGAAGTCCCGTAGACTTCGAGGCCAACCTCCTGAGGAAGTACCAAGCCAACTTGAAGGCTTAAAAGTCCTCGTAACTCCTAGAGACAGTAGAGTTGGGTCACCGGAAGAAGGAGAATCTTCTTTGATAGTACATCCTGTTTTCAAACGCCAGTAGCAAGATATAATCCACAGTCAATGTCTGTCTCCTAAATCGCTGGTAGCTTTTCATCTACTAGTGATATAGGTGAAGAACCCGAAATATCCGAGCCTAAAAGTGAATTTTCTGCTACTCCGACATCGGGGTTTGTTTCTCCAACTTTTAGTGGTCCTGGTTCACCTAGGGTAGAAAGAGTAATCACTCAAGATCTTCCTTCTGGACTTATTTCTATTGAAGAACTTGCTCCGGAAGAAGAAGAAGTAGGCATCCCTATCCCTGAAAATCAACCTGTCATTGAACTAAGGGAGCGTGAATCAATTTTTTACAGTCCACCTAGGAGTAGTTCTTGGTATCTTTCTTTAACTAATTATTTAGAAAACTCAGGGTTAAGTTTTTCACCACCTCGTGCTCCTTATCACTCAACACCTAGAGGTTTTTATACTCCCGTAAATATGTCAGGACAGTCATCCATGTTTACTCAATCGCCCGAATCTTTTTTGTACGGCGGTCCATCTGTTCCCTCTGGGTATCAGTCTCTTTCTGGTACTTTTTTGGGAGCATCTCCTCAACCCATTGAGCAAGGGTTATTAACTGGAAGCAATGGTACAAAGTCGTTGAGCGTAGAAGACATTCTTATGATGTCAGGTTCTATTCCCAATCCTCAACCTCAAGGTGGCCAGTTACCGCCTGGGGGGCAGCCTCAATTAACGCCTGGGGGGCAACCTCAAGGTACACAATTTGCATCTGGGGGGCAACCTCAAGGACAGTACATACCTATGGGGCAGTACGTTCCTCAAGGTCAACCCCAGACTCAATATGTACCCCAAGGTCAACCCCAATATCAATTTATACCTCAAGGTCAACCCCAGTATCAGTATGTGCCTCAAGGGTATCAACCCCAAGGTCAATACTCGAACCAAGGTTTCCAACCACCCCAAGGTCAAATGTATGTTCAAGGAACGGGAAATGTACCTTTCAATTATCAATCCTACCCTCAACCCGGTTATGGTCCTCAGTATTCTCAACCTGTTATGGGTCAGTACCCCGGAATGAATATAGTGTGGGATCCATCGCAAACCCAACAGGTGTTGCAGCCAAGTGTACAGTTGTCATCTCAAACTGGACAACCCCTAGTTTCTGGTACACCCCAACAACCAGTCCAGTCTAACATTCAAACTTCTGTACCTTTGGTAGTTTCTCAGCCTAGGCACAGTACACCTCGTACTCCGCCTCAAACGACTGCTACAACTGCCGCTACATCTGTTCAATCTACCCCACCTACTTCTGGAGTATCGACAGCTTCGGTTTCTACTGTTCCTGTATCTACTCCTCAGACATCTTTACCACCGTCTGGATCTATGATTCAAACTTTGGTTCAGATGCCTGTAGGACAACCTGGTTTAAGTACAGTTGTCACAAGTCAACCACAATTCACCTATCAACCATACCAGGGACAGTACCAATTCGGTCCTGCTGTCCAGCAGCCAGTTTATCAGTATCAACCGTATCCTGGGTACACTTATCAACAACCTCAACAACCCCAGTACGGTCCGGTTAATCCTGGTTTTTTGGGAGGATACAATATCCCGAACGCGATTCCTATTCCTAGTTATCCTGGATATCCTCCTCCTGGGGCTGGTCTCATGACCCAGAGTTTTAGGGATCCTAATCGGCAGTTACTGTTTATCGCAACTTTGGACTTGCCTGACTTGTCGCGCCTAACGAACGATCCCATTAATTATCTTCCGTTTTGGCCACCAATGCCGAATAAGTTGCCCAGTGACATTCCCAAGTTCGAAGGTAAATCAGGAGAGGACCCGTCGAACCATGTGATGACTTACCACCTCTGGTGTGTGTCTAACTCCATCACAGATGATTCAATCCGTCTTAGACTTTTCCAGCGCACTCTAATTGGTCTCGCGGCCAAGTGGTACATTGAGTTACCGCGAGGCACTTTTTATAATTTTAGTCAGTTAGCTACCTCGTTTTTAACTCATTTTCAGTTGCCAGTCCGATATGACAATGGCACGGAATTGTTAACTTCGCTAAAACAATCAACATCCACGTACATTTCAGATCATATTCATGAGTGGAGACGTCGACATCGTTTAGTGAAGGTATTTAGTCCGGATCAGATCTTGGCTGAGTGGTTTGTAAAATCTTTGTTGCCAAAGATCACTGAAGATGTTGCTAAAGCTGGAGTGGTTACTGAGGAGCAAGTCATTGCTCAAGCACAGTACCTTGACTTGGTCTATACTCAGTCAGGTACGTTACATGAAAAAATCCCCGATCTTCCCAAGAAAAATCAAATCGCTGCAGCTCCTTCGGGATCTCATGCCGCTGATGGTATGATTGGCATGGTTAACACTAAAAGTAAGAAGAAGTCTTCCAAGAATTCTTCCCCTATCATAACCTTGCCTGATTCCCCAACAGGAGATTCTTCTGCAGAGATTTCCACCGATATTCACGTTGTAGAATCATCTACAGCCAAATCAAAATCCGGTGGGAAGAAGAAAGGAAAGAAGAAGAACAAAACGGACAAAAGTTCAAAGGAGAAACCTGAAAAGGCGGAATCCAATGATGAAAAGCGCAAACCTCGTTATCCTTGTCTCATTTGTGATGATGAACATTTTACAAGAGACTGCCCTCATCGTGCAGAGGTTGCGAAGATTGTCAAGGGTTCCCAAACTCCTGCTGTTTTGAAGGATCCTTTTCTGGCTCAAGACAGTAAGATGATAGGTTCATCCTCGGGTGCCAATGAAGAACCCATACTGATGATGTCCCATGTTAGGATTGCGACTCGATCGCAAGATTATGGTAGTAAGAGTCCTGTTGATGGTAAAGAAGCAGAATCTTCCCATTCTAATCCATCAACCTCAGCTCCCGGTTCCGATCCACTACAGATCGAGAAACCTAATCCAGACTTGGTAATCAAACCGCCCGCCAAGGGTATACTTCGAAAGTCAGCTTTCAATCCACATGCGAGAGCGGCTCAGAATTATAACATTGTTGAGGATTTAGCTGTTTCACCCTCAGCAATGTCGGCTTTGGAAGTGCTGCAATCATGCCCAGCACAACGTAAATTACTTTTGTCGGCTATAGGAGCTGTTGATGTTCAGGACCCGAACCTAATAATTTTCGATCTAGAAAATAGTACACCACGTTTGCCTCATCAAATGGCTTTCCAGATTCCAGTGATAGTCAAAAACAGGCCTATTCATCGGACTGTAATTGATGAGGGAGCCTCAACGTGTATTATGTCGATACAGTGTTGGAGATCGCTTGGTTCTCCTTCACTAAATCAATCCCCGACGATTTTAAAGGCCTTTGATGGCCGTGGGTTTCATCCTTTTGGCATTCTACAGGATTTACCTATAGGGGTTGAAGGAAAAACCATTAGTCTAGATGTGGAGGTGGTTGATGCCCCTCTAGACTACAACCTTCTCTTGGGTCGAAGTTGGTCTTACGCCATGACAGCAGTCGTTTCATTGGTCTTTCGAGTAATAAAGTTTCCACATAATGGGAAGATCGTAACAATAGACCAGCTGGCTTACTTTTCATCCGACCCAGCCTCTTCGGAGAGTATTCAGCATGTTGGTAAAACGACTATCCCATATAAGGATGTTGGAGTAGGATTAGTTAAAGATGCCGGTTTACTGGGAACTTTTCCTTTTCCTCCAATCAACGCATCATCTTCATTTGCAACCATTCATATGATTACATCAGACACCATTATTTATGATGATCCTTGGATCGTCCCTTCTGAATCTGAGATAGACTCATTTGGAAATTCCATGCCTTTGAGTCCATATGAAATTTCCTATGAAGCCATGCAGTCTTTTGCCAACCCGTGTTCAACCAAAAATGACTTAATGAATGTGGTCCGTGAGGAATCACTTTTCACATCAACCTCGGATTTAACTATGTTTTCTGAACTTGTTCACTCTGATGAGCAAATTCGTGAAATCCTATGTGTAGATGATTTACCATGGGAAGATCTCCATCACAGATCTTCGTTTTTACCTGAGGATGATCGTTTTGAAAATGATTTCTCATCAATTTTTACAACTGAATATGTCAAGGAACCTCAGAATCCAATGAAACATCCTGATTCAGAGTTAAATTTGGGAAACATCTCTCGAACTTTTCCTATTGACATTTCGGTTAAGCCGGGAATTGTTGAGAACATTCATATAGGTGCCTCGTGTACAGATGACGAAATTCAAATATATAAGGCCCTATTTCAAGAATTCCGCGACGTGTTTGCCTGGTCCTATGAGGAAATGCCAGGAATTGATCCCGCGATTGTTGTTCATGAGATCAAGACTTACCCGGACGCTAAACCCGTCCGGCAACGTTTGCGTCAGATTCACCCACGAAAAGCTGCTGCAATTAAAGCAGAAGTTGAAAAATTGTTGAAAGCAGGTTTCATTTATCCGATCCCGTTAACGGATTGGGTATCGAATATTGTTCCGGTTAACAAAAAGCAGGGAACAATAAGAATATGCATCGACTATAGGGACATTAATCGAGCCTATCCAAAAGACAATTACCCAACCCCCTATATCGATCAAATCATTGATGATTGTGCCGGCAGTGAAATATTCTCCTTTATGGACGGTTTTTCCGGATACAATCAAATCAACATTCTACCTGCCGATCAACCAAAAACGGCTTTCATTTGTTCATGGGGGACATTTTCTTATTGCAAATTACCTTTTGGGCTTAAGAATGCCGGAGCAACTTTTCAAAGGGCGATGTCTTATGCGTTTCATGACATCAAACACATTGTGCAACCATATCTCGATGATTTGCCTGCTCATTCATTACATCGAGCTGATCACCTCGTCCATTTACGAGCAATCTTTATGAGGTGTAGGAATTATCGTATTCGGTTGAACCCACACAAATGTGTCTTCTGTATAGAAACGGGTCGATTGCTGGGATTTGTAGTTTCGAAAGCCGGCATTCGCGTTGATCCCTCGAAGGTCGAAGCTATCATCAAATTGCCTCCTCCTTCGAGTCTTCGCCAACTCCAAAGTTTGCCGGGGAAAGCAAATTTTTTATGACGATTCATTCCTAACTACGCTGAGGTTACAAAGGGTTTTACCCGGTTGTTGAAGCAAAACACTCCATTCTATTGGGATGAGATAGCTCAGAAATCTTTTGATGCACTCAAACACGCGTTGACCCATGCACCGTTGTTGCATCCTCCCAACTACAACCAGGATTACTTCTTGTATCTCGCCGTCTCTCATTCCACCATTGGAATGGTCTTAGTTCAGGAAGATGAATCAAGAACTGAACATGTGATATATTACCTTAGTCGAACGTTAAATCCAACTGAGCTAAAATACTCACATGTGGAGAAATTGGCATTGGCAGCCGTCCAAGCTGTCCAACGTTTTCGTCACTACATTCTACTACGTAAAACTACGGTAATTTCGGATTGCAACCCTATGATCTACATTTTGACCAAGCAATTGCTAGGGGGCAAGTACTCTAAATGGATCGTTATCCTGCAAGAGTTCGACTTGGAATTTGAGAAATCTAAGTCTAAGAAATCTTTAGTTTTTGCGGAGTTAATGTGTGACTTCCCGCGTGCTGACACGGAAACTGTGGCGGAGGAGCCCATTGCGGACGAATCCTTATTTCTAATCAGCACTTTAGATCTGTGGTATGGGGATATCATCGTTTATCTCCAGACCCAATCCTTTCGGCCAGAAATTTCAAAGTCAGAACGTCGGAAAATTCGATTCCAGTCCCAACAATTCAGGATTATTGGAGATACTCTTTATCGCCGTGGGGCGGACTCTGTTTTTCGACGTTGCTTAACTCACGAGGAAGCTGAAAGGGTTCTAAATGACTGCCACTCTGGAGCGTGTGGCGGTCATATGTCTGGGTATGCCACAGCCCAAAAGATATTGCGCGCTGGCTACTTCTGGCCGTCTTTATTTAAAGATTGTATTACGGCGGTCCGAAAATGCCACAACTGCCAGATTTTTGATCGTAAGATGCGCACTCCACCTGCTCCTCTCCACCCTATAATTGCCGTTGGTCCTTTTGCCAAATGGGGTATCGATTTTATTACATGTAACCCTCACTCGACCGGGGGGCATGCGTATATCATCCTTGCGGTAGATTATTTTACTAAGTGGGCCGAGGCGATGCCTACATTCGAGGCAGACGGCAAGACAGCTGCAATTTTCGTGTTCAATCATATAATTGCTAGGTTTGGTGTCCCACAAGCGATAATCACTGATCATGGGCGTCATTTTCGAAACGTTATGATGACCGAACTTACAGGCCAGCTTGGTTTACGTCACGATAGTTCAACCCCTTATTATCCACAAGCGAATGGTCTGGTTGAGTCCATCAACAAAGTTTTAGTTATCATGATCCAACGAATCATTGGGATTCATCGGTCGAATTGGCACAACATGTTATTTTCAGCACTTTGGGCGTACCGAACTTCAGTAAAAACATCAACAGGGTTCACTCCTTTCCAACTAGTCTATGGTTTGGAAGCCGTGTTACCCATTGAATGCGAAATCCCGTCACTGCAAATGGCCATCGAGTTACTTCCAGCCACTTCCGAAGAGGAAAAGCGTTTGTTATACTTGGCTCAATTAGATGAGAATCGACGTGATGCTGCATTGGCGATCGAGACTCACGCAAAACGGATGAAAGCTCAGTATGATCGAAATGTGACCCCTCGAAATTTTCCGAAGGGGATCTAGTCTTAGTTTATGATCAAGCTAATGATAAATTAGGCGCTGGAAAATTCATTCCTATGTGGCATGGTCCCTATGTTGTCAAGCGAAAGCTAGCCAAAGGGGCTTATGAATTGGTAGACTTTGATGGGGACTCTTTGGGTAAACCCAGAAATGGCCTTTACTTGAAGAGGTATTATGCTTAAAAGAATGGGTATGGAGATTTTTAGTTAGGATAGTTTTTCTTTCTAGCTGGTGTGTTTTAGTTTAAACAGTGTGCTTAGCTTAGAGACTGTTTTTTCGTCATTATTCCTGCTTATCTTGGTTTTACTCTTGATATTGCAGATGTCGATGCCTCTCCAAACATACATTGGTTTCGCTGATGGTGCTTGTCGTAATACACGGAACATCTCTTCTGCAGCTTTGGTTATCTATTCGCCCTTTGACGAGTTAGTATCTATGCATGGGGTAAGCCTCGGTCAAACAACAAACAACATTGCCGAGTACAGTGCAGTGATTGAGTTATTGTCTGAATCTATTTCATTTGGGATTCGGAGTTTGATAGTGAGGTTAGATTCTGAACTCGTTGTATTACAGCTTAATAGAGTGTATGCCATTAGAAATCCAGTGTTATTAAGATTATTTTTTAGAGTGCGTCTCTTGGAATGTGAATTTGATTACATTGAATATCAGCATATTCCGAGATCTTTAAATACATTAGCAGATGCAATTGCTTCTCGAATGTTAAATAGACATTTGCAATAATCATACATGTAAATTTAAAATCATTCCATAACATGATCAACAAGATAAGCCGGTAATAGTGATATATATATATATATATAGGAATGTGTCAAAAAATACATCGTCCTCGATCATAGGTTGAAAAACACCTTATGATCGGCAAAAATGATAAGTACAAAAAACAAAAATGTCACATGTGCCCACAATAGGCGATCATCCTATCACTGGTGATGATCTCTATAAGAAACCACTGCACGGGCCACCTTGCAAAGGAACCTCCTAAAAGGTCCCGGGACTCCAATCACATAGCGCTGAAGTCGACGAGGAATGTCGTCTATAGTGGTCTCAGGAATATCTCCTGTCAAGCGCTCAAGATGACCCTCCAACTCGGCCAAAACCTCTGCTGATTCGTCCTGTGGGGCTGGCGCGGGTGCAACTGGTTGCCTCCTCTCGAAAGGCCGAAGAGTGGCTGGTCGTTGTGGACCCACATCTGCATTTTAAAATTTTTACTATCAGTTTTGAGACGATGGAAAAATAAAAAAAAATAAAAAAATAGGAAAAATTTTGAAAAGGATTTTACCTGACTTGTCCCACTGCTCTCCTGGTGGAAGAACCATGTCTGGGTCACCACGAAAATCTATCCCAGCGTAAGGGAAATCCTGAATGGAAAAGACCTGGTTTTCCAACCATTGGAAATACTCAGGTTTGAAGCGAGCAACCTCTGTCCTCTCGTCTGGGTGACGGGCCATGACTACGACCCATCGCATCAGTTTGGGCTCTCGAGGAAGCCCAGCTCCAACAGTAAGGTGCTGTGGGATCAGCATAGGAACCCTCTCCAGGCCAAAACTCACGACCAAAGCCCCATAACCAAAGGTTTTTAGTCGTCTGTTCTTGGCCCTGGTCAGTTGGCCTTTCACATTGGCCAACACGGCATCGCACCAGTTGAAGATGGTGCCTCGAAAGCAATCAACTGCCATACGCATCTGGGATCCGGTGGCAATATGTAATGCGGCAGCTCCGCAAAGTCTGGTGACAGTGAATGCAATCACCATGAGCTCAGGACGGGATATCGTCTTTATGTCTATCCCTTTGTCTCTAGCCTGGCTGTTGCAGTACTCTAGCCGGAGGCTATCGACAGACTAGCCACCTGGCCTAGTCCCATGCAGAGTCAAGTCTTCGCCTCTCTTAGGAAAACCAGTCAAGAAATAAATGTCTGCCGGCTCGATTTCGAGCTGGTGGCCGCCAATGAAGAAGCACTGGTCCTGTATGCTCCATCTGTCAACCAGCCACTGTAAGAAATCCACCTGAGCCCTCATGCCAGGAATGGCCTAGAATTTGTACAGTCCACATGCCCTCAAAGCATCAAGTGAAGGCTGATGATTCCATGCGGCAGCATCCACGTCCTCATGCTCTCGTTCACGCCAATCTAGCATGATGTACTCTCTGCATCAAGTATAAAGATTAATTAAATTGCTAGAAAATATTTTGATTGGTCCATTTTTGAGAATTTTTGGGTTCAAAACCCTTGCGGCGGGGTACGCACCCTCCGGGTTAGACAGTGTGTGGGACTGCACTTTGTCTACACGGAAGGTGCGGACCCCGAGCTTTTTCCCAATGGAGAAAAATTCGGGGTCCGCAGGTCTGCAATGGTAAACCTGCGGGCCCCCGCGCGCGGGTTTTGCGCCTAAAAACCCTCCCAAAAGAGAAAATAAAGGACTAAAACAAAAAATTAAATGGTTAAAAATGAAGAGTAGGATGATGTGGATTACCTGGAGAAGACGGCGCTCGATTCCGACGGTTGGATTTTCCGCAATCTTCACGGGAAGTTTTCTAAGCAAAAGCACTATTTTCTCACCCAAACTCAAACGGTAAAAATGATTTGACAAAGGCCCTTTTTATAAGTTTTTTGAGTAAATAAATCACAAATTTGTTTATGTTTCACTTTGAAAAGGTATTTTGCGACGTTTTTATCCATTTCAAACAGGTATGAGTAATGTTTGTGTTTTTGTGCAGAATAAAGGATTATTCAGGCGAAATCTATCATTTTCAACAGAAAAACATGTAGAGTCATCTTTAAGCTCTTTTCTAACTCCTAAAACATGAAAAGATTGCTGAGTGTTTCTTTTAAACTCGTTAAAACAGAATTAAAAGACGGTCCACTTACCGCTCTTTTCCGACCGTAAAAACATGAAAAGATTGCTGGATTTTTGTCGTTTCAAATTCGATATTGGTTATAAAACGACGTGTCATTGATCGCTTTTTTACTTTTTCGGGTCAAAGGCACTAATGACGAAAAGTACTCCTTGGTCGTAAAAGATCAAGCGGTTCTCTCAAGTATTATTTTATACTTTTTCGGGCTTGGGAGACACAAATTTACGAAAAAGGTCAACCCTGGAGTCTTCTTAAGTTTTTCAGACTCTCTAAAATTGAAAAACGCCGAGTTTCTCCTATACTGGACTCGTTAAAATTTCACAATAAAGGACCTGTTCAATTACAAATAGGAACAAACCACTCCTTCTTAGGGTTCGAATAAAAACTAAGTTGGACTCATCCAAAGGATGAGCTTATAATCAAGCAAATGATATCCTCCTCAAGCTTGTCAAAAATAAAGAGGTACTTGCCAGAAATGGTGGGGGAAAAGAGAGAAAAATGAGCCTGTTTGTCATACTTTGTAACCACTCTTGAACACGACACTTTTATTCACCTGGGTTGGGAAATCCTTTGCCTAACAGTTGATCAAACCACATTGAAAGTCTTCAGCCGGTTTCTGGGTATTAACTTTGGGTCAATTATCACCAAACCATCTGTCGTGTCATTATGTGTTCAAGAGGTCACTGCTAATAAGCCATTCATCTGCAAAATATTTGTCATCCATCTTGACCATCCCTGAGTCAGTTCTTGCAACTAAATTTCTTCAACTTGATCTATGATTTCGTGTTGTGGGCTTGCCTACGACGGATCGCTTTCTATCGACATCAGCTCATTATCTAGAAAGATGATCTAGGAATCGTCAGTACCTTGAGATATGCATGCATCAATGGCAGGTTTCTCGCCTTTGACGACAGTTTACATCATTGACTTTCGATCAAAGGATTCCATGACATGCTCGACATCAACACATTTATTCGCATCTCATGGATTGTACTGGGTACTTTGAGAGCCATTGACATCACTGGTGGTTTCTCTCACACTTGTTAACAGTTTACATCATTGACTGGTAATCAAGTGGTTTCTACCATGTTCGACATCAACACATTCATTCGCATGGATAGAATCGTACTGTTTTGGGAAGTAGAAATGAAGACCCTGGATCTAGTTTCCACAATCCAGGCTGCGAGGAATTTTGTATTCATTATATAATGGACTATTCATAAACAGATGGCTGCGCCCATACTGTGTCCACATGAGTCTATACTTGTGATGTTTTACAAGATCATTCCTGTATCAGAAAAGTAGTTAGTTTCTAGTCAGTTTTTATCTGAGTATGGGAATGCCTACCTCAGCGATGATATGATCTCATATATATATCTTGCATTGAATGTTTTTACAGGTTCCGACCGGGTTCTCCACAAGATGATCCTCGAAATGATAAAGTACTTCACTCTTCCTAAATGATAAGAAATCCTCATCTACTACAGACTTCTCACTTTAGGGGGCAATCTGTTACACAAAAATATCATCACCATGATTATTTGCAGTCAATATGGGTCTATCATCACTTGTACTGTCCTCCTAAGCAAGTCTCAGACCTCAGCTCTTCAAATCAAGCTTTGGAAATGAGAGAAAGACATTAAAAATAAATGTAACTCTGGTTCCGCACTTTCTCTCATAGTCACCTGCGGTCCCGCACCTTCTGTGTACAAAAGTTGCATATTTGCCCGCTCTGTCCCTAACGGTGTAGGTGCGGACCCCTGTGAAAGTCAAAAGGCACAAGTTTTATCTTAAAAAACTCACTTTGGGTTAATTCTAGAGGTTTCTAGAAGGAATTTTGATGTGGATTGTTCGCTCTGAGGTGGTTCATGCATCCCAAAAGAGAAGGAGCTAATCCCTTGATGAGAGGAGCTATCCCTTTGAAGGAGGGCTTTATCCCTTTGAAGGAGGACCTAGTAACGTCCCTCCATTGCACTATAAATACAGGCATTGGGCTGGTTGCTGGGGAGGTTAGAAGCTGAACATTTTTTAGGGTAAATGCTGGTGAAATCAAGACTTCCTAGTTAAGCCTAAAGAGGAGAGATCACATACCTTTTTGGTTTCATTGGGGAGTGAGTGAAACTTGTCAAAGTAGAGGAGACTTCTTGCTGGACCCTGGGAGGAGCTTGTACAGCGTCAAGGAAAAGGTTGTAAGGTTCTTCTTCTTTTGAATTAATACAATCAAACTCATTTTTCTCAACAAGTATCTTATGTTATTTGTTTCATGGACTCCTTGACTTTCATGTTAAATATGTTTTATGCAATTGGCTTTTCAGGTGCTATTTAATTTGTTTGCCTTGTTTGTGTTTACAGATTCGTGAAGAGGAGCTCATTTGGATCAAAGGAGCGAAGGCATCCACAAGCTAGCGTTGGACCTAAGGTAGGCCCTAAAAACACTTGTTTTCTATTGTTTATTAAAGCATATTTAGAGAAAGATAGTGTCTGGTTGGTTTGCTTGTCATTAGGTCTTCTTTAGATTCTAGGAAGGTCTATCTTGTCCGCAAGATCGACTTATTCCGTGTGACAATGTGTTTTCGGCCTTTCTAATCCCTTTAAATGGCTCCTTTCTGTTAATACATGGTTGTTTTCTGTTAATACCTAGTTGTTTTCTGTTTTAAACAGAAAACACAGCAATACTGAGACATCCCACCCTTTTGTGTCCTTTTAGGACTTCAAAAATCCTTAGATATGGCTTATTCTCCTCTTGGGTCTGCCCTTGCAGTGATAACACATCTCCACCGTCGATCTGGGAGTCCTAAATCCATTTCAGGCGTCTCTTTTGTACTGGAGTTAACCGCTCGATGAGGGTGGTTTTCTCTCTCCTCATCTTGGACACGTGGTAGTTGTTGTATGGCATCGGGAAGAACTCAGTCTAAACCACTTACTGCCCATGGCTCCCCCGAAATCCTGTCGGTTTTTTCATTTTCTTTGTGTTTCAAAGATGCACCAAAACATTGAAAATCATTAAAAAATGGACCTTGGCGAACTTCAAAATTATATTTTTCGCTTCCTAGACCCTTTCAGGTCCGGGCTTCATCGCAATCACAAGGCCTCAAGGCTTCCTTTGTATTTCATTGAAACAACAAAAATAAATAAAAACCATTAAAAACAGCGCTCCACGGACCTGAAATATTATGTATTTCATACTCATAACGCCGTCGGGTCCGGTTTATCGTGTCACCCATATGTATGTGCATAGGCCCCGCCCATGGTACATTGCCAATATGATATTAGTGATGTGATAAATCACAATCGCATGTCACTCACTCCCCAAGCCTTTATATAACATAACATATGCTCCCTCTGATCCAATCATCAGCGATCAACGATCGGCGGTTTCTTGCGACTAACCTTAAGGCCTCTGTGCTGGCCGATATGCGATTTTCCACTTAGATCTGGGCCATTGATTGGCCAGATCTAACGGCTGCTATGCAATGCCTAGTTTAAGCCTGCGATAATGGTTTTTCATGGTTTTAGAGTGTTTTGAGCCTCCTGATAGTGTATTTCCGCCCTTCCAAGGGCTTTCCTCCTACGACCATTTCGACTTTGAACGATCCTTAAGAGGATTTTGAAGACTTTTGGGGCATACTTGGATCCTTTGGCATGATTTTGAGCAAATTTGGAGACTCTAAAAGGGCATACTTGGATCCATTTTTGGACCGTTTGCCCACAAGGCTAACACTGGCTCCCTCTAGGGATGAAAGCCTCCCTATGAGGTTTCAAGAACTGTAGATCAATGCCTTTCCTGTAAAAACAAGATCAAATCTTCCTCCTAGTGTTCCATTGGGCATGGAGTCTATTTAGCATGAAAACAAAAACTAAAAGAAAAACATATTTACAATACCAAGGCTTTAAGGCCTTAAATGAAATAAAGTTTCAAGAACCGCCCATTTACTAGGCTACCAAAAGTATCTCCTCCTTCCAGACTATGCAAAATGAATGTATTGTTCTGCTGAACTTGAGTGATGACAAAAGGAACTATCCATAAGGAGTCAAACTTTCCATGATTATCTCTCTTTTCCTTAAATGCATCCCATTTAAGCACCCAATCACCAACTTGGAAATTATCCACTTTTGCCTTCCTGTCAAAGGTTTCTTTGATTGCCTTATAATGAGCCTTTGACTTCTCAACCAGTTGTTCTCTTATCTGATGTAGTTCAACCAGATTATTCATTCTTCTTACCATGTCATTCTCTTCCTCTTGTTCTTCTTGGAAGAATTTAGCCACAGGGAGAATCAGCTAGATAGGGAAAACATCATCAGTGCCATAAAACAGTTTAAGTGTAGAATTCCCTATGTATTTTTCTATGGCAACTCTGTCAGCCCATAGTGCAAACTTCAACTTGGAATCCCAACTCTTTTTGTTGTCCTCTAACAGCTTTTTGATTACCCTTACCAGACTTTTGTTAGATGATTCTACCAGGCCATTGCCTTGAGGATAATATGAGATAGAATGCACCACTTGAATGCCCATGGATTCAGTCATGACCGCCAATTCTTTTTCCTTGAAAGTTTCTACATTATCAGTGACTAGTTTGGTTGGGCAACCAAATATAGTGAAAATATTCTCATTCAAGAACTTTATGACCACTTGATGATTGGCATTCTTAGTGGGTATATCCTCAATCCACTTGGTGAAATAATCAGTGGCTACTAAGATCCATTTGTGTTGGCCACTGGAATGTGGGTTGATCTCACCTATAAAGTCCAAGCCCCACTGCTAGAAAGGACCATTGGCATGTATTGGCTTCAAGGGCAGAGATTTTAGTTGTTGTCTTCCTGCAAACCTTTGACACTTGTCACAAGCTTTTACAAAAGAAAACACATCAGAGAACAAAGTAGGCCAATAATATCCAACCCTCAAGATTTTGTGAGTTGTGGTTTTCCAATAATGATGCCATCCACAAATGCTAGAATGGAACTGGTGTATGATCTCTACAGATTGTTCTTGATATAGACACCTCAAGAGGATTCCTGATGGGTCTTTCCAATAAAGCAGATTTTTATTAATGCAGAATTTGGTTGATCTAAGTTTAATGGCACGAGCTTGACTTGAGCTAAGCCCTGGAGGGACTTCTAGCTTTTGCAAAAAATGAACTATGTTGTAATACCATTCACATGTGGCTAGATTTTTAGCCAAAGACTAATTCTGATTTTGCTCTTCTACTGCTCCCTCTATCTGCTCATCATCTGAATTTAGACCCATGGAATTTATGTTTAACAAGCTGCAATTTTCTTCATCCATAAGTTTAGCCAAGCCCTGGCCTTTGACAAGCTTAGTGGGCTTCACCTCTATGTTAAACTCTATGAATTTTGCAATCCATTTAGCTCTCTTTCCATCAATATCTGGATGGGTTAAGACATCTTTTACTAAGGCTAAAGGTACATATGCAACTACTTTGGAATGCATAATATAAATTCTGAATGCCTTCAAAGATTTTATGAGAGAATAAGCTTGTTTTTCAATAAGGTCATACCTCAGTTCAGCATCCCTTAAAGTTTTGTTGAAAAAGGCCACGGGGTTCTCTATGCCTTCATCATTTTTCTGTAACAGAACTGCTGCAAGTGTATCATAAGAGGCAAAAGAGAAGATACAAAACTCCTTAATGGGAGCTTCCATGATAGCTTGCTTGATTGCTCCAAAAGATATTCTTGAAGCATCTATCCATTTTATCTCTAATCCTTTATTCAGCATGGAAGTGATGTGCTTTACTAACTTTGCAAAGTTTGGAATGAACCTCCTTACAAATTTAATCTTACCCAGGAAGGATTGAATGCCCCTTTTTGACCTTGGGATGGACAATGTCTGAATGGCTTGAACCCTTGCTAGATCAATCTTCACACCTTCAACAAAAACAATATGTCCCAGAAGTTTGCCTTCTTCTAGAGCAAATTGTGACTTCTTTAGGTTCACTGAAATTCTGAACTGTCTGCACTTTAGGAAGACCTTCTTCAAATGTTGTAAATGGTCTTTGTGGTTGCTGGAGAAGGCCATTATGCCATCAAGATAAATAACGACAAACTTGTCCTTATCACCCACAAAATCTATGTCCATGGCCCTCTAAAAAGTAGCCCCAACATTCATCAGTCCGAAAGGCATCTTGGAGTACATGAAAGTGCCCCAAGGAGTAGTGAAGGTGATATTTTCTTAATCTTCAAGATGTACAGCAATCTGATTGTAACTTGAAAATCCATCTAAGAAAGACATGACTCTAGCCCCTGAAACTCTTTGTAGCAAGTGTTCCATCTTGGGTAGGGGATATTTATCTTTTTTAGAGCACTTGTTCAGATTTTTGAAGTCAACACAAAGCCTGATTTCTCCATTTTTCTTTCTTACTACCACAAGGTTGGCTATCCACTTTGAATACCTTAGGGGAACTATGATTTTGGCATCCAACAACTTCTTGATTTCTTTCTCAATCAAAGGCAATAAGAGAGGGCTAATAGGTCTTAATGTTTACTTAAAAGGGATGGTGTTCTTTTCCAATGGGATCTTACGCTAAATGATGTTTGCATCATAGGTTTTAAGATCGTTGTATTCCCAGGAAAAAATGTCAGCAAATTGCTTCATGAGGGTGCAATACTCGAAATTTTGGGCAGAGGACAAATGCGTGGATAGATTTATGTTTTTTGGATGGGTTGGGCTCCCTATATTATGTTTACAGATAGCATACTCATTCTCTGTTTTGGTTGGCTTATAGGGTACATCATTATGATCGAAAAGCTTCTCTAGAGGCACCAATCCTTTTGGTATGTGATTACTAGGTAGCTGGATGATGCTTCCTCGACTGATCTCTCTTTTTAGCTCGGACTGGTCGCATTCTTCCATGGTTTCATTTTCTTGGTCAACGCGTGTTTCAGCAAATTCCTCGACGACTTGCAAAAACCTGTTAATTTCCTCATCGTCTTCAAAAACTCTCCAACATTTGACATTGTTAGGCAGAGAAGGTCTGTATTTTACCTCAACCTCGTATGTCAATTTAGGAGGCAAGGGAGGAATAAACATGCTAGCAAACACAGCAAGGGAGTCAACAAGTTGATTCCTCATTCTTGGAATATAAGAAATGTTGAAATCATTAAAAGAATCCTTGAGCCTCCATACCTCATCTCTGTATGCTTTCAGCCTTGGATGCTTAGCTTGGAAAGTTTTATTGACCTACTGAATAATGAGGTCTGCATCTCTAAACACTTTCAGGCCTTTGACACCCATTTCTTTAGTAGCGTTTAAGCCCAAAATCAAAGCTTCATACTCTGCTATATTGTTTGTGACCTGAAAGGTTAATTTGAAAGATAAATTAATGTATTCCTATGTTGGGGACACAAGGACTACACCTGCCCTTGCAACTTCTTTAGAGCAAGCCCCATCAAAGAACATCTCCCAAATCTGTGGGTTTCCTTCCTCTGCGATCTAGCAAACTGGTTTCTTGAGCTGCATGGAGGCCAACTGGGATTCTTCAATCTGAAGAATACATGCTCCAAAATCAGTGTCAACAGCATAGATGGGATGATTAGTAGGGTTCTTCTCATCGCTAATGATATAATCCAATTGCGCCTCTCTATATAATCTCTTGTTCTCTCCTCCGAAAACTGGAACTGTAGCATAAGACAGGTCATTTTGTAATGATCCATCTAACCTCTCGATCCAACCTCTAGAAAGTAACATACCAAACCTGGGGGGTACATCTGCCAACACAATATCCATCATCATGCTTTTCATAGGCAGCTAAGACAAAGTGATGGCTAGGTCCTTGATTAATCCTAGACATTTCACTTTTCTAGAGTCAAAAGAGAACAGGTCATGATAAGGCTTTGTGATGTCAAGACCCAACTCATCCATGACAGCCTTGGGCATTAGATTATGGCTGGATCTAGTGTCCAAAAGGCAGTTGTGAAGGATTTTTAAATGAATAGTCAGAGAGACATAGAATGATGGGGAGTTGTCTTCACAATTTTCAATCATTGGGCTGAGAATAATAGCTGGCTTTTCATCTTGCAGATTTACATGGTCAATGGAGGCTTGGATGGCTTTATGCTCAAGGGCCTTGAGGATGGATCTTTTGAAGGACACATTCTTCCCTAGTTCAATCAGAGGCATAGCTATTCTTAGCTTTTGAATTTCTGATTGAAAAGTGAAAGGAGAAGGAGAGTTGTCAAGGCCTCTTACCTCATGAGCTGGAGCTTTGAGGACAATGGGATCAACTACCGGTTGTTTTTTCTTATTAGCTTGTTGTACTGTAGGGACAGTAGCTCTTTGAACAGGAATTTCCTTGGCATTATTTATCTTTGACCTCAAATTATATCTTTGTTGATCTGTAGCTTGTAGAATAGCTTTACCATCCCATTCTTGGCTGATCTGGTCATTGCATAATGACTTTTCATTGGAAGCTGAGGTCAAAAAGGAAGCATTGCCTTTGTCTTCCAGACAATGGATCTCATCCTCTTCTTCAAACTGCTCTTCTTCCATGACTGCATTTTGAAAAGGAGCCTTCACCCTTTTGTCTTCATTAGCATCTTTGTTTCTTTGCAAAATCTGCAACTGCTCATTAGTTCTTCTATATGGATTTGGATTTGGATTTCTAGGAGCAAAGGTATTAAGAGCTCTCCCTTTTCCCAGGTTCTGCTCAGCCTCCAATTTGGAGATTTCAAAGGCTAATGACTCGATCATTTTGGTCATTTTATCTATATTAGGATCAGAGGATGGTGACTCGCCCCTCTGTCTTCTTCTATCAACATTTCCCTTGAGCTTCTTTGTAGCCATGATGTTTGATTCCACTTCCAAGGCTGCATCCTGCATGTCACCCAAAGTAGCACATCACCTCTCTCTCAAGAGTACTCAGAAGTCAGAATCAAAAGCACTGGCATAGGTGATTTTAGCAGAGGTAGTAGTGGGTTTTACTTTAGCTGGTATCTTGTTGTACATATAGTTAAACCTCTTATTAAAATTAGACAACAACTCACCATTTTCCCTCTTTAAGTTCTCAAACTCAGTGTGGTAGTAGAGGAGATCCTTCTTATCCCCCCAATGCTTTAGGAATGCATCATCTAAAGCTTCAATGTCTTCTATAGATCTTGGGGTTAGTTCTCTTAACCATTTTCTAGCCTCTCCATCTAGGCTTTGGACAAAGACTCTCTTCCACACAGCATCTTCACTAATGTCCAGATTATCGGCATAGCTATAGAATGACTCAAGATGTTCTTCAGCAGTAACACCTTTAGTCACAGTGAGAATAGGTCCATATTTATGATATTCTCCAGTAGGCATGGCATTCAGAGGAGAGGGCAATATTAGAGGTCCATACCTAGCAGCTATAATTCTTTCCATTTTGGTAGGTGCTTGTGGACCTTCCATAGCTGTGGTGGCTAAAATAGTACTCGAAGTATGAATGATAGAGGGATGAGGAGTGATTGATAAGACTAAAGGAGTATGATGGATAGGAGGTGAGATTTCCTTTGGGCTTTCAACAAAAGGATAACCTAAAGAATAAGGAGCTTTATGAATCTCTGAGAGTTTTTCTTCACTGCTAGTATTAGATGCTATATTCTCAACATGTATTTGTTCTATTACAATCCTTTCTTGAAGAGATATAGAAGATTGTTTAGGTTTACCTAAACCTGATGCTCCTTTCTACAATAGCTTTCTCTCTTTGATGATTTTTTCAGGGTCAGGTACTGGGTCAGCATGTAGCTTCTGAGGATTTCTCCGAGTATGCCTCACAAACTGAGCCAGAACTATGAAGTGGAGTCGCCAAGATTTTAAGCCTCCAGTAGAGTCTCCAGATAGATGATTACAACCAAAAAAGTTCCTAGAATTTGTCTATCATAAAAACTAGATCTATGTCATTTCCCAGGGAATCTGAGCTTCAGTTTCCTCTCCCCAGCAATGGCGCCAATTATGTTATCACTCCAGGAAAATCTCCTAGGTTGCAGCTCGGAGATTCCTAGTAACATATAATCTTCAATATTGTTCTCATAACTATTGGAATGGATGATGGTTTGGATCAAGTCAGATAACCATTCTAGCTCTTTTCTCACTCAAGACATGCATGAATACTCTCACCAATACAAGGCTTTAGACCACTAATGCTCAATAATTTATAGATTCAATGGATAGGTGGAGAATATTGACTACACCAGCAGATTTCATACATAAACATAAATGAATGGCTAGCTACAGGCAGCAAAAGAGAATACTGATTGTACTGGCAGATGTATATATGACCACATATGTATGGCTAGCTACAGGTAGCAAAGAAGCTTGCAAATCTAATCTATTAAAGTAGAGATAAGATGACAGTTCTCTAGCCTTAAACACAAAGAAAACATGAACAAACTGTTCAAGTGCAAGCATAGAATAGCAAAGAGAATGGACATTGAACATATAATAGCCAAAGAATCTTATATTGCTAGAATGAATATGAGTAGCTTGAAGGAATAGAGGAGGAATAATCTCCAGAAGTTGAACCCCTATTACCTCTTACTTTCAGTTATTTATTGTAGGAATTTACAGGGTAAGTTCCTCAGAAAGAACACCAAAAAGGACACCGCTCACAACCAGATCTCAAATCAATACACCAGTATTTTTGACGTGGTTAAAACCCTCAAAGTGCAAGGAGGGAAACAGTCCACGGCCTGTCCCAACATGGGTACTACAGGCAATTTATTAATCAAGGAATGAAAATTTACATAAGCTTCTCTCATGCACGGATTACCCGAACAAAGACCCTCCATGCGCTTTAAATAGAATTCATGGACCAATCGGGTGTCAAGCCACGGATCAAGTGTCGGTAATACCGAGGAGAGAATGAACCGTCGGATCACTACATATCGTGACCGTCAGATTGTAAGTTACAAAATGTACAACGGTAAAGAAACACACTTTACCTAACTCTATACCTAACTCTACACTAGACCAAGTTGAACTTAACTATATCCTATGTGTCGGAATATCCTAACATCCCCCCTTAAGAACAACTTGGGATAGGATTGAAGGATTTACAAATATGACACAATAGGAGAAGGAAGGAGGCACTAGAGCCTATCCCCCCTTAGTGACAACTTCCTGAACTCCAAGCATATATCGAAGTTTAGTGAACTTCGCCTCTGTGAGAGCCTTTGTGAAGATGTCTGCAACCTGATCATCTGTTGGACAATATTGCACTTCAAGGACATGGTCATGAATGAGCTTTCTGATGAAGTGCATGTGTAGTTCAATGTGTTTGTTGCGTTGATGTTGGACTGGATCTTTGCATAGCTGAATGGCACTTTGATTATCACACCAAAGTGTGGTTGGATGCTGCTGCTCAAAGCCAAACTCTAATAGGATCTGACGAAGCCACAAGGCTTCCTTACTAGCTTCCACGGCACCACGATACTCTGCTTCTGCTAACGAAAGAGAAATGGCAGCCTGTTTCTTACAAGCCCATGTAATAGGTCCTGAACCAAGAGTGAAGACATAACCGGCAGTAGACTTCCGATCATCAGGGTCACCAGCCCAATCAGAATCAGTGAAACCAACTAATAGAGGAGCTGCTTTGGCACTGTAATGAATCCCAAACTGAACTGTACCTCGAACATAACGAAGTATTCTTTTAGCTGCTTTCCAATGACTTTCACGGGGGTTTTGCATAAAACGAGCAACAAGGCCAACAGCAAAGGAAAGATCAGGACGAGTATGGGTTAAATACAAGAGTTTTCCTACAAGTTGACGGTATAAGGTAGCATCAACTTCAGGAGAAGTACAAGAGACTGAAAGTTTGACTCCAAACTGAAAGGGAGAAGGGGCTGGTTTACAGTCTTCCATGTGAAAATGACGAAGAATATCACAAGCATACTTGGACTGGGAAAGGAAAATACCCTCCGTGGATTGCAAGACTTGAAGACCGAGAAAATAGTGTAAGTGTCCTAAGTCTGTCATTTCAAATTTCTTTTTAAGGCTGGTTTTCACATGGTTTATAAGGTTGGGATCACTACCAGTAAGAATAAGATCAACAACATAAAGAACAAGGATGATAAGAGAGTTGCCCACTTTCTTGGTGTAGACAGTATTGTCAGAATGACACCTAGAAAAGCCAGATTCTAAAAGAAAGCTATCCATTTTGGCATACCAAGCCCGAGGAGCTTGCTTGAGGCCATAAAGGGATTTCTTAAGTCGACAAACAAGGCTGGAGTCTGTTTGTATGAAGCCAATGGGTTGTTCCATATAGATTTCTTCCTGCAAGTCCCCATGCAAGAAGGCAGATTTAACATCCATCTGATGGACTTCCCATTTTAAAGAAGCAGCAAGGGAAAGAACAAGGCGGATAGAGTTCATTTTGGCAACAGGGGAGAAGGTTTCAGTGTAGTCAATGCCTTCAACCTGTGAAAAGCCCTTAGCAACGAGACGAGCTTTATGTTTATCAACTTTCCCATCTGGTCCATACTTGGTTCTGTAAACCCATTTACATCTAACAAGTTTGCGTCCCTTTGGTAGAGGAACAAGATCCCATGTATCATTTGTCATCAATGAATGATATTCTTCATTCATAGCTGCTTCCCAATGTGGATGGCCTGAAGCTTCTGCAAAAGTGTCAGGATCATGATTTACTGGAGCTTGAGCCAGTAAAGAAGAGGCTCTTTCAAACTGAGAACGTGTACGTCGCTGATCTGTAGGATCACCGGCAAGATCACCTGCTGCATCCCGAGTAGCACGGACCCATCTTGGAAGTTGAGGATCCTGAGAAGGTGGGGGAGGATTATCATCCTCGCTTTCATCATCTGAAGAAGAAATGTTTTCAAAAGTAGAAGAGATAGGAAAAGGTGGCACATCCGCCGGACTAGGCTCGCAGGCCGATTTATTTTCATCAAATTTTACATCTCTTCTAATGATAACATTTTTGGACTTAAATGGAATAAGTCTATAACCTTTTACATCTTCAGAATATCCAACAAAAGTACATTTTTCACTCTTAGGTTCTAAAGCTTTATGCTTTTCATCTGGAATATGGGCCCATGCTTCACTTCCAAACACACGAAAGTGACTTACATCTGGTTTAATGGAACTCCAAGCTTCTTCTGGAGTGATATTCTCTAGAACCTTAGTAGGAGTGCGATTGATTATATAATTTGCACAATTAATTGCTTCGGCCCAAAAACTAAGACTGAGTCCTTTAGATTGCAGCATACAATTAGCCATTTCCTTTAAGGTGCGATTTTTCCTTTCAGCTACACCATTTTGTTGTGGAGTGTATGGAACAGTATGTTGCATTTGAATTCCATTTTCGGTGCAAAAGTTGATGAATGTGTTTTTAACATATTCTCCACCATTATCAGTTCTTAGCTTAAGAATTTGATGTCCAGATTGTTTTTCAACAAAGGCTTTGAAGGCCAAAAATGTGTTAAATACTTCGCTCTTGAGTTTTAAGAAGTATACCCAAGTGCGTCTGGAGAAATCATCAATGAAAGTTAAGAAGTACTTGCAGCCAGAGAATGAAGCAACAGGAAGAGGACCACATAAATCACTGTGCACAAGCTGTAAAGGGGCTGAGGCGTGCCAAGAGGCACGTTTGTCAAAACTGTCCCGATGATGTTTTCCGAGTACACATCCGGAACAAACACCATCTCTGCAAGATACCATAGGAAGACCTGTCACCATATTTTCTTTACATAGATGCTGAAGGGAGCGATAGTTTAAGTGACCAAATCGCTCATGCCAAAGTTTGCTCACTTCATCATTATGAGCAACAAATACTGAGGGAAGATTTGATGACCCAAAGTTGTGAAACTTATACAACCTTGTGGAATCATCAGCAAGACCAGTAGCTAGAATCTGTTTAGGATCTTTTAGATCCTTGATTACAACATCATGAGGTGAAAATTCAACAATTTTACCTTCACCTGAATGAGTTATCTGATAGACAGATAGAAGGTTGCAGGATAAGGTTGGAACACATAATACATCATTAAACTGACCATTGTCTAGATGAACAGTTCCAGTCCCTACAACATTAAGAGATCTATCATCACCAACATATATATTTTTGGTGTTACAATCATTTAAAGAAGAAAACATGGCTTGGTTTTTGGCCATGTGATAAGAGGCTCCAGAATCAATGAGCCACTCATGAGAATGAGAAGAAGAAGAAGATACATTTAATGCATAACCAGACTGAGATGATTGACAACGACATGCAGAAAGTGCCATTCCGGAAGTTGAAGTTGAAGTAGGCTCCACATGGATGTTATGTTTCTTCATTGCGGCTTCCAAGGCTTCCATCTTCTTAAAGCATTTAGATTCTAAGTGGCCATCTCGATTACAAAAGTTACAATGTCTATCAGTCTTCTTCCATTTGTTTTTATTGGTCTTATCATTTTGCTGAAATGATCTTTCATTTTGAGGCTGAGTTGGTTTAGGACCATTCTTTTGAGGATATGACTTCTTAGGATTCTTTGAATTTGGTTGCTGCTGGGCGGCTAACGCTTTCGTGGAAGAGTTTCCAAGATTAAGAAGACCAAGGTGTAAGAGTTTTTCTTGTTCTCTTATTAAGGAATCACAAAAGGAGTCAAAGGAAGGGGCCTTGTAGTCTTTTCCTTGACAAATGAAAGCTTCCCTTGTAGAATGGAAAGTGGAAACAAATACAGAGTAGGCTGGTCCCAACTTAGTAAGGATGGAATAAATAAGGTTACCATCTTCTTTCTTAACTTTAACACCTTCCAAGAGATATCTAAGGGTCTTGAATTTGGACAAGAAATCTTCAATGCAAGAAAAATTATTAGGATCCAAAGTAAGCAACTCATTTTCAAGTTGATGGGCTCTAATTTCATTTTTAATCCCAAAAACTTTAGCGAGTTTTTCTAATGCTTCATGAGGAGTCTGAAGGTCTGCAATGTGGAATCTAAGATCAGGAGAAATAGACATCCCTATCAAACCACGTGCTTGATCTTGTCTATTTTCCCATTTTGCAACCTTGTCTTCATCTTTTGGTTTCTTCTCTTGGTCTGTGGCTATTCTGAAGAGACCTTTACTTCTAAGTAAATCTTCCATGTAGGCTACCCATTGGAAGTAGTTAGTGCTGTCAAGAATGACTTAGCATGGACTTTCCATTTTTTTTAAAAACTGAAGCTGAAGATGCTGAAATTAAGTGTTCCAATGGATAGATCTCAAAAAAATAGGCGGTTTTAAAAAAAACGGCTCTGAAAAAGGCTTCCGGATGAAGAAGTTATGGCTTTTTGAAAAAACATTGTTGAAGTTGTCGGCAAAGTGCGCGAATGTGCGGGAATGAAAAAATCTACCCCCACAAAATGGAGACTTGAACCCAAGACCTCTACTCTCTTAAAATAGCTTTGAACCAATTGATCTATACAAAAAATTTGAGAGAGAGAGAGAGAGAGAGGGGGAGGGGGGGCCTTGGTTTGCGTGCTTGCCTTGAGAAAACTCTTTTTCCCTACAAAACACAAAACACAAAACCCAACACGAATATGCAAAGAAAAACGAACCTTGCGGCTCGAAGTTAGCTTTAGCCAAAAAACTAGAAATTTTTAAAAAAAATCTCAAAGTTAGCTTTAGCCGAAAAACTAAATATTTTTCTCAATGTTTCTGATTTTCCAAGATCACACTAAGGTGCAGGGAAAAGAGCATACGCATGAGAAAAATCCTTCCTTTCTGTTTCTGATTTGCCCAGATCGCACAGAGTCGCAGGGCAAAGAGCATATGCAGAAATGAAAGGTATAGATCCGGTTAAAAAAAAAGGGCTAAATAAACCGAAACCGAAATAAGCAGAGAGAAAATAACAGTAAACTGCAAAAAAACACTGTATACCTCCCGATCTGAAAAATGACGCAGCTAGGGCTACCGGAAACCTTTTCGCGTGAAACGAAAGGGGTTCCTCACTGGAACAGATGCTCCGAACGCAACAGAGCAGTCCTCTCGGCCCGAAAGCAGTCAAAAAAAGCAGATCTAGGAAACGACAGCCGCATGCAGTTCTACCGGCTTCAGATTTGGATCACCAACGGACGCGGCCCTCAAATAGCTCTGATACCATGTAGGAATTTACAGGGTAAGTTCCTCAGAAAGAACACCAAAAAGGACACCGCTCACAACCAGATCTCAAATCAATACACCAGTATTTTTGACGTGGTTAAAACCCTCAAAGTGCAAGGAGGGAAACAGTCCACGGCCTGTCCCAACGTGGGTACTACAGGCAATTTATTAATCAAGGAATGAAAATTTACATAAGCTTCTCTCATGCACGGATTACCCGAACAAAGACCCTCCATGCGCTTTAAATAGAACTCATGGACCAATCGGGTGTCAAGCAACGGATCAAGTGTCGGTAATACCGAGGAGAGAATGAACCGTCGGATCACTACATATCGTGACCGTCGGATTGTAAGTTACAAAATGTACAATGGTAAAGAAACACACTTTACCTAACTCTATACCTAACTCTACACTAGACCAAGTTGAACTTAACTATATCCTATGTGTCAGAATATCCTAACATTTATAGCCTGTTTACAACGCTCCTAAGATCTAAGAGGCTCGGAGTCTTAATCTATCTGATCTTTCTTGTTAACTGATTGATTCCCTCAATAGGCAAGCATGGCTCAGATGTTTTCTCCTTCTGACAAAGGAATAACCACATTCAGATATTTTAGGTAGCTTGCTATGATGTTTGGGAGCTCTCTCGTGCCAGAGATGCCCCATAATGTTTGTTGGTGTGGTTGTTGCATTGTCTGTGTTGTTGATGCCCATGATGTATCTATTTCGAGCGAGCTACGTGTTGTGGCCTTTCTCTTTCCCTTTCCAACCCCTGTTTCCCGGTAATATGTTTCCCAGGCTCTATTATATATTGAGATGTGTCTTCGGCCCTTCTAATCCCTTTAAATGGACCCTTTCTGTTAATACATGGTTGTTTTCTGTTTTAAACAGAAAATGCAGCAATATTGTGACATCACGCCCTTTTGTGTCCTTTTCAGACTTCGAAAATCCTTAGATATCGCTTATTCTCCTCTTGGGTCTGCCCCTGCAGTGATAACACATCTCCACCGTCGATCTGGGAGTCCTAGATCCAACGGTGATGATCCATTTCGGGTGTCTTTTTTGTACTAGAGTTAACCGCCCGATGAGGGTGGTTTTCTCCCTCTTCATCTTGGACATGTGGCAGCCATTGTATGGAATCGAGCGGAACTCGGCCTAAACCACTTACCGCCCGTGTCTCCCCCGAAATCCTGTTAGTTTTGTCATTTTCTTTTTGTTTCAAAGATGCACCTAAACATTGAAAATCATTAAAAAAATGGACCTTGGTGGACTTCAAAAATTATACTTTTTGCTTCCCGGACCCTTTTGGGTCCGAGTGTTATCACAAAATCGTGTACTAAGGGCTGCTACTTAGCAAGATCTCATGCAACTATTTCAAACCAGGCTTTAGACTAAGGCTTAGCCTCCTTAGTCAGAGAGGGCTCTCTCACAGATTTTTGATATGAATTAATAACAAGAAAAGATGGCTAACTCTTCAAACAGTACATGAAAATAAGCTGGTTGGAATAACAAAATAAGACTTCTTCCATTGGGCTCATGGAGTCAAACACCTTTGCAGTAAATTACCAACTACTCATTCATGGAAGTCAAGGCATATAATGTCTAAACACTCAAAACATTTCTCAAAGGAACCTCAACTCATAAACATACACAGGAAATCTGAGCACTAGGTGAATTCAGAGTGATTGCACATCTATGGAGCTGTAAAACAGAAAGGAAGAGACACAACCATATATATTCTGAGCATTTAAACACAAGATGAATCTTGAGAAGAAAAAGTAATCTTTCTATTACTGTCAAAAGTCTTTTACATCAGTCAATATAAAAACTCTGTTTTTTGTATAAATCTCCAACCCCCATTACATCAGAGTTTTCACTATATATAGGAAAACAAACTAAACTATTTTGAGTCTCCTCCTCCAGCATGAGGGGAGCTCGATGGCCTATCATTAACTAACCTTATCTATTTTAAGACAAACTCATTAAATGCATAAGGTATTGAACTGTAATTACATAGAGTTCTAATCACACTTAAACTCTAACTTCATCTCCTCGTATGCATGATTCCTTCCTTGATTATTGACACCTGTATATTTTCTGTTTTGGCCGAGATATGTTGGAGGAGAATACACTGAACGAGCTGGCCTTGGATACTAGCTGTGTAGATGGCTCATAAACCAATTAAGATAAGTGCCCTGATTCCACGGTCCCTGTCTTCCATTATTCTTCACTACTTAAAGAACACGTCCCAGTTCTTTAATTCTTCAAAAACAACGCATAACACCATATGTCTCATGAGCTGGATGCCTCGTGGACTGAACAGGTGTACAACCAAAAATTCCGGTAACCCTACCAGAACCCTAACAATTCGGTCATAAAGTACCTTTAACAAGACTTTGGCAAAAAACAAAATATTTCACTTTTTCTCTAAAATGCACAGCTGTCATTCTTTGAATAGTTATGATAGTCTTGTATAGTCTCCCTCCTGTCCTTGAGGTATTTCCTTCAAAAATTCGCTGACTTCATCATCAAACTCATTTTTTTCTTATAAAACAGCATCTACAGCAGTTTCGTAGCGCGCTACGAAACTGCTGTTTTTGTTAAAACAGAGCATATTTGTCTTGAAGCGCTTTCTGCTTAGACTCATGACTTCTTCAGACCTTTACTACAGGTGTTAGGGACCTAAATGGCTTCAAAATGATGGAGCTTAAACCAAAATTTATCAAAACTTTAGAAAATCACCTTTCCTTTAAATCAGCGAGCTAGTTTACCTAGCTTCTTCTTCAAACTGGTAACCTCTTTCTTCAAAGCCTTATTTTCTGATCTCAGGCTCATGTTCAGCTTTCTTATGAGTTTTTCTTGCTTAAGTGCTGGTACCGTCCACGAATATACATCAGATCCCGAGTCAGCTTGACCCACTAGGCTTGTACAGCCTTTTAAAACAACCCTTCTATAATTGGCATATCTCACTGCACGCTCTTTAGAAACATTCTTTACCTGGGCCACTTCTTCTTGTGTTGCTCCTGCCTGGTTCTTTATAGCTATGACATTTCCTCCTTGGGTAATAATGACCCTATTGTCCTTACGCTTGGCTGCCTGCACTGTTTTGGTCAAAACTTCAATTACCTCTGTACTGGGCATCTTTACAGCTACCTCTTCTTTATGCACTTTCTCAGCCTCTTTCATTTGTTTCCTTGTAACTGGCCTTCGTGGCTTGAACACATATTCTTCACTAGGCTCCTCAAACCTTAACCTCTTCGAAGCCTTTGATTTCTTCGTGCTCTCTGGTGAAGATTGGGTTAAGTCAATGTGCATTGGCTGCACTGGCTGGTCCTGCTCAAACTCTATTGGCTCAATCTGCACTGGCTGATCTTGTTCAAGCTCAATAGCCTCAAGTAAATCATTTAAACTAGCCTTTGACATAGGACTTTCTTCAACAGCAATTGATTTGCCCTTCTCCTTGCTTAATTGACTTCTTGTTTTTACTCTTGATACCTTTCCAACTTCACTTGATCCAGGTGTATCCTTCTTGTGCTTGACCTTCTCTTTTGATGATGATTGAGGTGGCTCCTTGACAACCAAGGGCTTCACTGATTTCTTCAACTTGGTTTTGGTCTTCTTCTGATCTTTCACCTCCTTCCTAAGCTCAGTAAGAGTAGGTTCTTCAATTGACTCTTCTCTTTCCCTAACAGGCAATGGAGTGAGGCCTGTCTTGCTCTGAAAGCCAGCCATAAAAATAAAGGAGTTCCAATCTTTACCAATTTTCTGCAAACCATCTAGCACTAACAGCTTTACTAAACCATGGTGAAACAGTGATGTTTCACAGTCATCTTTCTTCAGTTGAATTTTATCACACATCTTACTAAGGCTTCTGAATAAGTAGAATGGGATATCTATAGATGCTTTGCCTGTGAAATGTAACAAAAGTTTAAAATGATAGGAATAAACTTTGTTATACCTCCCTTCGCATGTTAAATATTTTTGGATGCATGTAAGGAGCAGTGCAAAATGTTCCTTCATGTAACTCCTTGGCACAGCCTTTGTGAGATCCTCATTTACATAAGGCTCCTTCAAGAATTCCTTACAGGGGCTCATATCGAATTTGAAATTTTTGAACCATTCATGTCCTCCTCTCGGAATCTCAGTCACATTGGAAATAGCTTCTGGAGATACAGGGAATTCTAGCATGGACACCTTAGAGTTTAAACCTGTAAAATTCATTGCAAATGCTTTTGTCACCTCTGCATGCCCTCCCTGCAACTTCTCACAAAACCTCCAGCAACCAGCATCTCTAAAAGCTTTTGCTACTCCTTCATCCTTTAATGCAAGATCCAGCCCCTCCGGTTCTGTTCTTTGGCACCTTCCTGATCGATGCTCCCTCTTCTCCATTTTGCTTTGAAAACTTCCGCACAGAGAAATAACAGCAGCTTCAACTCAAAAAGCAAATTTAAACTTTGGAATGCAGGCTCGCTTGCAATCAGGTCCTTTTAAATAAAAACTCGGGCTCCTTTGCGCTTTAACAGTCTTATCAAACAGCAGGTCAGTTTACGCACTATGAACAAATATCATGACACTACCATACATTACAAAATCACTTTGAATGATTTTTATGTGCGTGGTTCTGAACCTCATGGCGGAATGATGACTCATAATGACTTGGAGAGGACACCAACTGACAATAGATGGACGGACCTAATGACTCATCCCCCCAGACTTGACATTTCAAGAATCCGCGCTGCAAAATCCCCGAATCCCCGATTTCGTAGCGCAGACAGTTATAAATTAACGAAATGCGCTACGAAATGGCTGGTTATTGACACGCTACGAAAAAGCTAAAACATCATTGCGCTGCCAAATCAGCCAATCAAACTGCGCTGCGAAACTGCGAAAAGGACCAATGACGCAAACAAGATAAGATATGCCTTAAATAATCATGATGGAGGATGACTAACGGTTTTTGAAAATGATTCACATCAATACCTTTTTAAAACATGATCCCTAAGTAACACACATAGGACCATAACCATTTGACATTCATTTCTACCCATGAAATTTTGGACTCAACCTATATACATGTGACTGCAGTTCTCAGTGATAACACCGGGCTTCATTGCAATCGCAAGGCCTGAAGGCTTCCTTTGTATTTCGTTGAAAAAATGAAAATACATAAAAACCATTAAAATATTATGTATTTCATACTCATAACGTCGTCGGGTCTGGTTTATCGGGTCGCTCATATGTATGTGCATACGCCCCGCCTGTGGTATATTTCCAATGTGATGTGAGCAATGCGATAAATCGCAATCGCGCATCACTCACTCCCCGAGCCTTTATATAACATAACATATGCTCCTACCGATGCGACCCACTGATCTAATCATTGGCGATCACTGATCGGCGGTGTCTTGCGACCAACCATAAGTCCTCTGTGCTGGCTGATATGCGATTTGCTGCTTAAATCTGGGCTGTTGATTGACCAGATTTAACGGATGTTGTGCATTGACCAGTTTAAGCCTCCGATAAAGGTTTTTCATGGTTTTAGAGTGTTTTTAGCCTCGTGATAGTGTATTTCTGCCCTTCCAAGGGCTTTCCTCCTGTGACTATTTCGATTTTGAATGATCCTTACGAGGATTTTGAAGACATTTTGGCATGATTTTAAGCAACTTTGGAGACTCTAAAGGGCATACTTGGATCCATTTTTGGATCGTTTTCCCACAAGGCTAACAATTCCTGCGGCTGTGATTAATGCTTCATCTCTGAAATCAGATCCAAGGTCTTGCTACGTAGTTGCTACTGTCTTCTGCTTGCCTTTTCCTCCATACTTCTTCGATCTCTTTTTTGGGTGTTGTTTCCAATAGTGGTCATCATTGTGACCTTCCTTTTTGTAGTGATTGCAATAAGGTATTTCTCCTTCTTTGGCTGCTACTGTTTTCTTCTCCTTTCCTTTCCATTTCGCTTTAGATTTTCCGTTGGGAGGTTTGAACGGTGGTTTTCTGGAATGATCATCTCTTTCATTTTTGTCCCTATTCTCAATATGAATTGCCTTCACACTAGCTGAGTCAATAGTAGTTGGTTCAAAAACAATAATGAATGCCTAATGTAACTATGTAATGAGCCAATGTACTTAGTTACTACTTCAAGTGTATCAAGTGCAATACCCAAATTAAGTGCTTGCTTTCTAAACTCCTCTGTAAAACTCTAAACATCCTGACCTTTGCCTTGCCTTAAATACTGCCAATTCATTAAAGCTTTTTGCTTGTATCCCAAGGGATAAAATTGTTCCTTTAACGCAGAAATAAAATCAGGCCATGAGGAAAAGAGGTTACCCACATTCTTACTGCTCTGCAATTTGCTCTCCCACCAAACGAGAGCGGTGCTACTCAGCCGTAGAGAGGCCAGCTAAATCTTTGCCTCATCCTCCACGATCTGTTAAATCCTGCAGTAGACCTCAATCTGCCTAATCCAATTATTAAGCTTCTCTGCATTACTTTCACCATTAAACATGGGAAGATCAAATTTAACATCTAATTTAAAGAAAGGCTTCTTAGATGCATCCCTGGGATTTCTATTATTATGGTGGTGAGAGGAAGAAGAAATTTCACTCGTGGAAGGAGAAGGAGGGGGGTCTTCTCCACCATTTCCATTTGTTGAACCTTATTCTTCTAGGTTTCTCTCTTCTGCTTTCTCTAGCCTTAAAACCAACTTATTGACATTCTCTGCCATTGAATAGAAGGTCTTGCAGAAATTGCGCTCCTCTTCAAGATGAGCTTCATCTTCTGCAATGTCTCTCCTTCTATGCGCACGCCCCGCTTCGGGATCAAAAGGCTCTAATTACCATTTTCCTCTTCAGATTCTGTTTCTTATTAGCTTACAAACATGCAATTCACATCTAAAAAGACCTGCTCTAATACCACTTGATCCAGGATTCTTTTTCTTATAGATGTATGGAAAGAATCACATGTGAAAATTGCATCTTAACATAGAAATTTAATGTACACACAAGAAAGAAGAAGAAGAAACAAATAAAGCATAAAATAAGACACCAAGACTTGATAACAAAGTTCATCCAACTTGGACTACGTCTTCGGGCCCTGCTCGAACAATGGGGAGGACTTCATTCATCAAATGGCATGAAAAGAAGAGAATACAATCATCACTTACATAAAAGGAGTCTTATACCTCTATTCTGCAAAATGGCTAAGAAATGGAGAACTCAGATGGAGAAATGGATAGCACCATTGCATCCATGGCGTCGAGAGGGGCAGAAACCATATAAAATTTTCCCAATTCAAACAAAATGATCTCTCGCCCGTTCCTGCAAGCTCTGCCTCGAACTACGTGCCAAAGAATCCTCTCCCTCGTACTTTTCCATGCTCATCGGGTTTTATAATCATGGATTTTTTACCATCATGCTTAAATCAGGGATCAGCTTCGTTTATAATAGAATTCGTTTGCATAGAAGGATCGGCGGATGTAACAAAGACCTTAGAATAGCCTTTCTCTGTTAAAACAGACAATACATGGAAACATTGAAAATTTCGACCGAAAAGCTATAAATTCGGACGTCAAAATATATCAAATCGGTTCCACAAACCCATCGGGTCTGGTCCCCATATCGCAATCACATATTGCTTGTTCCATAGTCCTGTATATCAGGGATCCGCTGATCGCCTCGCCGATTGTCGATTGCTGATATCGGCGTATCACTCTCGGCCTTGTCGTCATATCACAATCACTGCGTCCTGGGGTTCTTCGCTGATTTGATTGTTGATATTGCCGTATTTCTATCGACCTTGTTGTCATATCACAATCACTACATCCTGAGGTTCTTCACCGATCGTCAATGCCGACGCTGATTGCAATCGCTAATCGCAGGTCTTAAGTCCCAATATTGGCCATCGCTTACCCTCGACTCTGATTAATCGGAGATCGTTGATCAAGGTTCCCGTCCGCCTACCTTAAGTCTACCCCTTTGGACCCTCCGATTGCGATTTTTCCTTTTAAAGGCTTAAAGCCATTTTTTAGGGAAAAAACCTCATTTTTCAGAGGAACAAGGTGTTATCACTCAGGTTGTTCCCTTTGACTCCCAAGGGAATACGGCCGAGGTAACCACAAACCAATCTTTGGACTGCAGGTCCTAGCCTACCTGCAATCAGAGAGGGCTCTCTCTTTATAATTTAACTTTGTTGATGATGATTTTAGGCTAGTTATTGAGTTCAAGGGGTTTTGTTTGAGTTTGGTGGGATGGATGAGGCTTCCAAGTAGAGAGGTAAGTATAGTGTGAGAGTTTCAAACCATTGGGCATGGAGTCAAGGATTAGGACTGCTGGTGTGTTTTCTTGGTCACAAGAAGAATATGGAGCAAGCTAGCTGCACATGAAACAATGATTCAAGCTAAAAGGATGGAATGAGGGCTAAGGAATGAGAAGCAATTAAGAATTTCTCATTCAGCTTAACAGAGGGAAGGTGAATGAGCTCTATCTAGGAGCAGTCAAGAATCCCTAGATAACTGTCAAACATGAGTGAATTAAGGGGAATATGAGCCAAAGAGAATTCATATTCATTACCAATTCAGATGAAAACATAAAGAAACAGCAGAAATTGAGCATAGAGTGCAGCCAAGCAAGTTCTAAGCTAATCTTTCTTTCTACTATTTAGATGGTGATATATGTATGATATAAACATATATGAATTTAAAACAGAGATAAGAAACACTTATTGAGTCATGTTGCAGCACAAGGATTCCATATTCATTCTTCAAAACATTAATAACATAGTAGACAGTCCGTCCTCCAAGCTTTTAGCAGTCTTTGATTAAAGAAAACATCTCAGATATACAGAGCGAGTCTCTCTTGGAGTGCATTAACCAACCAACCAACCCCCTAAATAGTGAATTAGGGTGGTTTTATAAGTAAAATATCTACAAGAATCATATCTCAGAAAGATCTCCTGTAATAAGTGTCTTTAACCTAACATATGCCTGACATAAATGCAAGAAAATATCTTCGAGCTGCGCTGGGGGAAGCTATATCAAAAAAGAGTTAATGTGTTTGTCTTTATGGCTCTGTGCTGATCACTTAGTCATAACTGTTCTTTGGGTTTTGATCCCCTGCTCTTGAGTGGTTCTGAGGTGCATTAACTGTGATTTGAGAGTTTTGAAATAGCTTCATCGCTTTCTTTGACTTTGCTTGGGGCCTTCAATGTTCTCTTGCTTTGGAAATATGGATTTCTACCAAAAACACTAACTGATAGTCTTCGCCGCTTCCTCTGATACACTTTCACTGAACCTGGGCTCTTTAATGTCTTCTGAATGCTTTAAACTGTCCCATCGACATTTTATGGTTGTTGTTCGGCCCTCTGTTGCCTTTGAACTGTCTTTGCCCTTTTTCCGAAGCTATGTGAAGAAATTCCTATGAATTTGCGAATTTCAGGCCCGCTGGTAGCCGCGCCATGAGAGGGCTTCCATTTTGGCCTATTTCCCTTAGCGATGTGCGATTAGCGCTAAGCGTTAATCACGCATCAAAAACTACCTCAGCTTTTCATTCTGAGCATCCGTTGTGCAGATTTCGCGCTTCGCCCTTTTTGACGATGACGTCAGCGGTGGGTCCCAGTACAGCGGTGACGTGGCAGGGTGACATCAGCAGTATGGTCGGGTGACGTGGTGGTACGGTAGGGTGATGACGTGGCAGTACGGTGGGAGCGACGTGGCAATGACGTGGCAAGGACATGGTGGCAGGAGGCCGACACAGGATGATGATGTCATGATGATGTGGTGCTGACATAGGAGGGCGGAAGGCAGTATCCGGTTTTCCCCGCACCACCTTTCTGCACAGGCGGTATTGGGAGAGGGGCCTCCGAACACACCGGGAGGCTGACACATGGCGGGGGTACGACAAGGAAACCGCCCATCCCCCGGATGTTAACCTCCGGCAGATCAGGGCGCAGGAATCACCGCCCACCATTGATCTCGGGCGCTGTCCATCGGACGGCTGGTGGTAAAGGTGAGGTGATAGGGGGTTAGGTTATTGGCCTAACCAGAGGTTTAGACCAATCCCAGGGTTATGACACAGATGGGATCATAATAGTCCCAGGTGGACTACTATATCCCAGAACTATATGTACATAGCTATAGTGCTATAGGGTGGGATATATAATATTTTTTGGGTTTTATATAGTTTTTTGTAAAATAGGGGGTAGGGAAATGATCTAGGGAGCTAGATAGTAGAGTTAGGAGTTAATATGAATTGGTGAGGTGAAGTGTAGGGGAGAGGCTAAGTTTGTGAGCTGAAACTTAGACATAGGAAGTGAATGGACTGTGGAGACTGTTAGTGTCGGTCTTGAGCCCTCCATCAGTGATCAATAACTCTTTGCATATGCAGTTATAGGTGTCTCATCAGTGTCAGTTTTGCATCCCACTAGGCATGCCATAACACTGAATGGAGGAGCTGGTCTTTGTTCCCTTCTTGGCTTTGCTGGATCAGGTCATACAACAATGTAATTGAGTCATGCTTGTTCTTATTTTTTGTCTTGAGATCCCATGGTCTTAGGTCTAGGGTTTTGAGTCAAAATCATTTCAAGGTAATGAGTCATGGTCAGTAAGTGCCCAGCAAGCCGGAAGGAATTTTGTACATATGTTTCATTATCATTTTCTTCAGCTACAGCTCACTTTATGCCTTGGATTTAAAAAACCCTGTTTTTAAATCCAAGGTCATGAGGAATTTGTAAAAATAAAGAAATTTTCAAAAATTTGTAAAAGTGCCGGAAACAACCCTGGTTCCTTCACTACAGTCCATCAGGCGGTCAACCTGCAAAAAGAACGGAGTCAAACGCATCAAAAGAGCTCATTTCAGGACAAAAAGACTCTAAACAGTGTTAAAAAGAAAAGCAAGTTGAAAACATTAGAAAGTGGGTTCTAAAGTTAAATTTTTTTAAAATGACCCTATAAAAGCTAATTTCCCTCTTTAGTCACTCTTATTGTGCAATTGAAAGTGAAAATTTCATGCTAGAGGCAAAGAAGGCGATTTCGTGGCAATTTTCTGCAAATCCAGCGCTTGGGAAGGTGCGCGACCACCTGGGTGGTGCGCGACCATTCCACGAGCATTTCCCTGTGTAAATTTACACAGGCGCGACCATTCCAGTGGTGCGCGACCATTCCAGGGTGGTGCGCGACCATTTGGTCCGCTTGCACAGAAAACTCACTGAAATTCATCCAAACTCCAAATTTCTCCAAATTTGCTTGCGGTTTCTTCAAGGTAGGTCTCCCAAACAACTTTTATGACGGTGCCATGGATTCAATGATTGGTTTGTGTTCAAATATCATGCAAGAGATTAATGAAAAATAGGTTAAGTGACTTGATGTCTTTGCAAGCTTATGTTAGGTTGTATTGTTTGTTTTTCAAGGTAATTTTTCCTTTATTCCCTTCCATTAGTTTCCCATTATAAATTCACATGTGTTAGAGTGTCATTTTCATTGATCTCATTTGCAAATTAATGCTAGACCCCATCCCAATTTCCTAAAAACCCTAATCCCCATCAAAACCCTATCCAAACCCTAATTTCTCCCATGCATCCTACTCAAACCCTAACACTTTGTCACACAGCAAATTCATGTATAAAAAACACAGCAAAATGAAAAAGAAACATTGTGAAAAGAAAAAGGAATATGATGGCAAGTGCATGCATATGAATATCACAAAAAACAGAGTAATATCACTATGCATAGCCTAGACAAGACAAGAGCAAAAGAGACATATTGCTGTGTAAAAGTCAGAGGCAAGGTAACTAGGTGGCTGTCATGACAAAGTTAACAATATACAGCTGTACATGTTGTCAAAATGAACATTTTGCTGTCGTACGGTTTGCATAAGAACATGGTATATTTCCCTAACCTCAAACTCTGTTTTTCTTACCCTTCCCTTCATTAAAACCCTAATTCAATTGCTTATCCTTTCCCTAAAAATCCCAGTGCAATTGAAATCCCTCTTCCCTTTTGTCAAAATGTAAATGAAGCTTTATTTCCCCTATGACAAAAGCATTCATGAAGCTGCAAGTATTGTTTAAAGACCTGCTGTTATAGAGTATGGTTGGCAAAGGATTGTTAATGTATTTCCTAGTCCCAAAACCTAATTTCCTTTCTCCATCTATCTCCCTAAATTCCTTTCATGCCATTCATCTCTTTTCCCTTTCAAAATCTGTCATATAAACCCTTCCCCTCCCCTATGATCAATACAAGCAAAACCCCTTTTTCCCTTAGCATCCAAAGTCATTTTAAAAATGTTGGAAAAACAGAGTAAAGTACATTCAAAGACAAAATTAAAAGAGCAGCCTGTTGATTGTTCATTATTGATGTTACCTTATATCCCTATGATCAATGCTCTCATTCCCTCCATCATGAAAATTTATATTGTCCTTTCCCTTGGTGATCATAACACATTTTCCCTAATAAAGTATTGATTTGCAAATGATGAAAGATAGAATGACATGTTTAACATTGTGTGATTGTTTCCTTCAAAATTCCCTGGTGTTTATATATACTTTTTCCCTTTCCTTATGTAAATTCCCCCCCCTAACATGTCCCTCATGATTTTTCCCCTTGAAAACAGCATACTTCACAGCATTTTGCAGGCAGGGCAGCAGTCATCTTGACTTATTTATTCCACCTTGCTCAATAACACCATGTCAACCACTGAGACTAATGAGCAAGGTGATGACCGATCTTCATCCACTGAGATTGAGACACAGGAGGCCTTGTAGGGGAGGCAAAGGTGGTCACCACAAGAGAGAAGAGCCCACATCATTGACAGAGTTGCAGGCTTGCCCATTGGCAGTGGCTTGTTTTCAGCATATGGCTTGTTATCAGTTTTGCGAGAGGCTGTCACACATTTAGCATCACAGAGAGTTGGCCCGGTTGTTTGTCCTACATCTCCATGACGGGCAGATCACCCTTGCAGGGGTGAATTTTGTGTTTTCTCCAGAGGCTATTTCACAGGCTACCGGGATACCAAATGTGGGTGAGGTGTGGCCAAAGCGCAAGTGGCTGGATTTGGTATACTTTGAGCCATATGTCAGGCCAACATACATACACAACTTGTCAGGGAACTTTCCTATCAAGTTCCTCCGAGCAGAGTATGTAGATATCATGAGACTCATTATGCACTACTTCACATGCGAGGGGAGATTCTCACGGGTAGGTCCTGGTCATATCCGCATGCTAATGCACTTCACCAGAGTGAGGATGATGAACATCTCAGCATACTTATTTCACGACACTCAGAGGATGGTCTCTATCTTTCATAGACAGACCCTAGTACAACAACTTTGGAGCCTATGCCATCATGGTCTTATCCAGCTAGTAGTTTCCCATCAGCTGAGCCAGCAGGGCATTCCTTGGGCAGATTTTATCTCCCGAGAGTTTTTTACACAGCCACATCCAGAGCCAGAGGCAGTTCACGAGGAGGGAGGGCCATCACATCAGCCCGAGGATAGTATTCCGAGACATATGGCTTCTTCTCCTCGGGTCACTTATCAGAGAGGTCATAGGACCTTATTTGCAGCAGCTCGACGAGTACTTTCTCCACAGCAGGTGGAAGGGGTCTCGTCATCTTCTTCAGATCAGCGAGTGTTATCTCCACACCAGGTGGAAGGGGCCTCGCATCCTTCAGTAGCAGAGGCAGTACGAGAGGGCAAGCAGCCCATGGTTGAGGATGAGGCAGTTGGCGAGGCACATCCTGATTTCACTGATCTTGATGCTCATTCTCCTTCCTCTTCAGATTTCTATGAGCTCATCCGGCGGAGAGATGAGGAGAACCTTGTGTTGCAGCGGAAGCTTGAGATGGCTCAGTGGACCATCACTTATTTAGAGCAGCGCAACCAACAGCTAGAGACGGAGAAAGAGCTGGATGAACTATGGAGAATCCGCGGTAACAGAGGCTTAAACCGCAGGAGGCCCGGGGACCCATTGCCCGCTGATAGGGAGTCATTGCTCATCCAAGCAGATTATTCGTTTGGAGAGATTGTTGGAGAAGGAAAACCATGACAAAGAGCTGCTCCGAAACATGAGGACACATTACTGGGCCAGATTACATGTTTGCAAAGCAAGAATGAAAATTCTCCAACGAAAGCTGTCAGAGGCCCGGAAGAAGAAGAAAAGGACAAATCCACTCCGCATCTTGGCTGAGGCATCCCTCACTCATCATGGTACTGATCAGCCTTGATCTAGCATCAAAATCTGAAAATTTTGAGAATTTTGGAGCATTTTGCAAATTTTTGGTAAAATTACAGGTTTTTGCCCGTGGAATGGTCTCACCCCGGGTGAGACCATTCTGGAGGATTGCTCGGAATTTTGAAAACTTGGCATTTTTGGAAAGGGCATGAAAAGAGAAAAATTACCAATACTTGGGAGAAACCTGATTTTGAGATTTGAGCCTCCAAAGGCTCAAAATACATCAAAAAAATGACTTTCTTCCCACTTTTTGAGTTACAGAACGTGACCTTGGGAGAATTGACTTTTGAGGGGTCAAATCAACTCCAAATCCAGAAATTCCACTTGGGATGGAAATTAGACAGATCAAGCTTTCCAATGAGCCATCTTGCACCTGATTTGGATCAGTGGAACCCACTCAAAAGTAGCTGCAAAGGGGCGCGACCATTTGAACAAGGGGCGCGACCATTCGAGCCAGCTTTGCCAGAATTGACCTTTTTTGTCAAAAAACACTGTTTTGACTATGGTTGACCATTTTTACTTGTAGATGATGGATAAATGTGATATTTTCATGGCATTTTGATAGATTTTATCTCTCTTTACCCTTCTAGAAGCTTCCATGATGTAAAAAGTGAAAAATTAATGCATGGATGAGTTAGCTAAGTAATAGAGGCAGGTTGTTTGGCTGCCTATTTTCTAGTTCTTAGTTTAGAATTAGTTCAAACTGCTCCTAGGAAGCTGAGCTCGACCCCTAGAGGTGGGGAAAGGAGTTAGATGGTCTAGATGGTCTATATTATGCTCTCTCCTTCTCATTTTCATGGTTGGACTCTTGTGGAAGAAAGCTTTCATTGTATATTGTACATCTATCTCTGCAATTTAAGGAAAAGGAAGGCCAGGGTTTTGCAGACATCATTGTGGATTCTTGTGGATTGTTGTGTTGATGGTGTGTTCTCGACATGTTCTTGTAAGTTTTGTTTATGTATTCCACATCTCTCTTTTGCTTCTAATTGGACAGATGAAGTGGTAAAGTTTGAATTCATGCTTTGACATGCTCAGCTTTTTAGTTTGTTCAATATTTATGTTTTCTACTGTCTAGAGAGGATTCAAATTGGTTGGTTGCCCTCTTTAGCTCCTCCTCTATCATTCCTGATCATCCACCTCAGATTAAGGCATCAGCACTCACTCCTACCTTGCCCCTAAGATCACCCTGCAAAAACTGTGCTCATTCCCCGCACCCTGAATTGCACTTCCACCAATTGCCACCAAAAACCCCAAAAATAATTAAATCAACCCCCTTATCAATTTACTAGCCTAAAATCTTTGTTATTAATTGGTCAGCCTAATCATATTGAAAGATCTATCGAATCTGACCCGAGAGAGCCTTCTCATACCTCGTAGGGCTAGCTACGAGGTGAAATGGTTTGATGTAGCCTTGAGAGTTTGTCTATCTCAGCCTAGGTGAATTCCAAGCGCTAACATAGTGGCGACCATACTGGGGAGAACAAATTGATTGTTTGCTTATTGGTGTGTTTAATTCATAAGCTTAGACGGAGTCTGAAGGTACGCCAGGTAGCCTTCGAAAACGCTCTTGTTTTACATCAGCGTTAGTAGATAAACGCTCCTTCGGTCGACCTCCGTGAGCTTGTGGATTAAACACTTCATCTGCAATTTACCCCAGTACATGTATCAAGTTCAGATCTGATTGTTGATGGTGAACAACGATCAGACACTTGAAAGGCTGAAATCATTCACCTGGCGACTCCTTTCACTGAAGAATCCAGCAATCAGTGCTTCATGGTGACTTCACTGCAGAGAGATCAGTAGCTTTGAGATTTCTCGAGATGGATCAGATTGCAAGAAGATATGCTCCCTTGAGCCGAGATCACATTCCAGGTTTTCCGAATAAAATTCCGAAGGTAGATTGGTCAAGGAATTTGCCTACATTTAATGATGATGGTAAGAAGGATGCTGCTTTACATCTAGTTAGATTTCATATGCATATTCGCAAATTCAAGATCAATTTTCCTGAAGATTGCTTGATGAAGATATTTTTGGCCACTCTGGAAGGTGAAGCCCAATCATGGTATGAAAGTTTGCCGCCTGCTTGTATTTATTGTTTAAAGGATTTTCATGCCTTGTTCATTGAAAGATATCAAGCATCGTATCCATCATTAAAATTGGTTCATGATTGTTGCAAGCATGCATATAGTTTTATCGAAAGCCTTGAGAAGTTTTATGAAGATGATAATTTCATGGATGAAGAGATCATGGAAGCATTGTATGAAAATCCGTTTCAGCAGCACATAGAGATCTTAGAGGATACTTGTCAGGATGATCAGGACATTTTGCAGCAGAATCAAGATCAGCAGGCTAAAGATGGTCATATGGTGGAAGAGAATGAAAGAGAAGAGCTTGTTTCAGATCTGCCCACGGAAGAGGACAGCATGCATGAAAGTCAAGTTTCAAGTTCAGAAAGTGACAAATTCAAGTCAGCGATTTCAAATCTAGATTCAGATCGCGATGAGGAAGACAACCTTGTTCTAAATCCCATAAAGGAGAGCTCTGCTGTTGAGATCATCTGGTATGAAGAAGACAAAGTTATTGACCAGAGCCTTCGTGAGGAGGTAATTCAGCTAGCTCATGAACAGCAAGATGAGATCTTCATTCAAGTAAGTGAAAAACCCTCTTTCAATCATAATTTGGATAATTTGATTGCCATGTCATATGAAGACAAGACTTGTTTGAGCAAAAGGAAACAAAAAGTCTTATCTCCTTTGTCTGAAGAGGAGATAGATCAACTCTTGAAAGGTCATGCTACAACCCAAGCTAAAGCAGATTTACAGTGCACACATGGTCATGAAAGTGTTGGTGAAACTTCTTCCTCTTTTGAAAATGATGACAGTCTTGTAATTAGTTTTATAGATCAGCAAACAAATAATGTTTTCCTTCACAAAGATGATAAGGCTGTCATGTTTGAGGACCTTGAAGATTGTTTGTTATTTAAGAATGACCTAGATCATGAAGTAGAGGAATATATGCCTGAAATTCTCACGGTCAAGGAATGTACAGCCAACACTCATATGGCAGAAGCTTATACCTCTTTGTGCCTTCCTATCAATCAGCAACCCACTGTTTTTTCAGATCAGAATGAAGCAAGTACTTATATTTTTGCAGCTGGATCTCCAAACAAGATAGTGCTTCAGGATTATCAAGATCCCCTTGGCATTCTTCTGCAAGCACTAGAGAAGATAAATGTTGCCTGGTTCTTTATCATAAGTTTTGGTTTCAGTGGTTATTTTTTGTTGCCTACAGGTTCACCGTTCCGCCTGCTCGAGATAAGCGGGAGCAGAAAAGTGGTATGTAGCCATCTGCTGGATTGGTTACATTGGAAAGCTCATTATACATGATTGTACATATTTCATTAGTATGCAGGTGGTTGTCATCATGATTCCAGATCTTGATGGACTGCTGCCCTTCAATAAGCTTTGTAAGTTCTTGTTTTAGTTAAGTCAGTCATGAGTCATTTGTGTTTGGTCTGTTGAGTCAGTTTTTTCAAGTTATTTCAGTTTTCCGTCGAGTTGTTTGAGTCAAAGTCCTTTCAAAGTTTTCAGTTTATAGTCAAGTCAAATAAAGTCTTTTTGAGTTGGTTATTTTTTCTATTAGTTGACTCCATTGCCCAATGAATAAAGCACTGGTCTGCTCTCCCAAGAGGTCTGAGGTTCTTGGCACCTCCAAGGAGCTGCCATCCCCATTGGAGCCAATGTTAGTGTCGGTCTTGAGCCCTCCATCAGTGATCAATAACTCTTTGCATATGCAGTTATAGGTGTCTCATCAGTGTCAGTTTTGCATCCCACTAGGCATGCCATAACACTGAATGGAGGAGCTGGTCTTTGTTCCCTTCTTGGCTTTGCTGGATCAGGTCATACAACAATGTAATTGAGTCATGCTTGTTCTTATTTTTTGTCTTGAGATCCCATGGTCTTAGGTCTAGGGTTTTGAGTCAAAATCATTTCAAGGTAATGAGTCATGGTTAGTAAGTGCCCAGCAAGCCGGAAGGAATTTTGTACATATGTTTCATTATCATTTTCTTCAGCTACAACTCACTTTATGCCTTGGATTTAAAAAACCCTGTTTTTAAATCCAAGGTCATGAGGAATTTGTAAAAATAAAGAAATTTTCAAAAATTTGTAAAAGTGCCGGCAACAACCCTGGTTCCTTCACTACAGTCCATCAGGCGGTCAACCTGCAAAAAGAACGGAGTCAAACGCATCAAAAGAGCTCATTTCAGGACAAAAAGACTCTAAACAGTGTTAAAAAGAAAAGCAAGTTGAAAACATTAGAAAGTGGGTTCTAAAGTTAAATTTTTTTAAAATGACCCTATAAAAGCTAATTTCCCTCTTTAGTCACTCTTATTGTGCAATTGAAAGTGAAAATTTCGTGCTAGAGGCAAAGAAGGCGATTTCGTGGCAATTTTCTGCAAATCCAACGCTTGGGAAGGTGCGCGACCATTCCACGAGCATTTCCCTGTGTAAATTTACACAGGCGCGACCATTCCAGTGGTGCGCGACCATTCCAGGGTGGTGCGCGACCATTTGGTCCGCCTGCACAGAAAACTCACCGAAATTCATCCAAACTCCAAATTTCTCCAAATTTGCTTGCGGTTTCTTCAAGGTAGGCCTCCCAAACAACTTTTATGACGGTGCCATGGATTCAATGATTGGTTTGTGTTCAAATATCATGCAAGAGATTAATGAAAAATAGGTTAAGTGACTTGATGTCTTTGCAAGCTTATGTTAGGTTGTATTGTTTGTTTTTCAAGGTAATTTTTCCTTTATTCCCTTCCATTAGTTTCCCATTATAAATTCACATGTGTTAGAGTGTCATTTTCATTGATCTCATTTGCAAATTAATGCTAGACCCCATCCCAATTTCCTAAAAACCCTAATCCCCATCAAAACCCTATCCAAACCCTAATTTCTCCCATGCATCCTACTCAAACCCTAACACTTTGTCACACAGCAAATTCATGTATAAAAAACACAGCAAAATGAAAAAGAAACATTGTGAAAAGAAAAAGGAATATGATGGCAAGTGCATGCATATGAATATCACAAAAAACAGAGTAATATCACTATGCATAGCCTAGACAAGACAAGAGCAAAAGAGACATATTGTTGTGTAAAAGTCAGAGGCAAGGTAACTAGGTGGCTGTCATGACAAAGTTAACAATATACAGCTGTACATGTTGTCAAAATGAACATTTTGCTGTCGTAGGGTTTGCATAAGAACATGGTATATTTCCCTAACCTCAAACTCTGTTTTTCTTACCCTTCCCTTCATTAAAACCCTAATTCAATTGCTTATCCTTTCCCTAAAAATCCCAGTGCAATTGAAATCCCTCTTCCCTTTTGTCAACATGTAAATGAAGCTTTATTTCCCCTATGACAAAAGCATTCATGAAGCTGCAAGTATTGTTTAAAGACCTGCTGTTATAGAGTATGGTTGGCAAAGGATTGTTAATGTATTTCCTAGTCCCAAAACCTAATTTCCTTTCTCCATCTATCTCCCTAAATCCCTTTCATGCCATTCATCTCTTTTCCCTTTCAAAATCTGTCATATAAACCCTTCCCCTCCCCAATGATCAATACAAGCAAAACCCCTTTTTCCCTTAGCATCCAAAGTCATTTTAAAAATGTTGGAAAAACAGAGTAAAGTACATTCTAAGACAAAATTAAAAGAGCAGCCTGTTGATTGTTCATTATTGATGTTACCTTATATCCCTATGATCAATGCTCTCATTCCCTCCATCATGAAAATTTATATTGTCCTTTCCCTTGGTGATCATAACACATTTTCCCTAATAAAGTATTGATTTGCAAATGATGAAAGATAGAATGACATGTTTAACATTGTGTGATTGTTTCCTTCAAAATTCCCTGTTGTTTATATATATTTTTTCCCTTTCCTTATGTAAATTCCCCCCCCTAACATGTCCCTCATGATTTTTCCCCTTGAAAACAGCATACTTCACAGCATTTTGCAGGCAGGGCAGCAGTCATCTTGACTTATTTATTCCACCTTGCTCAATAACACCATGTCAACCACTGAGACTAATGAGCAAGGTGATGACCGATCTTCATCCACTGAGATTGAGACACAGGAGGCCTCGTAGGGGAGGCAAAGGTGGTCACCACAGGAGAGAAGAGCCCACATCATTGACAGAGTTGCAGGCTTGCCCATTGGCAGTGGCTTGTTTTCAGCATATGGCTTGTTATCAGTTTTGCGAGAGGCTGTCACACATTCAGCATCACAGAGAGTTGGCCCGGTTGTTTGTCCTACATCTCCATGACGGGCAGATCACCCTTGCAGGGGTGAATTTTGTGTTTTCTCCAGAGGCTATTTCACAGGCTACCGGGATACCAAATGTGGGTGAGGTGTGGCCAAAGCGCAAGTGGCTGGATTTGGTATACTTTGAGCCATATGTCAGGCCAACATACATACACAACTTGTCAGGGAACTTTCCTATCAAGTTCCTCCGAGCAGAGTATGTAGATATCATGAGACTCATTATGCACTACTTCACATGCGAGGGGAGATTCTCACGGGTAGGTCCTGGTCATATCCGCATGCTAATGCACTTCACCAGAGTGAGGATGATGAACATCTCAGCATACTTATTTCATGACACTCAGAGGATGGTCTCTATCTTTCAGAGACAGACCCTAGTACAGCAACTTCGGAGCCTATGCCATCATGGTCTTATCCAGCTAGTAGTTTCCCATCAGCTGAGCCAGCAGGGCATTCCTTGGGCAGATTTTATCTCCCGAGAGTTTTTTACACAACCACATCCAGAGCCAGAGGCAGTTCACGAGGAGGGAGGGCCATCACATCAGCCCGAGGATAGTATTTTGAGACATATGGCTTCTTCTCCTCGGGTCACTTATCAAAGAGGTCATAGGACCTTATTTGCAGCAGCTCGACGAGTACTTTCTCCACAGCAGGTGGAAGGGGTCTCGTCATCTTCTTCAGATCAGCGAGTGTTATCTCCACACCAGGTGGAAGGGGCCTCGCATCCTTCAGTAGCAGAGGCAGTACGAGAGGGCAAGCAGCCCATGGTTGAGGATGAGGCAGTTGGTGAGGCACATCCTGATTTCACTGATCTTGATGCTCATTCTCCTTCCTCTTCAGATTTCTATGAGCTCATCCGGCGGAGAGATGAGGAGAACCTTGTGTTGCAGTGGAAGCTTGAGATGGCTCAGTGGACCATCACTTATTTAGAGCAGCGCAACCAACAGTTAGAGACGGAGAAAGAGCTGGATGAACTATGGAGAATCCGCGGTAACAGAGGCTTAAACCGCAGGAGGCCCGGGAACCCATTGCCCGCTGATAGGGAGTCATTGCTCATCCAAGCAGATTATTCGTTTGGAGAGATTGTTGGAGAAGGCAAACCATGACAAAGAGCTGCTCCGAAACATGAGGACACATTACTGGGCCAGATTACATGTTTGCAAAGCAAGAATGAAAATTCTCCAACGAAAGCTGTCAGAGGCCCGGAAGAAGAAGAAAAGGACAAATCCACTCCGCATCTTGGCTGAGGCATCCCTCACTCATCATGGTACTGATCAGCCTTGATCTAGCATCAAAATCTGTAAATTTTGAGAATTTTGGAGCATTTTGCAAATTTTTGGTAAAATTACAGGTTTTTGCCCGTGGAATGGTCTCACCCCGGGTGAGACCATTCTAGAGGATTGCTCGGAATTTTGAAAACTTGGCATTTTTGGAAAGGGCATGCAAAGAGAAAAATTACAAATACTTGGGAGAAGCCTGATTTTGAGATTTGAGCCTCCAAAGGCTCAAAATACATCAAAAAAATGACTTTCTGCCCACTTTTTGAGTTACAGAAAGTGACCTTGGGAGAATTGACTTTTGAGGGGTCAAATCAACTCCAAATCCAGAAATTCCACTTGGGATGGAAAGTAGACAGACCAAGCTTTCCAATGAGCCATCTTGCACCTGATTTGGATCAGTGGAACCCACTCAAAAGTAGCTGCAAAGGGGCGTGACCATTTGAACAGGGGGCGCGACCATTCGAGCCAGCTTTGCCAGAATTGACCTTTTTTGTCAAAAAACACTGTTTTGACTATGGTTGACCATTTTTACTTGTAGATGATGGATAAATGTGATATTTTCATGGCATTTTGATAGATTTTATCTCTCTTTACCCTTCTAGAAGCTTCCATGATGTAAAAAGTGAAAAATTAATGCATGGATGAGTTAGCTAAGTAATAGAGGCAGGTTGTTTGGCTGCCTATTTTCTAGTTCTTAGTTTAGAATTAGTTCAAACTGCTCCTAGGAAGCTGAGCTCGACCCCTAGAGGTGGGGAAAGGAGTTAGATGGTCTAGATGGTCTATATTATGCTCTCTCCTTCTCATTTTCATGGTTGGACTCTTGTGGAAGAAAGCTTTCATTGTATATTGTACATCTATCTCTGCAATTTAAGGAAAAGGAAGGCCAGGGTTTTGCAGACATCATTGTGGATTCTTGTGGATTGTTGTGTTGATGGTGTGTTCTCTACATGTTCTTGTAAGTTTTGTTTATGTATTCCACATCTCTCTTTTGCTTCTAATTGGACAGATGAAGTGGTAAAGTTTGAATTCATGCTTTGACATGCTCAGCTTTTTAGTTTGTTCAATATTTATGTTTTCTACTGTCTAGAGAGGATTCAAATTGGTTGTTTGCCCTCTTTAGCTCCTCCTCTATCATTCCTGATCATCCACCTCAGATTAAGGCATCAGCACTCACTCCTACCTTGCCCCTAAGATCACCCTACAAAAACTGTGCTCATTCCCCGCACCCTGAATTGCACTTCCACCAATTGCCACCAAAAACCCCAAAAATCATTAAATCAACCCCCTTATCAATTTACTAGCCTAAAATCTTTATTATTAATTGGTCAGCCTAATCATATTGAAAGATCTATCGAATCTGACCCGAGAGAGCCTTCTCATACCTCGTAGGGCTAGCTACGAGGTGAAATGGTTTGATGTAGCCTTGAGAGTTTGTCTATCTCAGCCTAGGTGAATTCCAAGCGCTAACAGAGACATGATTTTACACAAGAAATGTGGCTTCTTTTCACTGAAGAAAGTCAAAGCTTGACTTGGTGCTTTACAAAAATGAAGTGATAACAGGACTGGTTGGGCAGATCCCAAGGTCCTCAAGGGGATGTTAGTGAGTGATTTGGGGAATGAGAAGAAGGGGGAGTTAGACATGCCTCGCTTGAGCTCCTCCAAAGGGGAATTGCCTTGCACTTGTGATCTGAATAGATATAACACTTGAAAACATGAAATGGATCACACAGCTTGATTCTGCAACCACAAAACTACTTACCCAGCCTACTTACCTAGCATTTTTTCTTCTTTTTGCATGGGTGCACTTGGACTTGCAGACCCTGATTATCCTTTTTTCTTTTTGCTGTCCTCCTATCTAAATCTACACTTATTTCTTCCAAGGGCCTAGATTAAGCAGTTAGGCTCCTTTGTTTCTCTACCTACCTACAAATCTGCCAAGATTAAACTATTTGGATAGATTTTCATTCTCTACATTCTAGAACAAGAAATTGAAACCTAGGGAAGCCAAGATTAAGCTGTTTGGCCTTCCCTTAATAGAAAATTATTCAAAAAGGAATAACTTATCAAAATTGGAATAGAGCAGTGACATTTAGACTGGCACACTTTCATGGCCTTTTCTTTGGCCTCTTTTGGAAATATGGAGCATTGCAGCATGAAAAGTATGACATATTTGGCACTTTCAACTGTCAATCATGAAAGATGAACACCTATTGCAACAGGAGGCTAACAGTGGCTCCACTTGGGGATGGCTTTTCCTTGTGAAAAGCCAAGAAAAACAGGTCAGACTACCTTGATCTTCTATTGTTGCTGTAGACTGAAGCTTCCCTTGTGCTGGCTGTCAAATAATTGAAACTTTGAAACCTGAACACAGCATTCTCAACAACTGAATTTTTATAGCATAGCAGCATCGCCTGCTTTATTCTGCATGCTCTATTATTACATTCACCTGTGCTTGAGAACCTGCCTTTGAAATAAACACAACATAGGGGAACAAAACTGGAGCACTTTCCTTGATTGTGTCTTGGAAAAGGGTGCTGATGTAAACTGAAAATCCTCTTTTCTTTTAATACGATTGTCGGAAAGCACTGCCTACTCTTTTGTTGTGATTGATGAAATGACAGAGATCTGGATGGAGGACTTGCTTTGGTTCTGCCTTTAGAAAAACTCTGTTACACTGTTCCATTATTCGGCCTGCTAAAAAAACAAAGTGTTGAAAACACAAGTATTTATGTACAAATATAATACAGCTGCGTTGTGTTCAACAACAGGGATCATAATAATGTTTTAGCATTCGGCCATTGACAGGGCCTTCTTCAGTTATGTCGTCCTCTACAGATTTGAGGAAATATGTGTTATTGCCCTGCACAGCGCTGATAACAAATGGACCTTTCCATAAAAAATCAAATTTTGCATGCTTTCCCTTGTCTTCTCTTCGTGAGTCCCACCTTAACACTTTATCGCCAATAAAGAAATCCTCGGCCTTAACTCTCTTATCAAACATCTTTTTGAGCTTCTCTTGCAAAATTTGAGCTCTGTTATAGACCTGTTCTCTTGTTTGCTGAAGATGAATGGTCTGGTTTATTCTTCTTTGAATATCATTTGGTTCTGCTTGGATCTCTTGTAACAGCTTGATGATAGGAATGCCCAAGGAAGATGGAAATCTGGCCTCCATGCCATACACCAGCTCATAAGGGCTCATCCTAATGGATTTCTTTGTTGAAAGTCTGTCTGCCCATAGGGCATTTGTGAGCTTTCTATGCCAGTTCTTTTTGTTTTCCTCTAGCACTTTCTTTATGATGTTGATGAGGCTTTTGTTGGATGATTCGGCCAAGCCATTACCTTGAGGGTAATAGGCTGTGGAGTGGCCCAAGGTAATGTGAAATTTATGGCAAAAATTGATCATCTTTTTGGATTGTTGGTAGTGGCGTTATCAATAATGATCTTCTCAGGGCAGCTAAATCTAGATAGGATGTTGGTCTCAAGGAATTGGATAATGATGGATTCATTGGCCTGTCTACATGCGATGGCTTCAATCCACTTAGTGAAATAGTCGGTGGCTGTTAGAATCCACTTATGCTGGCCTGAGGAAGAGGGGTGGATTTCTCCAATGAAGTCAAGACCCCATTGTTGAAAAGGCTTTTCGGTTGAGATGGGCTTAAGAGGCAGAGGTAACAGCTTTCTTTTGCCCTCAAAGATTTGGCATTTATGACATGAGATAGCAAATTTCTTTACATTTGCAAACAGAGAGGGCCAATAGAAACTAGCCCTTAAAATTTTATCCAGAGTGGACTTCCAATATAGTTGTCCTCCACAGTCCCCTGCATGGAATTCTTTCATGACATTGTTAGTTTCATTCATGGTTAAACAATTAAGCAGTATGCCTTCATGATTTTTCCAAAATAAAGCATCATCTATGACACAAAACTTTGAAGCTTTCATCTTTAAAAATATTTTCTTGGTTCTGGACAATCCTGGGGGAGCAAACAGGTTTAACAATACAAAGCATATATCAGCATACCATGGGGATTGCAAAAAGGTTTCACTAATATGTGGAGTCGCCAGCTCATGTTCATTGTCCAGTTGGTTAATGTCTAAGGCTTGAAAGTTTGTTTCAGACATCAGTTTGGCTAAACCTTGTCCCTTTATGAGCTTGGTTGGTTTTATTTCTATATCATACTCAAGGATGTTAGCAATCCACTTGCCTCTTTTTCCTTCTAGCCCCTCTTGGGTTAATATGTCTTTTACAACAGCATTTGGGACATAGGCAATCACATGTGAATATAAAATGTAAACTCGGAAATCTTTGATTGCTTTAACAAGGGCATAGGCCTGCTTCTCCATGATTTGGTACTTCAAAGGGGCATCTCTTAAGGCTCGGCTGAAAAATGCAATTGGCTTTTCAGCTCCTTGATCATCCTTTTGCAAAAGGACAGCAGCTATGGTGTGCTCAGATGCAAATGAGAATATGATGAAGTCCCTATCAAATTGTGGACTTGTGAGGACTGGGGCTTGGGTTAAGGCAGTTTTGATACTCTCAAAGGCTTGCTTGGTTTCAAGAGACCATTTTATCTTGGCATCCTTTTTTAACATGTTGCTTAACAGTCTTATCAGCTCGGCTAGATTTGGGATAAATCTCCTTAGGAAATTGATCTTTCCAAGGAATGCTTGCAACTCTTTTATGTTTCTTGGATATGGGATTTGCAAAATGGCTTGGATCCTTTCCAGATCTATTCTAATACCATCTTTTGATATGATATGGCCTAGTAATTTACCTTCTTCAAGGCCAAAGAGAGACTTCTTGGGGTTCAAGGAAATGCCATATTTCCTACATGTCATGAATATTTGCCTCAAATGTTTTAGGTGCTCTTGATCAGATTTGGAGAAAGGGGTTAAGTCATCGAGGTAGACAACTAGGAAATCATGTATTTCCTTGGCAAATGCAATATCCATCTCCCTTTGAAAGGTAGCACCAGCGTTTTTAAGTCCGAAAGGCATCTTCACATATTTAAATGTTCCCCACGGTGTGGTAAAGGCTGTCTTGTCTTGGTCATCCGGGTGAACTGGTATTTGATTGAAACCTGAAAATCCATCTAGCAAATAGATTCTAGATGACCCCACTACTCTTTGTAGGATGTGGTCCATTCTTGGCAATGGGTAGTGGTATTTTAGGGAGACTTGGTTTAAATTTCTTAGATCTACACATAGCCTAATCTCACCTGTCTTCTTTCTTGTGGGAACAAGATTGGATACCCATTCAGAAAATCTGATGGGTGCTATGATACCTGCTTCAAACATTCTTTTCACTTCCTTTTCAATCAACGGGAGAAGCACAGGATTGATTCTCCTTAGTTTCTGTTTGAAGGGCTTTTGATTTGGTTTTAAGGGAATGGTGTGTTGGATCACTGAGGTGTCATAGGACTTCAAGTCCTCATAACTCCAAGCAAATACATCTTGGAATTCTTTGAACAAATCAACATATTTGGGCTTTTGATCATGTGGCAAAGATTGAGATAGTTTGATCATTTTGGGCTTCTCTGTTGTCCCAATGTTGTGTTCTTCTATAGCAGTGTTTAAGGGCTGCATTTTTGGTTTTTTGGGAACATCATTTGCATCAAACATATCTTCTAACAGAGTGAGGCCAGCAGGGAGAAAGTTATCTTTTAGATCAACGATCTCGGCCTCTGTTTTGGCTATTTCCTCCAAATGCATCTGTTTCAGCTCTTCTATGTTTGCATTGTCAAAAACAGTTGGGTTTAGCATTTGTTTGGCTGTTACAGCAGTTACAGCCTACTGATTTTCATTTGTTTGTTGTTGTTCATCCGTCATAGCATCCATGTCAATGTTAATATTTGAAAACTCATGCTCAAGAGTGAGGAAATTGTTAATCTGGGTATCATTTTCAAACACTTGCCAATCTTTAACATTATTTGGGATAGCAGGCCTATGTTTTATCTCGACAGTGAAATGGTGATTTGGCTCAAAGGGCAGCTTGCATGTACTAGCAAAAGTGGCTAGGCTGTGTGCATGAATGTTATGATCTCTTGAGATCTTGGCAAGCTTGGATTCAGTGAATGCATTGAGTATATTAGTGGCAGCAGTCCTATAGGCCCTCATTCTATTGTCATTAGTAACAAAGTTGCCTTTCATTTGCTGTATGACTAAATCTGAGTCACCTAGAATGGATACTTTCGCAGCTCCTAGAGCTTTGAGCAGTTTAAGGCCTAAAAGGAGAGCCTCATACTCTACCATGTTATTGGTGCATTTGAAATTCAATCTGTAGGCATGGCCTTCTGCATGATTGTTATGTGTATTGTGAATCCATACACCTGCCCCTGCTCCTAAATTGTTGACAGAGCCATCAAACTCTAAATGCCATGTGATTTCTTGCTTGTGGTTAGTATCAAGAGTTTCAGTCATTCTTGCAGTAGGCAGATTCGAATTTTCTATTTGGGGAGGTTCTTCTTGTATGATGGTTGCCCTGATTGTTTTGACAGTTTCATCAGTATGGGCAACCAATTCCTCATTGGTGTGTGTGTCCAGTTCTAAAGCCAATGGCTTATCATCAGTGGGAGGACTTGTTTCATCATTAAATAAAATAAAAGAATCCATATCAGAATGGATTGAAAAAATAGAAAAATTTTGGGGCTTGTCCTCACTAGTTACCACATATTTCATCAGCGTTTCTCTATACAGTCTCTTTGGTTGCCCAAAGACAGATATAGTGGCATAAGAGAGGTCTATTTGGAGAGATCCTTGGAGTTTTGCTCCCCAAGATCTTGACAATAGCATGCCATACTTTGGTGGAATGTCAGCAACCACCACATCCATGAGGATTGTCTTGTTGGGGTATTGGACTAAGGAGATACATAAGTCTTTGATTAAGCCTAAACACTTGACCTGACTTGAGTCAAAGGAAAATAAGTCTTTGTAGGGTCTTGTAACATCAAGGTTTAGCTTCTCCATTACAGCTTTGGGCATAAGGTTGTGTGAGGCACCTGAGTCAAACATAGCATTGTGCAAGACTTTTTCATGAATGTGCAAACTGACATAGAATGGTAACACAGCTCCATGTCTTCTTTTACCATTGATTTCAGGACCGAAAAGGAGCTCAGTTTGATCATCTAATACATTCACATCATCCCTATTTTCTGGCATTTGCAGTGATCTTTTGATTTGCTGCCTATAGATATCATGTTTGGCAAGTTCAGATAAAGGGATGGATATCTTCAGTTTACCTATTTCTACCTCTAAATCAAAAGGTTTTTCTGACTGTGATTTAGTATTGTGACTGGTAGATTTTCCCTTTTCAATTGCACTTTCAGCGGTTTTTTCTTGTTCTTCGTTGATTTCTTGAACTATTTCTGATTTGGAAAGTTTTTTAGGATAGCTGTTCAAATCTTCTTTTGAGGAAGAAGGTGGCAGAGGTTGATCATTAGAGGGCTGCATGTCTGTGACATCCTCTACGGTGACATCCTTTGGATTTGGAATTGTTTTATCAGCAGTTTCTATGAGGGTAGCCTTTTCTTTGATCTTCTTAGGCTGTTTGGTATCACTTGGTTTAACCTTTTCGGGCACATCTATGGTTCTTGTCCTCAGCTTATACTGTTTGTGGACCTCGTAAACAGCTGAATCATAACCCTGTTTAAAGTCAAAAGACTCACCAGACTTAGTTTGAAATTGATTAAAGTCATGCTCATCTTGGTCTACTTGGGTTAGGAAAATTTGTTGCTCAGCCTTCAAATCCACCAAGTTCATGTGAGTGTCTTCTGTCTGTTCACTAGATGTAGATGCTTCAGCATAATTTTCATGAAAAGGAGGCCTTACATCATGGTCTGGGCTAGACCTACCAGCATTTGTGTTCTGAGTTTTCCGGAAATTTGGGTTCCTTATGGTATTAGGTTGTTGTCCTTCCCATGATGATTTCCTCTCAATGCTTTCCACTCTATCTCCTAGCCTGTGCATGCCAGTGATAATAGCATCCAGCTTTTGGTCTAAGGCTGAGGGTTCTTCCTTAAAGGTGGTTCTTCTCTCAGTTCTAGCTCTGTTTCTTTTGGCAATTAGATTTTCCTCTACGCTAACAGCAACATTTTGCATGTCTGCAAGGGTTTGAGGGGCTCTTTCCCTTAACTGATAAGCCATGTCAGTATCAAAACCATCAGGGAATTTATACACAGTAAGATCAAGTGGAGGTATTAAGTTCTGTGGTATTGCATTATAAACATTATTGAATCTTGCACAATAGTCCAAGACAGACTCTTGAGGGCCTCTTTTGATGGTGTCATATTCAGATAATATATGCAAGGGGTCTTTATTTTTCTCCCATCTGTTGATAAATGACTGGTATAAGGCTTCTGGGTCTACTATGGAATTGGTTGTGAGTGCTCTAAACCAAGTCCTGACATCACCTGTCAAACTTTGGACGAAAATCTTCATTCTCACACTATCATCATCAATCTCATAGTTCTCAAAATAGTCTTGCATTTTCTTGGTATGCTGAAGGGTTATGCAAGAACCAGTTCCATCAAAATATGTGATTTTAGTTTGGTAATCCTGAGGCGTAGCCCCTGGATTAGCAAGCAACTGTAACGGAGCATATCTATTCGCCATATTCACAGGGATAAGTGGAACAATAGGAACAACCGGAACAGCTGTAACAACAGTGGTGGTAATGGTAGTATGTGCAGTGAATGGAGGTGTGGAAGGAGTGCTTTGAGAGGTGGATGATGAGCAAGGGGAAGTAGGGGTTGAACGAAATAAAACTTTGACAGGGGTTGGAACACAGCTTGGCTGAACTGTTTCAGGGCTAGAATCAACAAAATCTTCTCTTCGCTCTAGCTTCCTGAGGTTCCTTGGGATTAAATTCAGATTTTCAAAAGCAGCTGGGGGGTTTGGGTCTGGATTTGACCTTGTATAACGTGAGTTCCTTTTGGGAGCCAGATTCTGAACCTGTTTTGGTATTTTCTGTGAATGTTTTTAGAATTAGCAAGGAACTGATCAAATGTTGGAATGACTATGTATAACTTAAAACTAGCATGAAGATTGACTGAAGCAGCATTTATTTACTCCTGTAAATGCAAAGCAAGAACAGTTTCAAAGGCTCCCTAGCTGACATTCAGGCTTCATCTGTAGTTTTAAGGAATATACAGCAATTGGAAAATTCATTGATTCCCCAGTAGTGTCACCATTATGTTATCACTCAGGCTGTTCCCTTTGACTCCCAAGGGAATACGGCCGAGGTAACCACAAACCAATATTTGGACTACAGGTCCTAGCCTACCTGCAATCAGAGAGGGCTCTCTCTTTATAATTTAGCTTTGTCTATGATGATTTTAGGCTAGTTATTGAGTTCAAGGGGTTTTGTTTGAGTTTGATGGGATGGATGAGGCTTCCAAGTAGAGAGGTAAGTATAGTGTGAAAGTTTCAAACCATTGGGCATGGAGTCGAGGATTAGGACTGCTGGTGCATTTTCTTGGTCACAAGAAGAATATGGAGAAAGCTAGTTGCACATGAAACAATGATTCAAGCTAAAAGGATGGAATGAGGGCTAAGGAATGAGAAGCAATTAAGAATTTCTCATTCATCTTAACAGAGGGAAGGTGAATGAGCTCTATCTAGGAGCAGTCAAGAATCCCTAAATAACTGTCAAACATGAGTGAATTAAGGGGAATATGAGCCAAAGGGAATTCATATTCATTACCAATTCAGATGAAAACATAAAGAAACAGCAGAAATTGAGCATAGAGTGCAGCCAAGCAAGTTCTAAGATAATCTTTGTTTCAACTATTTAGATGGTGATATATGTATGATATAAACATATATGAATTTAAAACAGAGATAAGAAACACTTATTGAGTCATGTTGCAGCACAAGGATTCCATATTCATTCTTCAAAGCATTAATAACACAGTAGACAGTCCGTCCTCCAAGCTTTTAGCAGTCTTTGATTAAAGAAAACATCTCAGATATACAGAGCGAGTCTCTCTTGGAGTGCATTAATCAACCAACCAACCACCTAAACAGTGAATTAGGGTGGTTTTATAAGTAAAATATCTATAAGAATCAGATCTCAAAAAGATCTCCTGTAATAAGTGTCTTTAACCTAACATATGACTGACATAAATGCAAGAAAATATCTTCGAGCTGCGCTGGGGGCAGCTGTATCAAAAAAGAGTTAATGTGTTTGTCTTTATGGCTCTGTGCTGATCACTTAGTCATAACTATGCTTTGGGTTTTGATCCCCTGCTCTTGATTGGTTCTGAGGTGCATTAACTATGATTTGAGAGTTTTGAAATAGCTTCACCACTTTCTTTGACTTTGCTTGGGGCCTTCAATGTTCTCCTGCTTTGGAAATACGGATTTCTACCAAAAACACTAACTGATAGTCTTCGCTGCTTCCTCTGATACACTTTCACTAAACCTGGGCTCTTTAATGTCTTCTGAATGCTTTAAACTATCCCATCGACATTTTATGGCTGCTATTCGGCCTTTTGTTGCCTTTAGAACTGTCTTTGCCCTTTTTCCGAACCTATGTGAAAAAATTCCTGTGAATTTGCGAATTTCGGGCCCGCTGGTAGCCGCGCCATGAGAGGGCTTCCATTTTGGCCTATTTCCCTTAGCAATGCGCGATTAGCACTAAGCACTAATCACGCATCAAAAACTGCCTCGGTTTTTCATTCCGGGCATCCGTTGTGCAGATTTCGCGCTTCGCCCTTTTTGATGATGACGTCAGCATGACGTTAGCGGTGGGTCCCAGTACGGCGGTGACGTGGCAGGGTGATGTCAGTAGTACGACCGGGTGACGTGGCGGTACGGTAGGGGTGATGACGTGGCAGTACGGTGGCAGCGACGTGGCAAGGACATGGTGGCAGGAGGCCGACACAGGATGATGACGTCATGATGACGTGGTGCTGACATAGGAGGGCGGAAGGCGGTATCCGATTTTCCCCGCACCACCTTTCTGCACAGGTGGTATTGGGGGAGGGGCCTCCGAACACACCGGGAGGCTGACACGTGGCGGGGGTACGACGGGGAAACCGCCCATCCCCCGGACGTTAACCTCCGGCAGATCGGGGCGCAGGAATAACCGCCCACCGTTGATCTCGGGCGTTGTCCATCGGACGGCTGGCGGTAAAGGTGAGGTGATAGGGGGTTAGGGACGGGACCCGCCCGACATTTTTAAATAAAAACGCGCCGAGGGGGTCAAAAAACTTGGTTAATGTGGGTCGCGGGTTAATTTAATGTTTAACCAAAAAACTATTAAACATTGGACATTGGGGAAATGATTGCGGAGGTAGAATTATAAGGTTTTTAAGGGTAAAGGGGTGGATATAGGTTATTGGCCTAACCAGAGGTTTAGACCAATCCCAGGGTTATGACACGGATGGGTTCATAATAGTCCCAGGTGGACTATTATATCCCAGAACTGTATGTACATAGCTATAGTGCTATAGGGTGGGATATGTAATATTTTTTGGGTTTTATATAATTTTTTGTAAAATAGGGGTTAGGGAAATGATCTAGGGAGCTAGATAGTAGAGTTAGGAGTTAATATGAATTGGTGAGGTGAAGTGTAGGGGAGAGGCTAAGTTTGTGAGCTAAAACTTAGACATAGGAAGTGAATGGACTGTGGAGACATGATTTTACACAAGAAATGTGGCTTCTTTTCATTGAAGAAAGTCAAAGCTTGACTTGGTGCTTTACAAAAATGAAGTGATAACAGGACTGGTTGGGCAGATCCCAAAGCCCTCAAGGGGATGTTAGTGAGTGATTTGGGGAATGAGAAGAAGGGGGAGTTAGACATGCCTCACTTGAGCTCCTCCAAAGGGGAATTGCCTTGCACTTGTGATCTGAATAGATATAACACTTGGAAACATGAATTTGATCACACAGCTTGATTCTGCAACCACAAAACTACTTACCCAACCTACTTACCTAGCATTTTTTCTTCTTTTTGCATGGGTGCACTTGGACTTGCAGACCCTGATTATCCTTTTTTCTTTTTGCTGTCCTCCTATCTAAATCTACACTTATTTCTTCCAAGGGCCTAGATTAAGCAGTTAGGCTCCTTTGTTTCTCTACCTACCTACAAATCTGCCAAGATTAAACTGTTTAGACAGATTTTCATTCTCTACACTCTAGAACAAGAAATTGAAACCTAGGGAAGCCAAGATTAAGCTGTTTGGCCTTCCCTTAACAGAAAATTCTTCAAAAAGGAATAATTTTATATAGATTATACCATTTTGAGTTTTGAACCTTTTACCATGCCACTGGTACTTTTTGAAGATCCATTGAGATCAATCCTCCTGGATCAATCCTCGAGGATCCTCCTGGATCATTAGACCTCAGCATTTTTACCTACCCCATTTTACTCATTCTTACAATAATTTATTTTTGATATGTTATAGTAATATGCCAAAGGGTTTTTGTGGCTGAGGGAGTGTAAACAATCTAATTCATCATAAGGGAAAAGGGCATTAAAGGGAGCAACCAGTTACAAGGGCAGTTGCATAGTTTTAGCATAGTTTACAGGTTCATGCACCAATTTTGCTACTAAGAGGGAAGATGAGTTGTAGCTCTAGATATCAATCCTACGAAGGAGTGAAGAGTTCTATATCCTACAATGCAACTATGACTCGTCCTTGTTCCAGAAGAATAGTAGGAGATACACATAGTAGTTCCATAATATACCTTTACCAATGTTATGTGCTAGATAGAGATCTGAATAGCTAAGATGATAGGATTCTAATTATTTTTTGTTAATTAAACTTTCAGATATTGTAAATATTATGCAGTTATTACTACCAAACTTTGTGGATCTTATATTTGTTGTATTTTTCCTATATATTACATAAGAAATGAGGAAAAAGGGTTGGTTTTTAAAGAAAATATAGCTATTGTATGCGTGTTGAAGGATTTATTAATCTACAATTTGCCAAGATCATTAGATTTTGATCAGTGAAACAAAGATTCATGCGTTGGTATCTCTTAGTTTGTATTTTATATATGTTTCAATGTTTCCTCTTTTATAATATCATTTGAATGAAATGTATTTTGATATTTAAATGAGAATAAATGTTGCAAAATGCATCCTTGTTTTTAATGCTCTATCTCATAGATTCAAATATTTTCACTCCTATATTCTAAAGATACTTTAGGATTCCTTTCATATTCCCTATTGAACTGGATTGTTATTATATTTTCTTCTTTCAGCTATAATGATGAAAAATGTCTAGGATGTGCTATCTACCTTTCCTTTGTCGATATTCATCAAACTGTTAGTATCTTGGTAAGTTGACATAAACCCTAGCTTGTTAACTCCATTTCCCAATGGACTATCTCTCTTATGCCCAACCAAACCCTACCTCAACACAACTCAACTAGAGATCTTGCCACTGTGTGAATGTACAGTCAGTTGCTAATTTAGTGATTAGATTGTTAGAGAGAGCCCTTTCTGAATTGAAGGGGCTAGCCTTCAATCTATAAGATTGGTTTTGAATGGTTACCTTAGGAATCTATCTCCTACAGCCAAGAGGAAATTTCTAAGTGTTGTGGCCACAACCACCACCATATTAAAACTTGCCTTGGTAGCAATTTTGAATGGGTCCCCGAAAATTTGACTCTTTCACCTCTTTGAGTGATTTGTTTTATTCCAGAGACTTCAACTCATTGCCAAGTCAAACCTTTAATGCCTAATGGTCAAGCCCCCCTCTTCAAATACCTACCGCATGGTCCATCTCTAACCCTTTTTAGCCACTCATTCATACCCTCCATCAAGATCTTTTCGACCCTCAAAAACCTTCTATCGCACCTTATTTCCATCAGAACTATTTATAATGGGAATGCTTCACAAACATACATAAATCACCCCTTTTTCTGCTTATCACAATCACTTTAATGCATAACATTAGGCCCCGGAACCGACGACATTATTAACCACATTATGTATGTTTCAGGTCTGGAGCCCCATTGCATATCGCAATCGGTGGGATCCCAAGGCTATATACATATAAGGTGCACATGTCTTCTAGACCAAATGGCTTTGTTAACCAGAATATATGTGTTATCAGGTCCAGAGACCCATCACACATCGATATTGGTGGGGTCCGGGGCATATACATATAAGGCACGCCACTATACTCCGAAATCTCAGGGAAATCTCAGCATAATAACCTTTCTCTCTCTTCTCTCCTCCCTTAGGCCTTCCCATTGAAGCCTTTTTATACTTCTCCCAAAGTATTTTTTTAGTTGGGAATTCGTTGGGAACAGTTGGGCCACGGGCACTAACAGGTGATCAGCAGGTAAAACCCGCGATCTCCGCCCGAAATTAATGAGTTTTATATTTTTTTAAGTGTTTTAATACATATATGCGGGTTGGGTATACACCTACCCACGTATACATGTGTTTAGCTCAGGGAAATGTCACGTATAAGGGATAAAACACTGTTTTTTAAATTTTTGGACTAGGTCTGGAAGGAGGGGTTGGCCTAGGCCATGAGTGCAGCATCACAAACCATAAGAGTGAGATTTTGAGCTATAATAGATGCCCCCTAATATATGAGGTTAGAAGGGGTACATGATGGCCGAAATGTATTAAGAAAGTACATGGAAAGGAAATCTGTCAAAAACCGAGAAGGACTTCACCAGAGTTCAGCCTGCCAAGCCACAAAAGGAGATCAGAAAGAAACACTATCTGAGGTGGGCATACCCATGCTCAAAGAAAATATAGCATGTACGCATATCAAGTACAAGCGGATCCACTAAGTATACAAGTATAAAGAACTGGAAAAACATAATGGATCATCTGATCATGATTGAACAAATACATGTCTGAATATCACATATAAGAATGTCAATGATGCTGAAGGATGGACTGGATCACTGATATCGAGAACTGATCACAAAAGGTACCAACTGAACATGATGGAATAGGATGGTACTACACTGCAAACTCAGGTGCCAGCATATAGAATGTCGCCATGACTGACTGCAACATATAAGGTGGAATGGTATCAACTAGCAACAACAGGAGCAACTGTCAAGTCAACCAATGAATGTTGATACAACCAGAGGTCTTCACCGATCGCCATGGTACATTTCTACACCATGGGAATAAATGATTTGAAGTCGACCATGTGAGAAATCATTTGATTACTGGTCATTGATGTATACTGTTAACAAACGCGAGACTACTCACCGATAATGATAATGAGCGTCAAGGTACCTAGTACAATCTAACAAGTGTGAATAGATGAGATGGTGTCGAACACCTATAAGAATATATCGATTAGGAGACAATGATGGTTTCCCACTGTTGATAGCGAAGGATCTACCACTAATGACTGTAAACCCCAAGGTACTGCCAAATGGACTCTAGATCTTTGCCACATAGCAATGAGTTGGATTCGATAGGGAAAGATCTGCTAGAAGGAAGGCATTAAGGCATTCTTCATCAATCTAGTGCGAGTGTAACCCGTAGGCCAATAATGTGGAAGGAATCGGACGAAAGAGATGTAGTAACCCAACCGAAGTACGTTTCCGGCGTACACAAGATGTGGCTAGCGCACAACAGAAACCCTCTGAACCAACCAATAATGGAAGTTGACACAGAGGCGAGGTATCCACCAATAGGGTCAAATGGAAACCAAGGTACTACATGAATCCCAATGTGTGATAATGTAAGCTGATGTCGAACACAACGGAAACCACTCAGTCAAAGACCCATGATACTGATCAATGCTGAGCACAAGCTGACCTATCAATAATGAAAATAGGGCCAGGGTGCAGCTGTAGGCCTATCCTTAGAGCAAGATGTCATTGTCGATAAGGACAAGATCCGCCAGCAAGAAGTCAATGGAGACCTTCTCAAACTGGCATGAGAAAAGGACCAATATAACCGATGTGATGATAGACAAGACACTAACAACCAGGGATGGCCGACTGAAAAATGAGTCAAGAGACACCGCAGAGAGGTCGAATCAGGCTAACTTCCCTTGAAAAAAAGCACGACTCAATGTGACTATGTGGCAGCATATGATGACTCTGTATAAGTTCGTCATGCAGGAGGCACGTACAAACCCTCCATATGATTGGAAGAGATAACCAATCAGGGGAGAACTGACTCAATAACAAGGTTAAGGCGTACCTAAGTCAAACTAAATCCCTCCCAAATGGAGGAGACTTTGTTTTGAGTGCTTTGTTCAATGGCGACACGACTGACTCTAGCTGCCAACAATAAATGGAAATATTGTCTCGTTCCCACTCTTTTTTGGAATATATATGTTTTTGTCTTTTTCTGTTAAGCTGGAAAAAGAATAAAAGAATGTTATAGTACAATGGAAAGAACGAGTGTCGGTGAAACAGATGATCTAGTTCCTGGGAATGGAACGTTCCTATGCTCAATGCAGGGAGGTGAAAACTAGTCAGTGACACTCAAAGGTGTGTTCCTTCCACGGGTCAAGGTGCATCAAGTTGCAGAAGTTAAAGGTATGCAAGTTTGATTTTGTAGTCGGCATGGTCAAAAGTTGGCTTAAACACGAGTCCAAGTGAAGCCGGCTCTAGGCCAAAAGGTGCAAATGGTCAAAATGCAATGCAGTGGTACAACTCAACACAAAGGAGGCTCTAGGGTATAAGGCCAGAATGAAGTGAAGAAGCAAAGAGGAATGAGGCTTCATCGCATAAGTCATGGCGGGACTAAAGAGGACTCCCGAGCCTAGGGACGAAAAATCAGCATGAGTGCCAAGCGACAAGAAGGTACTAACTAGGGCACCCATGATAAGGTAGGCTCTACTACACAAGTCATGATACTTCTAAGCAATGAGAAGGTTCTGCACCATAACTTGGTGGGGTCGATCCTAAGGCCAAATGGGAAAGGAAACTGATAAGTGCACAATGCAGGCGAAAAAACCTAACCTATATGCCAGTTTCAAGAACCAATACCTGTCAGAACGGACCAACCATAAACTTCCAAAGGAGAAATCTTCCAAATTCTGTAAACATAAATAGGAACACTAGACAAGAAGTTAATACATCCCACATATAAACTTCATATAAAATCTTGTGTTATAGAATACAAAACTTGAAAATGCGTACCTTGTATATACAATATGGTACAGGGAACCACGCAACCTTGCGGCTTACGTATAATAGCTCTTCTGGACAAACCCCTTGCGGGGATCGGACCAAGGACTCCTTTGGTAGTGAAGACTCATGGCTTCAAAGAGTTCCTCTTGTGAAGGCAAAACAAGTTCTAAAAAATCATGAGAACTACAAGGATCAAAAGAGGGAATTAAGGGGTCCCATGTCCCTATAGGAAGAATCTCTCGGTCAACTGTCGGGACCAAGTCCCAAGAAGGAGAATAATAGGTCAAAGGATCCTTCTTAGAAGTGATTGAACATTGAGGATTCAATGCCACATAATTGACCCATGGAGGGGTAGAGTCTATTTGAACACTTGGAACAAACCAAGGGGTATTCTGCAGTAAAGTCAAATTAGGGTGGTAATTATCAGATGCAACCTGCTCAATAGTGACAATATTCCCGTTATGAGGAAAGCACATTACTCGAAAGAGTGAAGACACCATAGCATTCATAGCATAGACATAATCACGCCCAAGTAGCATATTAAATTCTAAAGGGTTATCAACCACCATCGTATTGATTAAGACAGTCTTCCAACCTAAAGTGATAGGCAATTGAGGAAGAACACCCATAGATTCACCAGGTCTTCTATCGTAGGCTAACAACTGACTCTGAGATGTCAACAACTTTGGGGAACCCAAAGCTTTCCAAGTCAAAGAGGATATAATACTTGCAGAGAATCCTTCATCCACCATACATCGATAGACATTTGTGGAATTAACTCTGACCTTTATTTGGAAAGGTGCAACGGAAGGAAGACGAGGCTCAAAAAGACTATCCCAATCAAAGAAAACACTCTTAGAACTTGGAGGGGGAACATTCAAAGAAACTAGAATGCCCCCTATACTAGAAGACTCTCTACTAGAGATCCAACAAACTCTTTTGTTAGCCACTTCACCCCCCAAAAGAGGAGTGTAATCGGCCAGCGATTGCACTGGCTCTACCACATTATCAACCAATGGTTGGTGGGATTGATGAGAAACCATATCAGATTTAGGAGTAGAAGTACCTTCAGACTCAAACCATATCCTTTGAACCTCTAGAATACCAGGGCATAAATGAGTAAGGTGGTCTCCTTTGCATATCTTACAAGGGAACTTAGGTTTAAAACTTCTACGTTCAGGTTTCTTATCAACCTCCGTTCCGCCAACATGAATAGCAGTGGTTTGTGAAGAGTCCTGAACATGACTTGCAGAGGTTGGTGACTCTTTGCTAGTATGACTCGAAGTGACTAGACTTATGCCCCCAGCATGACTTGCAGTGGCTGAAGACTCATCTCCAACATGACTGGCAGAGGTTGAGGATGAAGTGCTAGTGTGACTTGCAGTGACTAGACTTGTGCCACCAGCATGACTTGCAGCGGCTGAAGGCTCATCTCCAACATGACTAGCAGAGGTTGAGGATGAAGTGCTAGTGTGACTTGCAATGACTAGACTTATGCCCCCAGCATGAATTGCAGCGGTTGAAGGCTCATCTCCAACATGACTGGCAGAGGCTAAGGATGAAGCGATAGAATTATTCTTCTTCTTTGACTTCCTCTTTCTCCTTTTTTTAGATTTCTTGTTTGAAGAAGGAGGAGAAGAAGGAATCCCAGTTTTCTCTTTGAAAGAAGATTAACAATTATCACCCATGTGATGCCCTTGAAATAAAGCATTCAACTGAGAAGCTTCAAGAGCATTTGGAATATTCGGAGTGGACCACAGCCAAATGGGTAGTCCAACATTCAACCCAGGAATATTCAAAGTGGCCATCAAGGGAGTACCAACATTTCCAAATAAAGGAAAAGCACAAGGATATCCTTTTGGAAGGGTACCTTGGTTGGCTTCCACAGGAATATTAGCCATATCAAACTGATCCGCAGAGCCTTCCCTTACGGGAATGTAGAAATTACTTTTCAAGGAAGATAGACACGCAATCAAAACCTTTGCCCTTGAGGAGGCAACTCCACAACTTCTGAAAGAACGAACAAAAGCCTTTTACGATTGGTAGAGTGGTAAGCCAGTCACTCAGAACACAAAGTCCAAACGTGACTAGACAAAAATACCTAAAGCCAACTACATATAAGGAGCAAAGAGCACTCACTAAAAAGTCCCTAAAAGATATCAGCCAGTCAAACAACTTTCAAGTATTTCCACTCCGCGTGATGAGGACCGGACACCAAAATACAAGAAAGTGAAGTAAGGGGCCTTCCAAAGATAGTCTGGGATAATGACGGCCCAGTCCTATCAGCGAAGGTAACAGAGGAAGTTACACTGACCTCCTAACAACAGCCTACGCCGGTGCAAGCCCCCAAGCTTCGCAAGGGTGCCCTCCAGTAGTACCATTGAGAGTGATGCAACGTCGACCTCAGGTGCCATGGGATTCCCCTCCACAGCCACCTATGTAGATCCCGAGTAGCAACTATGGATACCAACTCGTTGCAGAAGCCAGGAGGAACAGTCGTGAGGTAAGATCGGACAAGTAGGAGAGGGGGTATCTCTCTTCCCTGTCTTCAAAAACCCTCGTGCTTAACTCCCAGATCCGGAGCTTTCCTGGTCTTCCTAACGCTATTGGATTTTCACTCACTATTCAGACTCCTATGTTTGACAGTTTAAATGGCCTTCGATAGTTATCTCTCCACTCTCGTAATCCAAGGCCCTAAAATCCTAAAACTTGTTGGTGTGTCTAACTTGACAATTATAAAAAGTTCTAGTATATTTTAATTAGCACTTGTTTTTAAAATAGGTTGTTCTTTAGGTCAAGGGATAGCGGGAATGACACTTGTGGTGTTTTGACGCAAAAGAAATTAATAAAAACCAAACTACATGCAAATGCACTTGTTTTCGTTTTTCGATGAAAAGAAATTTCTACAAGGTTCAGAGGAACTTCAAATAAAACAATTTTTTCTTTTCTTTTCTTTAATTCACGCTTCACACTCACAAAATTTAACAAAGCTATGGATGCCTAAAAAAAATGTGCAAATCTATCCTAATGCAACAAGTACATGCTAATGCAAGACTCAAAACTACTCTTAAATCAAGAAATGAAAGTTTCTTTGCTTATCAATTTTTATTTTGCCACTTAAAATGTTTAGATGGAATATGAGTTGCTACCATTCATTTCGTCTAAACACTAAAAACAAGTTTCAAGACAAACAAAAAGCACTTTCATTCACTAAAAGGAAACTAAATCAAAACAAAGTTCAAGAAAGCAAAACCAAGTTTTTCAAAAAGTTTTCTTCACAAGAAAAAACAAAAATGTCTTTTCAAAAATGCTCTCAACAATACTGAAACTTTATGATTGAAGAATAGGCAACAAACACTTTTGCAAGTTGACAACACACAATGGATGAAAACTCAACAAAAGAAATGTGTTTAAAGATGCTCTTAACAATCAAAAGCAGAAATGAAAGCTTTGGCAACAAAGACCAAAAGATCAAAAAGACAATTTTCAAGAAAGTGTCAATCAACAACTTTCATGAAACAAGAAAAGTAGATGGTCACAAAAAGTAGTTTTAACAAGCAAACACAAAAGGTCACCAAAACAAGATTTGACACAAAGGCTGAGATCAACCTTTCTGCTCTGACAAAACAGAGCAGCCAAGACTCCTAACAAGAAATCTTGTGTGCTTGACAAAACGATGACACTTGCAAAAACAAAAACAAGACCAACACTTCACAATCAGAGAGAATTCGAAATCAGATACTTGCTGTAAAACTAACAACTGACACTGGAAAGTAACTGTTCAAGACTGAATCAAACCAGCAGATAGACCTTCAGAGACAAAAGATTAAAAAAACTTGAAAATTGCAAGATATACGCGACTGTACTGATGTACAGATTGCGTGTATACGCGACTGTGCCTAAGGAAACCTGCGTATACACGGGTTAACTTAAGGAAACATGCGTATATATGCTTCTGTAAGCAAGAAAAACAGCGTATATAAAAGATTTCAAGAAAAAATAAAAAATAGTCTGAAGAAACTGACCAAACTTACAATTCAAGAACAGACTACACAGCAACAGCAAGCAAACAAGCAGCTAAGCCCTGATTGGCTTGAACACACCCAACCTAGGAACAACAATGATGTTGTCCCCAGCGAAGTCGCCAATTCTGTTAAGGGAAAAGTTCCCCTAGGGTCTTGGGTTGATACCCTAGCAGACTGAAAGTTGTCTATACAGAGAAACACACATTCCATATAGCCATAATGATAATATAAGCAAACTCTACGATAAGGGGCGTACCTGAGGTCCTATGTTTGAGAAGGTCCTTCCAGGGTCCAAACCCTTCTTGGAGTTCCTTTGCTCCTTTGACCTGCAAAACAAACAGTTCAAGAAAGTACAGCAGTATATGGACTAAACATTATAAAGAAACCATCTTCATATTATAAAGAAAGGTAGTTAGTTATGCAATTAAACAACCATTCACATATGAATTCTAACATGAATATCATAAACATGAAGAAGATTTATATCAGGAACAAGGACGTGTTTCTTTTATTATAGACAAGTAAAGTACATAAAGGAACAATTTCACCTAAATCGTCCTTTCGCAGGCTCCAAGCGGAACCGTCCTCCGGATTCGTCCAATCTCAAGCCTTTAACAAACTCCTTCCATGACTTACTCCATGATATCACAAGTAGCAAATGGACATCATCACACAAGGAAACAAGCGTTTCTTGTAAAAATGGGGGAAGTACAAGAGGCACAAGGATCTTCAGACCTGGTCAGGGAAATCTCAGCATAATAACCTTTCTCTCTCTTCTCTCCTCCCTTAGGCCTTCCCATTGAAGCTTTTTTATACTTCTCCCAGAGTAGTTTTTTAGTTGGGAATTTGTTGGGAACAGTTGGGCCACGGGCACTAACAGGTGATCAGCAGGTAAAACCCGTGATCTCCACCTGAAATTAAGGAGTTTTATATTTTTTTAAGTGTTTTAATACATATACGCAGGTTGGGTATACACCGACCCGCGTATACACGCGTTTAGCTCAGGGAAATGTCGCGTATAAGGGATAAAACACTGTTTTTTAAATTTTTGGACCAGGTCTGGAAGGAGGGGTTGCCCTAGGCCATGAGCGCAGCATCACAAACCATAAGAGTGATATTTGGAGCTATAACAATAACTTGGATATCTGGAGCATGCAGGGACATCTTTATAAAACAAAAAAATGTGTAACTACTGCTGGATTGGGATGGAGGAACGCTACATTTTGAATAAATCCCACTCAGACCTAGCCTATACTTGCCTCTAAGGTTTGCAGTCATTCTCCATTGGTCCCATCCACCACACTAAATTCTCCAATGCCTGTTATCTACAAGTAAATCTCCTTTGATGGGCTAAACTCAGTGTCATATACATGTGGCAAATCCAATTGTGCTCTAGTCCTTGTGCCTAAAACTGGAAGGGCAGGTTGTTTGGGAAGCCGACTAGAGTAAGGACTGTTGTTGGGCTCAGAGTACCAGTTGACACAACAAACCCAACCTTTCTTAAGCGGTTTGAAAATATGGCATGATCCATGACTGCGCCCCATTCAATCATATGAAAATATAGCAATGAAATTCTCATATAAAGTGCAGACAAACATATCTACATCAAGTCTGATGTGCAATAAAGAGCTGAGGTACACACCTAAAAAGGTATTGACAGACCAGTGATGGCCCCAAAAGGACTTTTTAAAGTAGGAAACACGTAAAATAAAGTCAATAAATCCCATAATACTACCATTGGATAATGCCTGTCAAAACCCTATGAGTAGGTAGAAGTTATTTGTTTCTATCCCGCCTGAAGCAATTAATGTTTAAGTGGAACCCATGCCTGTCCATCTATACAGTTTGCATTTCAAATTTATCTTAACACCCTGATATTCTATTGATCCAAGGTCTATTTGGAAACAGAGATAACTAGTTCGCCCAACGGTTCACCATTTGTTGTGGCCACAACCACCACCCTATTAAAACTTGCCTTGGTAGCAATTTTGAATGGGTCCCCTAAAATTTGATTCTTTCACCTCTTTGAGTGATCTATTTTATTCTAGAGACTTTAACTCGTTGCCAAGTCAAATCTTTAATGCCTAATGGTCAAGCCCCCCTCTTCAAATACCTACCGCATGGTCCATCTCTAACCCTTTTTAGCCACTCATTCATACCCTCCATCAAGGTTTTTTTGACCCTCAAAACCTTTTATCGCACCTTATTTCCATTAGAACTCTTTATAATGGGAATGCTTCACAAACATACATAAATCACCCCTTTTCCACCTATCGCAATCAATTCAACGCATAACATAAGGCCCCGGACCCGACGGCATTATTAACCACATTATATATGGTTCGGGTCCGGAGACCCATCGCATATCGCAATCAGCGAGATCCCAAGGCTATATACATATAAGGCGCACATGTCTTCTGGACCTGACGGCTTTGTTAACCAGAATATATGTGTTATCGAGTCTGGAGTCCCATTGCACATCGCTATCGGCGGGGTCCGGGGCATATACATATAAGGCGTGCCACTATACTCTAGACCCGACGGCATTATCAACCACATTACATATATATGTAGGGTCCATAGCCATATCGCATGTCACTATCATCCAGGTCCAACGCTTATGTATATAGTGCACCACTATTTACCGGACCCGATGGCTTCATTAAACACGATATATATGTGTTTCAGGTCTATAACCTCATCACTTATCGCTATCGGCAGGGTCCGGGGTCTATATATAAGGCATACCGCTATCACCCAGACCCGTTGATGATTATAAATCTGGGCACATAATATTTCAAGTCCGGCCTTATGGCCAGACGCAGGTTTTCCCGCATATTCCTGTGTTTTTTGGAAATTGTTAAATTCGGGGCTTTTCAAAGGGAAGACACACATCCCGAACCCACCAGGACTATTAATGGAAGTATATATATATATATATATATATATATATATATATATATATATCGAGTCCACCTTCCCTGATCGCTTGTTGCAATCGGCAACTCCCGAGGGTTATGAAGTTAGCAGAGGGGTGATGACCGAACCCACTAATAATTATAGGCTTCGGTATATAATTTTTGAAGTCTGGATTTTAGATCCAGTTATGTGTTATGCCATGATTTTCAATGTAAATCGGATTCGCACTCACGGGGCTTAATCAATGCATAAATTAAAAATCAGGGGCCGGTTCTTTCATGTTTAATATTATAAGCATTTAATGAAGGCAAGATTCATGTTTTGTAAGCATGTTTGCCATATTTCTCACAATCATAGCTGATATGAATTTTTTTTGTCGAAAAATTCGAGTAGACCCAGCAACAGATAAATGGAAGCTATAACAAGATGACACCTCTGCACCACCGGTGTCAATATTGCAAAACGCACTCTGCAAAAGGGAATACAGACCACCATAGTGCATAATGAAGGCACTCTCTGTGTTCAATAGAAGCACTCATGATAGCGTTAATCCATCAAGATGCCATTACTTCCAAACACACATTCAATCATGCCAGATGTGAGATGATGAGCGTAGTGTTTTCAGTTTCCTTCATGAAATAATAAGGGTCCCTATAATACTAGTGATTACCCCATTACTATTGTAGTTATACCCCTTATTTATATTTTTGTGCCCCTATTACCCCCATATTGTTATTTCTGTGCCCCATAGAATCCCTCTATTGTTATTTTTGTGGCTTTATATTATTATTGTTAGGTCGGCTAGATTATATTGTGACTCCTTAGACTCCTATATATAGAAAGGAGGTTTTGTCATTTGTATCATCCAAGAATTGTTCATTTATGTAATGTAAAGGAGGTTGCCCCCTCGAAGAGGCTAAATTCTAAGGCGTGGATCTATCTTTTCTATCTTTTCTTGAGCTGGTTTCATAACATTTGGTATCAGAGCTTTGGATTCTAGGGTTTCGCTGCTCCAAACAGGTCATCGTGGCATTTTCGCTATAACTTTTTTTTTGTGACGTTTCAAAATTTGCAAAACAAACCCATTTGAGAAGAATTGGTGCTGAACCTTGGGTCTAAATTTCAGAGCTTTTCGCGTGATATTTTCGGAGATATGATCTGAGGAAGTTGATCTTTTTGCAGACTCCTGAATTACATTCAAAACAGGTGACCTGGGGAAAATCGTCATAACTTTCTCTCTGAGGATCGGATTGAAATTTTGTAAAAAGGTACAGAAAGAGGACGGACTTTGGTTTCTTGTATGCATGTTTCAGATCCAAAGGTCAAAACAGTGACTCGTGGCACGTCGTAAAAATTCACTCTACTGAACTAGTCTATAAGCAAGTCACTGTGGGAGATTTCACATAACTCTTCCTTGGAGAATCCAATTTGGGTCAGACTTGTGGCATTGGAAAGAGGACACAGAGGGCTACTACAGATCACAAATTTAGAAGTAGATGATTGGAAACTACAGAGATACATCAAAGGAAATATCGAGCTCCTACAAAGTGAAAAAAGGTGTGTAGATTTTCTTAAATTTTTGCTTAAGCTTGGTTTGAAAATTTATTTTGAAGGAATTCAAAGGGCATAGTAGAGCATTATTATCGGTAACTGATGCCCCGAGGAAAGAAAATGCAAACACCTAGTAAGGAACCTGAAAGCTCTAGCATGACTCATGAAGAAGAGGAAGAAATGCAACATGATATATCAAAATTACAAGACCAAGTGAAACAACTGTCCCTTGCACAAAAAGGAACAGAATCTAAGATGGATGGTTTAAAGAAAGATGTACAAGCCAAGATGGATGGTTTAAAGAAAGGTGTAGAAGCTAAGATGGACTATTTAAAGAAAGGCGTAGAAGCTAAGATGATTGACGTGGAAGCTAAGATGGATGATTTGAAGATAGATTTGAAGACAGACATGGACGAATTGAAGATAAATATGAATAAGTTGCTACAAGAAATAGTCCCTAAGGATGAAAGGGTACTAAAGGAAACTCATGATGAGAACAAAAGAAATGTTAATCATGATTCCATAGACTCTAATGTTGGATCAAAGACTCACCATGTTCCAAAAATCGATATGAGGAAGTTTGATGGCAAGGATCCCGCCACATGGATATTACAGATGGAGCAATTCTTTGATCTCAATAATGTGCAAAACACACAAAAGGTACGTATGGCAACTTTATATTTGGAACCAAATCAGTTTGTATGGTATCAATGGCTTTGTTCTCGTAAACAATTTATCACTTGGGCAATTTTTACGGAAAATTGATAGCACATTATGAGGATACAAAAAGCAACACTTTTTTTAGCCAATTGATAAGTCTCAAACAAAAGGTTCAATAATGGAGCACATTGAGGAGTTCCAAAAATTGAACATAAGGGTAAAAGATATTCCAGAGGAGCATAGGATTGATGTGTTCATAGGGTCTTTAAAGGATAATATCCAACATGATGTGCACCTTTGGGAACCTGATTCATTAGAGAAGGCATTCAGGTTAGCAAGAAAAATGGAAAGCAAAATTATGGCAACTAGGAAGCATACCATTCACAACTATAAAGACGGAAGTGTTGTTGCCCATAGTCTTCCACAACCTACAAGGTTGACACCACAACAATTGGAAGAAAAAAGAGCAAAAGGGCTTTGTTACAATTGTGATAGCAAATACACAAAAGGTCATAAGTGTGCTGAGAAGAAATTATTCTACATAGATTGTGAAGAGGAAGAAGAAAAGGAGCAAGAAAGGTCAAAAGAAGAGGATATATTCCAGGAACAAAGCCTAGATGAAGAACAAATAAATCCGACCATATCTTGTAATGCATTGGCGGGAATTACCACTCCTCAAACCATCAAGATAGAAGGACAAATCAAGAAGAAAAAGGTAATAGTGTTGATTGATTCAGGAAGCACCCACAATTTTATTCATTGTAGGGTAGCAAAAGAATTGAATTGCTTCCTATATCCAGCACCAGAGTGTCAAGTGATGATTGCAAATGGAGGAACAATAAATTGTTCTGGAAAGTGCCATAATATCAAGCTATCCATGGGAGAATATGTATTGACTAGCCCAATGCTTTCCATTCCAATGGGAGGTGCTGATGTTGTACTAGGAGTCCAATGGCTACAATCCTTGGGTACAATAGCTTTTAATTTTCAAGAACTTTTCATGAAATTTTCTGTGGAAGGAAAGGAAGTTGAATTAAGGGGTATTGCAGGGAAACCAGGAAAGATAATCAGCTCTAATGGCATGACAAAGCTTCTAAAAAAGGAGCAAAGAGGTGTAATTGCACAATTATGTTCGCTAGATGTTTCCACATTGGAATCATCTATTTCTCCAGATCTCCAAAAAGTCCTGGACAATCATTCCAAGGTATTTGAGACTCCCAAAGGTCTCCCACCTATGCGTGATCATGATCATGCTATTCATCTGATTCCAGGAAGTGTTCCTCCAAACATCAGGCCGTACAGATATCCATATGTCCAAAAAAGTGAAATTGAACGTATGGTTGCAGAAATGCTAGAGGCTGGTATAATTCAACCAAGTCAAAGTTCTTTCTCAGCTCCAGTAGTATTGGTGCACAAGAAGGATGGATCATGGCGCATGTGTCCAGATTATAGGGAGCTCAACAAGCTCACTATTAAAGATAAGTTCCCCATTCCTGTCATTGATGAATTACTGGATGAATTGCATGGATCAATTTACTTCACCAAGTTGGATCTTCGTTCAGGATATCATCAAATCAGAATGAAGATTGAAGACATTCCGAAAATGGCATTTAGAACTCATGAGGGTCATTATGAATTTTTGGTCATGCCTTTTGGCCTTACCAATGCACCTTCAACATTTCAAGGTTTGATGAATTCAATTTTCAAACCATTCCTTAGAAAATTTGTGTTAGTATTTTTTGATGATATACTAATCTACAGCAAGTCTTGGAAGGATCATGTTGAACATGTTGACAAGGTGCTACAACTATTGGAGGAGAAACAATTATATGCAAAAAGATCCAAATGTTTCTTTGGAGTCCAGGAGGTGGAATATTTGGGTCATATTGTATCTCATGAAGGAGTTAAGGTAGACCCTAGCAAAATTAAAGCCATTAAGGAATGGAAAATCCCCACATCCATAAAGCATCTGCGAGGATTTCTTGGGTTGACAGGGTATTATCGCAAGTTTGTTAAGAATTATGGGAGAATAGCAGCACCTCTAACAACATTATTGAAGAAAGATTCATTTTCATGGACTCAGGAAGCAACAAAGGCCTTTAAACATCTTAAAGAGGCAATGTGCCAAGCACCGGTCTTAGCTACACCGGACTTCACAAAAACCTTTATTGTGGAATGTGATGCTTCAGGAAATGGAATTGGTGTTGTTCTAATGCAAGATGAAAGACCCATTGCTTTTGAAAGTCGTCCAATCAAGGGAAAGTTTTTAAGCAAAGCTATTTATGAGAAGGAAATGTTGGCAATACTCCATGCACTTAAGAAATGGCGACCCTACCTAATGGGAAGACACTTCAAGGTAAAAACGGATCATGATAGCCTTAAATACTTTTTAGAACAAAGATTATCCTCTGAAGAGCAACAAAAGTGGGTCACAAAGATGTTGGGTTATGACTTTGAAATCATCTACAAAAAAGGGAAGCAAAATGTGGTGGCAGATGCACTCTCAAGAAAGGATGAGGATGTGGAAGCATTGTTGTGTGCCATTTCTATTATCCAACCAGATTGGATAAACGAAGCAAAGGAGGAATGGAAGAATGACGAAGAAGTGTGGGCACTTATTCGAAAGCTACAACAAGATTCCAGTACTTCTGATACATTTAGCTGGCAAAATGATTCGTTATGGTACAAAGATCGCTTATACCTCTGTAAGAATTCCCAGCTAAAACAAAAGATTCTTATGGAATTGCACACTTCTCCCTTAGGAGGGCACTCAGGATTTTTAAAAACTTACCACAGGGTTAAGAAGGAATTTTTTTGGGATGGCCTTAAATCAGATATTCAAAAGTTTGTGGCGGAATGTTTGGTTTGCCAACAAAATAAAGTTGAAACAATTAAGACACCGGGTCTATTACAACCTTTATCCATTCCAAGCCAACGTTGGGAGGAGGTTTCAATGGATTTTATCACAGGTTTACCCAAGTCTGAGGGAAAGAGTGTCATCATGGTGGTAGTTGACAGACTTACCAAGTATGCACACTTTTGTGCATTATCACATCCATTTAAAGCCAGTACAGTTTCTACTGCATTTATGGAAACAGTTCAAAAGCTACATGGAAACCCAAAGATTATTGTAAGTGACAGAGATCCCATTTTCACTGGAAATTTTTGGACAGAATTATTTTCTTGTCTTGGTACTCAGTTAGCTCATAGCTCATCTTATCATCCTCAATCTGATGGGCAAACTGAGATAGTAAACAAATGTTTGGAAGGATATCTTCGTTGCTTTGTATCTGATAAACAGACACAATGGGTCAAATGGTTGCCTCTGGCTGAATGGTGGTATAACACTTCCTTCCATACAGCAACAAAAATGACCCCATTTATGGCACTTTATGGGTATCAACCACCATCCATCACATCATATTTAAGAGAAAATTCTAAGGTTCAGGCAGTGGAACATCACATCGAACATCAACAACAAGTCCTCCAACTCTTAAAGGATAACCTCGTGTTGGCACAAAATAGAATGAAACAACAGGCAGATCAACATCGCAGTGAAAGAAGTTTTGATGTAGGTGATTGGGTATTCCTACGGCTACAACCATATAAGCAAATGTCCCTAAAGCAAGCTAAGAAGGATAATAAATTATCACCAAAGTATTATGGTCCGTACAAGGTGTTGGAAAAGATTGGTACTATGGCATACAAATTGGAGCTTCCTGCAGCTTCTCGATTGCACCCAGTTTTCCATGTTTCATGTTTAAAGAAGGTTATAGGCGACAAGCTCCCAGTTCAAACAATATTGCCAGAACTTGACGAGGAAGGAAAAATTATATTGGAACCAGAAGCAGTCACAGAAACAAGAACTCGACAGCTACGAAATCGATCAATTTCAGAGTATCTTATCAAGTGGAAGAACTTATCCGCTGAAGATTCCACATGGGAGGATGAGAATTTTATGCAGAAGTATCCAGAACTACTCAAGCGTTGAGGACAACACTTTTTTGAAGGAGAGGGGCATGTTGGGTCCCTATAATACTAGTGATTACCCCATTACTATTGTAGTTATACCCCTTATTTATATTGTTGTGCCCCTATTACCCCCATATTGTTATTTCTGTGCCCCATAGAATCCCTCTATTGTTATTTTTGTGGCTTTATATTATTATTGTTAGGTCGGCTGGATTATATTGTGACTCCTTAGACTCCTATATATAGAAAGGAGGTTTTGTCATTTGTATCATCCAAGAATTGTTCATTTATGTAATGTAAAGGAGGTTGCCCCCTCGAAGAGGCTGAATTCTAAGGCGTGGATCTATCTTTTCTATCTTTTCTTGAGCTGGTTTCATAACATAGTTCCCCTTGTTGGTATAGTGAAAATTCGCCATGTCAACACTAAGTGATAACATTAGGAATGCATAACGAAATTTTTTTAGGTTAAGGTATGAAAATGTACTACTGATGTTTTGTTTTTTACCAGAGTTGATTGCTTAGTTCTCCTTTGATTGGAAGTGATATAATGACATTTTTTACTATTTGAGGATGTATTGATGAGCTTATAATGTTGCTACTAATGACAATTGTACTGCTGATTTTTTAGTCAAATTATGAGTACTATGTTGATTTGTGTAGCCTAGGAGGTACTCCAAGCCCTAGGGTTTAGGGTTTGGATGGAAAAGCACCACAAGGGAAGCTTGTGGGCTTGGAACCCAAGTGTGGGGTTTTTCATCATGATTTGGGCCAAACCCGTGATGGAGGTGTTGTCCCTTAAGAAACCAATTTCCTGGCATTGTAGAAATTGTGCTTAAGACATTAATTTTATTTATGCATGTCACTTATTTGTATGATGTATCCTCGTATGAAGGACCTGAAGGAACGGATTTTTAACCCTTAATATTTATCTGGAATGAAAATATCAGATACCATGTGATGCTGAATATGAATGATGTGTGAATAATGCCTTGAGAAGTTAAAGATAATATGTTGTGTTTGACAGGAACCATTATCTATAACTTAGAAGAAATATAGGGGTAGGAAGAAACATGATGACACATAACAGAGAAATTACAAAATCATACCCAACAATGTGTGGAAAACTTCTGATTCTTTCATTAATCATCAATTTATCAAGAATACAACAGCATAGTCTCCAGGTTCTTCAAAATTCGGACCTTTTTTCTATAATTTTGCCTCTTTTTATACATCATGGGACAGTTGGTAACTACCAAAACTGTCAAATTACTTAACTACCTTCTAACTTTCTAAAGTAAAATTCATTACATAATATTACATTGGAGGGCAAAAGACACCACATTCTTCTCAAGAAAATAAGATAACCAGAAGTAACAAAAATTAGAGTATGATTGGTGATTGCTGCTCGCTGTTTGAATCTGTGGCTTGGGTAGATGGTCCTGTTGATGCATCTTTGGTCTACTCTATCATCCATTCCTTGCACCTTCTCCATAATGGTACATTTGACTTTGGTGCTTCCTCTAACTTGTCAAGTGCTATTCTACAAGTTGTAATCCTACCATAAGTAGGCTTGTCATTGAACAGAGTCTTCACCATCTAGAGAAGCTTAAAATATTTGTTCAGGTAGTTCACAATGGTGGCTCCTTTTAATACTATTGTCTTTTCATGAGTGTTATCAACTTTGCTTTTTTCCTCAACCAACAAAGTCTCATATTTTTTCCATGGCAGAAAGTTTCCCTATAGATCCTAGCTAGAAGCTTGGTAATCAATGTAGTGGTAGTAGATATCCCTACTAGGTTTGGAATGTTGTTATCTAGGTCATGGGGGGATAATTTAGGTGGTTTTCTAAAATTGGATTTTACTTATGCTAGCATACCAATTTTTGGTGGAGAAGAAAGAAGGTTGTACAGAGAAACAAGATTTGTTAAAACAATCACAAAGAATGGAGCAAGTAATTCACCTATGTACAGGCAAGAAAAATATGACTTTTCTTGTTTCGTGTTGCATGACAATGCAGAGTTGGCTGAAGATAATCAGAGGTAGCTTACTTCAGCCTGTGTAAATACATAACTGCAAACAGAAGGGGTGTGGAAGTGCTTCTTTGATGGAGCCTATTATAAAGAAGGAACAGGTGTTGGTTTCCTTTTAATTACACCTGGAGGTAATATGATCCCATTTTCTTTTAAATTGGAGTTCAAAGCAACTAATAATGTGGCAGAATATGAATCCTTGACCATTTCTCTTCAAACAGCAAAAAAAATGGGAGTCCAGTCAATTTCCCTTTTTTGAGATTCATAGCTAATTATAAAGAAAATTAAGAACCATTGTCAAACAAAACACCCTAGGCTCAAGGCATATAGAAATGAAGTGTGGGATTTAGTTGAGAATTTCTTTGAGGCTTTCAACATATAGTTCATTCCAAGAGATGGGAATAGATTAGCAGACTCCTTGACTATGGCTACCAGTACATTTAGGCCTCCTATAAATCCAAAGTTAAGATATGAGTTTGAAATGAGGCACAGGCCTTCTATTTTGGATAATATAAAACACTGGCAGGTTTTTGAGGATGATCAACAAAGTAAGGAATTATTTACTACGATTGAAGATTTTCAGGGCACCGAGATTGATCAAGATGAAGATGAAACAACAGAAGGTGCAGAAGTAAGTGGTTTTAAAAATTCCATATTTAATCAAAAAATTATTCAATTGAAAGATAATATTCTGCCAAGGGGGCTTGTCCCTCTTGAAAGACTTTTTAACTCCAATGATGTAGTTGTTAGTTCAGAGAAAATTCCACAGGATAAGCAGATTAAAGATCACAATATTGGAACCCAGAAGGATCCCAAGTTAGTCAAATTGTTTAAGGGAGTTCCACTTAATTATAAGGAGAGATATATTGAGATTTTCAGAGAGTACACTGATGTTTTTGCTTGGTCCTATGAGGATCTTAAGACATATGATGTAAGCATTATTCAGCACAAGATTCCCTTGAAAGAAGGGATTAAAACATTTAAGTGGAAACTCAGGTAGATCAATCCCTTGCTTTTACCAATGATTGAGAAATAATTCAAAAAGCTTCTTGATGCCAAGATAATAGTTCCCCTCTGATATTCCGACTGGGTGGCCAATTTAGTACCTGTAAGGAAGAAAAATGGAGAAATAAGGTTATGAGTGGATTTTATAAATCTAAATAGGGCTTCCTTAAAAGATAACTATCCATTACCTGAAATGGATCATGTGTTGCAGAAGGTAATTGGATCATTCGGAATGTCAATGTTGGATGGGTTCTCTGGGTATAAGCAAGTGGTTGTTGATAAAGAATATCAGAAAAAGACTGCATTCACAACTCCTTGGGGAACCTTCATGTATGCTCGAATGCCTTTTGGGTTGATGAATGCAAGTGCAACATTTCAAAGGGCTATGGACATTTCATTTGTGGGTGATAAGTTTGTAGTGATATACTTGGATGATATCATTGTTTTCTCTAAGTTAGATGAGGAGCATCTATACCATCTTAAAAAGACATTTGAGAAATGTAGAAAAATTGGGCTTGCTTTGAATCCTAAGAATTCTATTTTTGCTCTATAAGAAGGAAAACTATTGGGGCACATTGTTTCTAGAGATGGATTAAAGATAGATCCAGCAAGGGTGCAAGTTGTGCAGAAAATACCCATGCCTAGGAGTAAGAAAGATATTCAAAAATTTCTAGGAAAAATAAATTTTTTGAGGTTTATGTCCAATTACGCTAAAATTGTAAAGAGATTACCAATATGTTGAAGAAGGAAAATGAAGTACATTGGACCAAGGAAGCCAGAGAGTCATTCTCTAGGATCAAAGAAGCATTACAAGTAGCTCCGGTTTTAATTAGCCCTGATTATCATAATCCCTTTCAAATTTTTTCATTTGCATCACTTAATTCAATAGCTACTATTTTGTTACAGAAAAATGATGAAGGAAAAGAGCATCTAGTGCCTTTCTTTAGCAAGATTCTCAGAGATGTTGAACTCAAATACAATATCCTTGAAAAATAGGTATATTCTCTAGTAAAATCCCTAAACACCTTGAGGACTTATGTGCTGCAATCATAGATTATTTCTTATGTGCCAAATGTTGCAGTAAAGGATGTCTTCATCTAGAGTGATGTGGAAGGAAAAAGAGGAAAATGGATAGCTAAGATTCAAGAGCATGACCTGGACATAAAGCCCACAAATCTGGTGAAAGGGTAGGGCTTGGAAAATATATTGACGGAGTCAAATTTTCATGCATTGGGAATCAACTTGCTAACAGTTGTAAATGAGGAAATAATTGAAGAAGGTGAAGAAAAATCAAACCCAGGTATGAGGATTCGATATAAATTTTTATGTTCAGAATGGTACAAGCACATAGTTCATTATTCATGTTTTCTCTCTTATCCCCACTCATTGGATAGAACAAGATATAGAGCATTAAAAATCAAAGCACAACCATGTGTGATTGTAGAGGGCAGATTGTATTGGAAGGATCATGTGGGAATTTTATTGTTTTGTTTAACAGAAGATGAATCTACAGATACCATTAAAGATTATCGTGAGAAGTTATGTGGTGGAAATTATAGTTGGAAAGCTACTACACACAAAATCCTCTAGGCACGATATTATTGGCCCACCCTATTTGGTGATATATATAAGTTTGTCAGAAGTTGTCAGAAGTGTTAGCTTTTTGCTGAGAAGAAGAGGTTATCTCCTTTGCCATTGATCCCAGTCTTTGTAGAAGAACCATTTAGACAATGGGGACTAGAATTTGTTGGAGAAATTAACCCACCTTCGAGTGGACAGCACAAGTGGGTTCTCATAGCTACTAATTATTTCACTAAGTGGGTAGAAGCTATACCTACTAAAAAGGAAAATGACCAGGTGGTAATGAAGTTTTTAAAGGAAAAAAATTTCAGCAGATTTGGATGCCCTATCAAAATCATAACTGACAATGCTCAAGTCTTCAATTCAATTAATTTTGTTGCCTTTTTTCAAAAGTATAATGTCATTTTATCTCATTCAACAACTTATCATCCACAGGGAAATGGATTGGCTGAATCCACTAACAAAACATTAATGAAAATTCCTAAGAAAATTATTGCGGAGAATCGGAAAGACTGGGACTCGAAATTAAATTTTTCTCTTTGGGATGTCCGAGTGACTACAAAAAGGTCTACAGTCAAATCACCTTTTGAGTTAGTGTATGGAACTCAAGATATGTTCCCTAGTGAGCTTGTAAAGCCTGTGATTGCGATGATTCAGGAGGCAAAAGAAGAGCCCAATGCTCTAACAAGAAGGATGCATAAGGTAGTGGAGTTGAGTGAGAGCAGAGATAAGGTAAGAGATAATTTGATTATGTATCAGTCAAAGATGAAGGGTATTTTTGACAGAAAAGCCAAAAAAATTGATTTTAAAGTTAGAGATCTGGTATTAAGGTGGGATACTAGAAGAGAAGATAAGGGAAAACATGGGAAGTTTTATCCTCTCTAGTATGGCTCATTCAGGATTAAAGAAGCAAGGGCAAATAATACATTCTTCCCAGAGAATCTTGATGGTGAAACTTTACAGCTGCCTATCAATGGGTAGTACTCAAACATTATTTCTAATTTTGAAGCACAAGCATCCTGTCATTGTAGATAGCACTATGAATTCATTGTACAAATTCCATAGAATTAAAATTGGCTAAGCAATATATGACTCCATGCCCAACGTGAAGGCACTAATCTACGGTTCTTAGTGCTTATGTGGCAAAATCACTATCCCCAGGTGGAGCCAGATGTTGTAGCATCCATTGTCATTTAAATTTCATTTTTAATATTATCAAAAAAAAATATTATGTTCTAAAAAAAACTCAAAAGTGAATGACAAAGTCTGAAAACAGTGATTTATTTTGATGGCATTTAAATCCAATGGAAGGTGGGGCCCCGACCCATATTAAAGTTCGAGCAGTATTACAAGATTTATGCAAGCATGGGTTCGAGAAGCGAGTAAAGTGCTTTGCGGGGGAGCAACGAGCACGAGTTATAACTCAGGATCAATCCCCGCAGTTGACCACAATGTCAAGGTGTTTGACTGAGATCTACAGCCTGAGATTGTTGCGGGGGTTCAAGCCCGATGAACATCCTGTACACTCCCTACCCCCACAGTGGGCCGCCCCCATCGCTTCACTCCATCTCATCTCCTCCACGTCATCTGCCACCCTCATTCATTACCATCCACCTCATCCACTGTACCCCATCACCCCATCTGCCACTCCATTAATTAGTTACATTAATTACAGGGTCCCCCCACCCCCCGGTTTGATTATTATATGTATAAAGGACAAGCAAAACCCCATCGCATTAGTCTTTTTTTAGTAATAAGCAACCTTGCATCCAATTCAGCAGTCTATGTCAGCAACCATCCCGACAACTATCATCAACAACTGTCACCAGCAAACTATCACCTACAGTTACCATGGCCAAACAAGTAATTTCCTCATCAGTTATCCATACCCCATTAATGGATGTTGAATGAGATATTTCTAATACCCTTTGTACAATTAAACATCATTCATTGTATCAAGAGGTCATTTTGAACCATAAGAAGTCTCCTATATTCTTGGAAATGGTTAGTTCAGGTGTTCTAGCTTATTTTGTCCCCGAAAGTAACTTATTTCCTAAATTTATTCAATGGCTAGCCTCAGCAATGTACCCCAAGAAATGTTTCATAATGAATCAGTCAAGGGAGAGTTTTTTCAAGTAACCTCACAGTTAATACACCAAGCTTTGAATTTATACTGAAGAATCCCCGATTTCTTATTATGATAACATGTCTCCTCGAGAGCTTTCTCATATCACCTCTTTCTTGGCCCCTAAATCTAGTCAATTCTCCCTAGATGGCAATCTCTTCTCTTTAGAAATATTTGCAGTTGACATAAGACCTGTGTTGCAAGTAATTGCCAAGATTCTAGGGAAAGAAGACTCCAAGCAGGTAGATAAAGTTGTGTTGGGATTTTTCTCCTTAATGATGAAGCCTGAGATAGTACTAGACATTCCAACATTCTGGGTAGATGCTATCAATACTCAATTTATGACTTTGCCTCTCACTTGTTCCTTCAAATTTCCTTCAATCATTACTTATTTATTTATGTACCAAAATGCTGAACATTTTTTGATTTGGGCTAAATTTTGTTAATATCAATAAAAATAAAAAGTCAGTGCTATTCTGGATAGACCTGCTAAGGGGTGATCAAGGAGATAGTGATTTATTTGAGTTTATTTCTTTATTCCTTCCAGCAGTTTATAAAATTTTGAATGGAATCCTACCCCAAACCTTCCTTCCTAAAGCTCAAGAGTGTCTTCAATTGAGTAAGTATGTGAGATGTGGAGATTGGTTCATCTTTGAAGAGCATGCAGAGATTAGGCTTTATGGAGCCTCTGTCAAGCCTTATAGGTTACCTAAATTTGTGCCAATGAGGCTTTTTTCCCTTGAATTTATTATGAAAAGCTTAAATGTTGATCAAGTTCATTTTGTTCCTATGAAGAAAGGCTTCTTCTTCAAGTTGCCTAAAGTAGTGGGACCCTTCATTGTAAACACTAGACAGGCTGCCCAGGAGGTTGAAGGATTGTTGAATGACATGTCTCTTTTACAAGTGGTTGAGTGGCTTATGACCCTCATCAAATTATTTCAAAGAGAATACTGGAGAATGGCTATTCAGCCTTTATATGTGAAAGTAGACTTTAAACGAATAAACTGGCAAATGAAGGTTTGCAAAACACTCAGGGGACAGAGATTCAAACCCCTAGCATTACAAAAAAATGGGTCAAGAGGGTTAGAGAGGAGGTTATTGATCTAGATGAGGAAGAATCTGAAGCAGAAAAAAGGACCAAGCTTCAGGATGCAATGTCTTCAGCACAACCCAATTTGGTGATTCAGTTAGGAGAGGTAGAAGGTGCCCCAGCTTCCCCATCTTCCAAAGAACTTGTTCATGATCAGGTTCCTTTAATTCAAAGTATGTTTGCTCAAATAGATGAGAGAAATCAAAAGATGAAATTAAATATGGAGGCTCAATCTGAGTCTCAGGTAACTCCTGAACAAACTAGATTTCTATCTGTCGTGGATTTAGAGAAGAGCCAACTTAAAGTTTCTTTTTATCATCCTACTGAACTATTAGTGGGGTCTACTAGTAAGTTCAAGGCTCTGAACTTAATTGTTGACACTCACAAGCTTCCAATGCTTGACAAGATCAATTTGCATACACAAACTAGGCAATTGAACATGAATGATCTACATAAGACAAATGTAGCAGTTGTCAAGGCAGAAAAAATGCTAAATAATCTGATTCAGTAGTTAAACTTGGAGAAATCCAACTCTAGAGCTTTGAATGCTCAAGTGGATGAGCTAAAGAAGATTATCATTAAAGTAAGTGTCAATCCTGATGACCAACCTACTGTTCAGAAATTATTACAATCTGCCAAGTTAGAGATTGGGGCTTTGAAAAAGAAGTTGAATCTACCTGTAGGTGAACATCCCATAGCTCCAGGGATAGCTGAAGTTGAAAATGAAAAGGAAAATCTCCTATAGGATGTGTTGCAGAAGACTGAAGAATTTTCTTTAAAGAATATTTGGACAAGCTACGACGACAGGTGGACACTCATGCTTGTACAATAGTAATGCCAGCCAACACAGATGATCCAGCAGCGCAGGTTTTACAATTGGGAACAAAGCTTAAAATGGTTGAACATGATGTAAAGAAAGCCCAAAGGGAATTGGAAACAGCTTGCAAGCTACTAAATTTAAGTGAATAAGAAGCAATAAGGGAGAAAGATAATGCAAAGAAGTACAGGGAAGATATCCTGAGGGATGAAGATGAAATAAAAGTGCTCAAGGAGAAAATGAAGGGCAATATGTCCTTGATTCAAGCTAGAGAAATCCTATGGGATGAATTAATTAAGGTTATCAGGGGCATTTGGGAGTTTCTTGTGATTATATCTGAAGAAAAAACACTATTTCGGGATATGGAAGACGTGGTCATTAAAAATAATCAAAAAGATATAGATAGATCAAAGTTTGCAAAGAGGATGATAGAATATTAACTCTAAATCTATTGCAGACTTGAAGGAACATGACATGCCAGACAGGACATCATGTGCAATATATTTTAATAAAATGATTGTGAGAAACATCTACAGGATTACTACTGAAAAGAGGATAAATGAGATGAAGGAAGCAGTTTCAAAGTTTAACATCTTGTTTGATAAAAGGGTTAGGGCTGGACTTCCTTCTTGCAGGGATCTACAGGGAAACTTGTTGCCATGGAAAACATATGAGACTTTACTAGTTGAGGCAAAACGAAAAGTTGATAACACTCATAAAAATACATCAGTATGGTGAAGACTCTATTCAATGACAAACCTACTTATGGTAGGATTACAGCTTGCAGAATAGCACTTGACAAGTTAGAGGAAGCACCAAAGTCAAATGTACCATTATGGAGAAGGTGCAAGGAATGGATGATAGAGCAGACCAAAGATGCATCAGCAAGACCATCTACCCAAGCCACAGATTCAAATAGCGAGCAGCAATCACCAATCATACTCTAATTTCTGTTACTTCTGGTTATCTTATTTTCTTGAGAAGAATGTGGTGTCTTTTGCCCTCTAATGTAATATTCTGTAATGACTTTTACTTTAGACAGTTAGAAGGTAGTTAAGCAGTTTGACAGTTTTGGTAGTTACCAACTGTCCCATGATGTATAAAAAGAGGCAAAATTATAGAAAAGGGGTCCGAATTTTGAAAAACCTAGAGACTATGTTTTTGTATTCTTGATAAATTGATAATTAATGAAAGAATCATAATTTTTCCACACATTGTTGAGTATGCTTTTGTAATATCTCTGTTATGTGTCATCATGTTTCTTCCTTTCTTTAAATATGGTAATGAAGTTGCAGGTCTTTGTTTACTTATGTGAATGAAGTTAAAGTTCCTTAAAAGAGCGCTCCTATATTTAAAGTTCCTACCCCTATATTTATTCTAAGTTACAGCTAATAGTTCCTGTCAAACACAGCATATTATCTTTAACTTCTCAAGGCATTCTTCACATAGAATTCATATTCAAAATCACATGGCATTCTAATATTTTCATGTCAGCTAATTATTAATGGTTAAAAGTCAAGCCCTTCAAGCCCTTCATATAAGGATATATTATATAAATAAGTGACATGCATAAATAAAATTAATGTCTTAAGCACAATTTCTACACAGCTAGGAAATTGGTTTCTTAAGGGACAACAGGAGGTACAACATGTGATGGATGAGGATGATAGTGCTCGGAGATACGATTCCAAAGCATCAAGAATCATTTGAATCTGAGTTGTTGTTAGAGAGAATTAATTTTTGAAGTTCACAAGGTAATTATTGGTTACCAAGTCGTGTAGGCTTGGTGTAAAAACTGTCCAATAGATGTGTCTATTAAAATGATTCATTGGAGACCCTTAGAATTCTATAAATTAAGGGTGTAGATATGTTATTTGGATCATCCAAGATTTTTCAATACACACCAAAAAAGCTCTGAAATTTTCGTGAGGCTTAGCCGCAGCAAGGGAGCTAGAAGACAGTGTGAGGAGGCCGAGGTACAGTTGTGGGGAGACCGAGTTGTTGCAGGTGATAGCGAGGTGGATTAGGGGTTTTCTAAGCACATGTTTAAGGGTTACCTTAATTTGGGTTGTTGGGCAGAGAAGGTCGCATTCTAAAGGAGCAAGGGACTATTGTTAGAAAGGCAGTTGTGGCACTATTCAAGGAGGACGAAAGCTATAGTCAACTGTGGGCTAGACCACAGGCCATAGCCAGCAATTGGAGTCCCTTAAGGTCAATGTATAGGTGGAAAGAGAAATGAAGGGACAGTGTGACAAAGGAGGCTCCTTCTAGGGTGAACCACAGCCTTTAGAGGCCTATATAACTGACTGTGTGTTGGGTGAAAGGTAGCGTAGTGTACCCTAACTAGTGGTGAAATATTGTAGCAATGCAGCAAGGTGAAACAATAGTGCTTGGAGATGTGTATTGGGTCAAGTTCGTGACCATATTGGATCGTGTTTATTGCAGCCTATTGATTCCATGTGTATGGCATTCTTAGGCGATGAAGTGTCATACTAGGAGCAGAATTGACAATGATTGATCGGGTGCCTTAAAAATAATTGGAGGGAAGCGTGTTGGAAACCCAAAGTAGGCCTAGAGTAGCAGAAAAGAAAGATGTTGTTGATGTGTGATTGGGTGAAAGGATTGCAGCCTTATGAGTAGTTATTTGATGGAAAAAAGAGGCTACTAGAAGGTATATTGGAACTCAGGAATTGGCCAGCCTAGAGAGAATTTTGATGGGTCCGTGTACATGCAGCAGAAGTGACTTGTAGCATCGTTAGGTGGCAGCCCTCTTGGAGTCTCGATGTCTAGTGGCCTTGATGGACTAAGGCACAACTAGTGAGCAGTATGGGAGCAAAGGACCGGCAGGACAAGATACAACATCGAAGTTGCACAATGAATTTTGTCATTGTATCTTTTATACCATAGACTGTTGTATTATTCATATTGGTTTAATATAATGAAGATTGGGATTGTACATATTGTATAATTTTGTTAAAAATCGTGTATATTTGTGCATATGTGATTTACTGCTTTATATTTCCGCTGTGCAAAGTGGTTTATGGTTGAGATTCTTGGTTTGGTAGCGTCATTTATTTTAAGAATCTAACCTAGACCCAAGGTCGTGGAAATTAAACATACTACATAGTGTATATGGTAAGAGTTAAGTGCATTTTGGTTGTAGGTGACAACAGCGGAATTGACAACAATATTGTAATAGAGTTATTAACAAGAATGATTGGATAGTGATCAAGGTAGTGGTTGGATTGTACAACGATCAAGTGTAATGCTTGGAAGCATCTTTAAATTAATCTAACTTATTCAGTTATATTTTATCTTTAGGGTGGTAGGGTCGTGGATGGGGGAGACCGAAGAATTTTTCAGGTTGGCGCATGAGAACATCTTCAATCTTCAAGGAGGTATGGAAATGCTAAGGCAGGTCAATGCTTGTGCAACAAGTTGGTTCTTGTAGGGTGTTGGTACATCCTTTCAGTTGGAGCTGATAAAATCATGGGGTCGGTGCCCGGTGAGCACCATTATTGCAGCAATAATGTTGCAACTCCTAGGCTGCCTACTTTACTCTTATCAACCCAGTAGTTCGTAACAAACTTGGAAGTGACGGTGCTGTATGCACAAGTACTAGTTCTTACTACAGGCTGTCACTTGGTCAGTTGGCACAAGATCACTAGGAGCTCAAGCCAACTTCTATGGATTCAAAAAGAAGCTCTATATGTGATGAAAGAAAGCAGAGCTTACTCTATAGAGGCTACTCTACTTGCAGAAAGGAAAAAGACTGAAATGTAAAGTAAACCTAGCAAATCCTACTTAACCAACTAGTCCAACTTTTGCAAAAAGAAAGATGAAAAGCATGAAATGAATGCCATTACCTAATCAAAGAAGTAAACAACATCTACTCAAGCTATTTCTAGAAGGAAATGAGGAAAGAAACATCTTTTTGGATTTATATGTATTTTTATGTGAAATTGTTATGCATGTAATTTATTTTTTGTGAATGTGACAGCGATTAGGTGGCGATGGAGGGTGGTTCTGGGACTTGAGAAGATGTAGGATGGTGTGGATAGGTCCTAGGGGGTCTTAGGTGGCCTTCTGGAGGCTTTTCCCGCAATCAGACTTCAAAAGGAAGCCTGCAGGAAAATCTATAGGAGGCTGCAAGGGATCTATAGGAGGTCTACAGGAGGATGCCAAGAACAGTTTTGAAGGTTTTGAAGGTGTGAGAGTGGGTGGAAAGGGTAGATGAAGGCTGGGATGATGTGTTAGGGCCCCTAGGGTTCACCAAGGATCACTAGGAGAGGGAAATATGGTCAGGAGAGAGGAATAATTCCTATGGAAAACCGCAGAAAACTAAGATAGATTTGAGGTGAAATTTGGGTGACCTGTAGGGCATAGATCAGGGAGAGAATGTGATGGCTTGATAGGTTGACCTGCTGTGAGAAAATATTTGCTACCAACGAACTAAAATTCAAACAATGAAATCAAGCAAGCAAGGAAACTAAGTACATCAAAAAACAAAATTTTGCATCAAGCTAATCTAAATTAAGAACTATGGAAAGAAATGCTGACAAATGCTATAATGAAAGAAGGCATGGAAGAAGACTTATTGCAAAGATAGAAATAAGCATGGTGAAAGAGATCTAAAGCAAATCATTAAACTTCTAAGAAACTGCAGCGCTAGAAATCCTATGGAGAAGGCAAATCTGTGTTTTTGTGGCGGCAAGAGGGTCTTGGCCTTGGTTCATGGTCCCAAAGGGGGAAAAGGAGGCCAAGGCTCTATTGATGGCCTTTTGTATTTTTTTCTATCACTGTTCAACCTGCTATAGACAACTCAAATGGAAACAACCTTCTAAATCACCAAAAGCAACCTAATCTTAACCAAGAAAGAAATTTATCTAATAGCACTGAAACAAAGCATATAAATACAAACAATAGGAGCTTGGCTGCTTGGATTGGGCCCTAACCAAAGAGCTTCAGCCCTGTGAGGTAACTCAGTGCTAGCTCAAAAAGGATCTCATCTTTATTATCAAAATAATAATAGGATTACATGAAACTGTCAACAAAAGTAAGCTCGAAGTTGAGCAGACCAAAGCTGCAAAAAAAATTCAACAAAAATTCTACCAACTCCCTAATTAGGCCCTAAGCCTTTCTACTTATACAAATGAAGCTCCCAATAGCTTCCTTAAAATCAGGGAGGCTTGGCTCCCAAAACTCGAGAAACATAAGTTATCTTCCACTTGCTTGGCTGCCTCCTAGTGCATTGATTTGGTTGTTTGTGCTCCGAGATGCATGAAGGAGAATTCGAAGTGGGGGAGTAATAAATGAGGGGGATTCCATCCTATAAATCCTCTCCTTTGTCCACTTCGAATTATTGCTGCCAATTTTCCTTTAAATCTTTGACTTTGTCTTCAAAATTCAACAAAATTGTGCATTAAACACATATTAGACTCCATGGCATCATAACCAACCCAACTCACTCCATAAGCATAAATATAATCAAAAAGCATGCAATAAGCTAATAGAATGGTTGATTAAACTATGTTAGGAGGCAAAATGGGCCCATACAATTACACATTTATGGGGCTCATCATCACCCCCCTACTGAAGGTGTTTCTCATCCTCTAGGCAACTTAGTCCATCTCCTCATCTTTGATGGCCTTAGTAGCCTCTCTAACATCCCATGCTTCTGATATGAGCTCCTCTACTTTGTCATGGAATCCTGCCTTTCTGTCCACCTCTTCCCACTGCTGCTGCTCTTCTTCCTCTTTCCTACCTTCTAGCATGCCTAGCAGTAGTGGGGGACTCAATTTGAGGCCAATCCAATTGACCTTCAAACTCTGCATAGAGCGCTTATACAATGGCACTCTCCTTAATGCTTCTTTCATCCTTGTTGGGGAGTGATACTCCTTGATTTGCAGACTGTGTGGCAGGGTGTTCCATCTCCTCATACAAGCATGAGTACAGTCATCCCCAAGTAATATTTCCATATCCTCAAAATGTGCAATGGCTTGGGCCTGATCATTGATATACTTAGAGGCAATATGGGGGTTATTTGCAAGTAGCTGGTGTGTGCTGATGAGAGCCATGGGATCTGATGGCTCAGCTCTAATCATTAAGGGCTCATTCTGCTCCTTTATCATCAACTTTCTTATTTCTACTGCCCTTAACTCCTCATGATTCAGCCATGATGCCATGGCCATTAGTTGTAGGTCCCCTAACCTAGCATTGGGGTCCCACACATTCATGTCTATGAGGGCCATGTTAGGCAAATAGAATTCTGCTATTTTTGCCTTGTCTTTTGATGAGCTTTGGTCACATACTGTAATCTTGGAAAGGCATTGTTCCTCTCTATGCCACAGTCTTTATCTAAAACTATAGCCATTGGTCCTTGAGGTATAATCCATATTATTTTTCTGGTGTTCTGCATTACAGTGCCTCCATGGACAAGCTAGCCATGCATGCCAATTGTGTCTCTTTTTCTTGCAGCTGTCTTCTTAGCAATTCATTTTTTGTTTGAAGGTGAGTTCTTATGATTGTTTCTCTATGTCTGACAGCACCCAATTCGCTGCCCATTTCTCTGAGTTGATTCTCCATATGGCCAATATCCTCAACTCCCTTGGATTTGGCTATTTGCATCCACCTATGGGTCCTTATTCTTTCTTTCTCCAACTCAAAGAAAAGTGGGATTGCAAGTTTGTGGAATGATTCTTCACCCCTCAAGAAGATTGTAGTAAGAGCCCAGGCTAGGCTTGGGGTCAAGTTCGTATGCCTCTGTTGCTTCCTCCTTCCCCTGTGGCTATCCTTCTATCCTCATTTCGAGTTTTTAGGTCTCTTGTAGTCTTGACAGGGTCTCCGATAGAACAGTCTGTGCCTCCTGTAGAACTGTTTTTGAGTCCTGTAGTTCTACTTTTTCCTTCCATGTGGGAAATCTAGGAGTCCCCCTTTCATAAGTGATAGGTGCCTTGGAAGTGGATTCCTTCCCATGGGCAGAGGGTGAATCTTCAATAATAATGGGTACTTTAGAAGAAGGCTGGGGTTTCCCTTGTTTGATCCTTGTGCTCTTCCTAGCCCTGAAAGACATTGAGGTCTACCTCTTCCTCTTTTGTTTTGGTTTAATTGGGGTGCTGAGGGTAGTGAGAGAAGTTGTTGCCTCTCTTTCTACTGTCTCAGGAGACACCTCTATCTTTTCTACCCTTTTTTCTCCTCCTTCTATCTTTTTCTCTATCTCTGTTTTGGTTTCTTCCTGCTCTATTTTGGTTTCTTCCTTCTCTGCTTCGGTTTCTTCCTTCTTCCCTTCTTTTTCCTCAGTTTCTTCCCCTTCTCCCCCTTGTTTCTCTTCCTCCTCACTATCAGAAGGACTGATATCATATGTGAGGGCCTTTAAGTCATATTTTGTTGTCATGTTTCGGAAAATTTCCCATGTTATGGGGATTGTGAAGGTGTGGAAGGCTTCTTCCACTAACATTTCAATTAACCCATGGTGAGCCAGCTAATCTAGATCTCCTCCCTTTAACTTAATGCTGGAGTCTATGAGGGACTATAGGAGAAAATAGGGGATGTTGAGTTTCTGGGGTGTTGGAGTGTCCATGCCATATCTCAACTCATGGAGGATTCTAAAATGGTAGCCATAGACTATGCTATACCTCCCTTCACAGGAAATATATTTGATGATTTGGTAACTGACCTCATCCAAGGGGTAGGGTATGCTTTTCCTTCTAATGCCATTCTTGTCTTCTATAGGATGTTCATTTTTTTGGAAGAAATTTTTCTTGGCAACCTGTCCAATTGGTCTTTCATCTTTGCTCCAATGTAATCCAAGAGGAAGGGTAGTAACCCTACTGATAAATTCTGTTGGACACAGATTGTCATTGATATCAATATGGCAATATTCAAGGAGTAGACAGAGCCAAGAGGAGGAGACAGAGCTAAAGAAGAGGAGAAAATAGCCATCGGAGCTAAGAGGATCCAAGAGGAGCAGCCGGAATGGAGCCAAAGGAACTAACAGAGGAAACAAAGACATCGGGAGGATTATAGTGTATATGGTATCAAAGCATAAATATATGTATAGCAGGTAGAATACACCATAGCATATGGAGCAAGCGGAATACACTATCAGAGGAGCATTGGACATGTTTAACAGCAAACAAACATGAGCCATGAGATTTCCAGCGAAAAGATCTGACGACTACCAGGCGATAAAGATGCGCGGGAGATAGCGAGTAGGGAAGGCAGTAAACGATATTGTTCGCACTGCCTTTTGAGGGTGCGTGGTAAGCATACGTGGGCGAGCGATCACAATCACCAGGCGACGCGTGGCAGGGGGGACAGGGAAAAAACCGCTTTATTGCGAGTTAACGCACAGGCGGTTCGCGGGATCAGGAGGAGCGAACATCGTCGGATCGCCTGATGAATGATCGGACGGCAGGTTTAACTTCACGTGTTTTTTGACTGATGTGACAAGAGATCAATGGAGAATTATATATATATATATATATATATATATATATATATATATCTATATATATATGCATATATATGTATATCGGCGAAACCCCCAATTGCGATGAACGGTTGCGGACCCGACGAGAATATCAACTGCTGCTTAATATAATATCGCGTCCAGTGGAGGAGCGGCCGTCGACCATCGGTGAAGTCATGGGTCCGATATATAAAGGACCCTGGTAGTCACGAATCATTGATTGCGATTTAAGCACGGACCCGATATAGGTTTAAATGCGGGTGTAATATTTCCTGAAGTCCGCGCCTTCAGTCTTTTTGATTGTTTCGCACATATTTCCTATGTAATCGAGTTTTTTGGGTTGCGTGGGGTTTTTTTGCTGAAAGGCCTATGATAATTGTTCTGATGAATTAGAAGGTTGAGTGTCAGTTACATGGGGTGTATCAGGGCATTGGAGATTGCGATTGGAGCCTAACATCTCCATTAAACTAGAAAACTCTGTATATGCCTGCAATCATTGTCAAAGGAGCGTTGTTATAGTTTTAACCAGTAAGATGTGTTCTCCGTGGAGTTTTTGACCTCTCAAATGAATCTACGTGTCCTCAGAAAGTCAATGAACTTGCACAGCTTAGAGGAAGCTGCAGCAACTGAGGAGGAATCCAAAGAGCCAACGAGTAAGCGGAAACAAATGGACAAAGGCATGAGAATGTATAAAATAGTAAAAATAGAGAATTTTTGGTGTTGTTATTGTAATGAAGAACCTGAGTGTGAGATAGTGGAAGAAGCAGAGGCAGCGGAGGCGGTAGAGGCAGCAGAAGCAGCAGAGGCAGGAGAGTAGGAGTGAGAGAACCTCAGCTGAATAGAGTGCAATAGCATACCAGTGTATACCAAGGTTGGGTTGGATCCCAAGAGGTTGGAGCCTCAGAACTGAACAGGACTAAAGTCATTAGGGGTAGGTGCTCCTAAGTGCAGAACCACTGCTAAACAAAGTTGGTGCTGTGGAGGTTGGAGCCTCACTGAAGTCCAAGTTGGAGCTTGGCAACTATTCACAGTCAGATATATACTTATATTGTATTTATTTCATTATACTGTCTTGAGTTTTAATAAAATCATTTATTCCAGCTGCTGGTTTCTGTGTTCTGTGTATACATATACATATCTATATATGCTTTTGGCAATCACTAGAATAAAAAAGTAAGAAATACTGATTCACCCCCCCCTCAGTATTTCCAACAATTGGTATCAGAGCAGGATTCTTCATACTAGCCTAACAGCTTGAAGAAGGATCCGCAGCCATGATGAGAAATCATGAAGCATCAGGAAGACCTCCTTTGTTCAATGGCACTAACTTTGGTTTCTGGAAGAAAAGAATGACCTACTACTTAATGTCCCTTAGACCTGAAGTCTGGAATTTTGTTCAAAATGAATACAAAACTACTTCCGCTCTCCCAACAGACCAAGACAAGAGGAAAGCCTACATCGTAAATGCAAAGGCCATGAACTCCATCACTAGTGGAATCATTGATTCCAAGTTTACAAAAATCATGCATTGTACCTCTACCAAAGAAATGTGGGAGAAGCTAGTTGGCTTGTACAATGGAGACTCAAAAGTCAAAAAGGAAAAGCTTCAAACTCACAGAAGACAATTTGAAAGTTTGAGGATGGAAGATGAAGAAGATATTGCAGCATACCTCCTTCGAGTAGCTAAAGTGGTAAATTCCCTGAAAGGATTGGACAAAAAATTGGAAGAAAGTACCATTGTTCAAAAGGTATTAAGGTCTCTTCCAGACAGATTTGACTCCAAAATAAGCGTTATAGAAGAAGCAAAGGATCTAGATACCCTCAAAATGCATGAACTCCATGGAATTCTCACTACCTATGAAATGAGGAAAAGTGGCCCAATCTCCAAATATGCAGCATTCAAGGCCTCGAAGTCAAAGAAAGGGAAAGAAAGGAATGACTGTAGTGATGAGTCAGATGTGGAATCTGAATTGGCTCAATTTGTACGAAAGCTGAAGAGAGGATCTAAGCTTAAAGGCAAGTATCCTCTTATATGTTTTGAATGTGGTAAAATAGGTCATTATGCAGCAAAATGTCCTCATAAACATGACAGTGATGATGAAGGAAATTCTAAAAGAATGGCACATAAAAAGAAAAGGTTCAATAAGAAAAACTTCTTCTCCAAGCAAGATGAGTCTGATGAGGATGAGCTTATGGTCATCAAAAAGAAATCAGATGAGGAAAGTGATCATGATGAAAGCCAAGAAGCATTATTCATGGCACTCGCAGATGATGATGACTCGGGGCTAAAAGGAAATGTAGATGAACTATTAATAAGTGCCATTGAAGAAAATGAGAAACTACGAAACAAAATCATTTATCTCAAAGTGGAAAACGAGGAAATAAGGAGAGAAGATCTCTTGGAAGCAAAGCTTAAAGAAAAGGAAGAGACTTGTGAAGAACGCGAGGCCGAAATAGTGTCTCTGAGAAGGGAGTTGGAGCAAATTAAAAAGGGTTGTAAAAGCTCTCAAATACTTGAGACTATTCTGAAAAATCAAAAACCTCAACATGACAAGTCTGGAATAGGTTTCAAAGGAGAATCCTCAAGCACTAAGAATAATGTGAAAAGCTATGTTGATGCACTTTCCTACAATCCAAAAGATGAAAAAGTATGTTATCAAAAGTGCATCCTAGATCCCAAGAATGAAGAGAGAATTACTCCAAAGAAGAATGTGGAGTAAGTCTGGAATAGGTTTCAAAGGAGAATCCTCAAGCACTAAGAATAATGCGAAAAGCTATGCTGATGCACTTTCCTACAATCCAAAAGATGAAAAAGTATGTTATCAAAAGTGCATCCTAGATCCCAGGAATGAAGAGAGAATTACTCCAAAGAAGAATGTGGAGTTGAATCATGGACACTACAGCAAATACAAACCTGTACTCCACCAAGGGCCCATCGCAAATCCAAAGAACGAGGGAGGAGTAATTCCCAGGAAGGAAATCGACTCAAACCGTGGTTGCTTCAACAAGTACAAAACCATCTTTCTTGGACACTGCTTTCACTGTAAAAACTTCGGTCATCAAGCCAGACATTGTATGGCTTGCAGAAGTGAAAAGACAAAGCTAAAGGACCGAATAATCAACTCATATGCCCCCAAAAGGCAGGGACAAATCAAAACATTCAATTCATTTGATCCCTTGACCAAATTTGATCTGATTTGCTCTTTCTGCTACAATAATGGACACTATGAACAAGACTTCCCACTCAAAGGAAGAAAGACGAGTAGCAAGAACTCCAGCATGGATAAATGCGGCCTGGCTCTATATGCTCAAAATAATGAAAACCAGTGGTTTGTAGATAGTGGGTGCTCCAGACACATGACAGGAGACAGAAGGAAGTTTGTCTCACTGAGTAAAAAGGAAGGAAATGTGTCCTTTGGAATCAGATCAAGCAGAATTGCAGGAAAAGGAACAATTACTCTGATCAATGGAAAAGGAAAAGCTCAAGATGCTCTGCTAGTTGACGGGCTCAAACACAACCTCCTGAGTGTCAGCCAAATCTGTGATCAAGGACATAAGGTCGTTTTCAGCACCAAAGACTGTGAAATAAGGAACTCTACCTCATGGAAACTTTTGGCAAAAGGGGTGAGAACATCAGACGACATTTACATTCTGAACAAGATTCAAGAAAATAAATGCTACTTAAGTCAGACAGATGAGATTTGGCTGTGGCACAAGTGACTTGGACATACAAGCTTCAAAAATCTGATCAATATCATCAAGATCAAAGTTGTACGGACATCCCAAGGATGTCCAAACCAAATGAAGCAGTGTGTGGTCCAAGTCAACATGGAAAGCAGACCAAAACTAGCCACAAGACAAAGGAGATCTATACATCGAAGCCCTTGGAGATCATCCATGTTGATGTGTGTGGGCCAACTAGAAATCAAGCACTCCAAGGAGAAAGGTACTTTGTGTTATTTGTTGATGATTATACTAGAATGATGTGGATATATTTCATAAAGTATAAATCTGAAACTTTTGATTGTTTTAAGAATCTAAAATCCCTTGTAGAAAAAGAAAAATATTCAAAAATTAAGAGCCTCAGAACAGACAGAGGAGGAGAATTCACATCAAATGAGTTTAGTGAGTTCTGTAATATTCATGGAATTAAAAGGGAATTCTCGGTTTCCAGAACACCTCAGCAAAATGGGATAGTTGAAAGAAGAAACATAACAGTCCAAGAAATGGCAAGAACTATGTTATTAGCAGCAGACTTACAACCTAAATTCTGGAGAGAAGCAGTAGGAACAACTGTCTATACACTGAATCGAACTCAATTAAAACCAAATTGTGGAAAAACTCCTTCTGAGCTATGGAAAGGAAGACCTACTTCGGTGAAGTACTTCAAGATATTTGGAAGCAAGTGCTTCATAAAAATAAATGATGGCTCACTCGGAAAGTTTGGTTCTTGGGTTGATGAAGGGATATTTCTTGGATACTCTACACGGAGCAAGGCTTACAAGTGCTACAATTATCGACTGAAGAAAATAGTGGAAAGCATTGATGTAAAGGTTGATGAATATCTTCCAGAAAAGGAAATTGAAGAACATGAATAAGACTCTCTAATTGAAGAAGAAGAACCTAAAGAAGAAGAAATAGATGAGGAAGAAAAAGAAGAAGAAGAGAAAAGAGAACCACCTAATACCCCTTCAAAGATGAAGTATGTCCAAAGACATCATCCAGAAGAGCAGATCATTGGAGATAAAGATGAAGGTGTGCAGACCCGAAGAAGGATAACAATCACACCCAAGAGAAAATTCATTGCCCTCCTATCTATGATAGAACTAGAAACATTTGCAGAAGCAAGTAAGGATCCTCATTGGGTAAAATCCATGGAAGAAGAAATGTCCCAAATTGAGAAGAACAAGACATGGGAGATGGTACCTCATCCAAAGGACAAAAACATAATAGGAACTAAATGGGTGTTCAAAAATAAAATGAATTAGAAAGGATAGGTTATCAGAAACAAAGCAAGACTTGTCTGCAAAGGCTATTCACAAATTGAAGGAATTGAATTGAAAGAGACATTTGCACCCGTGGCCCGCATGGAAGCTATTAGGATGTTCTTGGCGTTTGCTTCCTCGAAAGGATTCAAAATCTATCAAATGGACGTGAAATCAGCTTTTCTAAATGGGGAACTCAAGGAGGAAGTCTACATGGAGCAGCCAGAAGGTTTTGATCTAACAGCAGGAAAGGACTTAGTCTGTAAGTTGAAAAAGGCCTTATATGGGTTGAAACAAGCTCCTAGAGCTTGGTATGAAAGATTGGATCACTACCTACAACAACAAGGCTTCAAAAAGGGAGTGGCTAGAAGCAATCTATACATAAAGACAGATCAAGGTAAGTTACTAGTTGCTCTTGTTTATGTCGATGATCTGATTTTTGCTAGTAATAATGATGAAATGAGCCATGAATTTTCTCAAAACATGTCAAAAGAGTTTGAAATGTCAATGATAGGAGAGTTGTCCCACTTCCTTGGACTTCAAATATCTCAAACCAGAGCAGGATTGTGTATATCTCAAACCAAATATCTAAAAGACATGCTCAAAAAATATGGAATGGAGGACTGTGCACCCATGAGCACACCTATGACCACAAACTGCAAACTGAGAAAAGATGATGACTCCCCTCTAGTAGATGCAACTCATTATAGGTCAATGATTGGAGCCCTTCTATACTTAACAGCTACACGACCAGACATAATGCAAGCAGTAAGAATGGTGGGAAGATTTCAATATGCTCCCAAACAATCCCATTTATTAGTTGTAAAAAGAATTCTCGGATATCTGAAGGGAACTTCTGATTTCGGTCTTTGGTACCCAAAGAACTCAACACTGACTGTAACTGCATACACCGATGCTGATTGGGCTGGAAGTAAGGGTGATCGGAAAAGTACTAGTGGAAATGCATTCTTCCTAGGAGACTGTTTGGTATCCTGGCTCAGCAAAAGCCGAGTATATTGCTGCAGCAGACTATTGTTCTTAGATACTATGGATGAAGGAAGCTCTAAAAGATCTCGACATATGTACAGATCAACCAATTACCGTCTATTGTGACAACACAAGTGCTATCAGTCTCAGCAAAAATCAAGTGATGCACTCAAGAACCAAACACATACCAATCAAGTATCATTTCCTCCGTGAGCAAGTAACTGAACAAAACATTGTCTTGGAATATATCAGTACTAAGGAGCAGATAGCTGATATTTTCACAAAACCTCTTCCTCGAGAAGCATTCGAACATCTGCGTCAAAATATGGGGGTTATTTCTTTATCATCACTCAAGTTCATTCATAAAGATGTAGCAGGACAGGGGGAGTGGGTTGACAGGGGGAGTCCGTATGCATTCCTTTGCCATTGATGTCAAAGGGGGAGAGAGAGAAAAAGAATATTTCCATCAATAACAAAGGGGGAGATTGTTGGACACAGATTGTCATTGATGTCAATATGGAAATATTCAAGGAGTAGACAGAGCCAAGAGGAGGAGACATAGCTAAAGAAGAGGAGCAAACAGCCATCGAAGCCAAGAGGAGCAAACGAAGCCAAGAGGAGCAGCCGGAATGGAGTCAAAGGAACTAACAGAGCAAACAGAGCCATCGGGAGGATTATAGTGTATATGGTATCAAAGCATAATTATATATATAGCAGGCGGAATACACCATAGCATATGTAGCAAGCGGAATACACTATCGGAGGAGCAGTGGACGCATTTAATAGCAAACAAACATGAGCCATCAAATTTCCAGCAAAAAGATTCGATGGCTACCGAGCGATAAAGATGCAAGGGAGATAGCGAGCGGGGATGGCGGTAAACGATATTTTTCGCACCGCCTTTGGAGGGTGCGCGGTAATCCTATGCAGGCGAGCGATCACAATCACCGGGCAATGTGTAGCAGATGGGACAGGGCAAAAACCGCGTTATCGGGAGTTAACGCGAGGGAGGTTCTCGGGATCAGGAGGAGCAAACGTCATTGGATTGCCTGATGAATGATCGAACAGCAGGTTTAACTTCACGTGTTTTTTTTACTGATGTGACAGGAGCTTGGTGGAGAAGTTTATATATATATCGGCATATATATGTATATCGGCGAAACCCCCGATTGTGATGAACAGTTGCGGACTTGATGAGAATATCAATTGTTGCTTAATATAATATTGCGTCCAGTGGAGGATCAGCCGTCGGCCATCGGCGGAGTCATGGGTCCGATATATAAAGGACCCCGGGAGTTATGAATCGTCGATTGCGATTTAAGCACGAACCCGATACAGGTTTAAATGCGAGTGTAATATTTCCTGAAGTCCGCCCCTTCAGTCTTTTCAACTGTTTCGCACATATTTACTGTGTAATCGAGTTTTTTGGGTTGCGTGGGGTTTTTGGGCCGAAAGGCCTATGATAATTGTTCTGATGAATTAGAAGGTTGAGCGTCAGTTACATGGGGTGTATCAGGGCAATGGAGATTGCGATTGGAGCATAACATCTCCATTAAACTGGAAAAATCTGTGTATTCCTGCAATCATGGTCAAAGGAGCGTTGTTACAGTTTTAACCAGTAAGATGTGTTCTCCGTGGAGTTTTGGACCTCTCAAATGAATCTACGTGTCCTCAGAAAGTCAGTGAACTTGCACAGCGCAGAGGAAGCCACAGCGACCGAGGAGGAAGCCAAAGAGCTAGCGAGTAAGCGGAAACGAATGGACAAAGGCATGAGAATTTATAAAACAGTAAAAACAGAGAACTGTTGGTGCTGTTATTATAATGAAGAACCTGAGTGTGAGATAGTGGAAGCAGCAGAGGCAAAAGAGGCAGCAGAAAGTAGCGGAGGTAGTAGAGGCAGCAGAAGCAGTAGAGGCAGGAGAGTACGAGTGAGAGAACCTCAGCTTAATAGAGTGCAACAGCATACCAGTGTATACCAAGGTTGGGTTGGAGCCTCAGAACTGAACAGGACTAAAGTCATTAGGGGTAGGTGCTCCTAAGTGCAGAACCACTGGAAATTATAGGGTGATTTCCATGGAAATTCCTCTAAAAGTGACAGTGGCATGGGTCCTTGAGTGAGGGACTAAAGAAAGGGCAAATTCCTTAGCAACTTCTTCATCAAACCCTCGAAATTTCTTCAAAAAATGGCATCCAATTTGCCTGGGTGAATATGGCTACTACTTGGGGATGTTCATGGAGCCTGCTTGAATTGGTGGGCTCCTTCCTCATGAATCCTCCTGTCATTTTCTTATACCCCTTTTGAACACCCAATACAGAGATGGAGACAATAATTTTGAAGAAAACAGGAAAACAGAGGAAAACTGTGTTTTTTTAAGAAAACAGGCAGAAAATTTTTATGGAATTCCTCTTCTTCTATGGACTCAATTCCTCCTTAAAATTATATCATTCCTTGCACATATTGATAATCAACGTGGATATGCATGGAACCTACCTCCTCAAGCCAGAAATCAAGAAAAAAACCCTTGTTTTCTCCTTAAAAACAGCTTACTACACCTCTTGTAGAACTGCCTGTAGGTGCTCCTGTAGAACCTGTAAGTGCTCTTGTAGAATGCCGATAGCAGGAGGATGGATGAAAGAAATGGAGAATGATGGTTTTGAGGCTATGGTGGTGACAAAAAAAAGTGGTGACAAAGAGTTTGCTACAGCTAAGTGGATGAGGATGGAATGAAAGAAAAGGTGGTGAAAGAGTTTCGAGGAAGAGTACTTATTCTTCTTTTAGATATTTCCGGTGATGGGGTGAGCTGGCAAAAAATGTATGTTGCCACATTTGGACCATTTGTCCCCACAGACCTTGTCATCATGGTTTCTTCCCGCAATCACCTCTCATCATTGCATCGGAGTTTGCAAACCCTCCACTACCTGTCCTTGGAATTTTTCTCTGAGTTGACTATGCGCACGTGTGGTGGCATCTTCGAATGAGTGCAGTCAACTGGATGAGGGTGGCTAGTTAAATGGACACCTTTTCTTGTTCAACCCTAACCATCTCATTCACTTATGCATATATTTCAATTACACAAATGCAACAAAGGAGCGGGTTAGTCACTTACCTGTGAGTCGAATGTATGTGTTGTTAGGCATTTTGGCTCCTTTTGTTGCTACATGCTTGTATTTCCTTTACTGCACGCCTGTATTTTATTTTTTGCATGCTCTCTACTTTCTGATGTGTGTATATTTATTTTGTGCAGGTATCCTCTAGCTGGATCTAGCTTCAGATGTCTCCTTCAATCCCATGGTTGCACTTCTTTTGTTGTTGTGCCTTGATTTTAATGGGATCAGCCGCTACAGGAATTCCTACAGGAGCTCCTGTAGCTGCTTATCCCTTTAAAATTTTAGCTGATTTTTTGTGCTAGGAGCTGTGAGGATGATGCTAGACATTTTTATGGAGATGGAGAGGTACTTGGTAAGATGCAGGTGAGATTTGAGGTGTTTCTCCCTTTATTTTTTGTTTTTTTTCTAAAAACTGGTTTCTGTGTTTTTCTGTGACACGAAGTAAAAAAATGATGATGATGATGTGATGAAGGTGTGGGATGGATGGAAAGGAGGGTGGATAGCTTTAGGCGGGTTTAAATTCTCTTCATGAAGCTTCCCAACCCCTCAAACTGCTTTTTGGAACCATGTCTGGCTCTCTGTGATTCCTACAGGAGCCTCCTGTAGAAAACACAAGGTCTCCTGTAGAACACACAGTTTCCGGAAAAGAACACAGTGGGGTGGAAGAAAGGTCAAAAATGATGGAGGAGAGTCTGGGGCCATGGCCATTAGTTGCAGGTCCCCTAGCCTAGCATTGGGGTCCCACACGTTCATGTCTGTGAGGGCCATCTTTTCTTGCTCCCTGTGGTCCTCCTACAACCTGCAATGCACATTAAACTTCAATTTTCTTTTTCTTCTTTTCTCTGTTTTTTTTTTGTTGAAAGACAACTAGGGTGCCTCAAGGGGGTTTTCGCCCTAATTGCCTACCCTGGGAACCTCAAGGAGGTTTTCACCCTGATTTCCTGCCCTGGGCGCCTCCAACGGAGGTTTTCACCCAGGGATCTTATTCTCTTCTTCTTTTCTTTTTTTTTGCATCACTCGGCCACCTCAGAAGAGATTTTCAACCCAATGATGGGACTCAAGCGCCTCATGTAGGTTTTCACTTGAGTCCTTATTATTTTTCTTTTTTCTCTATTTCTTTAGTGTGTGGAGGCTAAGACATTCTCCACTACCATCACTATTTTATTCATATCTTCAATGAACTCTCACTTGGAGAGGGGCTCTTGTAAATTTTCAACCTATGTCCATTGACAAGCATGGGGATGGCTTCCTCATCAATGGTTCTGATTAGAACTGAACCATTGTCATTTCATTTTTCCACAATGTAGGGTCCTAGCCATCTTGTCCTCAACTTGCCTTTGAAGTCTTTATACCTTGAATCATAGATCAGTTCCCAATCCCCCTCTCGGAATTGCTTCTCCTTGATATTTTTTTCATGCCATATCTTCCTCTGAAGCTGAACTACCTCTATGTGGAGGAGGGCCTGCAATCTTTATTGATCCAATCCATTGAGCTGGAGTAGTCTTTCCTTCTGTGCATGGCTAAGGTCTAGGTCCAGCTGAGCTGCCATCCTTAGTGTATTGAATTCATATTCTATTGACAGCAAATCCTTCTTCCCATAGACCAGTTCATAGGGTGTGAACCTTGTGGTGGTCTTCCATGTTGTGTTGTAGGCCCAAGTGGCCTCAACTAATTTGTCTACCCAATCTTTTCTGTTGCTGCTCACTACCTTGGTCAAAATTCCTTCCAAAGCTCTATTGGTTACTTCCACCTGTCCATTGGCTTGTGGATGGTAATGGGTGGAAGTCTTGTGCTTGATTTTATGATGTGTGAGCAGGTCTTCAATCAAATTGGAAGTGAATTGACTACCTTGATCTGTGACCAATTCTCTTGGATACCTGAAATTTTAGAATATGTTTTCTCTAAAAAACTCAACTACTTTCCTCTGTTGTTGCTTTGATTGCTTTTGTTTCTTCCCACTTTGTCAGGAAATCGGTGCACACAATGGTGTACTGCTTCTGTTTTGAAGGAGAGTCGATAGGACCCACAAAGTCCATGCCCCACTTCTCAAATGGCTCAAAGGTCACTTAAGGTTTCAAGGGCATCTCATCCTTTGGAGTAGGTTTCCCCATCCTTTGATAGCAATCACATTGGTTGGTGTATCTCCTCACATCTTGATAAAGCGTGGGCCAATAGTAGCCTGCTTGCAATATTTTGAAGGCAGTCATTTTTGCTGCAAAATGACCTCCACAAGGCCCATCATGACAAGTCAGGAGAATGTCAAATACTTCCTCCTCCCTAACACATCTTCTCAAGATCTGATCTGAACCAAGTTTGAAGAGATTACCCCCAATCCAGGTGAAACGGGCGCTTTTCCTAACGATCTTGCTCTTCTCCTTTGAGGACAGGTGTGGTGGAAACTGTGTTGAAACCAAGTAGTTTGTTATATCAGCAAACCATGGAGAGAGTACTGAGATAGCAAACAGGTTTTCATCTGGCATTTGATCATCCACCATTCCTTCTTCACCTACAGGAAAATTTACTTTAGACAAAAATTCAGCAACAACATTTTCTTTACCAGGCTTATCAACAATGGTCAAATCAAATTGTTGCAGTAAAAGCAACCATCTAATAATTCGAGCATTTACATCTGGTTTGTTCATTACATATCTAATTGTAGCATGATTAGTGTGCACAAATGTTTGATAGCTTGTGATATATCACCTGAACTTGTTTAAAGAATGCACAACAGCTAGGAGTTCCTTCTCGGTCACTATGTAGTTTAACTCTGCCTTTGACAAACTTTTGCTTATAAAGTATATGGAATAAGGTAACTTTTCATCAATTTGTCCTAAGGCTGCTCATATTGCTTTGTTCGAGGCATCTGTGTGAATGTGAAAAGGTAGGGCCCAGTTTGAGCCTCTCAAAATTGGGGCAGTCACAAGTTTGATTTTCAAGGTATCTAGGGCTTCTTAACAGTTTTCGAACCATATGAATGAACGCGGCATCTTTACAAAAAAGACAAAACAACAGAGAGGCTAACTTACTGAAATCTTTAATGAATCTTCTATAATATCCAGCTAATCCTAGGAAACTTCTGACATCTCTCACCTTTTGAGGAGGTGGGACCCTTTGGATGATGGCCACTTTGTTGCGGTCCACCTACAATCCTTGTTGAGATATTGCGTGACCTAGCACGGTCCCTTCAGTCATCAAAAATTCACATTTTTCTGGACTGAGGGACAAGTTCATTTCCATACACTTGTCCAAAAATTTTCCTAGGTTAGATAAAGCTTCTTGAAAGTTAGAACCATATGGAGTGAAATCATCCATATATATTTCCACTGCATCATGAACCAGTTCAAAAACTATGCTCAATACTGCTCTCTGGAAAGTGGCTGGAGCATTACAAAAACCAAAAGGAAGGACCCGATATGCAAAGGTATCCCAAGGACAAGTGAAAGTGGTCTTATCTTGGTCTTCCAGGCAGATTTGAATCTGATTGCACATGCTAAACCCATCTAGGAAGGAGAAAAACTTTTTCCCCGCCAGACCATCTAACACTTGATCTATGAAAGGCAAAGGAAAATGGTCCTTTTTAGTGGCTTTGTTCAATTCCCGATAGTCGACATAGATTCTCCACTTTCCATTTTTCTTTGGCATTAGCACCAAAGGAGAGACCCATTCACTGTCAGACATGGGGTAGATGAATCCTGCATCAAGTAATTTTTTCAATTCTTCCTTAACAATGTCTTTAAGGGTTGGATTCATCCTCCTTTGAGGCTGCCTGACTGGTTTGCAATCTTCCTTAATTTATATATGATGAGTACATACTAAAGGGTGCACTCCCTTCATCTCCTTATAACTCTAGGCGAAGGCATCTAAATGTTTTCTCAATAAGCTGCACAGCTCCTTCTCCTAGGAAGTGGATAGGGATGGATTGATTTTCAAGATTTTGTCTAGGCCGAACTCTATATTCTTAACACAGAGAGAGGTCGGGTCGGCCACACAGAGATCAGTTAAGGGATTATTTTGGGTTTCTTTCACTATATCTTCTAATGGCAAGGCACTGGGGGGTGGATTCTGAATTAAATTTTCAATGATATCATCCTCATCTTGCGGTTCCCCCCCATGGTGGTTTCTAATGCAAAAAGTGGTGCAGAATAGACTTCATCCTCATCCTCCTCCTCCAACCAGAGAGGTAGGTCATGGTCTAGCAAGGGTTGGGCAGGAGGGTATAGGACTAATTGTTTGGACATATGCCCATTCTTGATGATCATGTTCCCAGCCCGACAGCTGATGTAGGCATCAGCAGTAGCCAACCAAGGTCTTCCCAGGATGAGAGGATACCCGGTGAGCTTTGCCTTCAGCTGGAGAACTAAGAAATCAGTAGGGTACTCCCAAGAATCAATGGAGACCATCACATCTTCCACAATCCCTTCAAGGGTCACAGTGGAGTGATCTGATAGCTACAATACTATCGTGGTCTTCCTCAAGGAGCCCTGGAGGTTAAGTTTGAGCATGGTGTCCTTTGTCATCACATTAATGGCAGCTCCCAGATCAATCAAGGTATGTGGGATCATGGTGCCATTGATGTGGACATCAACTATTGGGCTTCTAGGGTCTAGATATTTAGGATAGATTACCTACCCCAACATCAGGTTAGACAGTTGTCCTATGACATTGATAGTTGGGGCATCTCTCTTACGCTTGCCTGGATGCCTAAAGCACTTCTCTTTGATCAACCTATTGTATATAGGCACATCTTTTAAGGCTTGTAGAAGTGGTATCTTCACACATAACTGTTTCAATTCTCCCAGAAGTTCAGTTTCTTCTGGGGTAGGTTGTGTTGTCCCGAATAGTCTCTCAGGAAAGGGTGGAATGGATTTAGGTTCACTTTCTTCTTTATCTTCCTCAACCTCCCTAGGTGGAGGCTAGCTATCTAGGAGAACCTTCCCAAATCACAGGTTAATCTCCTGAATCTCCACATCATATGTTGGGCATGATGGTTCCCCACTATATACTTGTTGAGCCTGTCTATTGTTCGAGTTCGGGTTCAGCTGGGCAGGCATTTGGGGTTGCCTTGGTGGAGCAGTAGGAAATGGTTGTGGTTAAGCAGGTGGTGGAGGCAAAAGAGCGGGAGGAGAGTTGTACTGGGGCCTCCACCCCTGAGGAGATACATTCCACTGAGGGTGTGGCTGAGCATAGGATTGAAATGAATGAGCAACTGGTTGGGCATGGTATTGAGATGGAAGGGACCAAGGAGGAGGTGTGGACCAGGAAGGATGAGCAGGAGGTCCCAAGAAGGTATGGAAGTGACTTGGTTGGGGTTGTAATATGCCTGAGATGTCCCTTGCATCCCCTGTTGGTATGGTCCAGGTCCATGTGGTCTCCTTTGGTTCATGAAATAGAGTGGTTCAGTGGCTCCTCCGGCCCTTTGGTATACAACTTTAAGTCCAGGCAAGGAAGGGCACTTGTCTGTAGAATGATCTTCTTCACAGAACGAACAAACCTCTATAGAGTTCAATGGAAATTCATTCCTAAGATGCCTGCTGGTGCACCTAGGACAAAAAATGGCCAAAGCCCTCTCTACTTCTTCTTGTTTCCTTTTGGTGTGTAAGGTATCCATTTTCATGGCAAGAGTCTACAGCATCTCACTCTTGAAGTCTTCCAGCATGTTCCCAAGTTCACCTTTGATGGATGAACTAGATGAGGAGGTATTGGTTATGGGTTGACTCTCCCTACCTCTCTTTCTGGTTGCTCTAGAATGGTTTCTAAAGACAGTCTTTATGTCCTCATAAGGTATTTGGTAGATGTCTCCTCCAGCCAATAAATGGAGGGTGTCTAGGTCTTCCGGAATTCCCCTGACAGGACCAACTTCAAAAATTCAGGATCAAGTGTGCACCTGGCCCTTTTGTAACTGAGCTAGAACCTCTCTTCATAATCTTCCAAAGATTCATCACTTCCCATGGTCATTCAGAAGATTTCTTCCTTGGTATCTTTTTATCTACAGTAATCTCGATATTTGTTATTAAAGGCCTGCTACATCTGAGCCCAAGTTCTGATGCTATTACCAGGTAACCCCATGAACAAACGCAATGCTGCGTCCTTGAGAGTAGAAGGGAATAGTTTCAACTTTTTCTCATCTTCTGCATAGTCAAAGGTCCAACAAATGATAGTGAACTCAAACAAGAAGGTGTCAAGATCTTCTGTGGTCAAACCATGGAAGTGAGGTAGGGTTGAGGGACTTATATTCTTCATTTTGGTGTCCCCATTGGTCTCTCAGATGGGAAAGGTACCCTCTATTCTTTCTCCATTCCCCCTAGCATTTCTATTTTCAGCCATTGTCTCAGGAGGGATGTTTTCTTCTTCTTCTTCTTCCCCTACAGGTTCTTCAAATATCTCTGGTTGTTCACCTAAAGGTTCTTCTTCATCACTGCCACAGAAGAAGAGAGAAGGTTGGCTATGTGATGTAGTGGGGGTGTTGGGCAAGAATTTTCCTGAATTATCTCTGTTCCTATGAGGCATGAAAGGAAATCTTCTTGGTTGGTTTTTGTTTTCTCATTGCTTGTACCTGCAAAACTGAAATTGATTGAACAAACAAATTGCAACTAACTGAAATGAAATTGCAGAACTGTAAAGGAAAGCAAATGAAGTGCAGAACTGAAAGCAAGGAAATGATTAATCTGCTTTTGCTGAAATGGAAATTGCAGACTTGAAGAGGAGAGTATGGAAATGTAGAAACTGAAAGAAACAAATATTCTACTTTTGCTAAAATGGAAATTGCATAATTGAAAAGGAAAGCAAGGAAATGCAGAAACTGAAAGGAACAACTACTCTACTTTTGTTGAAATAAACTACTCAGCAGAATGTTGCAATAGAAGATAGAAGGATGCAGTAATCACATAATACTTTGATGCTTCCCCGGAAATGGTACCAAAAAGTGGTGAGCACCAGTATTGCAGCAATAATGCTGCAACTCCTGGACTACCTACTTTACTCTTATCAACCTGGTATGTTTGTAACAAACTTGGAAGCGACGGTGTTGTATGCACAAGTACTAGTTCTTACTGCAGGCTGTCACTTGGTCAGTTGGCGCAAGATCACTAGGAGCTCAAGCCAACTTCTATGGATTCCAGAAAAATCTCTATATGTGATGGAAGAAAGGAGAGCTTACTCTACAGAGGCTACTCTACTTGCAAAGAGGAAAAAGACTAAAATGTAAAGTAAACCTAGCAAATCCTACTTAACCAACTAGTCCTACTTTTGCAGAAAGAAAGATGAAAACCATGAAATGAATCCCATTACCTACTCAAAGAAGTAAATAGCATCTACTCAAGCTATTTCTAAAAGGAAATGAGGAGAAAAATATCTTTTTGGATTTTTATGTATTTTTATGTGAAATTGTTATGCATGTAATTTATTTGTTGTGAATGTGGCAGTGATTAGGTGGCGATGGAGGGTGGTGTTGGGACTTGAGAAGATGTAGGATGGTTTTGATGGGTCCTAGGATGTCTCAGGTGGCATTCTGGAGGCTTTTCTAGCAATCAGACTTCAAAAGGAAGCCTACAGGAAAATCTACAGGAGGCTGCAGGGGATCTACAGGAGGTCTACAGGAGGATTTCAAGAATAGTTTTGAAGGTATTGAAGGTGTGAGAGTTGGTGGAAAGGGTAGATGAAGGATGGGATGATGTGTTAGGGCCCCTAAGGTTCACCAAGGATCACTAGGAGAGGGAAAGATGGTCGGGAGAGAGGAAGAATTCCTATGGAAAAACTCAGGAAACTAAGGCAGATTTGAGGTGAAATTTGGGTGACCTATAGGGCACAGATCTAGGAGAGAATGTGATGGCTTGATAGGCTGACCTGCTTTGAGAAGAGATTTGCTGCCAACGAACTAAAAGTCAAACAATGAAATCAAGCAAGCAAGGAAACTAAGTACATCAAAAAACAGAATTTTGCATCAAGCTAATCTAAATTATGAACTACGGAAAGAAATTCTGAAAAATGCTATAATGAAAGAAAGCATGGAAGAAGACTTATTGCAAAGATAGAAATAAGCATGGTGAAAGTTATCTAAAGCAAAGCATTAACCTTCTAACAAACTGCAACACTAGAAATCCTATGGAGAAGGCAAATCTGTGTTTTTGTGGTAGCAAGAGGGTCTTGGCCTCGGTTCATGGTCCCAAAGGGAGGAAAGGAGGCCAAGGCTCTATTAATGGCCTTTTATATCTTCTTTCTATCATTTTTCAACCTACTATAGAAAACTCAAATGGAAACAACCTTCTAAATCACCAAAAGCAACCTATTCTTAACCAAGAAAGAAATTTATCTAACAGCAACTAATCCATAAACTGAAACAAAGCATATAAATACAAACAAGAGGAGCTTGGCTACTTGGATTGGGCCCTAACCCAAGAGCTTTAGCCCTCTGAGGTAACTCAGTGCTAGCTCAAAAAGGATCTCATCTTTATTATCAAAATAATAATAGGATTACATGAAACTGTCAACAAAAGTAAGCTCGAAGTTGAGCAGAGCAAAGCTGCAACAAAAATTCGACCAACTCCCTAATGAGGCCCTAGGCCTTTCTACTTATACAAATGAAGCTCCCAACAACTTCCTTAAAATCAGGGAGGCTTGGCTCCCAAAACTCGAGATAAACATAAGTTATCCTCCACTTGCTCGGCTGCCTCCTAGTGCATTGATTTGGTTGTTTGTGCTTCGAGCTACATGAAGGAGAATTCAAAGTGGGGGAGTAATAAATGAGGGGGATTCCCTCCTATAAATCCTCTCCTTTGTCCACTTCGAATTATTGCTACCAATTGTCCATTAAATCTTTGACTTTGTCTTCAAAATTCAACAAAATTGTGCATTAAACACATGTTAGACTCCATGGCATCATAACCAACCCAAATCAATCCATAAGCATAAATATAATCAAAAAACATGCAATAAGCTAAGAGAATGGTTGATTAAACTATTTTAGGAGGAAAAAATGAGCCCATATAATTACCCATTTATGGGGCTCATCAATGCCTCCTAGTCCGTGTTAGTAAATTAAGGAGTTGGAGCTTCCTTCAGGTTGGTGCCTATAAATTAGGGGATTGGTTTATCCTTCTATTTGATGTTGGAAAATATTGGAAGTTGGTGCTTCTTGTTGATGTAATCCTTAAGATATATATTAAAATTGTTTGATGGTTTTCTCCCATTTTGGTTTCCATGTAAAATATTTCTTGTGTATTGTGTGTGACGTTGTGAATTTTTTAATGGTATCATTATTTGTTAATATTTGTATGACATAATTGAAATGGTAAAAGGTGCCCAATACTAATTCACCCCCCCCCCAGTAATGGTGAAGATTCCAACAAAAATTGTGTTTAACTACTATATATTAGAGATAAGAACAAAACCTTTAATTTTTAATATTTATATTGAATGTCCTTAACTTTCCTTTTTGCTAAACGCTTAACCTTAAAAATTAATAAATATATTTCCACATTATCTCAAATATATTTTTGCATTTTGTTGAGTAATTGTATTTTGTTGGTTGGTAAAACCATGCCATTATTCCCCTCCAAGTGGAAGATTGCATGTGCATATGTGATATTTATGTGCTTTATTGTAACAAAGCCTTACCACGAGTTGCTTAGGTATCTACTATTGATTTTTTGTGTAGCATCAGGAGGTATTCCCACATGCCAAAATTCCCCCCAAGTTGGACAAAGAAAATTATGGAAATAAGAAATTAAAATTATTATTGTTGGGCTTCATGGAGGCCCCAAAAGACAAGTCGGCCCCACAAGTGAATGGGTGTGACCCTTGGTCAAAGTCCACCCCCTTTTTCTAGTATAAATACAAGTTGGCCTCCTCCACTTTAACCAATTCAGACAACACAACACTTCTTCTATTCTTTTTCTCACATGTGCAAAGTCAAGGAGGACGAATTGGATTGTTTGACCTAAGTTTGATTGAATATGATTTGTATCTAATTGAGAAGTAGGCCACTGTTTGATCAAGATTTTTACTAAGTTTGACCATTGAAAGGAAAAAAAAAAATTCCACAAGATATTTTACCTTTAACCACAGGGAAATTCAAACTTTTACCACAAAGAAATCATACTTTGACCATGGTTGACCACAAGCCCTTTGACTACAAACTTGAGCTTGACTTTAGCCTGAACTAAGGATTTTTTACCAGCATTTACTTTTGGCATTTTCGAAGATTTTACTAGCTTATACTAGCAGGTATTTGACCAGGTTTGAATGGTATCTTTAACCTAGATTTTGGCACAAATTCCTAAAATATTTTGAATTCTAAATATTATTTAAGAACAAATTTGTCCTAAGAAGAAACTTTTGTTGGGTTTTTCCCAAGGTTTGGTTTTCCTAGGGTAAATTTGTTGTCTCTTTGATGATTGGTTGTCTCTTTATGATCTGTTGTGGCCAGCAACAACCCCCCTTCTTATTTAGTGTAATTCCTAATACTAAATAAGTGGGGACCCTTAGTTAAAAATTTAAAAAATCAAAGTAGTGTTTAAATTTCCTTTTTCGAATAAAATTACCATCATAAGCTTAGGAAGCCCCCCTTTGAAAAATCCAAAATCTAAGTTTTATGATAAGGTAAGACACAAATCTTTCCTTAGGAATATCACATCGCAAAAAGATAACAGGATACCTCCTTATGAGCTGAATTTTAAACATTGCGAGATTGTGATATGCGATAATGAAATATCGCATCGCATACAGCACAATTTACATTAAAACACTTTAATTTTCCGATATGCGATGACACCGATCGCAAATCGCATTTCGCAGAAAACAAGTTAACAAAGTTTATCATATATAACATTCATGCGTTCTGCGATATTGCGATCTCGCGTTGCAGCGATAATGCGATAATGCGATATCACAAGCGATCAACTCAGCAATGTTATAATTCTGTTATATTGTGATCTGCGATATTGCGAAGCAAATCGCAAAATTGCTTCATCGTGGATCTTTCAAGCACGTTATTCAAGAAAAGTATTTTCCATAAGCTAACACCTGGTTATGCGCTTTAATTCTAATAAATGAATTAGTTGCCAGTTATTAATGGAATATGGGTTCGTGCTTATCGAAAGGATGTGTCTGCAGCATTTAAAACTTTCCCATCACCCTTCCTTGTCATTCATTTTCACTTCACTTGTGAATTGCAGGAATGGAGAACAGAGGCCAATACAAAGCAATACGCAGGATAAAATGGGAAAGACAAGCAAAGCCCCGAGCTTTGAAGAAAAATAGATGGCGCCCTTGTATACAGACACGGCCTGTAACAGAGACGCGGGAATTGCTACATGGGAAGGCATGTATAATCTACTTGAAGAGGAGAATCCAAGAGTAATGGAAGTTGCTGCTACTGCGAACTCAAATAGTTCATCTGAGGCATCTATCACAGAGCTAGCTTGCTCTTTCTTGCACCTGATAGTAGCAAGGCCCAAAATTCTCCCATACACGAACATGGTTAAGTGGATACTAGACAACGTTGATATCAGAAATAGACAGTTTAAAACTCAGGGTCAAAAGCTTACAGAATCATTATTTTCACAAAATCTGAATTTTATATTCGCGAAAAGAAAAAAGTGCAAAAGGCGAAAAATGCATCAAGGAAACCCGAACCAAGAAAAGGAAGCAGTTTCTGATGTGCGATTAGCGCCTAGATCGGTGAGGAAAATTTCTAGAAAAGGAAAGCTGCTAATTGCCCAGTCACCTGCAAGCCCCGAAAATCGCAAGAAAGAAACGATAGAAACAGATTGGAAGCAGAAGGCCCAAGAAAAGGCGCAAGCAATCCAAGGGTTAACCAAGTTGACTGGGATTATTACTGGGCATAGTTGGTAAAGCCACATAGCCAGTGGATGACTGTTAAGTGTATCATCAATTTGGCAGAAAAAATGGCGCCAGCTCTTATTGATTCTGTTTTCTCAGCTCAGCTAAAATCGGAAGTCGGCCAGCCGACTCTTCTCAAACAGATGTTGCATGCATGCAATTTCAAGGACCAAATACAGAAGTAGTTTTAATTTTAGATTCAATTTTAGCTTTAATTTTGTTTTATTTTCCTAAAAAGAGGACGGTCATTTAAACCGCATCCTACATTTTTGTAATAATTTATTTTTAGATTTAGTTGGTAGTATTTAAAGCCTTCTCATGCATTTAGAGAAGGGTCCTAAAATTTATCAAAAACTTATCCCAGAACATGAACTTTTGTACCCTTTGAGGAGGTTTTGATGAATGAATGGAACAAGATTTATTGATGTTTGCATTTGATATCTGCTACTGATGTTGCACTTTTGTACTCTTAGTGGATATTTGATCAAGAAGAGATAAATTGTTATCACTTGAAGCTCATGAGTAGGACTAGTTATAAATGGTATTTCTATCTCTTAACTATTTATGCCTTGCATTAGAGTGATTTTCAATTCAGTTATTTATATATTGATGTATGAATGCCTGAGTTATCATTTGGCACTTTTGTACGGTGATAGCTATTTATTTATGCTTAGTGTATGAGTAGCTTACTATGCGATATGTTTTCACAACTGTTTCGTCTAACTTTTTATACGAAGTGGTTCATCTTTATTGAATTCTTTTCTCATAGCAATTGAATGATCTTTATTACCAGTTGTTATTTGAAATCATTTTAGATTGCATAAAGGAAAGATTACACCCCACGTTAGTGTAGATTTAGATATTTCTGCTTATTAGAATATAATTTCCTTATTATTAGATTAGAATTAGAGTGGAAGTATTCCATTTAGAAACTGTTAGATCAGAAATATCAATCTTTCTCACACACACACACTTAAATTGGGAAACTGGTCCCATATCCCCAGTCGGACCCGCTATACCAAATGGAAAAGGAGCTACCAACCAAGGTCCAGACCGGGCGGGTATCCCCCTTGTTGTAGACCCGATTTTGGGGGCTTCAACATATTTGGCGCTAGAATGAGGGCCTCGAACTGTGAATGGCAAGAAAATATAAATCTAAATACCATTCTGAGAGTAAATCGCCCTCACCATCTCCTCCAACTTCTCCATTGCATTTAGAATCTTTAAATCCAGAGTCAGAAGTCATTGGAGCAACAGCAGCTGCTACAAACCCTGACATTTCAGAACAATCTACTATTGAACCTCCTGAAGTTGAATCTTTGATTCACAAACTTCAGCGATTTTCAATATCTCCTCAAAAATCTGATAAATCTCAAGGCAGCGTGACTTCGCAATATAACCCTGCTCATCCTCTTACCAGGTTAAAGAGTGAAAATTTTGGTGTTCAGCCAACCGAATTACCTCTACCTACTAGGAAGAGAGCAAGGAAGTCTCCTAAAGGATCCGATAGTGAGATTCTTTCATCATCATCATCCATATCAACCTCTTCACCGCGAAGTCAACCATCCACTCCTCCACTTAAGATCATCGTCCATCAGCCTATTGCAACTTCCTCAACTCCTTCTCAAACATCTGGAGTTATAATATCCTCATCTTCTCAACCACAGGGATCATCTTCTGCACTTTCCTCTGTTAGTAGTTCAGTGATGGCCCAAAATCCGTGGAATAACCCAGGGGCAGTCTTAATGTCTGCACCCTTGAGTCAGTTACGAGCCCATCCTAAAAAATGGTTGCCTAAGTTTAATCCTGAGGCAAGCATGCTAGCGGAAGAACATATAAATAACTTTATGCTATCCATAAACCTCAATGGAGTTGTTAATGAGGATGTTGTTGTTCGACTTTTTCCTTATACTCTGCAAGGAACAGCTAGATCATGGTATTTCTCATTACCTTCTGGATCTATTACAAGTTGGGACATCTTCCAAGAACAATTCTGACCAAGTTCGGTGATGACAGGTCTACAGCGACACTGATCAATGATTTGTCTAACCTTAGGGCCGAGTCAAGAGAACCTATCAAAGATTTCAATTTACGTTTCAATAAAATTTTAAACAAAATTCCTACTACTTCTCAGCCTAGTGAAGAAGTGCGAAGTGAATGGTACATTACTGCTTTACCATCAAACTTAGCAATCTTTGTTGATAGGGCTAACAAAACAACCTTACTTGAAAATATGAAAGAATCAATAGCAGTAGAGAAACGTATTATGGCCCTAGAAAAGAAAAATGTTATAGAGGAGCGAAAATATAAGAAGGTTTCTTTGAAAGAAGATTCCAAGAAAAAACAAACGAAAGATCCATTTGATTTAGAAGGATTACAAAAAGTTTTGAAGACCATGTCTAACGAAATGGTCGACATTAAGAAACAGGTGGTAGAAACTTCTTCTAAAAATCCATACAGGCCTTTTAAAAAGAAATCCTTCAACTGATTCCAAACCCCCTAACGCTATGTCAAATGTTGAATCAGAAGAAGAAGAAGAGGAAAATGCTACTGAAGAACATACCGGTGAAGAAGAAGTTGTAGAGTTACAAGGTATGTGGGATTTCATCCTCCCAGACGAAAAGGATCAAGAGGCATTCCTGGTTAGTACTTGCAGCAGAAATCAACTTGATCCTCCTCAGCCTACACCTAAGCCAAAGAGCACAAGCTCGATGACTAAGGATAAAGTCGCAGCCAAGAAAACATCACCTAAAGCGACTCAACCCAACCCAGTCCAAACAGACACTTCTACTCCATATAAAACGCTAATCGTTTCGGATGAAATGGAGTATAATATCATAGAAGATATGAAAAAGCCTAGGGCCAATATTACTCTTTTTGAATTGAGCAAGTTAAAACACCAGAAGAAAGTACTTTTGAAAGAATTACATGCTATACCAGTTGCACCTTTACTAGCCGTTGTAATCTCTCAAGCCTCCCATGATATGGGAAGACCTCCAACTAATGCGATTAATAAAGTCGATCCAAATGATATTGCGTTAATTGGAGGAAGATCGAGATCGCATACTCCCCCATTTCTCCTTGCTTATGAAATTTTCAATAAAAATGTGCATAATTGCTTAGTGGATTCTGGAGCTTCATCGAATATTTTACCAAGATCAATTTGTGCAAAATTGAATGTTCAACCACAGAAATCCATTGTGCGCATATTCAGCTAGATCGATCACAAGTCGAAGTGATTGGAGAGTTAAATCAGGTTACCATAAGGCTGTCATCCAACCCAAAGGTATGTCAAGTTATCGACATTTTAGTTGTTGATATTCCTGAATTTTATGGCTTAATTCTTAGCAGAGATTGGTCAGAAAAACTTCATGGATACTTTACAACTGACTGATAGCACATGTGGCTCCCTTATAATGGTAAACCAAACCAAATAAAAGTTGAACGGGAAAAACATCAGAAATACATAGTAACAGAACTTGAGGGAGAAAATGAACTAGTAGCATATAATTCTAACAGCATTGGCAACTATTTAGTAGATTCTTTCCTAGGAAATTTTAATGCTCATACTTCACCTTACTTAGAACATTTTGTCTTATCTCAAGTAGAAAATTTCTCACAAACAGATAGTTCTAAATGCATTAATTGTATAGATAGTCCTGTAAATAAATCTTTGTTTTGGAAACTATTTTTTGATGGTTCTAAGTCTAACAAAGGAGCAGGAGCAGGATGCGTGTTAGTAAGCCCAGAAGGAGATAAAACCATGCTAACTTGCAGACTCGAATTCGAGTGTACCAACAATACCACAGAATACGAGGCTTTAATCCAAGGGTCATACAAAGCAATCGGACTAGACGTCAAATATCTGCAAGTTTTCAGAGATTCTGAAATTGTAATCAGACAGGTAGGTAATACTATACACTGTTTATCAGGTCATTTAAAGCATTACCAATCTTTAGTTCAAGATATGACTGAAAATTTTATAGCATTTAATATTTCATCAATTCCCAGAGTCCAGAATGCTAGCACAGACCTCTTAGCCAGCGTAGCTTCCAAGATCATTCCTTCATAAGATTTTAGCCCTGACCAATTTTCAATTGAGTTAATTTTTAGACCATCTATCCCTGATAACATTACCAATTGGAGGATTTTCAACGATGATCCTGATATCATGAGTTTTCTCACATCTGAAGGATCCTACACCAATCAAATAATTAACGAAGACCAACATGACCAACAATTGCAACAGGATAGTACTAAAAATGCTATACCTAAATCAGTAGTCAAATTAGAAGACCTTTATGATTTGAAAGATCGATTCAAAAGATCTACTAATTCAAAACTCCAAAGTTCAACTTTGAATTATGAATTAGTAAATATAGGAACTGATGCCAAACTGCAGAATATCAACCTAGGCCTTGGCCTAGCCCCTGAAGAGAAATTAGCATATATCTGTCTCTTGAAACAATACAAAGGTGTCTTTGCTTGGAATTACGATGAACTCAAAACATACGACACCTCTATCATCCAACATACTATCCCAATGATTGATAATGAAAAACATATCCAACAAAAGTTGAGAAAGATCCATCCAAAGTTAGAAAATCAGATCAAAACTGAACTCAATAACTTATTGAAAGCCAAACCAATCTTTCCCGTTAGACATTCTAAATGGGTCTCCAATATGGTACATGTTAGAAAGAAAAACGAAGATATCAGAATCTACATTGACTTTCGAAACCTTAACAAGGCCTGCCAAAAGGATAATTTTCCTTTATCCCCCATGGAACAAATGCTGCAGGCAGTTGCGGGCTCAGAATTAATGTCATTCTTGGATGGATTCTCAGGATACAACCAAGTGTTGGTACATCTCGACGATCAATTGGAAACTACATTTAGAACTAAGTGGGGCACATACGCATATCAAAAGATGCATTTGGTTTGATTAACGCGGGTGCTACATTTCAGAGAGCCATGGACATCGCATTCAAGGGGTTAGTTAATAAATCAGTGGTAATTTATTTGGATGATATTACAGTTTATTCCAAGAAACGAAACAACCATCTCAGGGATTTAAAACAAATCTTCCAACATTGTTTAAGGTATGGGATTTCGCTTAACCTGAAAAAATCCTTTTTCGCATTAAGTGAAGGAAAGCTTCTAGGATTCATAGTGTTAAAATCTGGAATTCACATTGATCCTGACAGAATCAGGGAAATTTCCGCAGTACCCCTACCTCAACAACAAGAAAGCCATGCAATCATTCCTTGGCCAGATTAATTTTGTAAAGAGATTTCTGCCAGATTTTTCAAGAATCGTGTCCCCTTTACAAGCCATGATTAAAAAGAACGCAAATTTTAAATGGGGCCAAGATGAACATGAGGCATTCAATCTAATCAAACAAGCAATTATCAATGTTCCATCTTTAGCAACTCAAAATTTTTCTGATCCTTTTATTTTGTATACATTTGCCTCAGATAGATCATATGCTGCGATACTCACTCAAACAAATCAAAAAAAGGCAGAAGCCCCAATTTCTTTTTTCAGTTCCAATTTACAAGGAGCTGAGTTGAATTATTCAGATGTGGAGAAACAAGCTTATGTTGTTTTTAAAGCAATTAAATATTTCAGGCCTTTTTTAGTCAAAACACATACCAAGATCATAGTACCGTTTCCAGTTGTAAGAAATCTTCTAGTACAGAAGGATGTGGGTGTTGTGGGGAAAAATTCCTATGCAGGACGATCCTATCCACCTAAGGTGTGACAATGCCTTAGCAACAAACGAGTACAGCTATACTGGTTTCTTCCTTTATGAAATGTGAAAGAAGAGAGATCAATAGACTTACCGATGTCTTCCGTTTGTCCCTCGATCCAGATCCTCTTCCCTTTGGGTGTTCACAGCTACTTGCCTCCTCGCTCATCCAAGAGAACAGCTACTTGATTCCTGCGAGATCACAAGAGAACAGCTACTTGCAACAAGAGAAGAACACAACACAAAGGCAAATATACATATTCATAAATGATTCAGGATTAGAAACAAATCAAATACACTAATGCAATCATACTTCAAGAAAACATCAGCATATAGGAGAAACCAAGATAGCTTTATTGATGAATAACAAGGTTCAGGAAGAGATACAACCCAGAGGGCTCCAATCCAGCATCTCCTTCCCAGCAAATGGAATTCCTATCTTCAGCCCCTTCAAAGCATTAAGTACCCAATGATTCCAGTCTCAAACCAACAGCAATTCTTTGCATTCACAAAATTCCAGCCTCTAGATCTCATGGAGGAGAGATCCATATATAGATGTTTGGAGAGAGGATGAGTCAGCTTGAGATCTGACTAGTGTCCTCTCCCTCTATCAGTTCTTGAGTCCACTTGGAGATTCTTGCTTCCACTTGGAGATTTGGAACCTCTTACTCATCACCAGTCGAATTCCCTGAGGCAAGTGTCATTTTGGAAGCTTCCTGGCTTCTGACACCTTGAGGAATGAGTCTGCCACATGTCCAAACTCGCTCAGCGCAAGTAGCTAGTGTTGGAGTTGACATTCAACGCAGGTAGACAGTGGAGCCACTGACATTCAGCGCAGATGGTCAATGGAGCAGTTGACATGATCCTGAATTGACTTGTTTTTGAGCAGTTTCAGGTGGAGAACTTCTGTGAATTGTTGTGGTTTGTTAGCCTTGTTCCTCTAGGGGTAGGAACAACATGTTTAGGGACTTTGGATCCCTTTAGATTATGGACATTTCATGCTCAATGCTGTAAGGCACAAAAATGTCTATAACAGTTGCCCCCTAAAGTATGAGGTTGTTTATCGGGTGAAATGCTTTATCAGGGGGATCCGAAGTTCATCCAATGCTGGGAGGAGACCTGTAATACAATACAATACAATACATTATTTTTCATACTGCTTTCATGATCTAGATGAGGCGGGAATTCCCGTGCTCAGCTTTATAAATACATTTTTCTGTACATAGAACAGACAATCGTCTGATGATAGACTGATAATTTTGATGAAATTATCATCCTTTGAGTAGGATGATTATCTGCTGCAATGATGTACATGTCAATGTCTTTGAATATATATCGCAGCCCGGATGGATGAAACTAGATTCGGGGTCTTCAAACTCGTTCGATCTTCACTCTAAGTACAAGTCGATCCATGTGAGAATTGTTCTGAAGTCGAACATGGAAAGACATCGCTTGATTACCGGTCAATGATGTAAACCGTTAACAAGCGCGAGAGGAATCACCGATAATGATAATGACCCTCAAGGTACTGCAGTACAATTCACGTGGTGTGAATAAAGGACTTGGCGTCGAACACCACGCAAAATCTTTCGGTCGAAGGTCATTGATGTATACCTGTCACCGGAAGTGAGAAACTTGCCATTGAGGCATGCAAGCTTCAAAGTACTGAAGGGGTTGTTCCTAGATCAACTTCTTGGATAATGAGCTGATGTCGACAAGAAGCGATCCATCAAAGGAGGGCCTTAATGGATCCCACATCAGTGACACGGAACGGAGCTAATGATTTTAGTGGAGGTGAAAATGATCTGTGACATATGATTCAGGGTGGCGGTCATGAATGGATGAAGGATAATGTATGGTAGTGGATGGGACCCGGTTGACTCTTTCTGAACGACTTCTCTTGAACATATGGCGACACTGATACGATGGATCGGTAGCATTACCCCAAATATGGATGGTATGGCGAGACCATGGATGTGACCGGTGAATGAAACAACCCAACCCGAATGTGATACGGAGGAAAAGTGTCATGTTCAAGAGCGACTTGCTACCATCAAAGTTTTCTTTAGTTTCTCCCAATTTTTCCCCAGTCATTGCTAACCAGTACCTCTTTATTTTTGTCAAGATTGAGGAGGATAACATATGCTTGTTCTATAACCTGCCCTTCGGGCAAGCCCATCGCTATGTTTTAACGAGCCTAGCGATAGGGAAACTCGTTCTCGTCTAAAGACAAGTTTGTCGCTATTTAATGATTTTAACGAGTCTAACGACAAGGATAACTCGGTTCTTTTCATTTTTAGAGAGTCTGAAAAGATACATAAAGTCAACTCCAAAATTCCTTTTTCGTCATCTAATCCCTTAAGTCCGAAAAAGTATAAAACAATACAGAAGGGATGAGTTTTCGATAGTTTTAACGAGTCGAACAAAACAAGCGCTCGATCTTTTTGTGCAATAATCCCTCAGGTCCAAAAAGATTAAAATCTAGAGGAGGGATAGCTCTTCTGGTCGCTTTAACGAGCTGGAAGGCCAAAACTCGGCAATCTTTTCATAGTATGGGGGATTTACGCAGTGCATTATATTAGATATCATTTGGGATTCAACTGCGTTAAGTAAGTCATTCAAACGTATGACCGTTTCCATGAGAGGTAGTCGTAACTGACTAATTTCTCATGATTTTTGAATAGTTCACTTAGCACTCATTGCATCGGGTGATGCTCACAAGGGTGAAGAAGTGGGATTGAAACTAGTGAAATGTGGAGAATGAATCACATAGCATCAATCATCACTTCCGGGGCTTGCACCCGGTAACCAGGACTTCCCAGGAGGTCACCCATCCAAGAACTCCTATGGCTCAAGCGCGCTTAACTGTGGAGTTTTTCCCCACAATCAAGCCCACTTAGCTTGCTACCCCATTTGCAAAACCTTAGCAAGTATTGTGCCTCATGAACCATTCAAGTAGAGATCCCTTGACTCTTTTTGAATTTAAGTATGGGGGATTTACGCAGTGCATTATATTAGATATCATTTGGGATTCAACTGCGTTAAGTAAGTCATTCAAACGTATGACCATTTCCATGAGAGGTAGTCGTAACTGACTAATTTCTCATGATTTTTGAATAGTTCACTTAGCACTCATTGCATCGGGTGATGCTCACAGGGGTGAAGAAGTGGGATTGAAACTAGTGAAATGTGGAGAATGAATCACATAGCATCAATCATCACTTCCGGGGCTTGCACCCGGTAACCAGGACTTCCCAGGAGGTCACCCATCCCAGAACTCCTCTGGCTCAAGCGCGCTTAACTGTGGAGTTTTTCCCCACAATCAAGCCCACTTAGCTTGCTACCCCATTTGCAAAACCTTAGCAAGTATTGTGCCTCATGAACCATTCAAGTAGAGATCCCTTGACTCTTTTTGAATTTAAGTATGGGGGATTTACGCAGTGCATTATATTAGATATCATTTGGGATTCAACTGCGTTAAGTAAGTCATTCAAACGTATGACCATTTCCATGAGAGGTAGTCGTAACTGACTAATTTCTCATGATTTTTGAATAGTTCACCATGAACCATTCAAGTAGAGATCCCTTGACTCTTTTTGAATTTAAGTATGGGGGATTTACGCAGTGCATTATATTAGATATCATTTGGGATTCAACTGCGTTAAGTAAGTCATTCAAACGTATGACCATTTCCATGAGAGGTAGTCGTAACTGACTAATTTCTCATGATTTTTGAATAGTTCACCATGAACCATTCAAGTAGAGATCCCTTGACTCTTTTTGAATTTAAGTATGGGGGATTTACGCAGTGCATTATATTAGATATCATTTGGGATTCAACTGCGTTAAGTAAGTCATTCAAACGTATGACCATTTCCATGAGAGGTAGTCGTAACTGACTAATTTCTCATGATTTTTGAATAGTTCACCATGAACCATTCAAGTAGAGATCCCTTGACTCCTTTTGAATTTAAGTATGGGGGATTTACGCAGTGCATTATATTAGATATCATTTGGGATTCAACTGCGTTAAGTAAGTCATTCAAACGTATGACCATTTCCATGAGAGGTAGTCGTAACTGACTAATTTCTCATGATTTTTGAATAGTTCACCATGAACCATTCAAGTAGAGATCCCTTGACTCTTTTAGAATTTAAGTATGGGGGATTTACGCAGTGCATTATATTAGATATCATTTGGGATTCAACTGCGTTAAGTAAGTCATTCAAACGTATGACCATTTCCATGAGAGGTAGTCGTAACTGACTAATTTCTCATTATTTTTGAATAGTTCACCATGAACCATTCAAGTAGAGATCCCTGGACTCTTTTTGAATTTAAGTATGGGGGATTTACGCAGTGCATTATATTAGATATCATTTGGGATTCAACTGCGTTAAGTAAGTCATTCAAACGTATGACCATTTCCATGAGAGGTAGTCGTAACTGACTAATTTCTCATGATTTTTGAATAGTTCACCATGAACCATTCAAGTAGAGATCCCTTGACTCTTTTTGAATTTAAGTATGGGGGATTTACGTAGTGCATTATATTAGATATCATTTGGGATTCAACTGCGTTAAGTAAGTCATTCAAACGTATGACCATTTCCATGAGAGGTAGTCGTAACTGACTAATTTCTCATGATTTTTGAATAGTTCACCATGAACCATTCAAGTAGAGATCCCTTGACTCTTTTTGAATTTAAGTATGGGGGATTTACGCAGTGCATTATATTAGATATCATTTGGGATTCAACTGCGTTAAGTAAGTCATTCAAACGTATGACCATTTCCATGAGAGGTAGTCGTAACTGACTAATTTCTCATGATTTTTGAATAGTTCACCATGAACCATTCAAGTAGAGATCCCTTGACTCTTTTTGAATTTAAGTATGGGGGATTTACGCAGTGCATTATATTAGATATCATTTGGGATTCAACTGCGTTAAGTAAGTCATTCAAACGTTTGACCATTTCCATGAGAGGTAGTCGTAACTGACTAATTTCTCATGATTTTTGAATAGTTCACCATGAACCATTCAAGTAGAGATCCCTTGACTCTTTTTGAATTTAAGTATGGGGGATTTACGCAGTGCATTATATTAGATATCATTTGGGATTCAACTGCGTTAAGTAAGTCATTCAAACGTATGACCATTTCCATGAGAGGTAGTCGTAACTGACTAATTTCTCATGATTTTTGAATAGTTCACCATGAACCATTCAAGTAGAGATCCTTTGACTCTTTTAGAATTTAAGTATGGGGGATTTACGCAGTGCATTATATTAGATATCATTTGGGATTCAACTGCGTTAAGTAAGTCATTCAAACGTATGACCATTTCCATGAGAGGTAGTCGTAACTGACTAATTTCTCATGATTTTTGAATAGTTCACCATGAACCATTCAAGTAGAGATCCCTGGACTCTTTTTGAATTTAAGTATGGGGGATTTACGCAGTGCATTATATTAGATATCATTTGGGATTCAACTGCGTTAAGTAAGTCATTCAAATGTATGACCATTTCCATGAGAGGTAGTCGTAACTGACTAATTTCTCATGATTTTTGAATAGTTCACCATGAACCATTCAAGTAGAGATCCCTTGACTCTTTTTGAATTTAAGTATGGGGGATTTACGCAGTGCATTATATTAGATATCATTTGGGATTCAACTGCGTTAAGTAAGTCATTCAAACGTATGACCATTTCCATGAGAGGTAGTCGTAACTGACTAATTTCTCATGATTTTTGAATAGTTCACCATGAACCATTCAAGTAGAGATCCCTTGATTGTGGGGAAAAACTCCACAGTTAAGCGCGCTTGAGCCAAAGGAGTTCTGGGATGGGTGACCTCCTGGGAAGTCCTGGTTACCGGGTGCAAGCCCCGGAAGTGATGATTGATGCTATGTGATTCGTTCTCCACATTTCACTAGTTTCAATCCCACTTCTTCACCCCTGTGAGCATCACCCGATGCAATGAGTGCTAAGTGAACTATTCAAAAATCATGAGAAATTAGTCAGTTATGACTACCTCTCATGGAAATGGTCATACGTTTGAATGACTTACTTAACGCAGTTGAATCCCAAATGATATCTAATATAATGCACTGCGTAAATCCCCCATACTTAAATTCAAAAAGAGTCAAGGGATCTCTACTTGAATGGTTCATGAGGCACAATACTTGCTAAGGTTTTGCAAATGGGGTAGCAAGCTAAGTGGGCTTGATTGTGGGGAAAAACTCCACAGTTAAGCGCGCTTGAGCCAGAGGAGTTCTGGGATGGGTGACCTCCTGGGAAGTCCTGGTTACCGGGTGCAAGCCCCGGAAGTGATGATTGATGCTATGTGATTCGTTCTCCACATTTCACTAGTTTCAATCCCACTTCTTCACCCCTGTGAGCATCACCCGATGCAATGAGTGCTAAGTGAACTATTCAAAAATCATGAGAAATTAGTCAGTTACGACTACCTCTCATGGAAATGGTCATACGTTTGAATGACTTACTTAACGCAGTTGAATCCCAAATGATATCTAATATAATGCACTGCGTAAATCCCCCATACTTAAATTCAAAAAGAGTCAAGGGATCTCTACTTGAATGGTTCATGAGGCACAATACTTGCTAAGGTTTTGCAAATGGGGTAGCAAGCTAAGTGGGCTTGATTGTGGGGAAAAACTCCACAGTTAAGCGCGCTTGAGCTAGAGGAGTTCTGGGATGGGTGACCTCCTGGGAAGTCCTAGTTACCGAGTGCAAGCCCCGGAAGTGATGATTGATGCTATGTGATTCGTTCTCCACATTTCACTAGTTTCAATCCCACTTCTTCACCCCTGTGAGCATCACCCGATGCAATGAGTGCTAAGTGAACTATTCAAAAATCATGAGAAATTAGTCAGTTACGACTACCTCTCATGGAAATGGTCATACGTTTGAATGACTTACTTAACGCAGTTGAATCCCAAATGATATCTAATCTTTTCATATTTTACGAGTCAGTTGAAAAGTGCTTAAAGAAGACTCGTCTTTTGAGGAACGAGTGATAAACAGGGATAGCATCTGATTCCAGGTACAGGTTGGAATTTTCCAATCACGGCAGTGTCACAAGGATGGCTAGGTGAGATCACTCTTCACAGTTGTTCCTCAAAATGGGTAAACAATCATATGGAGGTGAACAATCGGCCAAATGAAAAGTGGAGGTGATGATGCAAACATGACCAAGGCTTTTATGGCAGATAAGGTTACATACACAATGGTTATTTACCGGAATAGGTTCATTTTTTAATGAGCTTGAATGCGCCAAAACACTGCTCAATCTTATGTTTATTTTTTAACGAGCATGAACTATGTGCTAAAACTGCTCGGATCTTGCGTTTATTTTTTAACGAGCATGAACTTTATGCTAAAACTGCTCGATTTAACGTTTATTTTTTAACGAGCATGAATTATGTGCTAACTGCTCGGATCTTGCGTTTATTTTTTAACGAGCATGAACTTTATGCTAAAACTGCTCGATTACCCAGTCATAAGATAAGAGTGTCTCATCAAGATTCTATTTTTTATGGAGCTTCATCTTACTAAGCTTTGCTCCCCATCCTTTCTTTATGCAAGTTTGGAAACGGCTAATCCTACGAGTTTAAAGGGTTAGACCTACAGGTTTAAAGAGAAGGACCTAAAAATTTAAAAAATAAATAGCCGCCCCTTGCTCGCACTCCAAAAGGTTTGCATGCCCCCAGGCATAAAGTACGATTTCAAGGTTACCTCTCAATTTGCAAGCAAAACATTTGTTCTACCATGAAAGGCCTACCTCTTTCAGGTTACCCAAAGATTGTCTCGTTACTCTTTCAAACAAAACACTTCCTCGGCAATGTCTACCGAAATAGACAAGGGTGAATGACTCTAGTGCCAAACACGTAACTTTGACAAAAGAATCCTATTCTAGAATAACCCTCTTCCTGGACGGACGGGGTACAGACTAGTCATATTCGCCCGCGGAAACCTACTTTATACCCAAAGTTTCCCTGCCGAAGTAGACCAGGACACATGCCCCCTGGGTTCCAGTCATATCCTCCCGGATTACTCGCACTCATCAGGAGGACGAACCGTGGGTTGAGACACTTCTTGCGTGAATAGACCATTTATGGATGGTATGTGACTATTTGCGATGCGTGATCCGGGAAATGAAAGTTGGTCCACGAGCTTAACCATTCTTCCTTCATGCGGAAAACACATTACTCTAAAGAGTGAGGAGACGATGGCTCCCATGCAATATATATAGTCTCGTCCAAGGAGTAGGTTATAATCCAAGGGTCCTTGAACGACCATCACGTTCATTTGAATGGTCTTCCCTTCCAATGTTATGGGCACATTGGGGAGGATCCCTAAATGTCGACTGGTTCCTTTATCAAAACCTGATAGATTTCTCATTTCAGGTAAAAGCGCTGGCGAACCAAGTGCTTTCCAAGCAATAGAGGAAAGGATACTCACAGATGCCCCCTCACCAAAGATAGTGCCAGCCATTACCATTCTGTATATTTGGACAATAATTCTGAATGGTATACTGGCTGGCAACCGGGGTCTGCCTAGTTGGTTCCAGTCAAAGGACACAACCAGGTTGCTTGGTGGTGGGACCGAATAAACGGCCGGATATCGCTCTGACGAAATTCCTTCCTGCGATAAAGGAATGGGGGCATTGCCCCCTTGTTCATCAGAGTCAGTGTTAAAGAAGAGAATTTGGACGGTGTCGTCTTTATTCTCCTCTGTGATGGTATCATTCGAAGATAGAGCCTCTGAAGGCAAAACCGGGTCAACTGCCGTATCAACCTTTTGACTTTCGTCAAGCATGGATCCAGATGGTTCATCTTCAATGATAGGTGCTTCGGCTGACCATCTGGGCGGATCAGCCGGGTTCTCAACTAGTGAAGGACTTAGCAGGAGTTTTTAATATCCAGGAGGAAGTTGCGCTCGTAAAATCGGGCGATCTTCCAGAACTCTTTTAGCCTCGTCTAAGAAGGGACAACGGTGGATGGCGTGATCGCCTTCACACAGTTTACAGGGAAATTTAGCTTTCCCTCTCTGTCCTGCTTCACTTTCACTAGTTGACGGTGAGCAGTCAACATGGCTATCAGAGGTTGATGCTACCGAATTGTGCAGACGGGGAGACCAGTCCCTTAGTATTCGAGGGATACAGGGACAATCTCTATGGAAGTGGTCTCCCTTGCATATGACGCATGGCGATTTAGGCCTGGTCAGTGCTGTGTGTGGATTTTTGTCAGACGACTCTCGTTTTCCCCCAGTCGCCTTTGGCTCCTTCTTCTTCTTCTCTTTCTTCTTCTTCTCCTTCTTCTCCTTAGGAGCCTGGTTTTTGGTTTTACCAGTTCCGTCAAGCGAAGAGGAAGGAGGAGAGGAAGATGAAGTAGAAGGCTGGTGGGCAACTCTGGTCTGGTCTAACTGTTGACTCGATTGTTCAGGAATTGTGGTGTTCTGAACGACATTGGTTGAAAAGAGCCAGACCGGCAGGCCAATTGTCAGTCCTGGAAGCGACAATGTGGCCATGTGGGGTGCACCAACATCTCCCCAAGAGGAGAAGGGACTAGGATTTCCACCAAGGGGAATTCCTTGGTTGGTGTGCTCCATCTTTCAACCTGAAGATCAACGTAGGAATTAAAGGGTGATTGTTCCGTTTAAAATAAATTTTAACGATGCTTTAGACACAACTTGCTTTTTCAGTTTTAAAGAGTCAAGAAAAAGCTAAAGATGACTCTAGTCTCCTTCGATGTTTTAACGAGCCCAAAGTGACAAATGCTCGGATGGACTTTTTCTGTTATAGAGTCTTAAAAAGGCCAAAAGAAACTGCTATGGAGTTCTAGGCAGAGGGTGTGCCAAACTTTTCGCAAAACCGCAGAATACTTTTTAAGGTACGGGCGGTCGATCTTCGTGAATGCTGTGTTCACTACATTGTGATAAGTAGGGCGGCCGACACAGTTTCCTAAGGATAAAGGATATATGCCTATAGGGGTCTCCCAATATATACGCGACGGTACGTGGGAGCACAATTCGTACTAGCGCTATCGTCCCTCAGGAGGAATCACCCACCTTCCACGAGATCGACAGTCACTAGGCTTAACGACGCCGGAACACGTCTCTAGCCTAGACCTCTATGTTGTGCGTTATGTTGCAAAGCGTTGTTAGGTTCATTCAGTTTATTTTAAGTTGATATTTTTTAAAGTTTGCCTTTCAAGGTTCACCACGAGATGTATGATACAAATTCCTAAATGCAGTCTAAAGATGATAAGCAAGCTTTATATCTTTTCAACTTTGAAAATCCTAGCTACAAAGGGAAAAGAAAGACACCATCTTTTCTCAAAGAGCAATCAGCACACTCTAATGCACTTTTCCTAAATCCAACATGCAAACTATCAAATGCAAAATGCACAATGCAGGTGTTTGTTTTCCGCTTTCTTAGTATTGATGCCTACAAAGAAAGTTTTTGTACAACTTTGAATTTGCTTTTAAATGATCAAAACAAACAAGTTCACTTTTTCGAAATCAGAGAGGGTAGAAGAGATTACACTACTTAACAATTTTCGAAATAAAGACTTGTTTTGACACTTAAAAGAGACAAATTCAAACCAATAAGCAAAAGTAAATGTATAATCAATCTGCAAACAACCAATGAACTCTCTTCTAAGATCACAATCAATCAGATCTGAATCAAAGGCTACAGGATGACTATCTTACTCATGCAAAGGAAAACTGTAAATGACGCCACAAACACATAAAAACACTCACAGTCTTTTTGTACAAAAGGAGGCGGAATCTAAACAAAGAAAAGGAGTTATCTGACTGGTACCTATGCTGGTTAAAGGATGCAAAAACAGAGATCAAAACAGGGCAACAGAGAGCAGAGAACCCCAGCTGCACAAGGCCAAACTGGTTCAGCGCAACCTCAACACTGAGGACTTGACATTCAGCACAGGTAGCCCTCACGGGACCTGCGTTGAAATGCAGACTGCCTTCACAGCAGTTGCGCTGAAGGAGAAACTCTCGTTTCTCCTGGGTTCTGGGTCACAAATTGCTCAAAAATCAACAGTTTCAGGCCAAATCAGAAACACAAGCAAGGTATAATCAAAGGGATGCTTTGAAGGCTACTAAGATCTATCACAAGGATCATCAAATCATTTGTGAATCCATTGTTCAGATCATAGACAAGTCCAGCAACTGGATCAAAGCAGCAACTTTCTACTTTGCATCCGGGAAAGATGCAGTTCGATTGTTGATGTCAAGTCTATGATGCAAACAAATGATAGAAATTCAAATGAAATGAATAAACAAATTCTCCCCAGCGGAGTCGCCAATTTGTTGTGGGGAAAAATGCCTATGCAGGACGATCCTATCCACTTAAGGTGTGACAGTGCCTTAGCAACAAACGAGTACAGCTATACTGGTTTCTTCCTTTATGAAATGTGAAAGAAGAGAGATCAATAGACTTACCAGTGTCTTCCGTTTGTCCCTCGATCCAGATCCTCTTCCCTTTGGGTGTTCACAGCTACTTGCCTCCTCGCTCGTCCAAGAGAACAGCTACTTGATTCCTACGAGATCACAAGAGAACAGCTACTTGCAACAAGAGAAGAACACAACACAAAGGCAAATATACATATTCATAAATGATTCAGGATTAGAAACAAATCAAATACACTAATGCAATCATACATCAAGAAAACATCAGCATATAGGAGAAACCAAGATAGCTTTATTGATGAATAACAAGGTTCAAGAAGAGATACAACCCAGAGGGCTCCAATCCAGCATCTCCTTCCCAGCAAATGGAATTCCTATCTTCAGCCCCTTCAAAGCATTAAGTACCCAATGATTCCAGTCTCAAACCAACAACAATTCTTTGCATTCACAAAATTCCAGCCTCTAGATCTCATGGAGGAGAGATCCATATATAGATGTTTGGAGAGAGGATGAGTCAGCTTGAGATCTGACTAGTGTCCTCTCCCTCTATCAGTTCTTGAGTCCACTTGGATATTTGGAACCTCTTACTCATCACCAGTCGAATTCCCTGAGGCAAGTGTCATTTTGGAAGCTTCCTGGATTCTGACACCTTGAGGAATGAGTCTGCCACATGTCCAAACTCGCTCAGCGCAGGTAGCTAGTGTTGGAGTTGACATTCAACGCAGGAAGACAGTGGAGCCACTGACATTTAGCGCAGATGGTCAATGGAGCAGTTGACATGATCCTGAATTGACTTGTTTTTGAGCAGTTTCAGGTGGAGAACTTTTGTGAATTGCTGTGGTTTGTTAGCCTTGTTCCTCTAGGGGTAGGAACAACATGTTTAGGGACTTTGGATCCCTTTATATTATGGACATTTCATGCTCAATATTGTAAGGCACAAAAATGTCTATAACAGTGGGTGAGAAAAGGGCCAATTGGGTTACTGCCTTACAGGAATACGATGTAGAAATCAAACCAGAAAATATTGTAAAAGGTCAAGGCTTTTGCAAAATGCTGGCAGGAGCATCGCTAATGCCCGAAAATCCATCTGAAGAGGTACAAGTGTACGAGGTAAGCCTAAACGATGCTGAGTCATTACACACTGATATTATTTATTATTTAAAGAATGGATATGCTCCTCCAAACCTCGATCATACCAAGAAAAGAGCCCTGAGGTTAAAATCCAAACAATATCAACTCGTGAATAACGTTCTTTTTAGAATAAATTATGATTCTATTCTTCTTAGATGTCTTGAGAAAGCTAAAGCTGAAAAAGTCTTGCAGGAACTCCACGATGGGCCAACAGGCGGACACTACGCTGGAGATGCAACTGCTCACAAAATTTTACGTGCAGGCTATTACTGGCCCACATTATTCAAAGACGCACATAACTACGTAAGGAAATGCCAAGTCTATCAAACCGCTGCTGGGAGACAAAAGAAACCATCCTTGCCATTGCAACCAGTTACCATCGAACAGTCTTTCGATCAGTGGGGATTGGACATAATAGGTGAGATCGTTCCTCACTCTTCTAAACAGCAGCATAGATACATCTTGACAATGACAGATTAATTTACTAAATGGGTAGAAGCAGTTCCACTCAAGACGGCTAATGCTAAAAACATCATTGGATTCATAGATCAGTTCATAATCACCAGGTTTGGATTGTCTTCCACTTTAATGTTTGATAATGCATCATATTTTTCTGGTAATGCAATGACTGAATTTGCACTCAAAAGGGGTTTCAAACTTAAATACTCAGCCAATTATTATCCACAAGGGAATGGGTTAGCTGAATCCACAAATAAGAACTTAATCAGAATCATTAAGCGAACCATTGACCAAAATCATAAAAATTGGCATAAGTCTTTAATATATGCTTTATGGGCAGATCGAATAACGCAGAAAGCCTCCATTGGCACTTCTCCATTCAATTTAGTTTATGGGAAAGAAGTGGTTCTTCCAACACATCTGGCAATTCCCTCTTTACCCTTGGTTCAATATATTGGTGAAGCGCCAACTTCTTCTTTACAACTTAGGCAGCTGGAATTGATTAAATTAGAATAAAAACGAGAACGGGCTAAAATAACTCATGCTTATCATCAAGCATTGGTGAAAGCCTCTTTTGATTCCAATATGATATCCAGAAAAGATTTTCAGATGGGAGATCTAGTTTTAAAATGGGACAAGGCTCATGAGGAAAAGGGAAAACATACAAAATTTCAAAGAATGTGGCTTGGTCCTTTTTAGATCATAGAAGTCATAGGTCCGTCTACCTTCATGTTACAAGATTTAATAGGGAAAAGAGATTCTTTACCTGTTAATGGTCAGATACTCAAGAAATATTTTCCATAGAAGATTATTCTTCTATTTTGTAGAGTAGTTGTTTTTCTTTTCATAATAAAACCAGTTGTGAATGGTTACAATAGGCATTTATGAAAAAGACACCAATTCTCTTTCAAATTTTGATCTTTCGCTTGTATAAATAGCAAATGTTTTGGGAAATTGATCTTTATTATTGAAAGATACAGTTAAAAACTCTAGCCTAGATATGATACTAGTTTCAACTTCATAAAATTTGATGAAAAAACCTTTAGTGAGAAATTGTTTTATATCAGTGCAATGAAAGGTATCAATAACAAAATAAAGATTCTCTGTAGAACAGTTATTTCCAAAAACTCTACTATTGTCATCCAGAGCTATCTTAAGGAAACAATGACTCCCTCCCTACTAAGGAAATCACAACTTTCAGAGGAACAATCCAAGGATACACTTTATCTTAAAGAGTGAGAGGTCTCATCACGAGCCGGCTTATCATAATCACAGATATTATAACTTGCTAACTTTGCCAATACTGCATACCACAACAGGGCAATGACTCAAGATTGTTGCAATCAAAAGGCAAGGGGTCTCATCACGAGCCAGCTTGTTCAGCGAAGTTATAAATCAAGTGAATGATTGTGTCATAAATTGGCTATCAAACCAAGACATTGTTCTTTAAGAGTAAAAGAAAATCAAAGCAATAAGTGTGGATGTGGATTCTTCTTTGGGAATTGTAGGTTTCTTTAAGTAGGATACAGGATCATTGTTGGGTAACAGGTAACCCTGTCAAGGCTATAAACGCATGCTGGCAGTAGAGGCTCTACCTGCGACAAATGAGCATATTTAAAACCAGTTTACAGAGAAGACCTTGTTTTATCTTTACAAGCCAAGTAATGACTGATGTAAATACAAGGACTAGCTTGAGGCAGCAAATAATCAAAGTTGAAAATAATTGAAACAAAATGTCATTGACAGGTTAAAGCATAATGTACTTTATCTTTCTATAATAAAGTTTAACTTTCTGGAAAATTTTCTATTTTGGAAGTTTTGAAAATTCAAAGGGCAGCAGAGATAACTAGTTCTTCCAAGTGAATCGCCAATTGTTGTGGCCAGAAACAACCCCCCTTCTTATTTAGTGTAATCCCTAATACTAAATAAGTGGGGACCCTTAGTTAAAAATTTAAAAAATCAAAGTAGTGTTTAAATTTCCTTTTTCAAATAAAATTACCATCATAAGCTTAGGAATCCCCCCTTTGAAAAATCAAAAAATCTAAGTTTTATGATAAGGTAAGACACAAATATTTCCTTAGGAATATCGCATCACAAAAATATAACGGGATACCTCCTTATGAGCTGAATTTTAAACATTGCGAGATTGCGATATGCGATAATGAAATATCGCATCGCATACAGCACAATTTACATTGAAACACTTTAATTTGCCGATATGCGATGACGCCAATCGCAAATCGCATTTTGCAGAAAACAAGTTAACAAATTTTATCATATATAACATTCCTGCGATCTGCGATATTTCGATATTGCGATCTCGCGATACAGCGATAATGCGATAGTGAGATATCACAAGCGATCAACTCAGCAATGTTATAATTCTGCGATATTGCGAAGCAAATCGCAAAATCGCTTCATCGCGGATCTTTCCGGCACGTTATTCAGGAAAAGTATCTTCCATAAGTTGACACCTGGTTATGCGCTTTAATGCTAATAAATGAATTAGTTGCTAGTTATTAATGTAATATGGGTTCGTGCTTATCGAAAAAATCATCTCACGTAAGGTGGTATACTTGATGTGTCTGCGGCATTTAAAACTTTCCCATCACCCTTCCTTGTCATTCATTTTCACTTCACTTGTGAATTGCAGGAACGAAGAACAGAGGCCAATACAAAGCAATACGCAGGATAAAATGGGAAAGAAAAGCAAAGCCCCGAACTCTGAAGAAAAAGAGATGGTGCCCTTGTATACAGACACGGCCTGTAACAGAGACGTGGGAATTGCTACGTGGAAAGGCATGTATAATCTGCTTGAAGAGGAGAATCCAAGAGTAATGGAAGTTGCTACTACTACGGACTCAAATAGTTCATCTGAGGCATCTATCACAGAGCTAGCTTGCTCTTTCTTGCACCTGATAGCAGCAAGGCCCAAAATTCTCCCATACACGGACATGGTTAAGTGGATACTAGACAGCGTTGATATCAGAAATAGACAGTTTAAAACTCAGTGTCAAAAGCTTACAGAATCATTATTTTCACAAAATCTAAATTTTATATTCGCGAAAAAGAAAAAAGCGCAAAAGGCGAAAAATGCATCAAGGAAACCCGGACCAAGAAACGGAAGTAGTTTCCGATGCGCGATTAGCGCCTAGATCGCTAAGGAAAATTTCTAGAAAAGGAAAGTTGCTAATTGCCCAGTCACCTGCAAGCCCTGAAAATCGCAAGAAAGCAACAATAGAAACATATTGGAAGCAGAAGGCCCAAGAAAAGGCGCAAGCAATCCAAGGGTTAACCAAGTTGAACTAGGATTATTACTGGGCATAGTTGGTAAAGCCACATAGCCAGTGGATGACTATTAAGTGTATCATCAATTTGGCCGAAAAAATGGTGCCAGCTCTTGTCGATTCTGTTTTCTCAGCTCAGCTAAAATCGAAAGTCAGCCAGCCGACTCTTCTCAAATAGATGTTGAATGCGTGCAATTTCAAGGACCAAATACAGAAGTAGTTTTAATTTTAGATTCAATTTTAGCTTTAATTTTGTTTTATTTTCCTAAAAAGAGGACAGTCATTTAAACCGCATCCTACATTTTTGTAATAATTTATTTTTAGATTTAGTTAGTAGTATTTAAAGCCTTCTCATGCATTTAGAGAAGGGTCCTAAAATTTATCAAAAACTTATCCCCAGAACATGCACTTTTGTACCCTCTGAGGAGGTTTTGATGAATGAATGGAACAGGATTTATTGATGTTTGCATTTGATATCTGCTACTGATGTTGCACTTTTGTACTCTTAGTGGATATTTGATCAAGAAGAGATAAATCGTTATCACTTGAAGCTCATGAGTAGGACTAGTTATAAATGGTATTTCTATCTCTTAACTATTTATGCCTTGTGTTAGAGTGATTTTCAGTTCAGTTATTTATATATTGATGTATGAATGCCTGAGTTATCATTTGGCACTTTTGTACGGTGATAGCTATTTATTTATGCTCAGTGTATGAGTAGCTTACTATGCGATATGTTTTTCACAACTGTTTCGTCTAACTTTTTATACGAAGTGGTTCATCTTTATTGAATTATTTTCTCATAACAGTTGAATGATCTTTATTACCAGTTGTTATTTGAAATCATTTTAGATTGCATAAAGGAAAGATTACACCCCGGGTTAGTGTAGATTTAAATATTTCTGCTTATTAGAATATAATTTCCTTATAATTAGATTAGAATTAGAGTATAAGTATTCCATTTAGAAAGTGTTAGATCAGAAATATCAATCTTTCTCACACACACACACTTAAATTGGGAAACTGGTTCCATATCCCCAGTTGGACCCGCTATACCAAACGGAAAAGGAGCTGCCAATCAAGGTCCAGACCGGGTGGGTATCCCCCTTGTTGTAGACCCAACTTTTGGGGCTTCAACATGATCCTACTGTTATAATTCCATTATTGTTGATATTTTCTATGTATAATTGTTCAACGATATAGGTGGCATAAGATAAATTGATTGATGAATCATTGGGAAGTAATTACATAATCAGAATATCAGTTTCTATTACAGAAAATTCAACATGGTATCATAATCTTGGTAAAAGAGTATCCACTTAAGTCATCCCAAGAGACAAATGTTCAATAGCTTGACTATTTCTCTTAGAATGGAAGATAAGGAAGCTAGTCTAGAACCAAAGGGAGCTAAGGAGAAAGCCTCAATTTCTTAGTTTGACTCCTAAGTGTTGATTTATGGTAGCATTGGATGTGCTCTAAGCCTAAAAAATTGTAGGGAGGCTAGGACACATGTATTCCACAATACCCAAAAATCATTTTGGGAAATTCCACCCGGAGATAGTTTTACTAAAATAATTGATTATTTTTAATGGGTGCCTAGGTCTAAACTTAGGAAATCAAAATAATTAAAGGGTATTAATCAAACTGAGGGTGAAACTTCTAGAAGAAGACGAAGATCGAGTCCAAATGATCTGAGCCATTTATTAGAATATAATTTGGTCCTTTGATTACTCAATTGGAGGATTATAATAAGGAATTTGATGGGCATTTGGAAAACACATCAAAGAGAGATCAAGAGATCAAATTTCTTAGAGAGGGCAGTGTCGCAGTTGCTAAAGAGAAGATCGAAGTGATTTATTGTAGTGAGGGGTAGGGATAGTTTTGGTTGGAGAGTTTCCTGATAGAGGAATACATCGTAGAGAAGGTAGAGAGATACCTAGAAGAGGCAGCACAGAGGCCAAGTAGGAGAAACGTAGGCTGACGCTAAAGCAATGCAGAGGCCACGTAGGAGCAGTCTATGCTAATGTAGAAGCAGCGCAGAGCCTGAGAGGAGATCCATATTTTTCTGGAGAAGTCAAGTTCTAGAGCCAAAAGTCGGGGAGTGAGACTGAGAGAGAAGAAGTCAAAGTTTCAAAAGAAAAACGATCAACTAGAGGGAGTGACACGGGCCCCAGAAGTAGTGATGCAGAACAGTGTAGTGGTTGTGTAGAAATTGCGTAGAGGTTGTAAGGGGCTAGCAATTCAGTGGCTGGATCAGTCTTGGATCGCCAGTGATAGTGTGAGGTATCTCTCACTAATCTCTCTATCAGTCAGATTCTATGTATTGGATAGCTAGCAAGGCATCCAAACATTGTATTCTGAAATTATTGCTTAATAATACAAACCCTCAGTTGTTGCACCAGTTTTCCCGTATTGGGTTTTTCTGGGGAAATTTGTCCAAAAATAATGGTGTCACTTATGTTGTGTATTATTTCTTGCTCATTTTCTTGTTTCAGCATTTAATTTAATCGGTGAAGGCCACAGTGTATTAGTTTTGGTATTTGTTGTAGGATGTAGTAAATAGTTTGTTTGGTAATTAAAAAATAGAAGGAACTTAATCATTTGTTGCAGTAGAGATTTTGGTCTTTCAAATTGTCACGTGGTATCGGAGTTGTAGGTGAAGCAAGAGAGCAGAGCTAGAAGAGCCCAACGTTGAAGAGAAGGATAGAAATCGAAGTGTTTTGTAGGCAGCAAGGAATTGTGCAGCCCAATCCAGGAGGGAATGATTTTCGTGGAAGATATCTCTCCTAGTGAGTCAACAAAGAGGTAAGATTTCCATATCAATAATTTCCAGCGCAAGAGGGAGCAACGTAGTAGAAGATTCAGCGCAGAGAAGTTTTCTGCTGAGATGCATTTTTTTGCAGTAGTTGCTGGGGCAAAAAAGAGGAAGAAGGAAACATTGTTGAGGGAATTTCTTCCTCAGATAATTCCTAGCCACGAAATTTTATTTCTCTATTACTGAGAAACAGCAGAGAGGATCAGATCTACTAACTCATGCAAGGATTACATAGGCTATCCTAGTGTTGCACAAAGGAGAGGAGGCAGTTCGACATTTCGTTGGCAGAGATGGCAGCGAGTGGGTTAAGGTATCAGGATCGGTAGGAGGGTGCATCGAACTATGTGATAAAGAAGGCAAGGATCGCATGTCTTCTGGATGAGCACGATCTCAAAACCTACATCAACAGTGTGGTAGTTGTACCCGCGGATCTAGATCCACTCAAGATGTACAAGGGTGAGATGGAATAGGCCAAGTGATTGATCCTTGACAAAGTGAGAGATCACGTAGTTTGTCACATTGTCAGCAAGGATATTGTTAGGATATTCCGACACATAGGAAATAGTTAAGTTCAACTTGGTCTAGTATAGAGTTAGGTATAGAGTTAGGTAAAATGTGTTTCTTTACCGTTGTACATTTTGTAACTTACAATCCGCCGGTCACGATATGTAGTGATCCGACGGTTCATTCTCTCCTCGGTATTACCGACACTTGATTCGTGGCTTGACACCCGATTGGTCCATGAGTTCTATTTAAATCGCATGGAGGGTCATTGTTCAGGTAATCCGTGCATGAGAGAAGCTTATGTAAATTTTCATTCTTTGATTAATAAATTGCCTGTAGTACCCACGTAACCACGTCAAAAATACTAGTGTATTGATCTGTGATCTGGTTGTGAGTGGTGTCCTTTTGGTATTCTTTCTGAGGAACTTACCCTGTAAATTCCTGTTGGAAATAATACTGAGAGGGGGGGTGAATCAGTATTATCAGATCAATCAAACTTTTTCAATGCTCAGAAACATATACGCTACTTCAGTTAGGTGAACCAGCGTGTACACGCTACTGTGACTAAATAAAACAGCGTATAAGAAGAAAACTCATAATTTAGTTAGCTTATTCTTCAGTTAAGTTCATCAGGACATTATTCACCACATTAACAGTAAACAGGTGCAGTATAACAGAACAGATCAAAAAGCCACACACATGAACACCAAGATATAAGGTGGAAACCCAATGTGGGTGAAAACCACCTGCTGCAAGTTGTCTCTATCTTTCTTTAATATGAAACTTCAGTTTACAATCTTTTGTACTGGTGCAGCCTTATACCAGTACGCAGGCTACAACCTGCAGAAGGCTACAACCTTCTCTCGTTCTCCAAACTTCCTTGGAAGGGAGCTCCAACCCCCTTTGCTCTTGTACTAGCCAAGATACTAGTACGTAGGTGCTGACCTACAATCTTCTTTCCTTCAGATACCACCTTTCATACATTTTCAGACTGGATATTCCTGAAGCACAACATTACAATCTGTAGACCCCAATTCATTCAACTTTCACAACAGATCATTGAAGCATAAAACAACCAAACTTTGAATCACTGAAACACTGAAACACTGAACCCTGTCAATCACCAGTTACCAGAACACAGAGCAGACTACAGAACTCTGCAATAACAGTCAGACCCCACTGTAAACCCAAAATCAAGCTTCAAAAGATATACGCTACTTCAATGAGCAAAACCCGCGTATACACGCGTTTTTACCGAAGCCAACCTGCGTACAGATCTAAAAATAAACTTTCTCAATTTGCTACTGTACCAGACATCAGTTAGACCCAGAACATAACATTGCGACAATATGCAGATCTAGAAATACGTATAATCAACCATATCATGATAGTGCATTTCAAACCATTAGATCCCGATCTATCCTTAGATCTAGTCTTCCATCAACCGATGTGATCTCTCCTTGGCTTAGATCAAGCAACCCAGAACCTGCATATCAGATCTCTTCCTCTCTTAGATATTCAAGCCTTGTCGAAAAGATGTCTTTGCCTAATGATCTTCTTCTCCTTATATAGCCTTAGGCCTTGCTCAATACCAAGAGCCAAAACCATAGTAATACAATACCATCAACTTCAAAACTAGAGATCGACACGCCCGTCGAGACACAATGGTCCGAAACCATAGGCACAACTTCCAAGGACTAACCACCATGGACCAAAGGTACTTTTCCACATACACGCGCTTTTTCTGAATCCAACTAGCGTGTACACGCGACTTGGGCTTAACGAACCTGCGTATATGAACTTCCTTGGCATGTTGTACTAAGATCTGTCTTCTGATTAAGATGCCATCACCTGTACCAACCTCTGAGCACCTGTACCAACCTCTGAGAGAGTTGCCATCAAGGACAACACTTGAATCATAATGCCAACAATCTCCCCCTTTGGACTTGATGGCAACCACCACACCAAGTCACTCTCCCCCTTTGACATCAAGGGCAAAGGGCTGTGCTCCCCCTGAGGACATGCTGATACCTCTGCTTGGCTGTGCTGACTCGTGCTCCCCCTGACAGTAGGCCAGATCTGCAAAAGATGTTCTTCAACAAGAACCAAGACTTATACACCATAAGAGACCTTCCTATCACCAAAAGACTCAATACATACATCCATACTCCCTACCAAGAGGGGATATATCAGAAACAACCAATTATATTACAGCATTCATCCCAGGCATAGAGGGGAAACCAACATAGGCCGTTACATGACCTTGACACCATAAAAGAGATATGACAAGAGAGATACATGACATAGAGACAACAGATCTAGACCAAGACTTAGGAAAGGCACCAGCAGCATCTGATAAACATCTTGTTAGATCAGCAACCAGGATTTCTTTCTGAGCTCCTTCTCCTGAAACCAACAACCAAAACATCTGAATGCCAACAATGCTTTATGAGACTTTTAAGCTGCTCCCCCTGAACCTGTGCCTGTTGCACCCCCTGAAACTGTGCCTGAAGAATTCTGACATTCCCATTGCTGTTCAGAACTTCATATACGCGATTTCTCCTGCATAAAACAGCGTATGTACGCGGATATAATCTCTGCAACAAGCGTACACCTTACACGCGACTTTCCCAACATAAATCCGCGTGTATACGCGTATATACCTTTCGTAACTTGCGTATACCAACTTTTCTGTAGAACAGACAAGCTTCAACAGCAGGATGAAGCATCAACTACTCCCAGCTTTTGTCTGAGATATTCAAAAGTTTCCCTGGGCAGTGGTTTTGTGAGAATATCAGCAACTTGTTCCTTAGAAGGAACATACTCCAACTTGACCTTCTGTTCAAGCACTTGTTCCCGGAGAAAATGGTACTTGATTGGTATGTGCTTGGTCTTTGAGTGCATGACTGGATTCTTTGAAATGCTGATTGCACTAGTATTATCACATAAGATAGAAACTGGTGGAGTGCAAGTGATTTGAAAGTCCTGCAAGGTCTGCATCATCCAAAGAAGTTGTGTGCAACAAGATGCCGCAGCCACATATTCTGCTTCAGCTGTAGATAAGGCAATCGAACTCTGTTTCTTGCTGAACCAAGATACTAATCTGGAACCCATGAAGAAAGCACCACCACTTGTGCTTTTCCTATCATCCACACTTCCAGCCCAATCTGCATCTGTGTAAGCATGAAGAGTGAGATCTGTATTTCTAGGATACCATAAGCCATAGTTTTGGGTCCCTTGAAGATATTTGAAGATTCTTTTGACTGCCTGAAGATGAGTTTCCTTTGGGTTGGCTTGAAATCTTCCAACCATTCCTACTGCATGTGTAATATCTGGTCGAGTACCTGTCAAATAAAGCAAACTCCCAATCATGGATCTATAAGTGGGTTGGTGAACTGCTGCTGATTCATCATTTGCACTGAGGCTGCATCCTGTAACCATGGGTGTACATACTGGCTTTGACTCTTCCATGCCATACTTCTTCAAGATCTGCTTGAGGTATTTGGTTTGAGACAAGAAGATACCTCCTTCATTTTGTTGGATTTGCAATCCAAGAAAATATGTCAATTCTCCAAGAAGTGACATTTCGAATTCTTTCTGCATAACCAAGGCAAAGTTTTGACTCATAGTCTCTTCATTGCTGCCAAAAATAATATCATCTACATAAACAACAAGAATTAGCAATTTGTTATTTTCAACTTTTATATAGAGATTGCTATCTGCTGATCCTTTTGAAAAGCCTTGTTGGTGAAGATATTTGTCCAACCGATAGTACCAAGCCCTTGGAGCTTGTTTGAGTCCATAGAGTGCCTTTTTCAATCTGCATACAAGGTTTGGATCATTCCCAAGAATGAAACCATCTGGCTGCTCAATATATACTTCTTCTTCTAAGTCTCCATTCAGGAAGGCTGATTTCACGTCCATTTGAAATACCTTGAAGTTTTGAAAGCTTGAGAGAGCAAGGAACATTCGGATGGCCTCAAGTCTTGCCACAGGAGCAAAGGTCTCTTCAAAATCTATTCCTTCTTGCTGTGCATACCCTTTACAAACAAGTCTGGCCTTGTTTCTAATTACTTCTCCATTTTCATTTAACTTATTCTTGAAGACCCATTTTGTTCCTATTACATTCTTATCTTTTGGTCTAGGAACTAATTCCCAAGTGTTGTTCTTTTCGATTTGCTCAAGTTCTTCATCCATTGCTTTGACCCAACATTCATCTTTGCATGCCTCTTTCACATTTTGTGGTTCAATGGAGGAGAGTAATGCCAAGTAGCTTGAAGCTTCTGCAAGTGTCCTTCTTGTTTGTACTCCTGCTTCTTTCTGCCCCACAATCTGAGTTTCTGGATGATTCTTTTGAACATATCTGGATGGAGTCTTCTCTTCTATTCTTGTCTGCTCCTCTGGTTCTTCTTGAGATTCTTCTTCTTCTTGAGGTTCTTCTTCTTCATCATTTCGCCTTTGAGAGTAACCTTCATCTTCTTCAATGTCTTCATGATGAACTTGCCTAGGAATATATCCCTTCTCATCAACCACTATATCAATACTGTCAACAATTCTGCCAAGTCTTTTATTGTAGCACTTGTATGCTTTGCTATGTGGAGAATAACCAAGAAGAATGCCCTCATCTGCTCTTGGTTCAAGTTTGCCAAGTTGCTCATCAGTATTCTTAATATAACATTTGCTCCCAAAGATTTTGAAGTGCTTCACGGAAGGAGTTTTACCACTCCAAAGCTCATGAGGTGTTTGAGTGCTGTTTACTCGGACATTTGTTTTGTTAAGAATAATAACAGCAGCATGTGCAGCTTCACCCCAGAAGGTTGCAGGAGTACCTGATTCATCGAGCATAGCACGAGCCATTTGTTGGATAGTTCTGTTCATTCTTTCCACAACCCCATTTTGCTGAGGAGTTCTAGCTGTAGAGAATTCTCTTCTTATCCCATGTTCATCGCAGAAATCGAAAAATTCATTTGATGTGAACTCCCCACCTCTGTCAGATCTGAGGCACTTAATTTTGTGTCCTGATTCATTTTCAGCCAATGCTTTGAAGGATTTGAATTTTTCGAATGCTTCATCTTTGTGCTTCATAAGCCCTAACCAAACAAACCTTGAGAAATCATCAATGAATAATATCAGATATTCTTCTCCTCGAGGTGTCCTTTTCCTAAATGGACCACATACATCTGTATGGACTAGCTCAAGAGGCAAGCTAGCTGATCCTTCCTTCTCTGGAAAGTTAGTTCTGGTTTGCTTTCCGAACTGACAAGATTTGCATATGGTGTTGTCTGGAATTTTGATGTCTGGAAGATCGCGAACTGCCTGATATTTGCATGCTTTCCTTATTTGTGAGAAGCTTAGATGTCCCAACCTTCGATGCCATAACCAGTGCTCTTCATCCTTGCTAAGATAGCATTGTTGTTGTCCTTCTTCAAATATGTATAGATTATTTGGAGTTCTTTTGCCTTTGAGAACTGTTTTACCTGTATCAAGATCACGAACAAGACATCCATTCGATCTGAAAATAACCTCGGTTTTTTGATCACACATTTGGCTGACACTTAGAAGATTATGCTTCAATCCATCAACATACAAAACATTTCCAGCCTTGACCTTTTCTTTCAAAGGAGCAATACATTTTCCTTTTATAGTTGCAGGAGTATCATTTCCAAAAGAAACTTTCTTTCCCTTTTCTAAAGTAGAATAAGATTCAAGTTTTTCTTTATCACCTGTCATATGTTTCGAACATCCACTGTCAATATACCATAGATTTTCCTGTCCTTCTGCATAAAATGCTATCCCACATCTTTCTGTTTGAGGTTCCTTTATTCTCCATGTTTTTGTGCTCGTGGCTTGTTCCTTTTTCTCCTGAAACCTGCTCCTGCATTCAGAGTCTTTATGACCAAAATTATTGCAAATAGAACATTCAACTTCATTTTCAAGAACCGAAAAGTTGTTATAGGTCCTTTTTGTAATCCCTGTCATACTTCTTTGTTTTTGAGCTTCCCTAGTCATGATTGTTTTATATGCAACACATTGAGCTGCTTTGTGACCAAAGTTATGGCAAGAAAAGCATTGTCCATTGAAGAAGCTTCTGCGGTTATTGAATCTACCTGCCAACTGATTGTAGTTTCTATTTTCATCTATTCTTGAGCCAAACTGAGAAGATTTTACCTGTGGTTGGTTGTAGCTTTTGTTCACCCTTAAGAAGGATTGTCCCTGATAGTTTCTGTTTGTAATCCGTCCCTGCTTTACCTGATTATCTTCATTGTTCTTCTGCTTATTTCTTCTTGCTGCATCAAGATAACTTTTTGAGGTGGATGCTTGAGAGGTTTCTCCATTATAGCCCAAACCTGTCTTGTTTAGAGGAGACCGCTGCACACTGATAATCTCATCCAAAGTTTCAGATCCTTTGACAAACTTAAGATTAATAGCTTTTTTCTCAATTTCTTTTCTGAGACCAACAATTTCACCTTCTAGTTTTTCAAGATGTTTTTCCTTTTCATCAATTTGAAATTGCAAAGTATCAATGATCACATTCTTTTCTTCTATGCATCTCTTGAGTCTAGTAATTTCATTATAGAGATTATCCACATCTACAGCATCCTCATAATCATCATCTTCAAATGCCATTAACAGCTTATATTTATTACCTTGTTCATCTTCATCACTGTTTGATAAGCGATCACTATCTTCATGGGTGTAGTAGCTTTTCTTATTTGCACTTTGTTTCTTGTTCCATCTAGCAGGTTCTTTTCCTTTATCCTTATAAGGACATTTTGCAGCATAATGACCTACTCTTCCACAAGCAAAGCATTTGAAAGGTAGCTTACCTCTGAACCTTCCAGAACCCCTTTGAAGATTTCTGACAAAATTTGATTCTTCTTCCTCTTCTTCTGGAACATGGCTTGCTTCATAGTAATCTTCTTTTCCTGATGCCTTAAAAGGAGCTTCCCTTCTGTCAGATGGACCTCCCTTTCTCATTTCATAAGCAGTTAGAATTCCATGTAGCTGAGACATAGTGAGAACACGGAGATTTTCTTTTTCTTCTATTGCAGATACTTTAGACTCAAACTTGGGGGATAAAGATCTTAGAATCTTTTGAACTACTATAGTCTCTTTTATTTCTTCACCCAAATTTTTCATACAATTAACAATCTCATCTACCCAAAGAAAATAATTAGCCACACTTTCATCATTATACATCTTGAGAGTCTCATATTGAATCCTGAGAGTTTGAAGTTTAGCTTGCTTTACCTGTTCATCTCCTTCATAGCTAGTGATCATTTTGTCCCATATCTCTTTTGCTGATTTGAAGTGCATGACCTTCATGAATTATGTTTGGGATATACTTCCTAATAGAGTACTGACTGCTTTTGCATTTGTTTCATACTACTTTTTCTCAGCTGGATCTGTAGGAGTAGCTGAAGGAAAAGCATAGCCTGTTTCTACAATGTTCCAAACTTCTGTACCAAGAGATTGAAGATATGCAGTAACTCTTACCTTCCAATAATTGAAATTTGTCCCATCAAAAATCGGTGGCCTGATTGATGCTTCTTTCTCGTAGTTGCTCATGATGAATGATCTACCTTCAAGCGATCAAGCTTCTCTGAAGGACCTGCTCTGATACCAATTGTTGGAAATAATACTGAGAGGGGGGGTGAATCAGTATTATCAGATCAATCAAACTTTTTCAATGCTCAGAAACATATACGCTACTTCAGTTAGGTGAACCAGCGTGTACACGCTACTGTGACTAAATAAAACAGTGTATAAGAAGAAAACTCATAATTTAGTTAGCTTATTCTTCAGTTAAGTTCATCAGGACATTATTCACCACATTAACAGTAAACAGGTGCAGTATAACAGAACAGATCAAAAAGCCACACACATGAACACCAAGATATAAGGTGGAAACCCAATGTGGGTGAAAACCACCTGCTGCAAGTTGTCTCTATCTTTCTTTAATATGAAACTTCAGTTTACAATCTTTTGTACTGGTGCAGCCTTATACCAGTACGCAGGCTACAACCTGCAGAAGGCTACAACCTTCTCTCGTTCTCCAAACTTCCTTGGAAGGGAGCTCCAACCCCCTTTGCTCTTGTACTAGCCAAGATACTAGTACGTAGGTGCTGACCTACAATCTTCTTTCCTTCAGATACCACCTTTCATACATTTTCAGACTGGATATTCCTGAAGCACAACATTACAGTCTGTAGACCCCAATTCATTCAACTTTCACAACAGATCATTGAAGCATAAAACAACCAAACTTTGAATCACTGAAACACTGAACCCTATCAATCACCAGTTACCAGAACACATAGCAGACTACAGAACTCTGCAATAACAGTCAGACCCCACTGTAAACCCAAAATCAAGCTTCAAAAGATATACGCTACTTCAATGAGCAAAACCCGCGTATACACGCGTTTTTACCGAAGCCAACCTGCGTACAGATCTAAAAATAAACTTTCTCAATTTGCTACTGTACCAGACATCAGTTAGACCCAGAACATAACATTGCGACAATATGCAGATCTAGAAATACGTATGATCAACCATATCATGATAGTGCATTTCAAACCATTAGATCCCGATCTATCCTTAGATCTAGTCTTCCATCAACCGATGTGATCTCTCCTTGGCTTAGATCAAGCAACCCAGAACCTGCATATCAGATCTCTTCCTCTCTTAGATATTCAAGCCTTGTCGAAAAGATGTCTTTGCCTAATGATCTTCTTCTCCTTATATAGCCTTAGGCCTTGCTCAATACCAAGAGCCAAAACCATAGTAATACAATACCATCAACTTCAAAACTAGAGATCGACACGCCCGTCGAGACACAATGGTCCGAAACCATAGGCACAACTTCCAAGGACTAACCACCATGGACCAAAGGTACTTTTCCACATACACGCGCTTTTTCTAAATCCAACTAGCGTGTACACGCGACTTGGGCTTAACGAACCTGCGTATATGAACTTCCTTGGCATGCTGTACTAAGATATGTCTTCTGATTAAGATGCCATCACCTGTACCAACCTCTGAGCACCTGTACCAACCTCTGAGAGAGTTGCCATCAAGGACAACACTTGAATCATAATGCCAACAATTCCTACATGGTATCAGAGCTATTTGAGGGCCGCGTCCGTTGGTGATCCAAATTTGAAGCCGGTAGAACTGCATGCGGTTGTCGTTTCCTAGATCTGCTGTTTCTGACTGCTTTCGGGCCGAGAGGACTACTCTGTTGCGTTCGGAGCATCTGTTCCAGTGAGGAACCCCTTTCGTTTCACGCGAAAAGGTTTCCGGTAGCCCTAGCTGCGTCATTTTTCAGATCGGGAGGTATACAGTGTTTTTTGTAGTTTACTGTTATTTTCTCTCTGCTTATTTCGGTTTCGGTTTATTTAGCCTTTTTTTTAACCGGATCTATACCTTTCATTTCTGCGTATGCTCTTTGCCCTGCGACTCTGTGTGATCTGGGCAAATCAGAAACAGAAAGGAAGGATTTTTCTCATGCGTATGCTCTTTTCCCTGCACCTTAGTGTGATCTCGGAAAATCAGAAACATTGAGAAAAATATTTAGTTTTTCGGCTAAAGCTAACTTTGAGATTTTTTTTTTAAATTTCTAGTTTTTTGGCTAAAACTAACTTCGAGCCACAAGGTTCGTTTTTCTTTGCATATTCGTGTTGGGTTTTGTGTTTTGTGTTTTGTAGGGAAAAAGAGCTTTCTCAAGGCAAGCACGCAAACCAAGGCCCCCCCCCCTCTCTCTCTCTCTCTCTCTCTCTCTCTCTCAAATTTTTTGTATAGATCAATTGGTTCAAAGCTATTTTAAGAGAGTAGAGGTCTTGGGTTCAAGTCTCCATTTCGTGGGGGCGGATTTTTTCATTCCCGCACATTCGCGCACTTTGCCGGCAACGTCAACAATTTTTTTTCAAAAAGCCATAACTTCTTCATCCGGAAGCCTTTTTCAGAGCCGCTTTTTTTAAAACCGCCTATTTTTTCGAGATCTATCCATTGGAACACTTACTTTTAGCATCTTCAGCTTCAGTTTTTTATAAAAATGGAAAGTCCATGCCAAGTCATTCTTGACAGCACTAACTACTTCCAATGGGTAGCCTACATGGAAGATTTACTTAGAAGTAAAGGTCTCTTCAGAATAGCCACAGACCAAGAGAAGAAACCAAAAGATGAAGACAAGGCTGCAAAATGGGAAAATAGACAAGATCAAGCACGTGGTTTGATAGGGATGTCTATTTCTCCTGATCTTAGATTCCACATTGCAGAACTTGAGACTCCTCATGAAGCATTAGAAAAACTCGCTAAAGTTTTTGGGATTAAAAATGAAATTAGAGCCCATCAACTTGAAAATGAGTTGCTTACTTTGGATCCTAATAATTTTTCTTGCATTGAAGATTTCTTGTCCAAATTCAAGACCCTTAGATATCTCTTGGAAGGTGTTAAAGTTAAGAAAGAAGATGGTAACCTTATTTATTCCATCCTTACTAAGTTGGGACCAGCCTACTCTGTATTTGTTTCCACTTTCCATTCTACAAGGGAAGCTTTCATTTGTCAAGGAAAAGACTACAAGGCCCCTTCCTTTGACTCCTTTTGTGATTCCTTAATAAGAGAACAAGAAAAACTCTTACACCTTGGTCTTCTTAATCTTGGAAACTCTTCCACGAAAGCGTTAGCTGCCCAGCAGCAACCAAATTCAAAGAATCCTAAGAAGTCATATCCTCAAAAGAATGGTCCTAAACCTACTCAGCCTCAAAATGAAAGATCATTTCAGCAAAATGATAAGACCAATAAAAACAAATGGAAGAAGACTGATAGACATTGTAACTTTTGTAATCGAGATGGCCACTTAGAATCTAAATGCTTTAAGAAGATGGAAGCCTTGGAAGCCGCAATGAAGAAACATAACATCCATGTGGAGCCTACTTCAACTTCAACTTCCGGAATGGCACTTTCTGCATGTCGTTGTCAATCATCTCAGTCTAGTTATGCATTAAATGTATCTTCTTCTTCTTCTCATTCTCATGAGTGGCTCATTGATTCTGGAGCCTCTTATCACATGGCCAAAAACCAAGCCATGTTTTCTTCTTTAAATGATTGTAACACCAAAAATATATATGTTGGTGATGATAGATCTCTTAATGTTGTAGGGACTGGAACTGTTCATCTAGACAATGGTCAGTTTAATGATGTATTATGTGTTCCAACCTTATCCTGCAACCTTCTATCTGTCTATCAGATAACTCATTCAGGTGAAGGTAAAATTGTTGAATTTTCACCTCATGATGTTGTAATCAAGGATCTAAAAGATCCTAAACAGATTCTAGCTACTGGTCTTGCTGATGATTCCACAAGGTTGTATAAGTTTCACAACTTTGGGTCATCAAATCTTCCCTCAGTATTTGTTGCTCATAATGATGAAGTGAGCAAACTTTGGCATGAGCGATTTGGTCACTTAAACTATCGCTCCCTTCAGCATCTATGTAAAGAAAATATGGTGACAGGTCTTCCTATGGTATCTTGCAGAGATGGTGTTTGTTCCGGATGTGTACTCGGAAAACATCATCGGGACAGTTTTGACAAACGTGCCTCTTGGCACGCCTCAGCCCCTTTACAGCTTGTGCACAGTGATTTATGTGGTCCTCTTCCTGTTGCTTCATTCTCTGGCTGCAAGTACTTCTTAACTTTCATTGATGATTTCTCCAGACGCACTTGGGTATACTTCTTAAAACTCAAGAGCGAAGTATTTAACACATTTTTGGCCTTCAAAGCCTTTGTTGAAAAACAATCTGGACATCAAATTCTTAAGCTAAGAACTGATAATGGTGGAGAATATGTTAAAAACACATTCATCTGAAAATTTTGCACCGAAAATGGAATTCAAATGCAACATACTGTTCCATACACTCCACAACAAAATGGTGTAGCTGAAAGGAAAAATCGCACCTTAAAGGAAATGGCTAATTGTATGCTGCAATCTAAAGGACTCAGTCTTAGTTTTTGGGCCGAAGCAATTAATTGTGCAAATTATATAATCAATCGCACTCCTACTAAGGTTCTAGAGAATATCACTCCAGAAGAAGCTTGGAGTTCCATTAAACCAGATGTAAGTCACTTTCGTGTGTTTGGAAGTGAAGCATGGGCCCATATTCCAGATGAAAAGCATAAAGCTTTAGAACCTAAGAGTGAGAAATGTACTTTTGTTGGATATTCTGAAGATGTAAAAGGTTATAGACTTATTCCATTTAAGTCCAAAAATGTTATCATTAGAAGAGATGTAAAATTTGATGAAAATAAATCGGTCTGCGAGCCTAGTCCGGCGGATGTGCCACCTCTTCCTATCTCTTCTACTTTTGAAAACATTTCTTCTTCAGATGATGAAAGCGAGGATGATAATCCTCCCCCACCTTCTCAGGATCCTCAACTTCCAAGATGGGTCCGTGCTACTCGGGATGCAGCAGGTGATCTTGCCGGTGACCCTACAGATCAGCGACGTACACGTTCTCAGTTTGAAAGAGCCTCTTCTTTACTGGCTCAAGCTCCAGTAAATCATGATCCTGACACTTTTGCAGAAGCTTCAGGCCATCCACATTGGGAAGCAGCTATGAATGAAGAATATCATTCATTGATGACAAATGATACATGGGATCTTGTTCCTCTACCAAAGGGACGCAAACTTGTTAGATGTAAATGGGTTTACAGAACCAAGTATGGACCAGATGGGAAAGTTGATAAACATAAAGCTCGTCTCGTTGCTAAGGGCTTTTCACAGGTTGAAGGCGTTGACTACACTGAAACCTTCTCCCCTATTGCCAAAATGAACTCTATCCGCCTTGTTCTTTCCCTTGCTGCCTCTTTAAAATGGGAAGTCCATCAGATGGATGTTAAATCTGCCTTCTTGCATGGGGACTTGCAGGAAGAAATTTATATGGAACAACCCATTGGCTTCATACAAACAGACTCCAGCCTTGTTTGTCGACTTAAGAAATCCTTTTATGGCCTCAAGCAAGCTCCTCGGGCTTGGTATGCCAAAATGGATAGCTTTCTTTTAGAATCTGGCTTTTCTAGGTGTCATTCTGACAATACTGTCTACACCAAGAAAGTGGGCAACTCTCTTATCATCCTTGTTCTTTATGTTGATGATCTTATTCTTACTGGTAATGATCCCAACCTTATAAACCATGTGAAGTCCAGCCTTAAAAAGAAATTTGAAATGACAGACTTAGGACACTTACACTATTTTCTCGGTCTTCAAGTCTTGCAATCCAAGGAGGGTATTTTCCTTTCCCAGTCCAAGTATGCTTGTGATATTCTTCGTCTTTTTCACATGGAAGACTGTAAGCTAGCCCCTTCTCCCTTTCAGTCTGGAGTCAAACTTTCAGTCTCTTGTACTTCTCCTGAAGTTGATGCTACCTTATACCGTCAACTTGTAGGAAAACTCTTGTATTTAACCCATACTCGTCCTGATCTTTCCTTTGCTGTTGGCCTTGTTGCTCGTTTTATGAAAAACCACCGTGAAAGTCGTTGGAAAGCAGCTAAAAGAATACTTCGTTATGTTCGAGGTACAGTACAGTTTGGGATTCATTACAGTGCCAAAGCAGCTCCTCTGTTAGTTGGTTTCACTGATTCTGATTGGGCTGGTGACCCTGATGATCGGAAGTCTACTGCCGGTTAAGTCTTCACTCTTGGTTCAGGACCTATTACATGGGCTTGTAAGAAACAGGCTGCCATTTCTCTTTCGTCAGCAGAAGCAGAGTATCATGGTGCCGTGGAAGCTAGTAAGGAAGCCTTGTGGCTTCGTCAGATCCTATCAGAGTTTGGCTTTGAGCAGCAGCATCCAACCACACTTTGGTGTGATAATCAAAGTGCCATTCAGCTATGCAAAGATCCAGTCCAGCATCAGCGCAGCAAACACATTGAACTACACATGCACTTCATCAGAAAGCTCATTCATGACCATGTTCTTGAAGTGCAATATTGTTCAACAGATGATCAAGTTGCAGACATCTTCACAAAGGCTCTCACAGAGGCGAAGTTCACTAAACTTCGATATATGCTTGGAGTTCAGGAAGTTGTCACTAAGGGGGGATAGGGTCTAGTGCCTCCTTCCTTCTCCTATTGAGTCATATTTGTAAATCCTTCAATCCTATCCCAAGTTGTTCTTAAGGGGGGATGTTAGGATATTCTGACACATAGGAAATAGTTAAGTTCAACTTGGTCTAGTATAGAGTTAGGTATAGAGTTAGGTAAAATGTGTTTCTTTACCATTGTACATTTTGTAACTTACAATCCGACGGTCACGATATGTAGTGATCCGATGGTTCATTCTCTCCTCGGTATTACCGACACTTGATCCGTGGCTTGACACCCGATTGGTCCATGAGTTCTATTTAAAGTGCATGGAGGGTCATTGTTCGGGTAATCCGTGCATGAGAGAAGCTTATGTAAATTTTCATTCTTTGATTAATAAATTGCCTGTAGTACCCACGTTGGGATAGGCCATGGACTGTTTCCCTCTTTGAGGGTTTTAACCACGTCAAAAATACAGGTGTATTGATCTGTGATCTGGTTGTGAGCGGTGTCCTTTTGGTATTCTTTCTGAGGAACTTACCCTGTAAATTCCTACAGATATTTCCCAATAGATGTGGGAAGCATTAGCTACATTATACGAAGGATATTTCAAGCAGTGGAAGAAGTACTTGGAGCAGAATATGAGATCCACGTAGATGCAGAAGAGGGAACGCATTGATATGTTCCTAACAAAGCTTCAGCAAATCCGAGGCTCATTAGCAGCTCTGGGGTCAACACCTCAGCCTACCGATATGGTGAGGCTGGCCCTAAATTCAACCTCAGAAGAATGGAAAGTGTTTTTCAAGATTATCTTGGGTAGAGAGAGATTTTCAGATTGGGAAGGGATGTGGTCCACTCTTCAATAGGAAGAGATGAGGAGAGACATGGTCAAGTGCAAACTTGATAACAACGGCAGCAATGGGATGAAGCCCAAGGAAGAAGAAGAGAATGCAACCCTTGCATCAAAGGGGCACTAGGAGCAACAGAGAAAGAAGGACGTCTTGAAGATCAAGTGCTTCCGATGTGGTGAATTTGGTCACTACGCTACAAAGTGTCCTCTCAAGAAGAAGGATAAGGATGAGAAGCATGATCTAAAGGCTACATCCGAAAATATCGAGGAGGAGGGGTTTTCCATGGGTTCCTACATACCTCCAGGGGAGAGTATGATGCAGGTAAGTTCCCTTTGCGGACAAAGACAACCCCTCTAGCCCTAGAGTGGGTCTAGTCACAGCAAGACAAAGATAATAGCTAATTCCTTAAATAGTTATCGTTGAAAAGGCCTACCTTATACTGGTGTTCGATGAAGTCTTCGTTACGTCACTTCAGCTATCACTTTCTTCTCCTTAATGAATGATTCACCTAAAACAACATATGAAAACAACACCATGCATAATAGAGCACGACAACGAACTATCTACTTATAGATTCAAGGAACCATAAGCTATCAACATACATTTCATACACGATATAGGAAATAACCATTGATTATATTAATGTAAACAACAGTAAATCTTACAACCACGCCTTGATGTTGCAAGCTTCCTTGAAGGGTCCGATCAGTGTGTCTCCATAAGCATTCACTCTCAAAGGTCTCCCATAAAGACCGATGACTCTCTCTCTCACCCAAAAGCAAAAGTATGAAAATAAGGCAAGCACAACAAGGCTTCCTTCTTACAAAACCATTTTACACTCTCAATCCACAACATGAAAGGCAATCCAAACTGAAATCTATCAATCCAACAAGCTAAGAACTAGCACACCAAAACTCAACTAGCACTCTCAGAACTCCAAACTAGCTGATCATAGTCATGGAGGATGCTTTTATAAGAGAAGGAGCCTCCATAAATGAGGGGAGAGGAAGCTTATCTTCAAGGGAGGCTACTCAAAAGGTGGAAACACCATCTCAAATGGGGAGATTCAAACTTCCTTGACCCAACAACCAGCTCCAGAACCACCTAGAAGCATTATGTTTGAACTAATTCGCCATATCTAGGTTGTCGCAGGTCAAACACTAAGACTTAGAGACGACGTCGCAAGGCGTTAGTGCATTTTGGACTATCTTCGCAGGTAGGATATTGATGACCTACGATGATCCCTAAAATCCAACCGTCACAGAGAACAGATGTACTCTTGCAATGGTGTCGCAAGGTTCTTGTTCACTTTGGTCCATCGTCGCAGACAGGATACTGATGTCTTGCGACGATCTTGAAACATAGGTAAAAAGGGTCAACTTCAGGGTTAATGAGCATGGTTAATATTCTTGAGTGATATGGAAGATTTGGATACATATTTTGATGTATGACATAGAACAGATGCCATTAAGGGACCGACTCTGCCCAGGATCAAGGGATGCGGGGTCAGTGACAAAATACTGTGTAACAGATGCCCCCTAAAGCATGAAGGTCGAGAGAGTGGGAAGAGTGAAATGCTTTACGAAACCATAACTGAACCAGAACACCATCGTGGAGAACCTGCAGATGTAAGTACAACTGATATCGTTGATAGTGAAAGAAATACATGTATTCGAGGTATGGGCGCAGCCATCCAGTTGAAAAGACCATATGAAAACACAGGTATGGTCGCAGTCATCCAGAAAGACTCAGGTATGGTTGCAACCACCCAATAAAAAGAGTCATGTATAAATAATCTATGCAACCTGGACTTGTGTGATCTGAGCCTAGGGTCTTGAATCCCGACCTGTCCATCGTACAATTTCTAATATGCGAATAAATGTGTTGAAGTTGAGCATACTAGAAAATCGCTTGATTACCGGCCAATGATGTGAACCGTTAACAAGCATAAGAGAAACCACCAGTAATGTCAATGGTTCTCAAGGTACTTCTAGTACAATCCACAAAGTGTGAAGAATGATATGGAGTCGAACACTTGTGGAATCACCCAATCGAAGACCAATGATGCAAGTCTGTCGTCGAATGCAAAGAACTTGCCATTGAGGCATGCAAGCTCCAAGGTACCCGAAAGGAGTCTCTAGATCAACTTCTTGGATAATGAGTTGATGTCGACAGGAAGCGATCCATTGCAGGAGGGCCATAATTTTTCCCACATCAACGACGTGAAATAAAGGAACAAGATTTAGATGTATGAAACAAAGAATTAGAGGAGGATGTAAGGGTGAAAATTGCAGAAGGATTAAGCTCTAGAACATATCGGCGACACGACTCAGCAATGTGGCAACATTTTGGTACCAAGGGATCGAAGGTTATGCGTAGACAGTAGAGATCGAATGGAATGAGGTAAAATGAAGAACCCAAACCCTGGAAGGCCAATGACGAAATGAGGATATCCCAAACCCGGTGAGAAGCAACAAAGGTGTCAATGTTCAAGAGCGACAAGCTGCCGTAGGTAATCAACAGAATATTTCCAAATTTTCCCCCCACCATTGCTGGCGAGTACCCCAATTATTTTTTAAACACAAGCTTGAAGGGGATAGCATATGCTTGCATATAAGTTTTTCCTTCGAACAAATCCAATCCAGTGAAATTTTAACGAGCCCTAGGGAGGAGAAGCTCGATTCTCATCATGGCGACGAGTCCAATGTCGTCAGGGTTTAACGAATTTGGCATAGGTAAAACTCAGAGTCTTTTTCATGTTTAGAGAGTTTGAAGAAAACACGGAAAAGAAAACTCCAAAGGGGCCCTTTTCGTATGTTTGTGTCTCTCAAGCCTGAAAACGTAGAAAACGATAATTGAGAGAACCACTTGACCATTTTAGTCAAGGAGTACTTTTCGTAAATAGTGCCTCCAAACCCAAAAAGTAAAAAGCTTACTAAGGACACGACGTTTCGTAACCATTAACAAGCTTGAAACAACAAGGGCTCGACAATCGTTTCACATTTCAAGAGTTAGAAAAGAGCTTAAAGTTGACTCAGAAAGGGTTTTTTTCGATACTTCTTGAGTATATAATTCATGCATCGATCATCACTAGCACTCAAAACACCTATCGCTACACAAGAAAACGCAAGTATAAGATCTGCAAAAACATGCATATAGGCCAAAACCCTAATTTCAAACCTTAAAGAAAACCCTAAATTTTTGAAAAAAAGATTATGAAAGAGACATTATGGTGAAAAACCAATTTACTTGTGTTTTTTACTGTGGTAAAAAACTTCAAACATTGCGTACCTTGTGGAACTAGGCAATCGATTCCGGGACACTCAGTGGTCCATTGCCTTTCGTGCTTCCTCCAGGTAAATACCCCATCCCTACCTTTGTTTTTTCACCAAGATTAGATGCAATTTCATGTTTTAGACCGAGATTTAAAAAGGTTTTTTGGACAAAAATTCTACCTCGGTCATAGCAAGTTTCCCCCTCGGGGTGCGACGACCGAGAAATTTGCACGGGGAAAAAATGGGATCGTCATAGGAAATTGATGTACACCTGCGACGACCCGAGAATTTGTGAACTATGAAAGTCGGCCCGTCACAGTTGTTTTAAGAACAGCTGCGATGAGCGCCAGAACCAAAAAAAAATCATTTATAAGTTGTTTTAAACGGTGAAAATGGTTGGATGGCTTTTAACAACGGGATGTTTATGAATGCAGGGATAAACAATGGCGTTTTTATGGCAAGAATGTACCCATGACCATGATGATGAGATGGGAATGGCAGATCCTCAGTGTCTGAACATCTTTCGAAACTGTGGGTTACTGAAGTTCTTCCTGACACCACTGCTAAGAGCACAATTGAATCTCCTGGAGTACTTAATCGAGCATGGAATTCAAACAAAGACAAGTTCATAATCTTTGGGCAAGAAATAGAATTTTATGCCACAGACATCTATTTCTTGATTAGGTTGTCAAGGAGAGGAGATATGCCCCGCATGGTGGGAACTCAGGTTGCTGGAGACTCGATGGACACACTTATCGCACGACTGTGCCCCCCAGGAGCACGGAAATCATCAACAAGTGGCAAGCTACAAATCGTCAATGTTAATGATTTGTCATTACAGGTACTATTATTTAACATAGCCAGAGGAGCTGGCTCCCAAGCCCAACAAGAGGTGACCAAAAGTCAGTTACGGTGAGCCCAATACTACTTGAACCCTACTATGTTTAATTGGGCAAAGGCCGTGTCTCTCAATATGAAGAGACAACTGACCAAATACCATCAGGGTGAGGCAAAGCAGTTCGGATACGACTCAATCTTGATACCGCTCATGCTGGAGTGAGTACCAATCATGCAAAGACAAGACGTGATGTTGGGATGGCCAGGACCATGACAGACACGGATAACTCGATGGATGCTCGTGATGTCATGAGGAGGCGATGGCCAGCCTACATCATGGGGTCTAGAATTTGTTGAGTGGATGAACCACCAACAAGTTGTAGTCGAGGATTGGTCATATGCGAGGATGGACTTCAGGGGAGATCCAGACATGCTGCTTCCACCTAGCGAATAGTGGGACGAGAGAGGTAAAATACTCAGCTTGACCAACAAACTTTTTTAATTTTTTGTTGTTTTTGGATTTTAAATATACATGCCCTAATTATTATGTTCAATTATTTGTAGATGTTGGTCCTAAGAGACTAGTAGTTCTCGCTCCTACTGCCCGGAGCACTGCCAAAGAGATTGACTTACCACCTCTGGGTGTAGATGTTGAGAAGGAAATAGCCTGAAAACTAGAGGGCTTAACTAAGGGGATCCCAAACTATAGAGGATTCGAGGAGATTCCCAAGTGGTACCACCAACACACCGCAGGTGTGTCAAACAGGATACACCAGCTACATCGACGTGTGGTCCGAGTAGTAGTCTGCTATAGAGAGCATAATGCATAGTATACTTCTATGTTTCTTTTCTGTAGACTTTTGAGAGACATGTGCCGCATGATTTAACTGAACACACATATTTTTTGGACAGATAGAAATATATATATATATATATTTTGAGCGCCATGGTGCGCAACACATGATATAGATCTATCTATGTTTTACTGTCTTTGCTTATTATGTCTAAAGCCTGTCTATGATTTATAATCTGTGCAAATGTCTACCTAATACACAATTCACTAATGCATCAGTAAATATATCTAACATCTACATAAAAAACAAAAGACGCAATAAGCAAGAAATCGCTTGACACACCAAACCAAAAAGGGTACATCGGTGCACAGGTTCATTTTTACACAAGCTTGAACCATGGAGAACTATGCTTGGATTCAGTTTCATTGTTTACACAACCTTGAAATGAAAAACTATGCTTGAATAAGGTTCATATGCCCCCAACATAATTATCCAATCGAGGTACATGCCCCCCAAGCTTCATTGCATTCAACTGGGTGGATGGAATGAAGGTTCACTCTCGAGATTTAGCAAAGACTCGATTGGGATTTAACGAGATATTAATCGAAGACTCAATTTGGAAAAGGGAGTTGTTTCATTTTTTAACGAGGTTGACATAGGGGAATAACTATCCTTAAGACATTTGTTTCATTTTTTAATGAGCTTGATACAAGACAAGGAACTATGCTCCAGACTCCTTGTTCCATTTTTTAGCGAGGTCGACACAAGAAAATAACCATCCTTGGACCTCTATTCATGGGCATACGAGAACATGACTCCTAAGAGGTCTTCATTGGATGGAAGAACCATGCTCTAGGAGGAATACATGTCATTGGGCACCAACGACAGATCGGGTTCTAATGCCCTCACTACATGATGTACGCGACCATCTGCATAATCATCAACAGACGCGGAGATAGAACGTGTAGCCACATAATTGACCTGTGGAGGGGAAGGTATTGCTGGCAAACAAGAGCCGATAGGGGATGATGGTTGCAAAGGAGGTACATGGTGACTAAAGAACGACAATTGATCTATAGTCACAATTCTTCCATCATGTGGAAAACAAGCCACACAGAAAAGTGAAGAAACAAGAGCCCCCATGACATAAATATAGTCACGGCCAAGGAGAAGACTGAAATCCAACGCACCTTGGACGACCATCACGTCTATATAGACGGTTTTACCCCCCAAAGTAATAGGAAACTTTGGAAGGATCCCTAAGGGTTGATTGGTTCCTCCATCGAAAGCCAATAGATTCTGAGTGATAGGCCCAAGCTGTGGGGAGCCCAAAGCTTTCCAAGTGGTGGAAGACATGAGGCTAACAGATGCACCCTCATCCAATAAAGTGTCATGTACCGCCATATTATAGGCGTGCACGGTGATATGGAAAGGCACATAAGATGGGAGGCAAAAAGCAGTCAAGTGACTCTAATCGAAGGAAACAATAGAACTACTTGGTGGGGTTATCATATGATTGCCCCATGCTCTGTAAGAATCGAAGAAGGACTCCCTTGATCAGCTGAGACAGGAGGGTCACTCTTTGACTCAGGAGAATCTAACGAGATGAGAAGAACATGAGTAGTATGATCAGGACTCTCTTCTGGAAAAGAGCAAGGAAACGAAGGTGGAGCCAAGTCGACACTCTTTTCAACCAATGTGTTATCACTAAAAAAAAATTCTAAGATTGTGGACAGTTGGTATGGTTCCAAATTTTCATGTTAGTCTTGGTCAATTCATTTCTATTGTTTTGTTTAGGAAGTCTAAATCATAGAGTGGAGTCTTGTTCCCATCATCAAATAAGGTCAACAATCTTGTCTTACCTATCATTGATCCCTCATTATTTCAAAAGTGTCATGTGTTAAGGTTGTTTCAAATTTGACAGGCACTATGAAACTGCCTAAGAGTTTTCGTAGCGCAAAACTCAGAAAATACACTATGCACTATGAAATCGGGGATTTGTAGATTCGAGTTTTTGTAGTGCAAAACCCAGAATTTGCACTAGATGCGCTACGAAATCAAGGATTCGTGCGAAATCTTGTCTAGCTGTCAAATCCATCAAAATTCATTAATGTTTCATCATTAGGTGTCAGTCCATGAACCTTGCTTATCACATGCAGCCATTCACTCTCATCATTAGATTCGTTAGGGGTTTTGTATGCACTCTTTTCAAATTTCAAAAAGGGTAAGGTAAGGTGAATTGGTCTTGGTCTTTTTCGTGTTCCTTTCATGCATAAGAGACAATTGGCAAGCTCAGGGACGGCATTCACCAGAATTCTTTGAAAGCTCAAGCGAGGCAGTTCTTCGTTTCAACTCAAGCGAGGCAGTGTTCAAACTAAGACAGTGCAAGTTTTTTCAAGTCTCCTTGCAGGGGTCTCACAGAAATGTCTGAAGAAAAGAAAAATCATAGATCAGGCCGGTGTCTTAGAGCTGAGCCTGAAGGCTTAGATGTTCTCATGAGGAAAAGAGAGGTTGAACATGCATTCAAACAGGTGGGCTGCTGGAGATTCTGTGAAAAACTTCAGGGAGGTCACATTCAAGTAACCAAGGATTTTTCCTTTAATTTCACCGGCTTGAATTCAAAGGTTGGAGTGCTAGAAATACCAATTTCTCCTGAGGTTATATCTACAGTCACAGAGATTCCTAGAGGCCAGGAGAGATGGTTTAAAAATTTCAAATTTGAAATGGCACCTTGCAAGGAATTTCTGAAGCCAGAATACATAGACTTTGACTTAACCAAATCAGTGCCCAGAAGCTATGTAAAAGATTCATATGCCAACTTTCTTTCATGCATCCAAAGATATTTTACCTGTGAAGGGAGGTACCATAAGGTGTACTCTTACCATTTTAAGCTTTTATTACATTTCACTGGAAAAATATCTTTAGACCTTCCTTTTTATCTGTTTCGTAGCTTAGGCAAGATGTCTGATAAGATTCAATTGAAGAAAGAAGCTTGTGAAACCTCATTGTTCCATCATGGTTTGATCAAATTAATTGTTTTACATGAGCTTCAGAAGATAGGTAGAGAATGGTCTGCTTTCTTGTTCATGATAGGCTTTAGAACTGAAACAGGCCTTAGCCCTAAGGCTAAGGAAATATCTTCACCAGCAGTAAGTCATCAAGAGGAAGCAAGATCAAGCAGGTTTGTGAAATTGAAAGCCAGAAAGCAGGTGAAGGAGCCTATGACACCACTAATGGTTCAAGATACCCCTCAACAATCACAGAAGAAGAAAGTTCAGATCAAGGAAGTGGTACAAGAGCAGTCTATTGATAAAACAGTCCAAAGAAGAGTAACTAGAAGTCAATTAGCCAAGGAAAAGGGGAAAGCAGTGATTACTAATGAAAGCCCAGCTTCAAAGGGAAGTTTGAATGATCTCCTCCAGGCTATCGACATAGAAGAGTCCCCTCTGGTCCAAGCAGACTTATTTGAAGCAGGTAAGAACAAAACAAAAAGAGTTAAATCTTCTAAAAAACTCCAATTTGATGACCAGGTCTCAAAGTTTGTTTTCAAGCCAAGAAGGCCTATGACTAGACATTTAAGAAGGTTACAAGAGGTAGAGCCAGAGGTAAGTGAGACAGGGGAGGTAGCAGAGTTCCTTGAAGAGCCTGTGGTTCCATTAGTACAATCATCACTAGTGCACAAAGATGACAGAAACAAGGCAATTATCACTCATGAAGAAGAATGTAGCTTTGAGGAGGTCAAAAAGAAATTGGTGTCTACCAATCTTGAGATTGCCCAACTCAAGGAAAGGGTAAGGAAACATGCAGTTGAAAAAGCAAATTTCAAAAGAGTAAAAGCTAGTTGGGAAGATGGAAAAGTTCCAAGATTTGAAGTAGTGGGCAGTCATGCTCATTCACTTGGATTGTCCTTGTAATAAAGGAAGCAAGATATATCAGAAGGATCAATGGCAAATTAAGAACTAAAATCTGGATGATGAAAAGACAAATTGCAGATTTGAAGATTCAATTGAATGAACCTGAACGACAACCTCAGCATAAATGAACTAGACAGTAAGTGAAGAAGTTTTGACACAATTTTGATGTGAAACTTACCTTTTTGAAGATTGAAGATTTTTTTTGGATGGAAAATTTCAGTTTTGTATGGCCCATTAACATGTGGTGAAACCATTAAAAATCCCAAGAATGACAAAAACTGTGTTTTTTATTCACACAACAGTTTCGTAGCACGCTACGAAATTACTGTAGCTGCCAGTTTTGTTTTTGTGGATCAATCTTGAAATGAAAGAGGGATTATTTTGAAATTATGCTGCTACAGAGACATAAGAAGACCACCTAAGTAGTTTTGAACCTTAAGCAAAGGCAAAAACAGAAATGAGAGACATATAGAAAACGTATAAGGGGAGGGTGAAGAAATAGAGCAAGAAGGCGAAGGGTCAAAACTGGAATCATCATGACGTGATTCAAATGAAGGAGACGGCGGAATAATAGTCATGACGCTCGGAACCATCGAGGTTGAAAACAACCAAACAGGTAAACCAATGGTTAACCCAGGCAAGAACAACGTTACCATATAAGGAGCACTAGCATTTCCAAAAGAAGGAAAAGGACCAGGATTCCCATCTGGGGGGAGACCTTGACTGGTAGACTCTAAAATGTTGCCATTGGAATCGACCTTGAAAGGAATGCTAACTTTAACCAGAAATATTTTGTGGGCAGTTAATTTTTACAACATTGAAACAAAACTTTGCCTTTTCATATTTTAAGAGTTAAGAAAAGGATGAAAGGTGACTCTATCGCTTTCGAAGTTTAATGAGCCTGAAAGGAAAAGTGCTCAGATGATCCTTTTTCTTTTAAAGAGTCACAAAGGAATGAAAGTGACTGCTCTGGAATTCTAGGCAAGAGGTTTACCAGACAAATCATAAAACTACATATACACCTTGGTAATAAAATGAAAGAGAAATGACCAAGGACTTTCCGTACGATAGTCAATCTTCCCGAATTTTGTGTTCGGTGCATTATGACTCGTAAGGTGGTAGACTTGGCTTCCTATGGATAATAGGATGATAACCTAGTGGGGTCTCCAATTATATACGAGACAGTACAGGGAGCACAAATCCGTACTAGCATCTATTGTATCACAAAAGGAGGAATCACCCAACCTTAGTGAGAACAATGGGAACTAGGTTTAACAACGTCGGAACATGTGTCTAGCCTAGACCTCTAAATATGTAAGCCTTAGGTTCCAATTCTTTTTTAGGTTCATTCAATAGATTTTAACAATTAATCTTGAATTAATTCTCGATTTCAAGGCCTTATCAAATGTATCTTTAACACTCCTAGAATGCAACTAGATGAGCAAAAACCATTCCTTTAGTTGAACGACTACCTAAATGAAGGTAAGGAGTTCATTTCCAAACAAGAAAATGCAAGAACAACAATGCAAGAAAATAATCCAGTCAATAGGAAACACAATGCATTGATTTCCTCTTATCTCACAAATACTATGATGAAAAAATGAAAGATTCAAATTTCGCTTTTCAATTCCTAATCATAAAGAATCTACTAATTCGAACATGCTTTAATTTTCGTATACTATATGAGTGAAATTGTTTTTTTATTTTTGGAATACATAACAAACAAGCTAGTGCACAACTCGATTGATCAAAAGGAAAATGTAATCTATGCTTCAATAGTGAATGGAAATCAAATCAACACAATAAGCTAGTTTGATGACCAACTACTACGGATCAACCAAGAAGATGGGCAAGTAGAAAGAGAATAGCTTCAAACAAATCAACAAGATTTTTGTGGATGTAGTGCAGAACCTTGGAAGGACAAGCAACCCAAAACAAGTGAATTCTTGACGAAACCCTAAAAGACTTAGGTCACACAGCCCAAAAACAAAAATTCATACAAACGAAACTAAGAAGGATATACCTTAGCAAACACAGTCAAAACAAGCTTAATAAGATGTAAGAGATAGCAAAGGACAAGCTACACTAGCCTATTCAGGAGGCTGGGTTGTAAAAATCAACCCTACAGGAATCATCGCAGGGGTAAGACTGACAACTTGAGACGATCGCTAATTCGTCGCAAGCACTACACTAGAAACTGAGCAACATTGTCGCAAAGGTACACCTGTTCTCAGCGACGATCCGATTTTAGGAATCGTCGCAGCTGTATGACAGGATATCCATGATGTACAGCTTGGGTAAAGAGGACAGCAGTTATTCGTCGTAGCTGTTAGGAATTAAATAGTGATGATCTCAACAGAGAGGGAAAACAAGGCAAAAACAGCTGAAAGACACCAGGCTTATCACTTAGACAGTGAGGTGGACTACCAGATCTACTCAAGTGATCCAAAAAACTAATGGTTCAGTACCAAAACAAAGAGACTCTATGTAATTCAATAAAAAACAAATCAAGAGAAAAAACAAGAGACAACACACAAAGGACTCCCTAGTATGATCTCCAACTTGTGATGCAGGTAAGTTCCCTCTGCGGACAAAGACAACCCCTCTAGCCCTAGAATGGGTCTAGTCACAGCAAAACAAAGACAATAGCTAATTCCTTCAATGGTTATCGTTGAAGAGGCCTACCTTATACTGGAGTTTGATGAAGTCCTCATTACGTCGCTTTAGCTATCACTTTCTTCTCCTTAATGAATGATTCACCTAAAACAACATATGAAAACGACACCAGGCATAATAGAGCACGACAATGAAATATCTACTTATAGAGTCAAGGAACCATAAGCTATTAACATACATTTCATACATGATATAGGAAATAACCATTGATTGTATTAATGTAAACAACAGTAAAGCTTACAACCACGCTCACAAGCTTCCTTCAAGGGTCTGATCAGTGTGTCTCCATAAGCATTCACTCTCAAATGTCTCCCAAAAAGACTGATGACTTTCACTCTCACCCAAAAGCACAAGTATGAAACTAAGGCAATCACGACAAGGCTTCCTTCTTACAAAACCATTTTACACTCTCAATCCACAACATGAAAGGCAATCCAAATTGCAAGCTATCAATCCAACAAGCTAAGAACTAGCACAACAAAACTCAACTAGCACTCTCATAACTTTGAACTAGTTGATCATATTCATGGAGGATGCTTTTATAAGAGGAGGAGCCTCCATAAATGAGGGGAGAGGAAGCTTGTCTTCAAGGGAGGTTACTCAAAAGGTAGAACCACCATATCAAATGGGGAGAGGCGAACTTCCTTAACCCAACAACTAGCTCCAGAACCACCCAGAAGCATTTTGTTTGAACTAATTTGCCATATCTGGGTCGTCGTAGGTCAAACACTAAGACTCAGAGACGACGTCACAAGGTGTTAGTGCATTCTGGACTATCGTCGCAGGCAGGATACTGATGACCTATGACGATCCCTAAAATCTGACCATCGTAGAGAATAGATGTACTCTTGCGACGGTGTCGTGAGGTTCTTGTTCACTCTAGTCCATCGTCGCAAACAGGATACTGATGTCCTGTGACGATCTTGAAACATAGGTAAAAAGGGTAAACTTCAAGATTAATGAGCATGGTTAATATTCTTGAATGATATGGAATATGTGGACACATATTTTGATGTATGACACAGAACAGATGCCATTCAGGGACCGACTCTACCCGGGATCAAGGGATGAGGGTTTGGTGACAAAATACTGTGTAACAGAGAGGTGGGGGGATCTAGTACTATAGTTCGAAAAAACTGCAAATGGGCATGATCCTTTAGGATTCCACCTCTTGGATCAATACCTTACTACAAGAGCCTAGATTAGAAGTAGCAGGATGGACTAGTGTCATTTGGTGCAGAGGAGTGTCGGAGTGAAAATTGCAGTGGATAGGAGCGCCAAGGGCTAAGCAATGCAGAGCAGAATTGGAAGCAATGTATTTGGCATAGTGTGGAGTCAATAGCAGTGCAGAGACTTGAGAGGGTCATCACAGAGACTAACAGCAGTCAGAACTCTAGCAACAGATGCATCATGTTGAACACCTATTCAATAATTTTGGATGTTTTCCCATTGTTGATGTAGTAGTTGCAGCAGTTGGAGAAGGTTGTAGTGTTCGTAGTGGTAGGTTCAGCAGCATTCCAGATCCATCATTTTCACAGTAGTTGGTGCGAATCAATGCCAGGTATCAGTAGCGTAGAGGGAGATGTTATAGAGAAGGGTGATGCTTCAGTAGGTTGCATTACTAGAGCATATTCCTCACTAAGAGGGAGTGTTTATTTTTGGTAGCATCGAATGTGCTCTAAGCCTCAAAATTTTGAAGGGAGACTAGGACACATGTATTCCACAATACCCAAAAATTGTTTTGGGAAATTCCACACCGAGACAGTTTTATTAAAATAATTAATTATTTTTAATGGGTGCTTAATTCTAGACTTAGGAAATTATAAGAATTAGAGGGTATTAATGAAACTAAGGGTAAAACTTCTAGAAGAAGACATACATCGATTCCAAATGATCTGAGCCATTTATTGAAATATAATCTGGGTCATTGATTGCTTAACTGGAGGATTATAAGGACTTCGATGGGAATTTGGAAAACACATCGGAGAGAGATCAAGAGATCAAATTTCTCAGAGAGGGAAGTGTAGCAGTTGCTAAAGAGAAGATCGAAGTGATTTCTTGCAGTGAGGGGTAGGGATAGTTCTAGTTGGAGATTTTATTGATCTAGGAACACATCGCAGAGAAGGCAGAGAGAGATCCAGAAGAGGCAGCACGGAGACCACGCAGGAGAATCATAGGATGGCGCAGAAGCAACACAAAGCCTGAGAGGAGATCCGTATTTTGCTGGAGAAGTCGAGTTCTCGAGCTAGAAGTCGGGATGTGAGACCGGGAGAGAAGAAGCCAAAGTTCCAGAAGTAAAACAATCAACCGGAGGGAGTGACACAGGCCCCAAAATCAATGATGCAGAATAACACAATAATTGCGAAGAAACTACATAGAGGCTATTAGGGGATAGCCATCAAGTGGCTAGATCAGTCTTGAATTTCCAGTGATAGTGTGAGGTATCTCTCACTAATCTCTCTGTCAGTCAGATTCTCTATATTGGATAGCCAATAAGGAATCTAAAGATTGTATTCAAAAATTACTTCTTAATAATACAAACCCTCAACTTTTGCACCAGTTTTCCCACATTGGGTTTTTCCAGGGACATTTTTCCAAAAATAATAGTTTCACTTGTGTTGTGTATTTATTTCTTGCTTAGCTTCTTGTTTCCTCACTTAATTTAATTGGTGAAGGATGCAGTGTATTAGTTTCAGTATTTGTTGTAGGATGTATTAAATAATTTGTTTAGTAATTAAAAAATAGAACTTAATCAGTTGCTTCAAGAAATTTGGGTCTTCCAAATTTTCACACTAAGGATATTATTTCTCAAGTTAGGATCATGTTTGTCTATTATTTTATTGTGGCCAGAATAGATGATCTTGAGATTTCTTGTTTTCACCCCCTTACATTTTGACTCTCATTAGTCCTATTCCCAAAGTTGTTTTCCTATACATGTCTAGCAAATAAGTATGAAGTGGAGGATAAGGGAGGAGATGTAGAGGCATTGATGTTTGTTTTGAAAGAGGCCAAGTTGGAGCTTATATATCTTAGGAATCAAGACAAGTAGATCTCTAGAAGAGGCCAAGTATCTTGTCTATTGGACAAATTATTTTATTTATGCTTGTTGGACAAAAAGGAGGTTGGACATGAGGATTTTGTTTGATGTTTGAAGGAAAATGAGTTTGTTAAGATTTTGTTTGTAAGTCATACTTTCCCTCATTGTTGGAGACATCCGACATTGTTGAGCAGTTGACACCAATAGAGCTCAACCCAAGTTGTATCAAACATGCCAAAACTAATAACATCATGGACACACAGATCAATAACGCTCACCAGCAGAGGATCCATCTATATCGAGTTGTCATAAGCCAACTCCTTCACTAGGGCAAGTGGCTCACCAGGGATTAGGTTCAACAGAAATTTCCTCGCCTCATGGAGGCTTTGCACGCAATGGGGACCATTTCTTCCTAAGGGGGAGGATTGATCCAAGTGGATATTGGTGTTCAACTACCTATTCCACCTATACCTCCAATTGGTTTCATTCGTTTCCTTGATTATAGCAACATTAACTATTTTTAGCATTTTTTGGGTCCTGAAATTTCGGAGTTGTTTTGACCCCCTAAACGACGTTATTTTTTAGGTCTGTCATAGGTCCATAGCTTGTTTCAAATCCTATAGTACTCAGAGAAATATTTCTAACGAGGTATTATACGCGTCAAACGGAAATCATATGACCAAGTTATGACCCCAGGAAGTTAGTTGCCCAACTAACCCCGAGGCACACAAACTTTAGATTTTTGGTTCTTTAGGGTTTCCCTTTGTTGTTCAATAATAAAAAGGCCCTTGAGATTCATTCTAACATAGTTCATAGGCATGTAGCCACCACATCTCTTCTCATAGATAAGCTACCATCGCCCGAGCTAATTTATTTCCATTCTGTATGTAATCATGTTTCATTTCTTTGATGTTAATGAAATGAAATTTTATTTATGTTGCATCTATTTTCTTATGTTTATATTCATGTTCTATTACGTTCTTGCATAAGTCTAGATTAGACAAACAAGGGATGTCTTACCTACTACATACCTCTTTCTCTCTGTCTTTTTGTTTCAAGTGATTTTTTTGCTACTTCTTCTAATTCTTAGTGAACGTTGAGTTTTATCACTTTTCTTCATTGTTTCCCTTCTATAATATACCATAATAAATATGAAGTGGGAGTGCTCATCCCTCTTCAATTTTCATTGATATTTTTTCTGATGTGCAAGCCAATTATGTCATGTCTCTTGCCTTCACAAAAGTGATCTTCGGGTTTTGTTGATGCCTCAAAAATCACTGCATCAACATCGGGGAAAACCACTTGGTCCGGACCTTAAAAGCAACTCCTTTTCCGTTTGGTATGGTGGCTCCGACTGGATATAATGGGACCAGTTTCCCAATGATATATAAGTGGGATGGATAAATGATCAATTTTCTAATATCGAATGGGAATGATGGATGATATTCTAAAATGCAACAATATAAAATTAACTAATCTATCGTGGGAAGTCTTTCTCTTAGTTCAATTTTTGATGGTTCTTATTGACAAGTAGGCATATAGATGACTCTACTCATAAACAAAAATATTCATTCATATGATAATTACTTTGTTCAAGTAGTTGAAAAAAGTAATAATTAAAAAGTTATCACACTAATCTTTATATATTACTGACATACATGAAAATAACAACTCTTAAACATTCAATAGTGATAAGTCAAAGAATTGTTGTAAAAGCATATACATATATCAATAATAGCAAAATAAATAAATGTTGGTTCACATAAAAGCATGAAGCAAAAACATAGATAGTAGTGCCATATGCATTTGAGTCTCCTCTGATATGAATCGCATTGAGATCCCGCCTTTTAACTTGGAAATACTTTTACAAGAAGCAATAGTGCATATCACATAAAAGCATTCTTCATCAAAACTCAGAATTCAGGTCCAGTTTTTATAAAAATAAATATATCGGAAGCACAGTAGTGCAACTTCCGATCCAAGTCTTAATACAAAAATTTGAAGACCCTTTCTAAAAACATGAAAGGGTCTATAAATACTACTTAAAATAAAAAACTATAAAATAAATATCCTATGCGCTGGTATGACCAAATCACAAAAATGTGAAAATCTTCTTGAAATAGGCATGTTGTAGTCAATCAAAATGGTTCACTGTATTGGCTGATCATCTTGTGATTGGAGCTGACAAATGGCGAGCATCGGCTGAAGTTCTGGTGGATGAATCATGCGTGAGTGTAACTGAATGGTGTATGTGGCATCATTGAGTTCGGGAATCATATGACCAAATGCATCGGTGAGGCATTTCATCAATGTCCACTGACTATATGGTTTGACAAGGAAAATCCAAAAGGTTTCCCACGTTAAACTTTGAATATCTGCGATCGATCTTTCCCTCTGCTCCAGCTTGTGTTTCCATGTCTGTTCTAATGCTTTTACTGATGGAAGTTTCCCTAAAGAACACTCTATTATTAAATTTGATAAATAAATACTATTATTAATAAATTCAACAACGTTGCCCATTGTCGATCTTCATCTTGATGTCGCTCTTTCTGCCTTCATTAGCTGAGATTGCCATTTAGTAAATAGAATTTCTTTATGTGATTCCAGAATATGTGGTAGATTGGCAGCTTTTCCCTCTTTAGTTTCTTGCCAAGAGAGAAAATTTGTTAATCTTTCATCTAATTTTTCCAAGTTCAATCTCGCATCAACTAATTTTCAACCATGGATGACGAAATTTTACACAAAGGAAGAACGAGTGAGATATTATGACATAATAGGCTCAACTGACTAGACAATGCCCTGGTAATTTGTAGAGCCTCTGATCTGAATTCTCCCACTTGGGGATATTCCTTGAATCTTTCTATCTAGAGTGATAGTTGAGCGATCTATTCTTCCTTCGATTTACTCAGTTTTTCATTTAATGATTGCAACTTACTCAATGCTTGGGATAGTTCATGTTGCTTATGGATTGCATGCTCATCAATACTTTTCTTTTCTTTGAGCAATTGCTCATTCAATTGGTCATTTAACTGCTTTTGGGCTGCTAATTGTTGTTCTAGCTGTTCTATCTTCTGTTGTTTCTCATGTGCTTGTGCTTCTAGCAAATTGATTGCTTGGCCTTTTTCTTTTAGCAAATTATTGACCTCCGATGCTTTACCCATTGTGGTCGTTGTGTATGCTCCAGCATACTGAGAAAGTTTGGTGAGATCTTCAGAAGGATTAACTTCCTCTCTCCATACCACATTTGTTATCTCCATTTGTGAAGTCAAAAGAGGAGATTGATCAACTTTCCTCTTTTTCCTTTGTCTTTTGATTACAACCCTATGCTTAGGGTTGTAGAAGACATCTAATGGTAGTATCTCTTCTACATGTAAAACAATTTCATCGGAGGGATTTTCAAGGATTATTTCTACATCCTTATGAGTCATGGGTGGGCCGCTTGTTCCTTTAGTCGGAACTGTGTTGATTACTGACTTCTGAGTAGTGGTCACCTCAGGTGTACTGAATCCTTGAATGCTCTCAGTATTACTAATAATGGGATCAAATTGTTGTCATTCCTTGATTAATTTAGGATCAACATAAATGCTTGAATCAAGGAGTCCGCTACTTGTTTCTTGTCCCTGCTCCTTCTCTGGCAACTTTTCCTTTTCGGGAACCTTCTCCACTACAAGAGTATTATCGGCAGCTTTTTTTTCACTTTGACTTTGTGGCTGAACTGTCGGGGCTATAGTTAATAGGTCCAAAGGCAGAGTTTGCAACCTCTGGGTTCTGAGCCTATTGAATTTTTCTAACACTTCATCTCCATATTTGACCCTAGCCAATCCTTTAACCTGATAAAATATTTCGGCTGAAGCAAATAAATCATTAAAGTCATCTACTTCATGATGAAATTTGGTAAGTTTAGCTTGAGAGGTAACGTTATGGGCAACCTTCCTTGGGTCATATTTCCAATTTAGAATGGTGGCAAGATTCAGCATCTGAATCTTCTCTGCCTCTTTCTCTGCATGCTTATAATCATGTAAGGTAAAAATGCCACACTGTAGGAGGAATGTAGGCCACATATGTTTCTTGGAATCCTTCAGGGTTCTTGATGTTCCTTCAACTATTATCTGATATGCCAACTCTCGGGCTAACAGTTTATCAGGAACATATAGAGGAAGAACATGGGGTTTGGTAAGACTGCCAAAAAGCCTCACATAAGTGAATTTCTCCTATCCGAACTAGCTACCCATTGTTGTTAGGTCAATTGTTGCTTCCTGAGATATCCTAGGGGCAGGCTTATTGAAGATAGAATAATATATAGGTAGGAAAAAACCATTACAAATTCTGTACAGGTGATTCTTATAATGGGCCTTCCACAATTGTTTGTGATGGATATGAATAGGATTAGGATCTTGGGAACTCCACTTCCATCCGAGTATAGGGTATTTATAATTAAGACAAATAATATCAAGAATATATGCATTGTAGTAGAAAGGAGGAATGATCCGGGAAGCTGTATATGCTTTCCTTCTATATTATAATATCTCAGTGGCTAGTCTATTAGATAAAATATTTTCCCAATCCATAACATAACCATTAATCGCAGCTTCCATTAACGGGGCCATATCTATAGTAAATCTTGCAGAGTCATGTTGTCCCCACAGTCTACATATCATAGCACCAACATAGCAATAAGGAGAAGCTAATGAGTCAACATGAAACTTACCCAATGACTCGTGCTTATGTTTCTTTGGAAAATGCCTCCAGTGTTCGATCGGGTCCGATTCCAAGTCATTTTCTTTTGCAAATGCTTCCAAGAATGCCTTGTTATAATGCTTCTCGAGTGAAGATAGATGGTACATTTTCTTGAGATCTTCAGGTTTAAATGACCCGAACATCCTTCCATCAGTCGTGGAAAATGTTCTTTCTGAAGTTTGGATTTTCTTGATGACTCGTCTAACCACTTCAGTGTATGGCAAAATGTTGGCCCACGCTGCTATCCTGTGAAGGTATGAATAGGCGAGTTCTTTGAAAGTTCCTTCTGACTTGCTGGTGGAATCAGCTGTGGCTTCCTCTTCCAATTCTTTGGACTCCTCTAGCACTATCAAATTGTAGATGCTTTCCCAGCCCGCATTTCCCAGACCAAGACATGTTGTATCTGATATTAGTCCCTTCTTGCTCGGTCCTGGTTCTTTAGCTACAGGAGTTGCCTTAGCCTTCTTAGATTTCTTCCCCATCTTCTCCGGATTCATGAGTTCAGAGAAACTCTACACAGACAATTACAAATCGTAACACAGGGATATTGCCGCTGAAAGCCAATATGAAAATGAATAGAATTAAGGTGATTGACATATGATAAGTCAGATGCAGTTAAGAACCACCACGAGTGAAATATTTAAAGGATTTACTCTTAACTGTGAAATTTAATGGTCGTTCGAGAGCCACCAATCGTGATAAATAAATACCATAAATACTTGTCTCATCGATCATATATTGAATGATTATCTCAAGCATGTCTTTGGATTTCCCTGATCAGCGATCAGCGATAAATCGCAAATCGCAATCGGAAGTTTCAAAAGGGTAAGGCTTTGTCACTTGCACTGAATATCTCCGATTGCCGATAAAGTGATATTATAATAGGGTGGGGTATGTTTTCATTAAATTGGTTTGATTTATTAATTTTTTGAAAGATTTATGCATGCAAACCATTTCGCGAATGTTTTCTTCTTGATATGTGCACCTTATTTATTCATCGCAATCGGGGGTTGGGCTTGCGCTTTTAGTCCTTTGTCATATGATACCTCTGATTGCCAAATGTGATTACCTTTATCGGATCGGAGGATTTGATGACGCCCTCTTTATGTGTGTCCCTTTGTCATTGCGATACGTGATCTCCGATCACTTTATCGCAATGTAGAATTATTTATAATGTTTTTCAAAGGAACACTTTATACTTTTCAAAAGGCTTTACAAAATGAATTATTTACATCTGGCCTTTTGATAAAGATTTTTCTTATAATGAGGTCAATACCAGTTTTATTTATCAACTCACAAATCTTACTAAGTTTATTTAAAAGGGACCCATTTCTTATTAAAAAAATTGTGTAAAAGTTTTTTAGAAATGGGGGGTTGTTGTACAGCACAACAATTGGCAATTCATTAGAAGAAACAGTTATCTCTGAGAAAGTAATGTAATATTTTAACTTTCTTAATCTGAAAACCTTAGTGGATAAAGAAAATCTAATATAATTAGGTAATCATAAATTCTAAATATAATGAAAACTATTTTTGCTATCTCTTTCTCATCTCAAAATTATATACATTCTAAGTTTATGTACACCTTTATTGGTTGATAATGATAAAACAAGAGACTTCTCCAACTTAGCTTATATAATGACACTCTTGTCACAGGTAGAGCCTCTGCTGCCAGCAAACGTCTATAGTCTTGACAGGGTTACCTTTTAACCATTTAATCATTCATTGTCCCATCCATTTCAGAGTATAATTTAAAAGAATGAATCCAAAAGACGTGTTTCCACATATTTTGTATTGAATTGTTATTTTTTCCTTATTTCTTTATTTTGTAAGATAAAAAGCCATTATCCTGGTTTGGTGGCCAGCTGTTGACAATGCCATTCACTGGTTGTAATTTAACTGAACAAACTGGCTCGTGATGAGATCCCTTGTCTTATAATTATAAGCCATTACCCTGTTTTGGTATGCAGTGTTGGTAATGTCAGTTGAACTAGTCCCCTATGATCATGGTAAGCAGGCTCATGATGAGACCTCTTATCTTCTTACATCAAATATATTTTAAATTTACACTCTGAAAAATTATAAACTTTGATGGATGGGGTGAATAATTTTCTCCCTAAGAGAACATGGATGACAATTTTAAGAGTTGAAGATGCTAAGATTGGATCAGTTTTTGCTTTCTATTGATAACATTTTTAAGGCTTTTAAAACTTAGAATGATTTACAGTATTTTCAAGTTTTGAGAAGATTTTACAAAAATAAAAAAAGGTTTTCAAAGTTTAATTATACCTAATTTTCTAGAACTTTCTTCTTTTCCTTCAAGGCTTTCATCTATTAAAAGTAAATATTAACACCATTTTCCTTTTAAATAACCTTTTCAAAATATTAAAGACCAATAGAGGGCTATTTACAAATTTATTTTCCAAGAAAGAAACTAAACTAATTATTCACACAAATATAGCTAAAAATTGAATATTTACAGATGAGAAGGAGTTACCTCCTCAAGTGAAGAATTTTTTCAAAATAAGCCCATTGACAGGAAGAGAATCTCTCTTTCCTGATAGATCTTTCAATATGAATGTTGATGGGCCTATCTTCTCGCTGATTTGAAATGGTCTGAGCCACATTTTCTAAAATTTAATGTGTTTTCCTTTATCCTCGTGGGCTTTTTCCCATTTCAAAACAAGATCACCAACTTGTAAAATTTTTGGGCCACTGGAAGTTGTATCAAAATAAGACTTAATAATTTGTCGATGCTTCACATGTGTAGTTCGGGCCTTTTCCCTTTCTTCTTCTAATTTTAGGATTTGATTATGTCTCAATTGGATAGAAGATGAGGGATTTTCTTCAATAAACTGCACTGAGGCTAGTGATGGAAGTACTAAGTTTGCTGGTATGATAGCCTCCTTTCCATACACTAGATTAAACGAAGAAGTGCATATTGAGGCCTTCTGTGTTATACAGTCTACCCATAATGCAAATATCAAAGACTTATGCCAATTCTTATGATTTTGATCAATAGTTCTCTTAATGATTTTGATAAGATTTTTATTGGTGGATTCTGCTAAACCATTACCCTGAGGGTATTAGTTTGCAGAGTATTTCAATTTGAATCCTCTTTTCATAGATTCAAGTATGGAATTACCAGAGAAATAAGATGCATTATCAAAAATAAGAGTGTTTGGGACACCAAACCTGGTAATGATGAACTGGTCTATGAATTCAATAATTGCCTCAGAGTTTGTTGTCTTCAAAGGAATTGCTTCTACCCACTTAGTAAAGTAATCGGTAGTTGTAAGGATATACCTATGTTATTTGGATGAATGTGGAATAACTTCTCCAATGATATCCAATCCCCATTGTTCAAAGGGCTGCCCAATGTTGACTGGTTACAAAGGAAAAGCTGGCTTTCTTTGTCTTCCACTAACAATTTGACATGTTTTGAATTTCCTTACATACTCATGAGTATCTTTAAATAAGGTGGGCCAATAATACCTAGCATGAATAATTTTTTGAGCTGTTGTATCAGCTCCAAAATGTCCTCTTACTGGACCATCATGTAATTCTTGCAAGACCTTTTGCGCTTCAGGTTTTTCTAAGCATCTTAACAAAATCGAATCATAATTCCATCTAAATAACACAGCATCAATAATCATGAAGTATTTTTATTTTAGTCTTATGGCACATTTATTTTTATAGGAAAGATTAGAATGAGCATATCCATTTTTCAAATAGAATATCAAATCTGCATATTGGGATTGAGGATTAATGGTACTTATCTCATTGATTTCTTCAATATTGTTTGTACCTTCATGTTCCTGAATTTTAGAAGCTCCTGCTAACAACTGCAAAAACCTTGGCCTTTGACAATCTTTGTTGGACTAATGTCCAAATCATACTCTTGTAATGTCGTGACCTAGTTTTCCCTTTTTTCTCCCAGTTCCCTTTGAACAAGTAACTATCTTACTGCTGAAAAAGGGACTATAACTTTTGTGTGAGCCTTTAAGAGAAAGGGCCTAAATTGTTTAATGGCTTGAATACAGCAAAGACTTGCTTTTCAACTTCAGAGTACTTAAGTTCAGCGCCTTGAAGATTTGAACTATAAAATGAAATTGGTGCTTCCAAGTTTTGATCATTGATTTGTGTCAGTACTGTTGCGTAAGATGAATCAGATGCAAGAGTATATAAAATAAAATGATTTGAAAAATCGGGAGTGTTCAGTGCGGGAGCATTTATGATTACTTACTTGATTGAATCAAAAGCCTCCCTTTCTATATGCCCCCATTTAAACACTGAGTTTTTCTTGATCATGATTTGTAATGGTAAAACAATCTGTGAAAAATATGGAACAAATCTTTTTACAAAATTTATTTGACCTAAAAATGATTGCATTGACTTTTTATTATGTGGAAATGGAATATCAGAAATCTCTTTGATTCTATCCGGATCGATATAAATACCATCTTTTGAAATGATGAACCCCAAGAGTTTACCTTGGTCAAGAGAAAAAATGACTTCTTAGGATTCAGTGAAATTCCATACCTTTTACAGCGTTCACAGATTGTTTCAAATAATGTAAATGATTTTCTCTTTTACTAGAGAAGACAGTAATGTCATCCAAATAGACAACTACTGAGTTATTAATCAAACCTTTGAATGTTATATCCATTGCTCTTTGGAAGGTAGCTCCAGAATTAATTAAGCCAAAAGGCATTTTTTGATAAGCATAAGTTCCCCACTTAGTTTTGAAAGTAGTCTTGAGTCTGTCATCGGGGTGCATCAAGATTTGGTTATACCTTGAAAAACCATCTAAGAAAGACATTAATTTAGAACTAGCTACTGAATGTAGAGTTTGTTCCATTGTTGGTAGTGGGAAGTTATCCTTTTGACTCGCCTTATTAAGATTTCTCAAATCAATGCAAATTGTAATGCCACCATTCTTCTTTCTCACGGGCACTAAGTTGGACACCCAATTTGAATGTCTAACAGGAAAAATTATCTTAGCCTTCAAGAGTTTGTTTAACTCAGCTTTTATTTGACTTTCGAGGTTCAGATGAATTTTCCTTAATTTCTGTTGTATTGGTTTTTCTTCATATATCATTGGAATTGTATGATGTATGATAGAGGCATCATATGTTTTTAAATCATCATAATTCCAAGCAAAGACATTTTTATATATATTCAATAATCTGATAAATGCAAATCTTTCTTCTAGAGTAAGTCCTAATCCCAGATTGATATTTTTTGGCTTGGTCTCTATGCCAAGATTTATTAATTCAAATCTCAAAGTAGAACTTTGAAGCTTTGAATTAGTAACCTGTTTGAACCTATCTTTGATGTCATAAAGGTCTTCAAGCTTGACCACTGTTTTAGGTATTGAATTTTTTTCAAGTTTTTCCTTCATATGAAATTCATGTTCACTTTCATCAATAATTTGATCATCATAGGACTTATCAGAAGTTAAGAAATTTAAAATGTCATCATCATGATTGAATACATGCCAGTTAGTGACATTATCAGGAACTGATGGCTTGAAAATTAACTCTACTGAAAATCTATCGAGATTGTAATCTTCAGATGGAAGGAGCTTAGAAGCAACATTGGCTGGTAAATCTGCTACTGCATTCTGAGATCTAGGAATGGGAGAAATATTAAATGCTAGAAAATAAGATGCAAGGTCTTGTACCAAGGATTGATAATGTTTAAGGTGACTAGAAAGGCAATGTATAGTATTTTTGACTTGTTTTATAACAATTTCAGAGTCGCCGAACACTTTCAAATATTGTACCTTAAGACCTATTGCTTTGTAAAGTCCTTGAATCAATGCTCCATATTCAGCAGTATTATTTATGCACTCAAATTCTAATCTACATGGTAGCATAGGCTTTGCTCCCTTAGGACTAGCTAGAATACATCCTGCTCCTGCACCGTCATTAGATTTAGACCCGTCAAAATATAATGACAAAAATAAAGGTTTATCTACAGTTTTATTTACAATTTCCTCAGCAATTTTAACACATCTTGATGTATCTGTTTGGGAAAAAATTTCAATTTGAGATGTGAAATTATCAACTGAGAAAGGTGATGATTGAGCACTAAAATTACCAAAGAATGATTCAGATGAGTAGTTACCAAGAATATTATTGTTAAATGCTATAGGCTAGTTTTCTTGTTCAAATTTCATTACAGTATGAGTCATATGTTTCTCCCGATCGATCTTGATCTGATTTGGCTTCCCTTTATAGGGAAGCCACATGTGAGACCAATCAGTAGAAATATAACCATGAAGTTTCTCAAATCAGTCTCTACTTAAAATCAAACCATAAAACTTAGGAATATCAACAATTAATATGTCAATTCTCTGAACCACTCTTGGATCAGCTGATAACCTAATGGTAACTGAGTTGATTTCTCCTAATACTTGGACCTTAGTTCTATCCAACTGGACAATATGCATTGTCGACTTTTGGGGTTCAATATTCAGTTTAGAACAAACTGAAGTCGGTATTATATTCGATGAAGCACCTGAGTCTATCAAGCAATTGTGCAGATTTCTATTATAAATCTCGTAGGTCAAAAGAAAAGGAGGAGTATGGAAATTTGATCTATCTCCGATTAGAACAGCACCAGTAGCTTCTACTCTACCAGCTGGTGTCTTACCTATCTCAATACCAGCGTTGGACAATACAACATTCGAAAGAGGGGAAGAAGGTACTGCATTTAATTCATTGAGCAACAATTTTTGTTGATCTTTAAGCTTACTAAGCTCAAACATAGTGATATTCACTTTCATTTTCTTCATGTCTTCAATGATGTTGTAATCCATAGAGTCTGCAACTACTAATGTTTTAGATGTTGAAGGTGGATTGGGAGTTGATGGCTGATTTTGAGTAGGCATCGTTGTAGACTTCTTTGTTGGAACCTTTTCTTTAGTAGTAGTACCCATGTTCCTTTTATTTTGAGTCGATTGAACAGGTTCATGAGTTCCTTTACTCGTGGTACTTACTGGAAAAAATTCCTGTTCATTTTCAGTATCAGAATTGGGTAAAATGAAGTCCCACATCCCATGACATTCTACAGCTTCCTCTTCTTCAGTTTCTTCAGATGATAAGATTGTATCTTCTTCTTCATCATTCTTAGGGTCAGACTCTGCATTGGATATAGCATTAGTGGGTTTCGATTCTGGTTTCTTAAAGTTTCTAAATGGATTCTTAGTTGAGGTCTCAGCTACTTGTTTCTTAATTTCTATCATTTCATTTGACATAGTTTTTAGAACCTTTTGGAGGCCGTACATACCGTATGGATCTTTGGCCATTGTCTTCTTTGAATCATCTTTGAAGGTAAGTTTTTTAGATTTTCAATCTTCAAGAGTAGATTTCTTTTCTAAGGCGATGATACATTTTTCCACAGCAATTGCCTCTTTCATATTCTCTGCTAGAGTGGGTTTTGCAGCTCTATATACAAAGATAGCTATGTTTGAAGGTAAGGCTGATATATACCATTCACTTCTAACCTGTTCACTAGGTTTTGAGGTAGTAGGAATCTTATTTAAGAGTTTATTAAATTGTGAATTAAACTCTTTTATAGGCTCTCTAGATTCCGTTTTAAGATTTGAGAGATCATTGATTAAGGTTGCTACGGATCTGTCATCACCATATTTAGTTAAGAACTGCTCTTGGAAAATATTCCAACTAGTAATGGATCCTGATGGTAACGAAAAGTACCAAGACCCAGCTAATCCTTGTAGGGTATACGGGAAAATCCTGACAAGCACATCTTCTTCAGTAACTCCTTTTAAATTGATTGACAACATAAAGTTGTTTATGTGTTCATCTACTTGTATGCATGCATTTGGATTGAATTTTGGCAACCATTTCTCAGGATGAGCTGGCAATGGGTTCAAAGGTGCAAGCATTGTGACTGCACCAGGATTGTTCCATGGGTTCTGCGCCATTGTTGAGCTACTAATGGATGATAGCACAGATGAAGTTCTAGATATTTGGGAAAGAGCGGATATTGAAGTTCCAGATGGGTGAGAAGCAGATGTTGAAGTTTTAGTACCCTGTTGAATGAGAATTTGGAATGGGGGAGTGGATGGTTGACTTTGCAATGGAGAATATTAAATGGATGATGATGATGAGAAAGTTTCACTATCAGACCCTTCAGTTGTCTTCCTTGCTCTTTTCCTTTTAGGCAAAGGTAATTCAATAGGTTCAATACCAAGCTTTTCACTCTGAAGTCTGGTGAGGGGATGAGAAGGAACGAATTGTGAAGTCACACTGCCATGAGATAACTCAGATTTATGTGGTGATATTGAGAATCCTTGAAGTTTATGAATTAGAGAGTGTACTTCAGGAGATTCTAGAGTTGATTTATCTGACATGTTTTGGGGTTGAGCAGTGGTTGTTGTTTCCTCAACTTCTTGCTTAGAAAATGGAGTTTTAGCATGTGAGGGAGAAGTCAGAGGTGAGGTGGAGGGATATTTACTCTCATAATGGATTATAGAGTTGGATTTTCTCGCCATTCATAGTTCAGGCCCTCCTTCTAGCACCAAAAATGTTGATGCCTCGAAAATCACTGCATCAACATCGGGGAAAACCACCCGGTCCGGACCTTAAAAGCAGCTCTTTTTCCGTTTGGTGTGGTGGCTCCGACTGGATATAATGGGACCAATTTCCCAATGATATATAAGTGGGATGGATAAGTGATCGATTTTCTAATATCTAATGGGAATGATGGATGATCTATTCTAAAATGCAACAATATAAAATTAACTAATCTATCTCGGGAAGTCTTTCTCTTAGTGCAATTTTTTATGGTTCTTATTGACAAGTAGGCATATAGATGACTCTACTCATAAACAAAAATATTCATTCATATGATAATTACTTTGTTCAAGTAGTTGAACAAAGTAATAATTAAAACGTTATCACACTAATCTTTATATATTACTGACATACATATGTATGAAAAATAACAACTCTTAAACATTCAATAGTGATAAGTCAAAGAATTGTTGTAAAAACATATACATATATCAATAATAGAAAAATAAATAAATGTTGATTCACATAAAAGCATGAAGCAAAAACATAGATAGTAGTACCATATGCATTTGAGTCTCCTCCAATATGAATCGCATTCAGATCCCGCCTTTTAACTTGGAAATACTTTTACAGGAAGCAATAGTGCATATCACATAAAAGCATTCTTCATCAAAACTCAGAATTCAGGTCCAGTTTTTATAAAAATAAATATATCGGAAGCACAGTAGTGCAACTTTCGATCCAAGTCTTAATACAAAAATTTGAGGACCCTTTCTAAAAACATGAAAGGGTCTATAAATACTACTTAAACTAACAAACTATGAAATAAATATGCTATGCGCTGGTATGACCAAATCATAAAAATGTGAAAATATTCTTGAAATAGGCATGCTGCAGTTGGTCAAAATGGTTCACTGTATTGGTTGATCATCTTGTGATTGGAGCTGAAAAATGGTGAGCATCGGCTGAAGTTCTGGTGGATGACTCATGCGTGAGTGTAACTGAGCAGTGTATGTGGCATCATTGAGTTCGGGAATCATATGACCAATTGCATCAGTGAGGCATTTCATCGTTGTCCGCTGACTATATGGTTTGACAAGGAAAAACCAAAAGGTTTCCCACATTAAACTTTGAATACCTGCGATCAATCTTTCCCTCTACTCCAGCTCCTGTTTCCATGTCTGTTCTAATGCTTTTACTAATGGAAGTTTCCCTGGAGAACACTCTGTTATTAAATTTGATAAATAAATACTATTATTAATCAATTCAACCATGTTGCCTGTTGTCGATCTGCATCTTGATGTCGCTCTTTCTGCCTTCATTAGCTGAGATTGCCATTCAGTAAATAGAATTTCTTTATGCGATTCCAGAATTTGTGGTAGATTGGCAGCTTTTCCCTCTTTAGTTTCTTACCAAGAGAGAAAATTTGTTAATCTTTCATCTACTTTTTCCAAGTTCAGTCTCGCATCAACTGATTTGTCAACCATGGATGATGAAATTTCACACAGAGGAAGAACAAGTGAGATATTATGACATAATAGGCTCAACTGACTAGACAATGCCCTGGTAATTTGTAGAGCCTCCAATCTAAATTCTCCCACTTGGGGATATTCCTTGAATCTTTCTATCTAGAGTGATAGTTGAACAATTTGTTCTTCCTTCAATTTACTCAGTTGTTCATTTAATGATTGCAACTTACTCAATGCTTGGGATAGTTCCTGTTGCTTATGGATTGCATGCTCATCAATCCTTTGCTTTTCTTTGAGCAATTGCTCATTCAATTGGTCATTTAACTGCTTCTAGGCTGCTAATTGTTGTTCCAGTTGTTCTATCTTCTATTGTTTCTCCTGTGCCTGTGCTTCTAGCAAACTGATTGCTTGGTCTTTTTCTTTTAGCAAATTATTGACCTCTGACACTTTATCCATTCTGGTCGGTGTGTATGCTCCAGCATACTGAGAAAGATTGGTGAGATCTTTAGAAGGATTAACTTTCTCTCTCCATACCACATTTGTTATCTCCATTTGTGAAATCAAAAGAGGAGATTCATCAACTTTCCTCTTTTTCCTTCGTCTTTTGATTACAGCCCTATTCTTAGGGTTGTAGAAGACATCTAATGGTGGTATCTCTTCTACATGTAAAACAATTTCATCGGAGGGATTTTCAAGGATTATTTCTACATCCTTATGAGTCATGGGTGGGCCGCTTGTTCCTTCAATCGAAACTATGTTGATTACTGACTTTTGAGTAGTGGTTGCCTCAGGTGTGTTGAATCCTTGAATGCTGCCAGTATTACTAATGATGGAATTAAATTGCTACCATTCCTTGATTAATTCATGATCAACAGAAATGCTTGAATCAAGGAGTCTGCTACTTGTTTCTTGTCCCTGCTCCTACTCTGGCAACTTTTCCTTTTCGGGAACCTTCTCCACTACAGGAGTATTATCAACAGCTTTCTGTTCACTTTGACTCTGTGGCTGAATTGTTGGGGTTGTAGTTAATAGGTCCAAAGGCAGAGTTTGCAACCTCTGGGCTCTGAGCCTATTGAATTTTTCTAACCCTTCATCTCCATATTTGACCCTAGCCAATCCTTTAACCCGATAAAATATTTTGGCTGAAGCAAATAAATCATCAAATTCATCTGCTTCATGATCAAATTTGGTAAGTTTAGCTTGAGAGGTAACGTTATGGGCAACCTTCCTTGGGTCATATTGCCTATTCGGAATGGTGGCAAGATTCAGCATCTGAATCTTCTCTGCCTCTTTCTCTGCATGCTTATAATCATGTAAGGTAAAAATGCCACACCGTAGGGGGAATGTAGGCCACATATGTTTCTTGGAATCCTTCAGGGTTCTTGATGTTCCTTCAACTGTTATCTGATATGCCAACTCTCGGGCTAACAGTTTATCAGGAACATATAGAGGAAGAACATGGGGTTTGGTAAGACTGCCAAAAAGCCTCACATAAGTGAATTTCTCCTCTCCGAACCAGCTACCCACTGCTGTTAGGTCAATTTTTGCTTCCTGAGATATCCTAGGAGCAGGCTTATTGAAGATAGAATAATATACAGGTAAGACAAAACCATTGCAAATTCTATACAGGTTATTCTTATAGTGGGCCTTCCACAACTGTTTGTGATAGACATGAATAGGATTAGGATCTTGGGAAGTCCACTTCCATCCGAGTACAAGGTATTCAGAATTAAAACAAATAATATCATGAATATATGCATTGTAGTAGAAAGGAGGAATGCTCTAGGAATTTGTATATGCTTTCCTTCTATATTCTAATATCTCAATGGCTAGTCTATCAAATAGAATATTTGCCCAATCCATAACATAACGATTAATCACAGCTTCCATTAACGAGACCATATCTATAGTAAATCTTACAAAATCATGGTGTCCCCACAGTCTACACATCATAGCGCCAGCATAGAAATAAGGAGAATCTAATGAGTCAACAAAATACTTACCCGATGACTCGTGCTTATGTTTCTCTGGAAAATGCCTCCAGTGTTTGATCGGGTCTGATTCCAAGTCATTTTCTTTTGCAAATTCTTCCAGGAATGTCTTGTTATAGCGTTTCTCGGGCGGAGGTAGATGGTACATTTGCCTAAGATATTCAGATTTAAATGACCTGAACATCCTTCCATCAGCTGTGGAATATGTTCTGTCTGAAGTTGGGATTTTCTCGACAACCCATCTAACCACATTAGTTTATGGCAAAATTTTGGCCCGCGCTGCTATCTTGTGAAGGTATGAACAGGAGAGTTCTTTGAGAGTTCCTTCTGACTTGCTAGTGGAATCGCCTGTGGCTTCCTCTTCCAATTCTTCGAGCTCCTCTGCTTCTATCAAATTGTAGATGTTTTCCCAGCTCACATTTCCCAGACTGAGACATGTTGTATCTGATATTAGTCCCTTCTTTCTCGGTCCTAGTTCTTTAGCTACAGGAGTTGCCTTAGCCTTCTTAGATTTCTTCCCCATCTTCTTCGGATTCATGAGTTCAAAGAAACTATGCACAGACAATTAAAAATCGTAACACAGGGATATTGCCACTGAAAGCCAATATGAAAATGAACAGAATTAAGGTGATTGACATATGATAAGTCGAATGCAGTTAAGAACCACCACGAGTGAAATCTTTAAAGGATTTACTCTTAACTGTGAAATTTAATAGGGGAATCTTCTATTTCTTATCAATAGGGGAATCTTCTATTTCTTATCAATTCCTCAAGAAAATATCCGTAGGTGAATTTCCACAACGCCCACTTCACTTTTCAACAACTAATATGTACCATTTTAAAACATATGCATTGATATAGAAGGAACCGAATTAGACTCATATCACTTCAACGAGTCAATTTAGACTAATTATTACAAGGTGTTTCCCATGCAAGGTTGCATATTGTCCCGTGATGAACAAACTATTTAGGAGGTGTATGGACTCAAAGAGAGTTGGGTCACTATAAGAAATCTTGAAAATTACTCAACAACCTCAATGCATCATAATTGATTGGAAATCAAGGGGGGGGATTAGAAATTAAAAGAAACAATTACAATAGTGATATCCTAAGAGCCATTGATCTTAATGCTCGTAGTGCAATGAATGGTGGGTGTCTTTTAATTTTTGGATTCTATTAAAGTTTAATGTAAGAAAATTTTGTTATGTGTGTACATAATTGTGTGATCCATATATGTGAGGGTGTTTTCCTAGAACAGACATGGAAGTTGGGCATTCCGATAAATAAAAAATTGATATAAAACAATTGGTTATTGCTCATCCCACTCAACAAAAAACCAAAAATTGATTAAGTTCAAGTGGCTAGAAATTTGTATGTGTGCTAGTTATGAGGACAACTAGATCTTTATTCACTAAAGGTAGCCATTGACCTAACCACGATGATTATATTTTACTTGTAAACAATTTATCACCTTTAACACTTTGAAGAGACAGGATTGAAGATGGATATAAGATATGAACTCTCTTAATGAAATACACAACCATATATATAGCAATAAATTACAAATCACACTAAGATTTTACCTTGGAACCCAAATGGAAAAACCATATTCGAATGGTATTCATTTTAGTGATCTCTAGTTGCACTGTTATAATATAGTTCTTTTCTCTCTATGCGCACTCCCCTACATGCCCAAAATATATTTCGACAGTGAAGGTACAAAAAGAAAAAGGGAGAGATGGAATAATGGGAAGGCTGATAAAATTGATGTCTCATTTACTTTTGCTTTCATTTCCTTTAGTGGTTTAGCTCACCTTCAGTAATCACCTAATTACACTTGTAGGTGTTGATTCTTACAATCATTCACTTGTTCAAATCCATTTCAAATCGCCAAGATACCCAACTCATGGTACAAGCAATTCCATTACTGTGCAACATTAGTGTGCTATCACATAATTCCTCTCATTCACAACCATACCAATCCTCATCCTTGAGGCGTTCACTCCAAGGAACTGCAATGTAACCCTAGGCATACTCCTACATGGTCTCCCCCATCCATGCTTGTCCATCTACACTACTCACATGCTTAACTTGAATTAAACTCATCAAGCTACTTCTCCATAATTAAATAAATGGACATAGCATAAAACCAAACTCGATACAATCCATTGAAAATAACAGTGAAACTATTAGAGATATCTATAGTCCTAAACAAATGATCTGAAACTAACATAATCTAGAGGAAATTTGCAACTATTGAAATGTGTGCTAAAGGCAAGATATACAAACAAAATACAAGTGTAAAATCACCCTACATCAACTCCAAACCCTTTTAATCATGCTCAACAACTAAAAGAAAGTGTCTCAAATACACCAATATCATATGTGCTATATCATTGACACAATGAATCTAAAATCATTGAACTCATGGTGTGAAACAAAAAAACCACAAGTTTTGGAAATAGGCTCTAATCCATAATATCAACCATCAAAACTAGTCCACTACATTAACCCAACATCCTAAGTCCTAAAACATTGTCTTTGTAATGGCACCCAACCCCCTCAACACCTTTTAAGGAAACAAATAGTCTAGTGCCAACCTCCAAGGTTATTATATGGAGATGGAGTTAACAAAATGTGTCTTCCTTTAACCACCTTAAAACTCTTTCCTAATATCATCATCATCATTTTCTTGTCGGGAGATTTCCAACACCATAAATTTCATCCAAAACTGAACTCTGGACACAAAGTTATGGTCATTTGGAGATTCATCCTTGTTATCGGGAAAAATAGTGTCTATTCAAAGCTGCTAGTCCCACTAAGACGGGTAGCTATCTTAGAAACAAACAGATTAAAGTTACTTGTGTTTTCCTTTATGAGAGATAGATGAGAGAGAAGCAAAGAGCACCAACCTCAGTCTTTCGCTAGTCTCCTTGCTTGTTTCCTCTCCCCTTTGATAGAGCTTTCGCCACTCCTTCCTCACTTTTCCCGCTTCAAAGAACACCTGTAGAGCCAAGGAAGAAAAATACCATCAAATCATAGAGATATATAACCATAAATAATGTAGGATCATATGTACATTAACCATATAAATGCATACACAAACAAGATTCAGAGATATACAAGCATATGGAGGAAAACTCAAATAGCTTTATTGATAGAAGTAGTAGAAAAGAGGATTACAAACAGGCTGTCTGATCCAGCATCATCCTCCCAGCATGAAAGCCCTCTTCACCTCATACAAAGAAAGATCACCGAACAATGTATTCAAAGAGAAACCAACAGCACTTCCTTGCAAATTACAAAATTCCAGCCTTTGGATCTCTTAGATGAGGGATCCATATATAGATGTTTACAGGAGAGTGAGTCAGCTTCTGGGATTTTGATTAGTGTCATTTCACTGATAGTTCTTGGTTCCACTTGGAGATTTTATATCTCTTACTCATCCCTGGGCGAATTCAGAGAGTCAAGTGTCATATGAGCAGTTTCTAGAAGATTCTCTGGGTTTCCACCTAGCACACTGCTTCTGCCATTTGTCTGCTCTCGCTCATCGCACCGTACAGAAGAGCTTTCCAGTATGCATTGTACCCCTGGTGTGTAATAGATGAGATGCATCGCACCCTATGCATGGAGCAGTCTGTATGGTCCTGTTTTGACCAGCGCTTAGTTTTTCATGGAGAACTTCTGGGAGATGATGTAATCAGCTGACCTTGTTCCTTTAAGGTATGAAACAAAACTTTTAGGGGTTTAGAATCCCTTGGTTTATGGACATATGTGATTGGGGTTGCGGTGCCCAAATATGTCTATAACAGTTGCCCCCTAAAGCATGAGGTCGTAAATCCTTTTGATGTCGGGTGAAATGCTTTATAATGAGGATCCGAGGTTTTTCGAATTGGAAGGTGACCTGTAATAAGATACAATATAATACATTATCTTCAGAATATTTCATGATCTAGCTAAGGCAGGCATTCCCATGCTCAGCTTTATAAATTCATATCCATGTACATAAGACAAGCAATCATCTGTGTGGCAAACTGATGATTCTGGTATAGCCATCATCCTTTAGTTTGGATGATTATTTGTACAGCAATGATGTACATTTGATGTCTTTATTTTCCTGAATATATCATAGCCTGGATGGATGACACTAGATCCGGGGTCTTCAAACTCGTTCAATCTTCACCCGAAGTACAAGTCGATCCATGTGAAAAGATGTTATGATGTCGAACATGGAAATACATCGCCTGATTACCAACCAATGATGTAAGTTGTTAACAAGCGCGAGAGGAATCACCAATAATGATGATGACCCTCAAGGTACTGCAGTATAATTCATGTGGTGTGTATACATGAGTTGATGTCAAACACCACGTAAAATCTTTCAGTCGAGAACCATTGATGTAAACCTGTCGCCGGAAGTGAGAAAATTGCCATTGAGGCATGCAAGCTTCAAAGTACTGAAAGGGTTGTCCGTAAGCCAACTTCTTGGATAATGCGCTGATGTCAACAAGAAGTGACCTGTCGTAGGAGGGCCTTAATGAATCCCACATCTACGACACGGAACGGAGCAAATGATTTTTTGGAGGTGAAAACAATCTGATGATACAAGGTTCAGGGTGGTGGTCATGAAAAATGGAGAGTGAAGGTATTGCAGCGGATGAGACGTTGGCTAGGTTGGTGAATTCTCTGAGCGACTTCTCTTGAACATACCAGCGACACTGAAATGGATTGGCAGCGTTAACCCCAAGGTGGATGGTACAGTGGACCAATGGTGATATGACCGGTGAATGGAATAACCCAACCCGACTCAATCATGGTGACAGAATGAAAGTGTCATGTTCAAGAGTGACCTACTACCAATGAAGCTATTCAAGTTTTCTTCCCTTTTCCCCAGTCATTACTGACCAGTACCTCTTTATTTTTGTCAAGCTTAAGGAGGATAGCATATGCGTGTTCTATAATTTTCCCTTCGAGCAAACCTGTCACTATGTTTTAACGAACCTAGCAACAGTGAAACTCACTCTTGTCTGCATGGACAAGTTTGTCGCTATTGTTTTAATGAGCTTAACGACAAAGATAACTCGGTCCTTTTCAATTTTAAAGAGCCTAAAAGGGACGAAAAGGCAACTCCAGTGGTCCTTTTTCATAATGTAATCCCTTAAGTCCGAAAAAGTGTAAAATAATACGAAAGCAATGACTTTTCGATAGTTTTAACGATCCAAACAAGACAAGCACTCGATATTTTTGTGTAATAATCCCTTGGGTCCAAAAAGATTAAAATCTAGAGGAGGGATAGCACTTCCTGTTGCTTTAACGAGCTGGAGAGGCCAATTGCTTGGCAATCTTTTCATATTTTACAATTCAGATGAAAAGAGCTTAAAGGAGACCCGTTTTTGAGAAACGAGTGATGTTTTGGATAGCAACTGGTTCCAGGTAAGGTTTGGAACATTCCAATCATGGTAGTGTAAAGAAGGTGACTAATAGAATCACTCATCGTAGTTGTTCCTCAAAAGGGTAAACAATCAAAAGGAGGCATATGATCGGCTAAAAAGAGTGGAGGTGATGGTAAGAACATGACCAAGGTTCAAAAGCCGATAGTGATGCGATCAAAATGGTTATTTACTGGGGGTGGGGTTCATTTTTTAATGAGCTTGAACTCTATGGAAACATTTGCTCATTACTAGGTTTATTTTTTGACGAGCTTGAACTTCGCATAAAACTGCTCATAGCGAGTTTTATTTTTTAATGAGCTTGAACTTTGCGTAAAATTGCTCGTGGCGAGGTTTATTTTTAACGAGCTTGAAATTTACATAAAACTGCTCGTGGCGAGGTTTATTTTTTAACGATCTTGGACTTTGCGTAAAACTGCTCGTGGCGAGGTTTATTTTTTAACGAGCTTGAACTTTGCATAAAACTGCTCGTGGCGAGGTTTATTTTTTAACGAGCTTGAACTTTGCATAAAACTACTCGTGGCGAGGTTTATTTTTTAACGAGCTTGAACATTGCGTAAAACTACTCGTGATAATAGTCAGAGACGTTGATTTCACCATTAACACTATGTTCTTTTGACGGTCATGCTGCCTGTTCAATTACTCCATCAAATTTATTAGAAATGTGAATACATGTTTGAAAAATGAGTTAAACAACCATATTTTAGTCGAACTATGTGAATAGCAACATAAAACAAGTTTTTACCTCTCATTTTTACCATTTCATTCGAATTTGGGATTTTTGAAGCTCTGGAGGAGTTTCCCCCTTTGATTTTCACCAGATGATTATGGGAGATTTTGTGGACTATTTTTGGCACCGTCTGGACCAGGTAGGAGCTAACCCTAAGCTCTTCAATTGCATTCTTTCCTTTTTTGATTTTGAGCATGCTTTCCTATTCTTCTGTAGTGTCTATTCAGAGCTGCTAGTCCCACTAAGACTGGTAGCTATCTTAGAAACAAACATATTAAAGTTACTTGTGTTTTCCTTTATGAGAGATAGATGAGAGAGAAGCATAGAGCACCAACCTCAGTCTTTCGCTAGTCTCCTTGCTTTTTTCCTCTCTCCTTTGATAGATCTTTTGCCACTCCTTCCTCACTTGTCCCGCTTCAAAGAACACCTGTAGAGCCAAGGCAGCAAAATACCATCAAAGCATAGAGATCTATAACCATAAATAATGTAGGATCAGATGTACATTAACCATATAAATGCATACACAAACAAGATTTAGAGATATACAAGCATATGGAGGAAAACTCAAATAGCTTTATTGATAGAAGTAGTAGAAGAGAGGATTACAACCAGGCTGTCTGATCTAGCATCATCCTCCCAGCATGAAAGCCTTCTTCACCTCATACAAAGCAAGATCACCCAACAATGTCTTCAAAGAGAAACCAACAACACTTCCTTGCAAATTACAAAATTCCAGCCTTTGGATCTCTTGGATGAGGGATCCATATATAGATGTTTACAGGAGAGTGAGTCAGCTTCTGGGATTTTGATTAGTGTCATTTCACTGATATTTGTTGGTTCCACTTGGAGATTTTAGATCTCTTACTCATCCCTGGGCGAATTTAGAGAGGCAAGTGTCATATGAGAAGTTTCTAGAAGATTCTTTGGGTTTCCACCTAGCACACTGCTTCTACCATTTGTCTGCTCTCACGCATCACACCCTACAGAAGGGCTTTCCAATATGCATCGCACCCCCCATGTGTAATAGGTGAGATGCATCACACCCTATGCATGGAGCAGTCTGTATGGTCCTGTTTTGACCAGTTCTGAGTAGTCTTTCATGGAGAACTTCTGGGAGATGATGTAATCAGCTGACCTTGTTCCTTTAGGGTATGAAACAACACTTTTAGGGGTTTAGAATCCCTTGGTTTACGGACATATGTGATTGGGTTTGTAGTGCCCAAATATGTCTATAACAATCCTTCCTACTGCCACATCAGTGTTTTGTAGAAATTCCTTGTAGATTCAAACTACTAATTGTAATTTACTAAGACGATAGACTTGAATCTACTCTACTCATCAGCGTAAACAATTAAACGATAGTGAAATCACGAATAATACAAGAGAAAGAATTCAATCAACACATTACATAATGATTTCTTGGGGAAATCCACAACTAAAAACCTTTGCTATCTCTATATTGCATTAGTCAGAATATGAGAAGATTACAATGCTTTTCTCAAGCCCGAGAAACCTCGGCACTATCTTTATTTGTCTCACTGCTTCCTAGACAAACCTAGGTCAATACTTAACCAATTTTCTGCTTGCCCACATCCCTATTTCCTTGCGATGTTTCCTTGGGAGTTATCCCCTATTAATTAGGGAAATTCCTCAATTGGAATTGTACAATTCTCATAGGCCTTCCTCTGATTGCATGCACCACTTATACAATTTGGATGATTATACAATTGATAGTACATTGTCCATGAACTCCAGTATCAATTTGGTAACTCTTAGATCTAACATGCATGAGTTATTTATGAGTGAATTATCAGTTAATTGGTTGAAACATGAAACAGCACCCCACTATCTTACCTTCTACTAGTTTCTCCATCACTTGGAACTAGTTTAACTGAATTTAACTCAACTAAACTAAATTAATTAATTACAATTCAAAATAAAATCAACCAAGGCTCCTATAATGTAGGAGACACTCTACATGACTCAAGTTAGACCCTCAACTCGAATTAACTGAGCCAACTAAGTCAATTTAACTTAGTTGACTCATTGGAGTTTTCTTGTGATGTGGAATCACAATTTTATTCCTAATTTAATTGAAGGAAAAAATTAAATTAGGATTTTCTTATTGCATTTTCAACACTCCCTCCCAACAAGAAATGGATTATCAAATACCCCAATCCTGCCTCTATGGAACTCAAATTTTCCTATTGACAGTGCCTTAGTCAAGATGTATACATCATGTTCCTCTATAGGAATGTACTCCAACAACATGATTCTCCTCTGCACACAATCTTGTAGATGGTGATACCGGATGTCGATATGTTTGGACCGATCATGAAAAACTAGATTCTCAGAGAGTTTGATACAACTCTGATTGTCACAGTAAATCACTACAGGATCCATCTACTGACCAAATAACCCAACAAGATCTTCCTCATCCAAATAGCCTCACAAATTTCTTGACTAACATCCATGTACTCTGATTCTACCGAACTGAGTGCAATTGATCTCTACTTCCTGTTGTACCAAGAAATTGTTGCTGACCCAATAGTGAATATTCCCCCTAATGTTCTCCTCTTGTCAGATGGAATACCTGCCCGATATGCATATGTGAAGCCTTGTAGCTTTACTCCCTCTATCCGGTTGTACCAAAGACCAAACTGAGTGGTGCCTCATAGGTATCTCAACACACGTTTTGCTACCTTCCAATAGAATTTGGTTGGCTTAACCATTGCTTGACAAATATGGTTAACTGTAAAACATATGATTGGTCGTGTGATCACCAAATACATAAATGAAACCATAAGCTCCATGTAAATAGTAGTCTCCACTACTTCACCTGAAGTAGCATCTTCCTTCCTCCAAATCCCTGCTAGAGGAGTCTCCATGGGTTTATTTCTCTCCATGTGGAACTTCTTCAGTATCTCGTTGGCATACTTTCCCTAAGAGACAAACAGTTCATTTCCATACTTCCATACCAAGGAAATAATGCATGAGCCCCAAGTGATTCATCTCGAATTCTCTTGCAATATCCTCTTTGCAATATTTTACCAGCTTCTCATCACCTGTAAGAATTAAATCATCGACATATAATACTATAATCAACAATTTACCTTCAAACACAATATGGTAAAGGTCTGCATCTGCTTCACTTTTGGTGAAGCCCAACCTGGTGAAATAGTTGTCAATCCTAGTGTACTAAGCATGGGGTGCTTGTTTCAATCCATACAGTGCTCGCTTGAGTCTGCACACATGTGACTCTCTGTTGAAGGTATCAAATCCTTTTGGCTAATCAATGTAAACCTCTTCATCAATCACTCCATTAAGGAATTTTGTCTTCACATCCATCTGATGTATCTTCCATCCGATCTGCGTTGAAAGTGATAGAATAAATCCGATTGAAGAGTACCTTGTTACTGGATCAAAGGTCTCTTCGCAATCAATTCCCTCCACCTGGGAGAGCCCTCTAGCCACAAATTTGGCCTTGTGTCTCTCCACACTCCCATATGTTGCTTGATTTACCTTGAAAATCCATATGGAACTCACCATTGACTTGTTAGTTGGTCTTGAGATCACTTCCCAAACACTGTTTCTGATAATTGATTCATACTCCTCTACCATGGCATCAACCCGTAGTGGTTTCTGCACTACTTCCTCAAATGAGGATGGTTCAATCTCTACACTCTCACTCATCATATCCATGTAGCCAGTGTACTAATCTAGTGACCTCCTTTGCCTGCGTTGTGATGTGGGTGCTCCCACATTCTCTCTAGCATCATGCATCAATTTTCCAGCCTCTCTAGTGCGCTTCCTTCCATCTCTGGAAGTCTTTGCATGAGTGGGTGCTTCCACTCTCTGCTCCTCTGTATGTGGATGCTCCACATCATCCTGAGGTTCTTCCTTTGGAGGTAAAATATCCTCATCTACATGTAATTGAAGCTCCCTCTCAAGGGAACATCTAATGGCATTCACTTAATCAAACTTCACATCTCTACGAACCACTTTCATCATGTGAGATGGTAGGTACACCTGATAGTTGTGAGGTGTATCAATGTATCCCACAAATATGCCCAACTTAGTTGTTGGTTCTATATTTTTCCTTGCGTCGTTGGTAACATGATAGTAAACTGATGAACCAAAGATCCTGAAGTGTGCCACATCTGGTTTCTTACCTGAAAAAGATTCTTCTAGTGTACTCATCCTGAGAATCTGATGAGGACTCTTGTTATGCACATGTATATCTATGTTGAATGCTTCATCCCACAAGTGCAACGGTAGGACCTGATCATGTAACATTACCCGTGAAATTCCCACAATACTTTTGTTCTTCTTTTCAGCCACCCCATTCTGTTGTGGGTTATGGGGTTGTATTAACTCCCTTTGAATTCCTTTTGATGCACATAATTTCTTGAACTCATTCGACACATATTCTCCACCATTATCACTCCTGAGAGCCTTCACTTTGTTGCCAGTGTCTTTCTCAACAAGTTCTTTAAATTTACAAAACATAGAGAACATCTAATAGTTCTTTTGCATTAAAGAAATCCAAGAATTACGTGATAAATTGTCTACAAATATGACATAATGCATGTTCTTAACTGTGGAGGCTATCGAGAATGGTCCACACACATCTAAGTGAACTCTTTCAAGGATATCTTGCGCTCGATTGTACTTATCATGAAAGGTGGCTTTGGTGTACTTCCACAATGTACACCCTTTTCATGTATCTCTCTGCTCTAGTGCACCCTTGGGAAGTCCTATAGAATTATGTTGCATGATCTTTCAAGCTCTGTGGTGCAAGTGGCCCAATATTCTATGCCACAACTCACTGATGTCTTGACTATGCACCTTCTCTAATTTTGTGCTCAATGTTGCACAGTCTTCTACATCCAATTTGTAGAGATTCTTCTCCCAAACCTCAATCTGCTTCACTTGTCCTGAGGCTATGTGACAAAGGAAAGCCTTTCCTTTGCTAAATATCACATCGTATCCATGATCCTCCAATATAGCAATTGAAACTAAATTCTTCTTCAAACCCGGAACATAAATGACAAATTTTAATGTGAGAGGAGAACTAGACTCCCTCTAAAACGTAATAGTATCGATTTCGGTTGCGCTATACCTCCCATTATCTCCCACTTCGATGTACATATGGAGGTCCTTCTCCTTTAATTCACTGGAGAATTCTTTGTTGTCGGTCATATGGAATGAGGCTCCACTATACCTACCCATCATCGATGTCACCATGCAAGAGATGAGGTTGAAATCCAACTCAAATTGTGAATCAAGAGCTTCACCTATCACTCCTCCTAAGGGCATCCTATCGGCCTTCTTGTGCGAACTCTTTGTGGCATAATGTCCCAACTCGTGACAATGAAAACATTTAACCTTTGACAAGTCCTTCTTCTTGTCGCCCTAATTGGAATCTGATTTGGAATGGGATGACTTCCCTTTCCCTTTCTTTTCCTTTCCATCTAAGGCACGGTTCTCCTCATCATCTTGCTTAGATTAGGATTTGTTATCACTCAAGTTGTTCCCTTTGACTCCCAAGGGAATACGGCCGAGGTAACCACTAACCAATCTTTTGGCCACAGGTACTAGCCTACCTGTAACCAGAGAGGGCTCTCTCTTTCTGATTTAACTTTGTTTTGATGAGGTTTTAGGCTAGCTATGATGCACAAGGTTTTGTTTTGAATTTGCTGGATGATGATTTCAGTCAGAACAGGTATGTTTTTGCAGGGTGATCTAGGCCATTGGGCATGGAGTCCAAGATGTTTAATTGCTTGAAATGTTTGTTTTGAAGAAACAGTGATGCTACAGAGCCAGATAGGTGTCTGTGGAACAATTTTTTGAATCTGTAATATGATGGGATGAAATCAGGGAGTGAAAGGCAACTAAGGATCTTTCAGTAAACTGATATGGGAATAGTGGAAACATTACTTAGGAGCATTTGAGAATTCCTGAATAACATTTATGTTGATAGAACAAATACAAACATGAGCAACTAAGAATTCATGTTTATGATTAATTCTGAAGAAAACATATTTAACAACAGAGAGTGAGCATAGGGTGTGATCAAACATTTCCTATGCCATTCTTTTTCTCTATTGCTAGGCTAGTGAAACATGTATATGAATTAAGTAGACATAAAGAAGACAAAACATAGTTCAGGATAACTTATTGTTCCATTAGACACCACAGGAATTCTGTAACAGCACGCAGAGCATCATTGAGACATCAAACAGTCAAGATATAGTGAACTTTTCCAGCCTTTGCATTAGATCATCTGAAAATATACAATATAGTGTCTCAGAGAGAAAATCACCAACCCCAAATACGTTGTAAGGGGGGGTATATATACAAAATTTAGATACAAAAATATCTAGCTGATGAATTAATGGCTCATAAATACTATGCCAACTCCTGAAGAATTACAGCTGAGAGAGTAAATGCTGAAATAAGTGCTCAGTGCATTAGCTGTCCAAAATTGTCAGAAAGTTTTGACTTTGTGACCCATTGAGTCGGTTGGAGCCGTGTTGCCCAAAATTTGCGCGTTTCCTTTGTCTTGGCTTGCTGTCGTAGTATCATGCTGAGTCACTTCTTTTACCCGCCTTGCCTGCTGTCCTGATGCTGCTTTTTGACTTTGGTTGACCTGAAGCTGATTAGGATAGACCAAACCGAGATTATTGAGGCAAAATTTGCAGCATTGCCTGCCACCAATCTTCCTTGGGCAGTTGGTGTCTTCGTATTTTTATCAAAGTTTCATCTGCCTCTGTATACCTGTAAAAATTTGGTGGGACCTCAAATAAGTGATTAATCTCATGCTCAATGTAGAATAAATTTTCAAGTTTGTCATATAGGCTCTGCCCTGATGGAGGTCATGTTTCCTCAGAAGTACTGGTAGATGCTGTGATTTGATTTTCAATAAAATTTGTCATCCTAGTGGCATATTGCTCATGAGTGAGCAGTCTTCCTGTGCCAGTCAATAGGCTGGGCAATCCTTTCTCTTGCAATGCTCCCATTCTAAGTTTGTAGTCATCCACCTCAGCCTGCATTTCCTAACATTTCCTTTCCACAATCTGCACAAAATTTCTGAGGGTCAGCACTTTTTTAACTGTTAGAACAGCATCTGTTATGTTGCTGATGTTCAGGGCTGCCAACTCCTCCTTGGTGTGATTATTGAAGAAATGTATCATCCTGTTGGCTTGCTCAGGCTTATTCCCTAGTGCTGCTCTGGCCTTCTGGCTTTCAAATTGTGCTTGGCCTATTAATTCCATTTGCTCATGCACTGTTTTGATTGACTTCCACTGTTTGGTAATGGAGTGGTCAATCCGGGCCCACAAAATCTTTTTTATTTCTGCCAGAGTATTTTCTATTTTTAGCTCCTTCTCTAAGGCCTTTATTTTGTCCTATAGGGCCTTAATCTCTCTGGTCTTCTCTGCTACTGTCATTTTGGATCTATCATACTTAGTTTCCAGCTCTGCCAATTTCTCTTTGGCTTGTTTGATCTTTTTAGCCTACAGTTCCAGTTCTTTGACAGCTTTGGTCAAATCATCCAGGCTTATGTTAGCCTCAGGAGCTGTTGTTATTGCTGTTGCCGCATCTGTTGTTGTTGTAGCCGTTGCAGGGGTCACTGCTGCCTCTGTAGTTGCTGCAGTAGTTGGGGCAGTTTGAGGAGGTTGGGAGGTTGATTCTCCCCGTTTTTCTTGAAGTGCTTTTTCTAGCTCCCCTTCCAGATCAACCACTCTTTGGTTAAGCTTCATCAATAGATCCAATTGATCCTCAGCTTCCTTTTCTTTCTGCAATTCTCCTGTTTGAGGGTGCTCAGTAGGAAGCAATTTTAGTCTCTTCTTTAATGCAGCAATGTCATCATCTTTTTTCTTCATAAGGGCCCTCACACCCTTAGGATCCTTAGGATCATGTCCTAAGTCCACAATAATGTCCTCCAATGTTTTGATTCTGTTATCTTTGGCTGTGGAGGACATTCTCTCTAAGTCTAGCTGAGTGTTGGTGTTCTTCAGAGATTCTTTTAATTCATGGGCCATTGTGGCCCTGTCTACCAATGTGGCATAGACCATTTCCCCTGTTTGCTTATGTAGCTCTATCTGATCCATGGGGTGAATGTCTTTTGCCATGACCTCTAGCTTTGTTCTAACAACATCTGCAGCTGAGTGAGGCTGCGGTATTTTGGGTTTGAAATGGCTGAGGACTATCTTTTCCTCTTTAATATCATATGCTGCCATCAGCCTTTCTTGCTTGGCTGGCATTGCCTTGAGAAATTGGTCGTATAGCTCCACTCTTAGCAACTCATTTTGTGCCTTAATTTCTTTGAAAGTGGCCTTGGTACTGGATGGCTTCTTGCTTTGCTGTGTAGAGGAGGATACCTCCATGCCATGTTGTCTTTCTTGCTCTTGTTGAAAAGAGCTTGTGGCTGTCTGTTGGCTATCTTCTTTTTCTTTCCTTGGGCTTTTAAGGATCTCTTCATTGACTTCTCCTATGATTGGAGAATCAACCCTTTGCCTTTTGGCTTCGGGTTCCTGAGTGGACCCACTAGCAGGTGTAGACTCCTCTCGGTCTCGTTTCTTGCCTCTTTCCTCATGTGCAGGGGTCTGTAAGGCAGGCACTGTTGGTGCCTCTGTTTGTGGTGGAGGAGTCTGCTCTTGTTGTTGCCCAATTGAGGAGGCAGGCTTTTCTGTGACTATCTCTTTTTCTGCACCCATTATCCCCTTGCCCTTTTCTGTAGCTGTTGTTGATGTAGATGGCCCTTGGGTGGCTGGTGCGGTTGCAGCAGTGGATGTGCCTTCCCCAATTTTATGTGGCTGTTTGAAAGTTACCTGCTGCACAGAATCTAAGTCAAGAGTTTTTTCTAAATCCTTGACATTTTTTTCCATTATTTCTTCTTGAGTTAGTTCCTCAACTAATGTGCCTTGCAACCATTCATCTTGGTTGGCATACTGCTCAATTTGTGGATATTTACAGTGATCATATCCTAGCAGCCTGTATTTGACTCTTCTAGCACTGATGAAGCCTTCGGGGTCATAAGGGACCCACCAGAAGCTTCTCTTTAGTTTATATTTATCTCTGAGAATTTGATCAGCCTCTTGCCAACCTTCTTTCTTATTCATGATAAAGGGGCCCATATGGTCTTTGAATTTGAGGTGGGCTTTCTTCTTGGCACTATGAAAGTGGGTGAGGTCAGAACTAATGAGTTGCCTATAGTATTCCAAGGCGAACAATCTCATCGGTACATACCTTGGGAGCCTATATGGACAGAGCTCACAGCCATAAATTCTGATGACTGTATGGTTTTGATATAGGTACCAATCACCTATTTTATAATTCTTGGACAGCTGCAAAGTTTTCTGGATCTCAAATGATAGTCTGGGAGGAGGGGATCTCATCAAGAGGCAAGAGACTGGGTAAACAAATTGGTCAACAAACTCACAGTAAGAATATGGTGAATCTTGAACTTGGTGGAAAACTGATGACCAGAAGATAACAGACCTCTTCTCTCCCCTAGAATCCAGTTTCTTGATGGGGCATTGAAAGACTTCAGACTGGTAATACATGAATAAGTGGTAGATATATGATGAATATTTGAACACACCCTCCCTATCCACTTTCAAGAGCTGGTCATGTATTTTATTGGCTATAAACTTGGCAAAGTTATATTTGTAAGCAGGAGGTTGGCCTGGGCTATATGCAGCTAATAATACCAGCACCGTCTCATCAATGTGCTCACTGGTTTTGAAGCCAAGCACATAAGAGATCATATCAACTAGGAGCTTGCCTACATCAGTGAAATGGACATATAAGAAAGGAGGTGGCCCTGTAGGCTGGCGGTCTGCCCTCATGAATGTCTTGGTGATCTTTTCAATGTCAGCAGTGGAGAGTTTGGCGCCTGCATCTAGCAAATAGTTCATGGAGAAGGGAAACAGCAGCTGAGTCTGCTTGAAATTGAGCATTTGGTTGATAGAGTCAGGATTGATGTGGAAAAGTATGCTCCCAGATGGAGACTTGACAGTTCTCTGAGTTGGATCATAATTCTCAGCACATAAGCGGATGATTTCTGGAAAAATATTAACAGATGGGAGGAAATAGTAAGGCAGATTGGACTCCCATATCCCATATGTGTCATTGTTGCTCAAATAGTTGTCTCTCAATTGGCAGAAGGTCTGTAAATGGTTCCTGTCACCCACAAGATCTTGGATAAGGTAATCTCTGTCAGCAAGAGGCATGGCTTCAAGCTCCTTGTTTGGTGGATTCATAGGAGTGACACTGAGAGCTGATGGTGTAGCCATTGTAGAACTTTCAGGTGTTGACTATAGAGTGCAGTTTCTTAGTATAACAATCTGAATATGATAGCTTATGAGGCTTAGAAGTGAGGTGGCAGAATGAGTGCAGCTGGGGCCAAAGTTGCCTTTTGAAAGGAGCAACTTGAAGAATTTGACTGAACTTTGGTTTCTTCTGGTGAATTCTCAGGATTTATAGACAGGGAGGGCAATTGCAGAGGAGAGAAGGATTACAACTTGGTATAATGAGGTCTTTAAATCAAAAACTTGGCAAAAGGGAACAATGTCGGGCAGGTGGGAGAGTAAGTCAAATTTAAGCCCGAAAATGACTGTGCAACGGTGAAATTATGTATGGTGCCTGGCTATTTTGAACAGGGGGTGCTTTAGATTATTTTAGGCTAACATTAACAGGACAACACCATTAATTTAGGAGTTCTTAGGCAATTCAGTGGAAAATTTGCAGAGAATGGGAAGAACACGGGCAAACGGGTTGGTTTTGGCAAATACCTGGTTTAGCCAATGCCGAGGGTCGTCGAATTGATGAGAAGACGAAGAATGTCGTTGAATTGGCGGGTGGCAGCGTCCGCAGCAGTGAATTTTGCAATCTAGAGGTAGTTGGAGGTGACCAGCGAAACGACGCAGCTACGTTTGTGTCGCGAAAATGACATAAAACGGTCACTTTCAGCCTTTTTAACAATAAGTTTGCCGCATATGCGCTTTTGGCGCTTTCCCGCGATGACGTCAGCATGACGTCATCAGCGGGCCCCGGGTACGGATGGGTGACGTGGGTGCTGACTGGGATGACAGCTTGGCGGGACACGGTGGCGGAATGCGGGAGTGGCCGGACAGAGTGGCGGGCGACGTGGGATAGTGGCGGGGGCCCGGGCATGATGTCATGCTGACGAGGTGCTGTCGTAATGGGCACGGCTGGTTTGCGGGAAGCGGTTTCTGGTTTCCCCGCACCGCCTTTGGGGAAAGGTGGTTTCGGGGGGGAGGGCTCCGAACACCCCGGGCTGCCGACACGTGGCGGGGGTACGGCGGCAAAACCGCCCATCCCCCGGACGTTAAAGGTCGGCACATCCGGGGCCCATATCACCCGCCCACCGTTGGATCAAGCGTGGCGGGAGATCAACGGCTGGCGGGGCCTGCTGTGTGGCGTGCAAGTTTGGAGGCGGGACCCGCCCAATATTAAATTAATATTTTAATGGCGCGGGCCCAAACCTTGGTCGGGTGGGCTTTTTGGTTTCAAATCAATGCATGCAACGGCGCCATAATACATAATAAAGGTTTTTTAACCATTTTTACCAAAAGACATTGGGTTTTAACTTTGAGGGGGGAATTATTTTGCAAGGGTTTTTAGGTGAATGGTGGTTCGGGTTTAGGTTATTAATTTAACCAGGGGTTAGATTAATTCCTGGGTAAAGACTCGGAAGGGTTGACCATAGTCCCAGATGGACTAATGTCTCCCATGACATGTTATTTAGCTATAATGCTAAAAGGGTGGGATATTTAATATATTTTTGGGAATTTTCTATAGTTTTTGTAAGAAATAGGGGTGGGGATGTTCTTAGGGAGCTATATAATAAGTTTAGAAGTTAATATGGGTATGTGGGGTGAAGTGGGAAACCAGAGATGGATGAAGTGTGAAGTGATGACTTTACACAAGAAATGTGGCTTTCACAAGGGAGGAGTGCAGGGAGGACTATTTAGGCAGATCCTAAAGTCCTCAAGGGGGTGTTAGTAAGAAATCCTTTGAAGGGGAGTGAGGGAAGTTAGACATGCCTTGATAGTTCTGCCATATAGATCATTGTTCTTGCCTTTCTCTTATTGGTGAGATCAGATATGATCTTCCATATATCATGTGTTTAGATCTTGCTTCTGCAACCTCCAACTGCCTACCCTGCCTAATAGACCTAACATTCTTTCTTCTTTTTGATGGGTGCACTTAGCCTTGCAAACCCTGATAATCCTCTTTTCTTTTTGCTACCCTCCTATCTAAATCTACCCTTATATCTTCCAAGGACCCAGATTAAGCAATTGGGCTCCTCCCTTTCTCTATCCAGCTAATCATCTGTCAAGCTTGAGCTATTTGAACAGGTATTCATTCTCTAGTCTAGAACAGGCAATTTAAAACATGGCATGGCCCAGCTTGAACTGTTGGGTCACCCATCAAGATAGCAGTGGCATTTTGGTTGGCCACTTTCCTGGTCTGTCTTTGGGGTTCATTTCATTTGTTTTTTTCTAACCAATTCATTTTCTTGCCTTTTTATTATTCTTTTAAGGCATACCCTCTTTACATTTTTTAACTGTCTTCTTCTTTCACAAAAGATGGAACTTTTGTATCACCAAAGATGAATATTTTTGGCACTGCCACTGTCAATCATGAAAAATGAAATCCTATTGGCATAGGAGACTAACAAGGATTCACATATGATGTTCTGTCGAATCTCTTCTTGCACCAATTCGAACCACAAACACTCTCACTCTGGTAGCTTCTCCCTCTCATTTACCAAATCTTGGTAGCTTTACCAGCTCTTGGGAAGGCCTAGAGGTGCTAGGATGACCAAATCTTTAGCAACTATAACACCAACACTTCCAAGCTCATCCAGACATTGGGTGAACTTGGTAGTACTTTGGTATTGTGTCACCTTCTAAATCTTGATTTTCTTGAGCTTGTCCTTCAGTGCCAGCTTCCTGCGGTCACTACTATTTTGAAATAGGTATGTCAAGTCCTTCCACATTGCATATGTAGTCTCCATACCATGGATGTTCGAGACAATATTATCTTGAACTCCTTCTAAGATAATCCTTCTCGCCTTTGCAACACATTTTCTCCACACTGTCAGATCTTGAGCATATATGAATTCCTTAAGCCCATTGTCTTCCAACACTGCATCCATCATGTCCTTCCAAGCAATATAGTTTGAACTACCCTAAAGGGCATATTTGAGTCTCAATCCGTAGAATGACATCCTGCTGACTCTAAAGAATGATACTACAAATTTGATTTCACCTGCAAAATAAAATCTCATATTTTCCTCTTCTAGAGTGATTTTTGCTATGATACCATGCAAAAATTCCTTGTAGTTTCAAATTGCTAATTGTAATTTAATAAAACAATAGACTTGAATCTACTCTACTCATCAACAAAAACAATTAAACGATCGTAAAATTACAAAGCATACAAGAGAAATAATTCAATCAACGCATTAACATATGATTTCCTAGGGAAAGCCATGAATAAAACCCTTGTTATTTGTATATTGCATTAGTCAAAAAATATGAGAATATTACAATGCTTTTTTCAAGCCCCAGCAACCTCTGCACTATCCCTATTTGTCTCACTGCTTCCTAGACAATCCTAAGCCAATACTTAACCAATTTCTGCTTGCCCAAGTCCCTATTTCATTGTGTTTTTTCGTTGGGAATTAGCCCCTATTAATTAGTGAAATTCCTTAGTTGGAATTGTGCAATCCTCATAAGCCTTCCTCTCACTACATGCACCACCTATACAATTCGAATGGTTATACAATTGATAGTACATTGTCCCTAAACTCCAATCTCAACTAGGTAACTCTCATATCTGACATGCATGAGTTATTTATGAGTGAATCATCAGTTAACTGGTTGAAGTTTGAACACATGAAGCAGCACCCCATTTTCTGACCTCCTACTAGTTCCTCCATCAGTTGGAACTAGTTTAACTTACTTTAACTCAGCTAAGCTAAATTAATTAATTAAAACTCAAAATAAACTCAATCAGGGCTCCTATAATATAGGAGACAGTCTACATGACTCAAGTTGGACCCTCAACTCAAATTAACTAAGCCAATTGAGTCAATTTAACTTAGTTAACTCGTAAAAGTTGTCTTGTGATGTTCAATTACAATTTTATTCCTAATTTAATTAGGATTTTCTTTTTGCATTTTCAACATGTTTGTACCATTTACATGTGGCATACACATGGCCCTCCTTTTGCCCACATGCCATTGTACAATGCCACATCAGCTAACACGTGACTAAAAAATGGTAGTCCCTACCCACATGTCACCACTACCTAGGGCCACATTCTCGACTAACACATCATCCTACTACTTGCATTTGACTCTGGGATTTTCCATAAATACCTATTATTACAATTTTTGGATTTATAGGCTTCCAAATACATCTAGATATGGGATTTTCATTTCCCTACTCTTGTAGCTTTTCTGAACCTCCCAAACTCCCACTACGGCCAATGGGTTGACCCTTTGCATATCTAAATCCGATAAATCTTAAAAGTCCCATTTAAGCAGAACTCCATATTTCCAAATTTCCAAATTCCACATCACCCGCCACAATTAGTGACACATCAACTACCACATAAAATATTTTGCACCACAATTCACGACATCATCATGCCAAGTCGACATGATATGAAAACATGCCACATCACCAAAAATTTTCCTTTGTGCCATGTCCACGTAACACATCATCATGCCACATTAGCACCAACATACGCATAGGTTCTGTGAGTTCCCATATGGAATCCATATCACTTCTATATGGTTCGTTGCAATAGGATCTGGATCCAGGTTTTAGAAAGGTTAGCATTATAACTTTTTCTGGATTTCTAAATCTCTTACAACCTTAACGTTAGGGTTCCTCCTACGTAGAGTTTCATAATCTGAGCCATTTAGTATCCATCCTTTTGGAAAAATCCATTTATAAGTTTTTCAAATGTTCGATCTTCTACCCCTAACAAGTTATTGTTCCATTCTTTATCACTTGACAAATTCTAATGCTTGTCTATTGCACTTAACATTTATGGAATCCTCATATTAAATCCATTTTTTTTTTAAATACCTTTATAAGGATTTTCTGGGTCTATGGATAACTAAAACACCCCCACTTCCTACTCACTAATTTAAAAACATTTGGGTTTTTTCTTCCTTCAGCTTTTGCCCTCGAGAGATCCCGATGCCTGGTTCCAACACTTGATGAATTTTGGTGCTCATATATTGTGTTTGACATATTTCAGTACTTAATAAATTATATATTTTCCACTCCTTTTGTCCCTTTCAACTAGCCCATGGTCGCTGCTCTTGCTAAGCCATATGACTAGAGGATGGGACCAAAACTCTGATCCCCCAAATTTCCAAAACTTCTACGAAACAATCTACAAATTTCTAAAACATCTATTAAGCTTGCAAGCTTATTTGAAGACTAAAACTGACTTGAATAGGCAAAATATTTCCCAAATAATTTTGAAGGTTTAGAAATCTTCAACAGCCTATATAGGCATTCCAAAACAATGCCCACAATTGGGCTATTTCTCTAAATAATACAAAGGGATGGCCCATGGCAAATCGACAACTTCCCCCAATTGAATGAGGCTCTGATCACTCTAGGATTGGAAATCTCACATCTCTAACTCCAAATTATTACAAAAAGAGAGGCCAACATTTTGGCTTATCTCTAAAGGAAAACAAATTCTTTCATCTCGGGAATACAACACATTTGTTCCATCCAATAGTTGGTATGGTAAAGGCCATTCGTTGTATAGATACATAAAGAGCCTCGAAGCTCATTTCAACTTTTGATTTCTTTCCAAAAACATAATACTACAAAACTATTAGAGGAAAAAATACTTAAACAATACTTTTAGCTCATCATTTATACATATTCAGTAAGCCAACATGAAAACATTCATGAAACTTGAGAAATATTATCATTCCATTATATAGGAAATAAATATACTTGTTTGTGTCACTTCAAAATTTGTTGGAAATTAAAGAAGGGAAAACCTCTCTCCACCCAACCATGGGTTGACCTACAATGCAGTTTTCTTTCAACTGCCCACCCCGAAACTAGATTTGATGCCTTAAGATGAAGACCCATTCAAGGATAACATGGTTAAAATCAAGGTAGAGGGCATGAAGGCCACTATCCTTCGCCCACATAAATCAGTATGTTTCCTTTCAACCACTAAGTTGGGGCATGTCAATGGTCACAATATTGACACAATGAACTTGCATGGCACAAAAGAGAGTCCTCCTATGATCTAATGGTTCCTCTATACTTCCCCTTTCTCAATTCCTTTTGTGCTTAGTTTAGACAAATTAATCAAAAATTCTCCTAACCCTCTACATCAAGTTGAAGTATTCAACATTTAATTTTTTACATAATCAAGTAATTTCACAACTACACTTAGGTTGTTGTGACTAGGAAGGATTTTTTGGCAACTTTTGTTTAAAGTAACGCTATCAACACCCATGTGTGGTTCAATTTCCCTTCTCTTTTCACAAGTTGTCTCAAGTTCATATGCACTTCTCTACTTTGTATATTTGTTCCCAACCACACTCGCACATTCTCTGCACCTGTCATCTCTACTCTCACTCTACTCCCTTCCCCACACCATAATCATCTTGCATGAGAATTTGAGGTCCTTGTGTTTGGTTGCATGGTAAATTCAGAAGTTCTCTAGAATGGGTATATAAACCATACCTTTGAAGCAATTCAATAACAATCCCAATTCCTTTCCATAAATGTTGGCAATTGGGTAGTTCAACAAACAAATGTGAGATCCAAACATTTAATTCAAGATAAGGTAGGAATGTTGAGTAGTGGAGGCCCCACGTAACGGTTTTGGGGCTCAAAGCCCACAATTTTGGTAATAGTATGGTAAAGGCTCCGTGAGGTACGGGGAGCACAAATTGTAATGAGTCAAGTCAAAGGGTTGTCCGCCCGAAAATAATGTAAGAAAATAGAAAGTGAGTCGGCCTGCCCATGGTCCGCGGACCATGGGAATGTATAAATAGAGCAAGGCTCTAAGGTTAGAAGTCAGTTTTTGCTTTTGGATCTTGAATGTTATGGGTTTATGAAGGTAATATTCTCTTTGCATCTGTAAGTCCGAGTCAAGGGAGTTGGTAGATAGATAGAGGCTTTGCAGTTGTGTGCGTAGAGGCCTAATAGAATCTACAGTTGTGTGTACGAACCCCTGCAGCTGAGTGCGCAGGGCAGATCTGGTTGTATTGAAAGAAAGATAAAGAAAGATAAGAGTTTTTGAATCATTATGTGCTTTATCACGAATCTATCTGTTTGTTTATGTTATATGCATATTTATGATTGCACGCACTGGTTATTACTGTTAAATGTTTTCCTAAAGACTTTAAGAAATAGATCTGAGCAATAATACACACATATAATAATAATAATCTAGGAAGCGCCCATCATGGATCTACGCGAAGCTACGCGGAACAACGCGAGTGCACTGATTTGATCGCGACCCTTCCAGACTACATCAAGACATCCCTAGGGTGCGGAAACCTGGTTCCAACACCCTCCCCTACTACCTCGGGTGAAACTTCAGTCTGTGCTCTGCAGACTGTTGCTGAAAGGGCCGGTAGTGCGGGATTTGTTTGGTTAAATCACTTCTAAACCTGGGTCAGGCCCCAACAAGCCAGAAAATGGTTCCGTTGTCGGGACCGGGATTTGCATAAGGGATGTCTGATGTTGAAACACTGGAACCCTATGAAGAAAGAACTTGAAGATTGGTTGGATCAGAAGCTTCACTAGTTTGTGGTATAGGAAAAAAACCCACAGATATCTGAGGATAGGTGGTTGGATCGCTACATATACACGGAAATCCACGAGATCTTCTTCGCATGCTTCTTGATAGAACTGTATGAGTGGATCGCGAGGCCAACTGATAGTCAAGGAAGGTGCAGACTAGAACAGCCCATTGTGGGGACTCCAGAGTTGGTGCGCAGGCTAGAAGCATCTAAAGATAAAATCACATGGGCAGTAGATCACTGGTTCGACTGGATAATAGGAGGGTTTATCACTGAGTTCGCGATAAACACAATCATGAGCTACAGTGAAGCAGAGCAGCGTTTTCTCAAGGGACCACGGGGTAAGTACATCAAATCGTTGAATACCTGGATTAAAATGTTGTTATGTGAAAAACGGGTTATGCACATCCATTGATGTCTGGGGTAACGTGGAGCGGAAGAGGCTACCGAGGGACCGAAGGATTAGAGAACAGTCCCCTGATTTCACTTTCGCGAGAAAGTGAGGAGGAGCTCACAGGGTTCTCTCCGAGAAGTGCAGTCTGATTGATAAAGCAGTGCATTCCATTGATACCATCGTCGTCCATGCCATCACCCACTTCACCTACATCAAACCCATCTTCACCTACCCCACCTCCGCCTCCACCAAGGTTTGGAATGGTGAGTGTGATCAAGTTGCCGATATTTAGAGGCATAGGAAATGAGGAACCAAATCAGTTATGGTTCGTGGTAAAGGTTGTATGAGAAGCCCAAGGTGTTACGGATGATAACATCAAAAAGGCCACTTTGGTAAGCGCATTGCAGGATCGCGCATTGACGTGGTATATAAAGTACTCTAGTGATCACCCGAAAGCGAGAATAGTGGCTATCCAGGATGCATTGAACAAAGAATTTAGTTGGCCATGTAGTCCATCATTGGGTTCAAAGAAATCGTGATGCTTCCAGGTGAAACCCCATGGGATCTGGATCAGAGATTGAAGAGTACAATCCATGAGGCTAACATGACGTTGACAGATGCGCAACACTGCGTGTGGTTTGTGGCATCTTTGACACCACATCTGAGGACGGCGTTGTCACAGCAAAAGATCTCAACCCAAGCTGAAGCATTAGAGATAGCGATGAGGTTGCATGAAACTCCAATACAAGATCCAGGGTTGGGAGTTCAGCAAATCCATCCGCAACTACAAAACCTATGCCTAGAGATGCAAAGTTTGAAGCAAGATAGGGCACCCCGACCGGAGGTGCGTGAAGAAGTGTGGTGTATCAAATGCAAAGGCCAAGGTCACGACAAGGATCATTGCCCCGTATTCGTGAACTATTTGGCGGGAGGAGGGTCAATTCCATTAAGACTGGAGGTACAAGCAGGGCCAGTGCGGTGCCCGCACTCTGGTCTGCGATTTTTCAAGTAGGAGGAAAGCACGCAACAGACAGTTGTCACCTGTTGCAGAAGTATACCCAAACCCCGCAGCAGTTGTATTGAAACTTCTGTAGATCAGTGGGTCACGACGAGCGAACGTGTCGAAGCTACGAGCTAATGATGGAGAGGACTGTAGCCTATCAAATGCATATTGAGACGCGGGGTTTCGACCCAGCCATGGGGCCACGCGGTGGATTCCAAGGATGTAGATAAGGGAGAGGAGGAATGGGACCTAAATGTGGGCGCGGACAGCTAACTTGTTATAATTGCAAAGGGTCGGGGCACTACGCTCGCAATTGTACTAACCCGACGAGAATATCTTGTCCGTACTATGAGCAGTTTTACCATGAAATGGTAGATTGTACAACACTGATTGCCCAAATGCGCGAAAAGGGGGTACTACAACCTACTCCAACTCAAAATATCCAAATGATGAGGTCTGAACCACGCGAAGAGGACCCCAGCGTAAACATGGTACTGAGGAGCGGCACAACTACAGGGGAAGATGCGAGGAAACAGCCTGGAGAAGATGTGAAGGGTCGCGATGCTCCTACAAAGGAACCTGACTTTGAGATGGAACATGTGAAGGGGACGTCTAAGGAAGCTAAGAAGAGCTTCATGGAAGCCTCTACTCCAGGTAGTAGGGATCCAATTGAGCCGAGAATGGATCCCTCTATGCTTACTACCTTTTTAGAGACATGTATGAAGCTGCTACGCAACAATAAGGTAGTTAAGGGACTACAAGAGCTGATCACTAGGTGTGCAGGATCAGGGGAGCTGCACGTAGTCCGGAAACTTGGAAAACATGCTTTGCACACCGGGTGGGAAATGCGAATGACGGCGCAAATTGGTGAGTATGAGATGGATCAGATCATCCTGGATTTGGGGTCGGATGTGAATGTATTGCCCAAGAAAGCGTGGGAATGCATGGGAAATCCCAAATTACAGTGGTCTCCTATTCAACTACGGATGGCTAACCAACAAAAGATATTTTCCATGGGAAGATTGCAAGAGGTGACAGTGGACATTGAAGGAGTAAGTACACAAACAGACTTTGAGGTAATAGAAATTGTTGATGTCAGTAATCCATACCGTGCATTGCTAGGAATGAATTGGGCCACAGACATGAATGGGGTCATCAACTTAAAAAGACGAAAGATGACGTTCGAGAAAAAGTCACTCTGTGTTATAGTTCCACTGGACCTAGCCGAAGGAGCGTGCTACACCGAACCGGTGCGCGACAAGGACAGTGACGATGAACTGGACTGCATCTACCAAATAACAGTGCAAGATCAGGATCGGGTGAATCCCACAGAAGACGGGAGAATCTCATGGGAGCGCGATAGTTCCTGCACTTCGGATTCAGATGACGAGATAGAACGATGGCAGAACCAATTGCATGAAGTCACAATGCTCAACTGTAACATGATGATTAGATCACTGTGATGCGTGACAACCGAGGTAAGGAAACAACAAGCAAATGACGGCGCAACAAATGGGGATGACCTCGTCAACCACTATGGAACTTCAATCATAGAGTAGAAGCGGCATGGTGCACCAAAAGGAGCGTTGCGCATGACAATCACACCAGTGTAGCGTGCACATAAGAAGATGAGGTGGAATGGGCACGAAGGTAGAAGGTGGATGTGTGTACGAGTTGGAGGACTTCTGCAATGAACACAACCAAGGCAGCCACGATGAAGCCCGTCTACGACGGAGGGTACAGTTGTATGTTGTACTATTGGCATTATGAGACAAGTGTTGTCCTTGATGGCAAATCACACAGATGACAGATCATAGTGCAGCAGGTCAGTAGCAAGGATTTGATGATCAGACTACAAGAATGAAGAGAAAATATATATACGCAGGTTCATCGTGACCAAGCCACGTATACACGCGGGTTAAACGTTACAAAGGTGCGTATGCGTATACACGCACTTTCATGCAAGGAAAAGCATGTATATGTTGGAGAACTTACTTTTGGTCCATGGTAGTTAGTCCTTGGTATTTGAACCTATGGTTTTGGACCATAGTATCTCGTCAGATGTGTTGATTCCAAGTATTGGGTCCATGGTATTGGTTTGTTATGGTTTTGGACCATGGTATTGAGCAAGGCCTAAGACTATAAAAGGAGAAGAAGATCATTAGGCAAGGGCATCAAAAAGGTCTTGAATATCTGATGAAGGATGAGATCCAATATGCTGGTTATGGGTTTATGATGCATTGCTTGATCTGAGCTAAGGAGGGATCTCACCAGTTGATGGAGAACAAGATCTAAGGATAGATTGGGATCAAATGGTTTGAAATGAACTATCTCTATATGGTTGATTATGTTTATTCTAGATCTGTATACTGACGCATGTAATGATCTGAACTGGGTATAACTTAAGTTTGAAATCGCTGCAAGTCATGATTGAATATTTATAGATATGTACGCGGGTTGACTTTGGTGAAAGCGCGTATGTACGCGAGTTTGGTTCATTGTAGTAGCGTATACCATTTGAGCTATGATGTTTGAAGTTACAGGTGGATCTGGTTTTTGATGAGTTCTGATGACAGTTTAAAGGTGTCAGTATTCTGCATGTCCTGTTTGGTTGATTGTGTTTAGCTTCAGCGTTGATGGATGAGAACTAATATTGGATCAGGATCATAATGACTCATATTAATGTGATCTGATGGACTAGATATGGGTGCAAACACACATATTATCCTTGTATATGTAATAATTTGGATCTGTCTGAAGTTAGGAAGTGCATCAAGTTATAAGTATGTAATTGATGACATATAGGCTGGTTCACCTTGGTGAAGTTTCATATACACGCCGGTTCAGCACTTCCAAGTAGCGTATGCACTCTGATGCATGATTTTGATGATATAGTTGGTTTTGAATATTGTTGTCGAGTTCAGTGTTCTGCTCAGTGCTCTGGTGACTGTGTTGTTGACAAGGTTTCAGTGTTTCAGTGATTCAGAAATTGATGATGCTAGTATTGATTGTTTTGTGCTTCAATGATATTTATGGGTCCAGTGTGAAAATTGGATGAAACATGGCCTTCAGATTATAGTTTTGTGCTTCAGGAGTATCCAGTCTGAAAATTTATGAAATGTGGTCCCTTGAGGATGAAAGGAGATTGTAGGCCAGCGCCTACGTACTAGTACATCAACTAGTACAAAAGAAAAGGGGGTAGTAACTCCCGTCCAGTAGCAGCTAGAGAACAAGTGAATATTGGAGCATTCAGTAGGCAGGCACCTACGTACTAGTAAATGGATCAGCTAGTACAAGAGCTAAGGGGGTTGTAGCTCCCATCCAGGAGAGTCTGGAGAGCAAGAGAAGGTTGTAGCCTTCTGCAAGTAGAAGCCTGTGTACTGGTATAAGACTGAACCAGTACAGAAATATTGTAAAATTAAGTTTCTTATTAAAAGAAGATAGAGATGACTTGCAACAGGTGGTTTTCACCCACATTGGGTTTTCACCTTATATCATGGTGTTCATGTGTGCTTCTTGCGTGTGATGATCTGTTCTGTTTTACTGCACCTGCTTATTGTTCATATGGTTAATGAAGTTCTGATGCACTAACTAAAGGTCAACATTTAATGGATTAACTGAATCATAAGTATTCTGAATATACGCTAGTTGCATTAGACATAGTTGCGTATACACGCGGGTTCCATTAACTGAAGTAGCGTATATGTATCTAAGTATGGAAATGAAAAAGTTTTACTGATTTGATAATATTGATTCACCCCCCCCCCCCCTCTCAGTATTATTTCCAACAATTGGTATCAGAGAAAGTCCTTTGGTAGAAGCTTGATCGCTTGAAGGAGATCCGTGGAACTATGGGAAAGAATCTTAAGAAGAAAGCACCTAAGAAGAAGAAGACATCTCAGAAGATCTATGACAGTGGGTGTATTGATTGGGGAATATGTGGAAGGAGCACATCAGATTCAGAATCACTTCAGAATGAAGATGAACAAGATCTATCAGGTATGAATTTGTTATCCTCTGGTGATACATCTATTTATCCTCTTAAAGATGATGAATGTGATAGCGAAACAACTGAATTTTCACTTATGGGTGAGCAAGAAAGATATCAAATAGAGGCAGAATTTAAAAGGCTTACAGACAAAATTAGAGATCAACAAGATCTATTGAACACAAAGGAATGTGCTTTCAAAGAAGAAGCTACCAAATTAAAAGCTCAACTAGAGGAAGGAAACAAGGTAAGGAAGTTATTCAAGAACAAGGAAGATCAATGTCAAAATTTGCAGGATGAAGTCACATCATTAAGAAATGAGGTTAATGAAAGGAGCACAATCAACAAGAAACTCAGAGATAGATCCAGTTATTATGAAAGACTTGAAGCTACGATCCACTCGCTAAAGGAAGATCTTGAAGAATCAAAGAAGCAGAATAAAGATCTACTCCAAGCTCTTGAAAAACAAGAAAATGAAGTTCTTGAATTAAGGCATCAGTTGGAAGAAGGAAGGAAAGTTGAAGAAGACATGAAGAAGCACTATCGTGAAAAGGAAGAGCATCTTCAGGTTGAGCAAAATATTCTAAATGATAAATTAGAAGAAAAGGATAAGCTCTTACAATTTCAAAATAGTACTAAGATCTTGGATGATATTCGTAGTAGTCAAAGGTCTCCTGCTACCAAAACTGGTCTTGGTTTTTATGAATCCACTGAAAGTGAATCTAGCTCACAAGGAGAGGCAAGAAACTCTAATGAGAAATCTGAAATGCACAACGAAGAGATGAGAAGAAAACCCCATCAACAGCCAAGGAAAGAAATTCTTCAAAGGAAATCTTTTACTCCTCCAATGCATAATGTTGAATGTTATGTATGTCATAATCTTGGACATGTTGCAGCTAGATGTAGAAGAAGAATGGTTCAAGATCATCACACAGAAAGATCATCACATTCCAGGTACTTTCAGGGATATTTTTTTTCTTGCAATATGTTTGGTCACAAAGCTGTTGATTGCTACAGGAGGAATATGAAACATATGAGATGTTATGCATGTAACAAGCTTGGACATATAGCAAAGGAATGCAGGAAGAAGGTTCAGGCACCACACCAAAAGGAGAAAACATCATCACACTTGAAGATATGGAAGAAGAAGGAAGTACAGTCAAAAATATGTGGCACAGCACAATATACTCAGACACAGCAAAGCACAGACATAACAGACTCAGGGGGAGCTGAAAGTGCAAAACTTCAGTGTCCTAAATCTCATACGCAAGTTTCATAAGGGGAAGTTGCGTATATACGTGAATTAGACACTGCATAGTCGCGTATATGTCAGTCTGAGGAAAAGCAGTGGGGACAAGCTCAGAAAAAGGGTCTGATATGATTCAGTCCATTATATGCTCTATTGGTTAATTAGTTACAGTCTGCTGAGGATGTGTGGACATTTCTTGATACTTGTAAGATGTCTAGAAGTTTTTTTATCCTAACTTGATGATGATGATGTCTTGATACTTATTGCTGAGATATGTATGATCAGATCTAATAGTAAGCAGATGGCACAGGTTGAGGGGGATCATATGCCTTTAATAATGCATTGTTGGCATTATGGCTAATAGTCCTTGGTGATGATGCTTATATGGCTAAATGATATATCTTGCTATGATTTGTCCATGATAAAATCTCATATGATTCTTGGGGTTACATAGTTGATGTTCAGATCATATTTGTGGATTGATTCTCAGATGGTGCATATATGATGCTTACATGGTGATCTTCATAAGGATAAGGAAAAGTACAAAGCTTGAATACACAACTTCATTACTTGATGATGAGTCTCTCATATTTTGTTGTCGTCATGTGCATAAAGATCATCTAATACAGTTATGATGCAGGATTCCTATAGTTCTTGGTGCTCATGTGGATGAGGATTGTTGATGTTGATATTGACAAAAGATCTTGAGCTCAAGATATATAGTGCTGGATAAATGAATGATTACTCAAAGTTGCATTGTTGGAGACATGATGATGAGTTCTTACCTATATTTTGACAGACATATCTTGTCATATGACATTTTGCTGATCTGGAAATGGTTGTACGTGAGTTTAATAAGGAGTATCCGCGTATATACACTTGTTTCTGTGGATATAGACGTGTATATGTTCATTTGAAGGAAATCAGTGGGCCAAACTCAGAATGAGAAGAGTCTGATATGGCCCTGACAGAAACCATCTGGCATAGATGGAACAGGCACAGAGGGAGAACATGATTGATGGTCTAGATGTTGTTGACAGATGCTTACAGAGCAGATCATACATTGTGTATGATGACTATCATGGTCCTATCTAGATGTTTGGTCTCATGCAAAGGTCATATCAAGAATCATGATGTAATATTGTGTCTCTATCTATTGTAGTCATTTGATGAAATCTCTTCTGGTAACATGATGTAATTTGTAACCCCTCTATGCATAAGAAGGATGACGAAATATTTTAGTCATGTATCAAGGTCATGTAACGGCCTATGTTGGTTTCCCCACTATGCCTAGGATGAATGATGTTATACTCTTATTATCATGTGTAAACCTTTGGTATATCCCCACTTGGTTGGGAGATGGATGTATGTATGAGTCTTTGGTGCTAGGAAGGTCACTTATGATGTATAGAGTCATATTCTTCTTGTAGAACATCTTTTTGCAGACCTTGCTTACAGTCAGGGGGAGCATGAACGACACAGAGCAGAAACTTCAGCATGTACTCAGAGGGAGCATGGTAATATTGGTACACCTTGGCATATACAAAGGGGGAGCTCACTCAGAGATTTCAGCAGGTACTCAGGGGGAGTATGGACAGCGGAATGATTACCAAAGAAAGAGAATATCTTGGTCCGCCCTTTGCCCTTGATGTCAAAGGGGGAGAGTGATTTGGTGTTGTTTCCATCAAGTCCAAAGGGGGAGATTGTTGGAATTATGATGCATGTGTTGTACTTGATGGAAACCCACTCATAGAAGAACATCTCACTTAGTTATAACTAGATGAATCTTCAGAAGAGATATCAGATGTGACTGAATGCATGGGATGCAGGACAGCTCAAAGGAATCAGATGATAGTTCTAAGTGTGACAAGTTAGCTTTGCCATCAAGTCCAAAGGGGGAGATTGTTGGAATTATGAGACAAGTGTTGTCCTTGATGGAAAATCACACAGATGACAGATCATAGTGCAGCAGGTCAGCAACAAGGATTTGATGATCAGACTACAAGAATGAAGAGAAAATATATATACGCAGGTTCATCATGACCGAGCCGCGTATACACGCGGGTTAGACGTTACAAAGGCGCGTATGCGTATACACGCACTTTCATGCAAGGAAAAGCGCGTATATGTTGGAGAACTTACTTTTGGTCCGTGGTAGTTAGTCCTTGGTATTTGAACCTATGGTTTTGGACCATAGTATCTCGTCAGATGTGTTGATCCCAAGTATTGGGTCCATGGTATTGGTTTGTTATGGTTTTGGACCATGGTATTGAGCAAGGCCTAAGACTATAAAAGGAGAAGAAGATCATTAGGCAAGGGCATCGAAAAGGTCTTGAATATCTGATGAAGGATGAGATCCAGTATGCTAGTTATGGGTTTATGATGCATTGCTTGATCTGAGCTAAGGAGGGATCTCACTAGTTGATGGAGAACAAGATCTAAGGATAGATCAGGATCAAATGGTTTGAAATGAACTATATCTATATGGTTGATTATGTTTATTCTAGATCTGTATACTGACGCATGTAATGATCTGAACTGGGTATAACTTAAGTTTGAAATTGCTGCAAGTCATGATTGAATATTTATAGATATGTACGCGGGTTGACTTTGGTGAAAGCGTGTATGTACGCGGTTTGACTTTGGTGAAAGCATGTATGTACGCGGGTTTGGTTCATTGTAGTAGAATATACCATTTGAGCTATGATGTTTGAAGTTACAGGTGGATCTGGTTGTTGATGAGTTCTGATGACAGTTTAAAGGTGTCAGTATTCTGCATATCTTGTTTGGTTGATTGTGTTTAGCTTCAGTGTTGATGGATGAGAACTAATATTGGATCAGGATCATAATGACACATATTAATGTGATCCGATGGACTAGATATGGGTGCTAACACACATATTATCGTTGTATATGTAATAATTTGGATCTATCTGAAGTTAGGAAGTGCATCAAGTTATAAGTAAGTAATTGATGACATATACGCTGGTTCACCTTGGTGAAGTTGCGTATACACGCTGGTTCAGCGCTTCCAAGTAGCGTATGCACTCTGATGCATGATTTTGATGATACAGTTGGTTTTGAATATTGTTGCCGAGTTCAGTGTTCTGCTCAGCGTTTTAGTGACTGTGTTGTTGACAGGGTTTCAGTGTTTCAGTGATTCAGAAATTTATGATGCTAGTATTGATTGTTTTGTGCTTCAATGAAATTTATGGGTCCAGTGTGAAAATTGGATGAAACGTGGCCTTCAGATTATAGTGTTGTGCTTCAAGAGTATCCAGTCTGAAAATGTATGAAATGTGGTCCCTGGAGGATGAAAGGAGATTGTAGGCCGGCGCCTACGTACTAGTACATCAGCTAGTACAAAAGAAAAGGGGGTAGTAACTCTCGTCCAGTAGCAGCTAGAGAACAAGTGAAGATTGGAGCATTCAGTAGGCAGGCACCTACATACTAGTAAATGGATCAGCTAGTACAAGAGATAAGGGGGTTGTAGCTCCCATCTAAGATAGTGTGGAGAGTGAGAGAAGGTTGTAGCCTTCTGCAGGTAGAAGCCTGTGTACTGGTATAAGACTACACCAGTACAGAAATATTGTAAAATGAAGTTTCTTATTAAAAGAAGATAGAGATGACTTACAGCAGGTGGTTTTCACCCACATTGGGTTTCCACCTTATATCATGGTGTTCATGTGTGCTTCTTGCATGTGATGATCTATTATGTTTTACTGCACCTACTTACTGTTCATATGGTTAATGAAGTTCTGATGCACTAACTAAAGATCAACATTTAATGCATTAACTGAATCATAAGTATTCTGAATATATGCTAGTTTCATTAGACACAGTTGCGTATACACGCGGGTTCCATTAACTGAAGTAGCGTATATGTATCTAAGTATGGAAATGAAAAAGTTTTATTGATTTGATAATACTGATTCACCCCCCCCCTCTCAGTATTATTTCCGACATGTACAACCATCACCCCAACTGAATTTGCGTGCGACTGGGATTCGCTAGGCCAATAAGACCTTAAACAAAAAAGGTGTGTAAAGATAACTCTATCCGCGGTCAGACGCGGTGAAACCAGGAAAGTGAAGAGAATTCCCCCGACCACTGCCCCTGCAAGAGAGGACCTGGACAAAGGGACCTAGAAGTTGCAGGAAGCCATTCAGCGCGGCAGCTTGAGACTTCGCGAACTTGAGGAAGAAGGGGCAAGGCTAAGGAGGAAAACGCGAGGCTAGACAAATAAATTAGCAAAATAAAAATTGGAGTCGCACAAACGGGCCGCGCGAATGTGAGAATAAGGGGACCAGACTTGGCCGGCCCTCCTACGATACTAGAACGAGTCGTGACCCTGCTATCATGGTTGCAACAGCACCCTACTGAACGAGGGAGCACAGAACGCGACACACTACTAGATTCAAAGGTACACGAAGGGTGCCCATAGCCCGGGCTAACAGGGAAGAGGAAGTCTCGCACGAGGGGTGCAACCACGTGACTATCTGTAGGAGGCCCAGTCTCAGCGCTCCACGTAGTTGGAAGAGGGCACAGGACTATAAAGAAGTCTGTAGGAAGGTTGCATGATTCAGACATGGTGCGCAGGACCAGCAGGAAGCATAGAACGCATCTACGTACCAGGGACTGCGCTGCTACGTGGGAAGGATGCAAGGTGACTGTTCCAGTTGTTCATGACAAGATATCCCATTTAAGACACCGAGGAGTGGGAGGCGGGCCATTAAGACACAGGGCTGAATGGATCTCCTACCAAAATCGCATTAATGAGCCACAAACGAGGAGCACGACCGAATTTTAAGTCGAAAAGGTATATAAAGCACAGGTGGCTTGTTACCACACACCCTTTGACCCCGTGCATAGTAAGTTGTTCTATGTTGAAATAGAGAGGCGCATGATGAATGAGGCAGTTGTAAAAGGAAGCTCGTGGTTTCAAGAAATGCCAAAGGAAATACAAGAGTCCCTACTCAGGTCGATATCCACAACCAAGGACGTTACGCAGAGCTCTGTGTCACAGATGGGAAGGATATCCGAAGTCCCTAAATCACCCCAGACGCCGCGGACCAAGAAGAACACACAGGTAGCAAGACCGGTCCGGATGTCTCAACAAAATCCATGATTCGGCAAATTGTCAATGGAGGAAAAGGGCAAAACTATTATTATTGAGAGTGATGAAGAGGAAGAGGATCCTCCAACCTTTGTCAAAGAAATAGAACCAGAAGAAGAGATGGAAGAAGATATCCAGCCAGTACGGGCTCCAGCAAAGCGGCCTAAGTATGTTCCTCCAAGGAAAGGGAGGGCCAAGGTACCTAAACATTTGGATGACGTTGACAACATACTAAAGATTTGGAAGACTCAAACTTACAGAGGTTGGAAACAAAAGCAAGGGAGTTACAACAAGCCTATGATAATGTCAGGGGGACCGCGCAGACGGTTTCTATTACGCAGCGCTTGGCCAAGATGAGGGAGGCCCAGGCTCTTAAGATACAAGTTGACGCTGCTCGGCAAAAGGAAGCAGTGATTAAAGAACACATCCAGCCTTGGCTTGAAGAGGCATTTGTGGTTTCCACCACCATCGAGGGAAAGTTAGCACACATGCAGGCAGTATATGAACCCGGACAAGCAACTGAAACTGATATTGATGCATCGGTGGCTCGCATAGAACAGGTACAACAGATGGCGGAAGACTTTGTTGCGAGTGTACGTGAAGCGCAGAAGTTGTTGAATGACCTCCGCGTGAATATTGATGCACCAGTCGAGTGACCAGCGGAGGCCCCACGCAACAGTTTTGGGGCTCAAAACCCACAATTTTGGTAATAGTATGGTAAAGGCTCCATGAGGTGCATGGAGCACAAATTGTAATGAGTCAAGTCAAAGGGTTGTTCACCCGAAAATAATGTAAGAAAATAGAAAGTGAGTTGGCCTGCCCATGGTCCGCGGAACATGGGAATGTATAAATAGAGCAAGGCTCTAAGGTTAGAAGTCAGTTTTTGGTTTTGGATCTTGAATGTTATGGGTTTATGAATGGAATACTCTTTGCGTCTGTAAGTCCGAGTCAAGGGAGTTGGTAGATAAATAGAGGTTCTGCAGCTGTGTGCACAGAGGCCTAGTAGAATCCGCAGCTGTGTGCGCGGACCCCTGTAGCTGAGTGCGCACGGCGGATATGGTTGTATTGAATGGAAGATAAAGAAAGATAAGAGTTTCTGAATCACTGTGTGCTTTATCCCAAATCTATCTGTTTGTTTATGTTCTCTACATATTAATGATCGTGCACACTGGTTATATGTTTGCTTAATGACTTTAAGAAATAGATCTGAGCGATAATACACACATATAATAATAAGAATCTAGGAAGTGCTTGTCGCGGATCTACACGGAGCTACATGGAATAGTGCGAGTGCACCGATCTGATCGCGACCCTTCCAGACTACATCAATACATCCCTACAGTGTGGAAACCTGGTTCCAGAACCCTCCCCTACTACCTTGGGTGAGACTTCACCTGCGCTCTGTGGACTGTTGCTGAAAGGGTCAGTAGTGAGGGATTTTTTTGGCTAAATCACTTATGAACCTGGGTCAGGCCCCAACAAGCCAACAATAACGCTATCAACACCCATGTGTGGTCCAATTTCCCTTCTCTTTTCACAAGTTGTCTCAAGTTCATATGCACTTCTCTACTTTGTATATTTGTTCCCAACCACACTTGCACATTCTCTGCACCTCTCATCTCTACTCTCACTCTACTCCCTTCCCCACACCATAATCATCTTGCATTTGAATTTTAGGTCCTTGTGTTTGGTTGCATGGTAAATTCAGAAGTTCTCTAGAATGGGTATGTAACCCATACCTTTGAAGCAATTCAATAACAATCCTCATTCCTTTCCATAAATGTTGGCAATTGGGTAGTTCAATAAACAAATGTGAGATCCAGACATTTAATTCAAGATAAGGTAGGAATGTTGGGTAGCGGAGGCCCCGCGTAATGGTTTTGGGACTCAAAGCCCACAATTTTGGTAATAGTATGGTAAAGGCTCCGTGAAGTGCGCGAAGCGTGAATTGTAATGAGTCAAGTCAAAGGGTTGTCCACCCAAAAATAATGTAAGAAAATAGAAAGTAAGTCGGCCTGCCCATGGTCCGCAGACCATGGGAATGTATAAATAGAGCAAGGCTCTAAGGTTAGAAGTCAGTTTTTGCTTTTGGATCTTGAATGTTATGGGTTTATGAAGGTAATATTCTCTTTGCGTCTGTAAGTCTGAGTCAAGGGAGTTGGTAGATAGATAGAAGCTCTGCAGCTGTGTGCGCGGACCCCTGCAGCTGAGTGTGCAGGGTGGATCTGGTTGTATTGAATGGAAGATAAAGAAATATAAGAGTTTCTGAATCATTGTGTGCTTTATCCCGAATCTATCTATTTGTTTATGTTCTCTGCATATTTATGATTGCGCGCACTAGTTATTACTGTTAAATTTTTTCTTAAAGACTTTAAAAAATAGTTCTGAGAGATAATACACACATATAATAATAATAATCTAGGAAGCACCTATCGCGGATCTATGCGAAGCTACATGAAATAGCGCGAGTGCACCGATTTGATCGCGACCCTTCCAGAATACATCAAGACATCCCTAGGGTGCGGAAACCTAGTTCCAGCACCCTCCCCTACTACCTCAGGTGAGACTTCAATCCACGCCATGTGGACTGTTGCCGAAAGGGCCGATATTACGAGATTTGTTTGGCTAAATCACTTTTGAACCTGGGTCAGGCCCCAACAAGCCAACAAATGGTTCCATTGCAAGGACTAGGATTTGCATAAAGGATGTCTGATGTTGGAACACTGGAACCCTACGAAGAAAGAACTTGAAGATTGGTTGGATCAGAAGCTTCACGAGCTCGTGGTATAGGAAAACACAAACCCACAGATATCTGAAGAGAGGTGGTTGGATCGCTACATCTACACAGAAATCCACGAGATCTTCTTTGAATCCTTCTTGATAGAACTGTATGAGTGGATTGCAAGGCCAGCTGACAATTAGGGAAGGTGCAGACTAGAACAGCCCATCGTGTGGACTCCAAAGTTGGTGCGCAGGCTAGAAGCATTTGAAGATAAAATCACACGGGCACTAGATCACTGGTTGGACCGAATAATCAAAGGTTTTATCACTGAGTTCGTGATAAACACAATCGTGAGCTACAGCGAAGAAGAGCAGCATTTCCTCAAGGGACAGCGGGGTAAGTACATCAAATAATTGAATACCTGGATTAAAATGTTGTTATGTGAAAAACAGGTTATGCGCATCCATTGATGTTTGGGGTAATGCAGAGCGGAAGGGGCTAGGAGATGCTCAAGAACATTACAAATTCAACTTATTGTTGCAAATGGATGAATGGAAGAGATGATGCTTGTTCAAGCTAGATAACCACTTCTACTTTGCTTGACTCCAGACATGCATGAACACCCCCAGACTACAAGGATTTAGACCACCAATTACTCACACTTTAACGAATGGGTAAATATGGAGAATACTTACCACACCAGCAGATGCACAAGGCCATGTGATGGCCAGTTGCAACCAGTAAAGAAGTTTGTAAATCTAATTCCCCAACACACAGACAGGATGACATCTCTCTGGCATTAGGTGAAAAGAAACCTAAATAACTCATTCACTGATACATACAAGACTTTAACATAGAGGTAGGATGACAGCTCCCTAATGCTAAATATCAAGAGCTCAGAAATACAGCATATTAGGCACAGCTTAGAGCAGAAGGAGAATGAAAAGTGATCAATTAACAGCAAAAGAAGCTTGTATTAGCTAAAAATGAAGATGCGACGTTGCAAGTATCAAAATAGTCACAGTCTCCAGAAGTTGAACCTTACATCAAAACATCAACCATCAACCCTGATTACCTCTTCTTTGTGGGTATATATAGAGTTTTATTACAAAGGAACTTGGCCATTCTAAGTATGGAGGGGTCATAATTGACCACCAACCACTTTAACTACCTGATGGAGTCTGAGTGCACTTACTTGTCTCTATGAGTGAATTTGATCTCCTTGGGTGCTCTGTTGTCCTCTCAGGTGGCTGGAGTATCGTATGGGTGAAGTCCCATAATTGTTAAATGCATTTGTTTGTTCGTGCTCTATCCTTTTCCTTCTTTGCCATATTGTCTGTTGAATGTAGTTGTTGAGGAGGAAATGCCCCTGATACTGGTAGACTGGTCACCTTCGTCCTTCGGGAGCACAGAACAGTTAAAAGACGTGGACTGCATAGTAAGTGGATGAGTAGGAGGAAGGAGGAGGGTCGGTCGTTGGATCAGGAAGATAGACGGTGTGGATGGCTTGGCGAGGGATATCAGAAGAAGCGGGAGCGAAATGAGAGTGGGTCGTTGGATCTTGGCGGAGCTGATTGGGCGGCGGAGGAGTGATCGGGCGAGTTTCTTTATCGAGCGCGACGGGAGCTGTCAGATAGGGTTTTTGGTAATTTTGGGCCTTTACGTATGGCGACGTGCGATTGCGATTGGATCGCATCGCAATATCGCATCAGCAGAAGCTGAGGGGCACGGCCTTGATACATACATGGATGCAATTTGTGATAAGATCGCATCGCAATATCGCATCGGCGAAACCAAGGGTCGCGGCCTTGATACATACACGGATGCGCTTTGTGATAGCGATTAAATCCAAACCTGATAAGGGAATTAATCATTTTTTAGGACCGATGAAAGGAGAATGAGCAGTGAAAGGGAAGGATAAAGTGACCGTTGTGAGCTTCTTTTTAGCGAAACCAAGCGGACCAAGATCATCTCTGACTTTAGAAAATTATCGTCATACAGCAGAGTTAACACTGGCTCCTTCTGGGGATGAGATCCTCCATGTGAGGTCTCAAGAATTTCAGACCATTGTCTTCCCTATGAAAACCAAATTAGCAAAATTTTCTAGTGTTCCATTGGGCATGGAGTCTAACCGATTATACACTAAAACTGATAAAATAAAATATTTACAAATTTAAGACCAAAGGCCTTAAATGACATAAAATTTCAGAAAATGCCCATTAATTGGGCCATTAAAAACTGCCTCCCCTTCCATACTTCGCAGTATGAAGGTATTGTTCCCTTGGATCTGAGAAATGATAAAAGGCCCTATCTGTTGTTGGGAAAAGTATCCAATACGGAATGACCCTATCCCACTCTAAGGGTGATAGTTCCTTAGCAACAATCAAAGCAAAGCTATCTAAGATTACTTCTTTATGAGATGTAAAAGAGGGGAGAAAGAGATCCACTAACGGATGTCTTTCGCTAATAGTTGATCCAATCTTCTCTCCTTGCTGCTTGCCCCCAGCTCCTTGCTCTTTCACTGGCCCAGCTACACCAAGATCCTGCAAAATGGCAAGAGAGGGAAACTACAAGAAGCATACATTCATAATTGATTCAAGGATTAGAATAAATCAAATACACAAGTACAACAATACATCATTGAGACACATGTATATAGAAGAACCTCAAATGCTTTATTAATGGAAAAAGTAAGGTTCAGGAAGTGATACAACCATAAGAGGCCCAATCCAGCATCACCTTCCCAGCAGAAAGAAATCTCCTCTTCACCTCCTTCAAAGCAAATCACCCAATAGTTCTAAACTCAAACCAACAGCAATTCTTTACATTCACCAGATTCCAACCTCTGGATCTCATGGGAGAGAGATCCATATATAGGAGTTTGGAGAGAGGATGAGTCAGCCTGAGATGTGACTAGTGTCCTCTCCTACTTCAGTTCTTCTTCAGTTCTTGAGTCCACTTGGAGGTTCTTGCTTCCACTTGGAGATCTAGAACCTCTTACTCATCACCAGTCGAATTCCTTGATCCAAGTGTCATTTTGGAAGCTTCCTGGGCATTGACTCATTGAGGAATGAGACTTCCACATGTCAAAACTCGCTCAGCACAGGTAGCCTTTGTTGGAGTTGACATTCAATGCAGGTGGTCCATGGAGAAGTTGACATTCAGCGCAGATGCTCAGTGGAGCAGTTGACATGATCCAAAATTGCCTTGTTTTTGAGTAATTTTCAGTGGAGAACTTGTTTGGATTGCTGTGGTTTGCTGACCTTGTTCCCCTAGGGGTAGGAACAACATGTTTAGGGACTTTGGATCCCTTAGATTATGGAAATTTCATGCTTCATGCTGTAAGGCACAAAAATGTCTATAACAGTTGCCCCCTAAAGTATGAGGTCGTTTATCGGGTGAAATGCTTTATCAGGAGGATCCGAAGTTCATTCAATCGCTGAGAGGTGACCTGTAATAAGATACAATACAATACATTATTTTTCATACTGCTTTCATGATCTAGCCGAGGCGGGCATTCCCATGCTCAGCTTTATAAATACATTTTTCTGTACATAAAACAGACAATCGTCTGATGGTGGACTGATAATTCTCTGTTGAAATTATCATCCTTTGAGTAGGATGATCATCTGCTGCACATGTCAATGTCTTTATTTCCTGAATATATATATCGCAGCCCGGATGGATGAAACTAGATCCGGGGTCTTCAAACTCGTCCGATCTTCACTCTAAGTACAAGTCGATCCATGTGAGAATTTCTTGGAGTCGAACATGGAAAGGCATCATTTGATTACCAGTGAATGATGTAAATTGTTAACAAGCGCGAGAGGAATCACCAATAATGATGATGACCCTCAAGGTACGGCAGTACAATCCACGTGGTGTGAATAAAGGACTTGGCGTCGAACACCACGCAAAATCTTTCGGTCGAAGGTCATTGATGTATACCTGTCGCCGGAAGTGAGAAACTTGCCATTGAGGCATGCAAGCTTCAAAGTACTGAGGGGGTTGTTCCTAGATCAACTTCTTGGATAATGAGCTGAAGTCGACAAGAAGCGATCCGTCAAAGGAGGGCCTTAATGAATCCCACGTCAGTGACACGGAACGGAGCTAATGATTGTGATGAAGGTGAAAACGATCTGTGAAATATGATTCAGGGTGGCGGTCATGAAAGGATGAAAGATGATGTATGGTAGTGGATGGGACACGGTTGACTCTTTCTGAACAACATCTCTTGAACATATAACGACACTGATGCGATGGATCAGTAGCATTACCCCAAATGTGGATGGTTTGGCGAGACCATGGTGATGAGACCGGTGAATGAAACAACCCAACCCGATGTGGTACGGAGGAAAAGTTTCATGTCCAAGAGCGACTTGCTACCATTAAAGCTTTGAGGTTCTCCCAATTTTTCCCCAGTCATTTCTGACCAGTACCTCTTTATTTTTGTCAAGCTTGAGGAGGATAACATATGCTTGTTCTATAACCTGCCCTTCGGGCAAGCCCATCACTATGTTTTAACGAGCCTAGCGATAGGGAAACTCGTTCTCGTCTAAAGACAAGTTTGTCGCTATTTAATGCATTTTAACGAGTCTAGCGACAAAGACAACTCGGTCCTTTTCATTTTTAGAGAGTCTGAAAAGGTACGTAAAGTTAACTCCAAAGGTCCTTTTTCGTCATCTAATCCCTTAAGTCCGAAAAAGTATAAAACAATACAGAAGGGATGAATGTTTGATAGTTTTATCGAGCCGAACCAGACAAGCGCTCGATCTTTTTGTGCAATAATCCCTCAGGTCCAAAAAGATTAAAATCTAGAGGAGGGATAGCTCTTCCGGTCATTTTAATGAGCTGGAAGGCCAAAACTCGGCAAACTTTTCATATTTTACGAGTCAGAAGAAAAGAGCTCAAAGAAGACTCGTATTTTGAGGAACGAGTGATAAACAGGGATAGCAGCAGATTCCAGGTACAGGTTGGAATTTTCCAATCACGGCAGTGTCACAAGGATGGCTAGGTGAAATCACTCTTCGCAGCTGTTCCTCAAAATAGGTAAACAATCAAGTGGAGGTGAATGATCGGCCAAATGAAAAGTGGAGGTGACGGTGCAAACACGACCAAGGCTTTTATGGCTGATGAATTTACGGTCTCAAATGGTTATTTACCGGTACTGGGTTCATTTTTTAAAGAGCTTGAATGCGCCAAAACACTGCTCAATCTTATGTTTATTTTTTAACGAGCATGAACTATGTGCTAAAACTGCTCGGTTGTGCGTTTATTTTTTAACGAGCATGAACTTTGCTAAAACTGCTCGTTTATATAGTCAAATTTTGATTTTTACCATAAATAGCTTTTCTCTTTTCAAGGATAGTACTGCATTCTCAATTGCTGCAACAAACTTTGTTAGAAATGAATAATATTTGCATGAAAATGAGATTATAACCCTAATATTTCGCTTTGAACTACGTAAAAAGCCATTAAAAGGTGTTTTTACCTCTCATTTTACCATTTCATTTGAATTTTGTTCGTTGGAGCTCTGGAGGTGCCTCTTCCCCCTTGATTTTCACCAGCTGATTCCGGGAGATTCTGTGGACGATTCTCGGCGCCGTCTGGACCAGGTAGGAGCTAAACCTTAGCTCTTTCTTTTCATGGTTTCCTTTTTTCATTCTGTGCCTGTTTTCCAGTCTTTCTGAGCCTCAGGGGTTTTGCCAGGGCGCCCTAACTTCAGCGCAGGTTTCCCATTCGAAACCTGCGTTGAATGTCAAGCTGCCTTAAGGCAGCCTGACCTTCAACGCAGGTAGGACACTCTCTGCCTGCGTTGGGCTCAGAAAACTGAGTTTTTAGAACATTTTTTGATGATTTTTTGCCGGTTTCTCATCAAACTCAGGAACTTACTCCTTCTCTTGTTTGTTTTGCAGGGATCTTTGAACAAAATGTCCCTTACATGGCGAGAACGAGAACATGAAGAGGAGGACATGATTGCCCTCCATGACCCTGTCACGGTGAACGCTCTGCGGAACTGTGGCCTGCTGAAGTTTTTCCGTATCTCTAGCATGAGAGCACAGATTACTTTGCTGCAGTATATGCTTGATGCTTGGGATCCCATTAACCAAGTATTCCAGATTAGGGGAAAATCCATCCCCTTGACCATAGAGGACATTTACTTCTTGACTGGATTGTCAAGGCGGGGTGCCCCCATTTCTTTGTCAGGTTCGGCCCGGGGGACTGACTCCGTGAGAGATTATGTCCGCCAGTATTGCAGGGAAGGTTCCCAGCCGAGCAGAGACGGCAAGGTTGTTATCCGTGAGATTACTGACAGGTCTCTCAGGTCCATTCTGTATACCATTGGTAGGATGGCCGGTAGCGCAACTCTACATGTTGCCAACAGATCTTATGTGCAGCACGCCTTGGAGTGTCTCCAACCAAAAGTGTTCAACTGGTGTGATGCAGTACTTGTTCAGATGAAAAGTCAATTGACCAAGGTAAAGGACGGGAAGCTGAAGAACTTTGGATTTGGTTCTATTCTGACTGCCTTCGCTTTGGAGAAAATCCCACTGATGCAGCCTCAGTATATTATACTCGACTTGCCTTCTCCGACCGAGCCACGTATGCAGAGGTGGGTCGATCACATGTCTAGGCATGCTGGTCAACCTCAGATTACTTTCACTGATGCCTTCTTCAGGTGGTTCGAGCGCCAGGAGATGGTCTTTTCTGAGTATCAATATGTGGGTATGGATTTCCGAGGTGATCCGGATTTGGTGTTACCGGACGGTGAACAGTGGGGCGCTATTGGTAAACTCTTCGACCATATCACTATTTACTGCTCTTATTCATAATGTTGTTGTGCTTTATTCTATCAAGACTTTTAATCATACTCTTGGGTGTATGCAGATGTTGGTCCTGTTCGTCCAGCAATCCGTCCGAGACCGCCAGTCGTTGCCCGGCAGTGGAGCCTGCTGGGAGAGTTATCCTTAGCGACCTTAACGATACTGAGACCCTTACAGCTGTGCAGGAGCAGGTTGAGAGCCTTACTCTCGGTATTCCGGATGTACGGATCGATGAGTTACCTTTACAGTTGCAGCGGCATACTACTGGTGTGCCTAGATGATGGACTCGTCTCTTGCGCATGATTGCACAGGCCGTGACGTGCTATCATGAGCACCACTAGGCTAGGGTGCCCCCTAGCACTTTTGAGTTTTTGGGTCATATGACCGATTTTGTCTTGGTTACAGAACATTATGTATGAACGGTAAACAACTTATATATATTTTGATTTTCAAGTTTTATTCTGGTTGAGTTATATGATCCATATGTACAATTATTGATGATGTATTCCTTTTTACAAATGTCGCAAATGTCTATCTAACACATAATTTGCTAATGAGTCGGTTAATGTGTTTAAGTTTCTGGAAATATGCTGGTATTGAATTTAATCAAACTGTCTTTCCAAAATCTTAACCCTTAGGAACATGCGATAAATAGCTGGATTGCGAACGGAATATATACCGTTGAGCTGTAGTATTACGAGCTGTGAGTCTAGCCTGACAATTAGTCGGCGTATGCCACGTGTGATGGCATCAGAGAGTAGTTCTATCAACGCACTATACTCAGCGATGTTATTCGTTGATTGCCCAATACACACTCCTCTGAAACTTACTAACTCACCGCTTGGATCAAAAATGGCCCAGGCTGCGGAGGATAGGTTCTGCGTACTACGACTCGCTCCGTCGGCATATCCAACACATGTCTCCAGAAGGTTTGACATCTGCAACAAATGAAAAAGGTGGATCACCCGACCAGAACAAATACTTTTAGCGAAAACAAAATATAACAAAAGCATGCAGGTTACTATTTAAGCATAGTAACGCTTGAGGTACAACCCGTTGCGGGGCTGCGCCAGTGGAATTCTGTCATAGTCCATTAACTCGTAGGCTCCTTTTTCTAACACCCTTTTAACAATATAGGGGCCCATCCACAAGGAATTAAATTTACCTGCTCCCAATTTATCGGATTCTTGGTCATAAAGCAAGACCAAATCACCTTCTGAGAAGACACGGGGTTTGACATTTTTGTCGAACTGAGCCTTGACTCGTTTCTTATGGGCTTCGTTAGCCAAAGCGGCATCACGACAGGTTTCATCCAACTGGATTAATTCCAAGAAACGAGCCTCTTCCTCTGAAGTTCCGGGGAGGAGATCAACTGCAAATTTAAGCGACGAAATTTCGCACTGGATTGGCAAGACTGCTTCCAGACCATACACCAGTTGAAAAGGTGTGAACCCGGTCGCGTTCTTTACCGACGTTCGGTAAGCCCACAAGGCTGAGTACAGGGTTAGGTGCCACCTTCTTTTATGAACCCCGATCATCCTTTGCAACATACGCTTCAGGACCTTGTTGATTGCTTCAACTTGTCCATTGGCCTGCGGGTAATACGGGGTAGAGCTGTCGTGAGATAGCCCTAGCTTGGCAGCTAATTCGACCATCATGTGATTGCGAAAATGCGATCCATGATCTGTAACTATAGCCTGTGGTACGCCGAACCTGGCGAAAACATGATTGAAAAAGAAAAGGGCAGCTGTTTCACCAGTGTTATCCAATGTAGGCATCGCCTCGGCCCATTTGGTAAAATAGTCAACAGCGACTATAATATACCCATGCCCCCCGGTCGAGGTGGGGTTACATTGCATAAAATCGATGCCCCATTTGGCGAAAGGCCCAACAGCAACTATCGGCTGTAAAGGTGCGGGCGGTCTTCTGGTTTTGCTATCAAAAATTTGACAAGCATGGCAACTTCTGACTGCGATTATGCAATCTTTGAACATGGTTGGACAGAAGTATCCTGCTCGTAAGATTTTTTGTGATGTTGCATATCCAGATTGATGCCCCCCGCACGCGCCTGAATGACACTCATTCAGGGCTTTTTTTGCCTCCTCATGGGTAAGGCACCTCCTCAGAACTGTATCGATACCACGACGGTAAAGTGTATCACCGACGATCATGTAGTCTTTTTCTTGGTATCGTATACGTTTTTGTTCAGAGTGAGAGGTGTTAGGCCTGAATTTTTGGGTTTGGAGATAAACTATGATATCTCCATACCACTCATCGCTTGCAGATATCAGAAACAAACTTTCGTCCACGATTGACTCTTCTGATGTTTCATCGTTGGACGACGATGGGAGATCGCACAATAATTCTGCGAAAACTAGAGCTTTCTTTGATTTGGATTTTACAAATTCCAGATCAAACTCTTGAAGGATCGCTATCCATTTTGAATATTTGCCTCCCAGCAACTGTCGCGACAGTATGTAAGTCATGGGGTTGCAATCTGATAAGATGGTAGTTTTCCGAAAGAGGACATAATGTCGAAACCTTTGAATCGCTTGAACAGCTGCAAGCGCTAGTTTTTCAACATAAGAATATTTACTTTCTGTATCATTTAAGTTTTTACTTAAATAATAGATAGGATGTTCAATTCCATCGACTTCTTGAACTAACACCATCGCAATGGTCGTATCCGCTGCAGCCAGATATAGGTTAAAATCTCTTTGATAGTCTGGGGTGTACATTAATGATGCTTTTACTAGACATTCTTTCAGAGCATCAAAGGAAGCTTGCGCCACCTGGTCCCAGATGAAAGGTACATCCTTTTTCAAAAGACGAGTATAACCTTTAGCAAGTTCTGCGTAATTTGGAATGAACCTCCTCAAAAAGTTTGCTTTCCCTTGGAGTTTCTGAATCTGAAGCAAATTTGAAGGTGGAGGCAAATTGATGATTGCCTGAACCTTGCAAGGGTCGAGACGAATCCCATCCTTAGAGACTACAAAGCCAAGTAAACGACCAGAACCGACGCAAAACACACATTTGTGTGGATTGAGTCTTATCTTGTAGTGTCGGCAACGTAGAAATATCGCTCTTAAATGCTGCGGATGATCAGTCCGCTTTCGCGAATGAGCCGGAAGGTCGTCAAGATAATGTTGAACAATGTTCTTGATGTCATGGAAGGCATAATTCATTGCCCTCTGAAATGTCGCCCCTGCGTTCTTTAAACCAAAGGGTAATTTTCGATAAGCGAATGTGCCCCACGGACAAATAAATGCAGTCTTTGACTGGTCCTCTGGGCGGATATTTATTTGATTATACCCGGAAAATCCATCCATAAATGAAAAGATTTTACATCCGGCGCATTCATAAATTATCTGGTCGATGAAGGGTGTAGGGTAGTTGTCCTTCGGACAAGCTTGGTTTACATCCCTATAATCGACACACACTCTAATCGTCCCTTGTTTCTTCATAACAGGGACAATATTCGATACCCAATCGGTTAGAGGAACCGGGTAGATGAATCCAGCAAGGAGAAGTTTTTCAACTTCTGCCTTAATGGCAGCGGCTTTCTTGGGGTGCACCTGCCGAAGCCGTTGTCTTACTGGTTTGACATCAGGATACATTTTAATTTCATGTTCAATGATATTCGAGTCAATGCATGGCATTTCATCATATGACCAAGCAAAGACATCTCTAAATTCGCGAAAAAGAGCGTTATATATTTCCAGTTCTGAAGGGGAACAACCTTTGCCAACATAAATATTCTCTACAATATTTGTTTTAGTCGAGATATTTATGGCTATAGTCTCTTCAATATTGGATAAGTTTCGCTCGGAATCCACCGTATTTACAGTATTTATTAGGAATTCAAAAACTGAAGGGTGATAAAGATCTTGTTGAGTATCTTCTTCATATTCCGGAAGAAGGGAACGATGGTGGTGATCGTTCCACGGTGCTCCCTCAATCAACATTGATTGTAAGATTCCTTCGTCAGTCCCATGTATTTTCGACCAAGGATCTAATGGGCTACCATATTCTCCAGACCTATCTACCCAAACGCTTGACGAGCGTTGATTTGGGCTCACCTCCCATGCCCGAAACATTGATTGCTACAATATTTCTAAAGGGCTTGGGGGCAAAACAATTGCATGATCCATGTCGACCTTGTCTTTTGCGCCCTTCGTGGAAGATATCATGTTGCAGGTTGCTACAAACGGTATATTTCCTATGTAAATAGGAGGTGGTAGCGCGAAAGTTCCCGTCAATGTGGGGTCTTTCAATAATCCTACTCCGATATCTTGAAGCGAATGGTTGCTCTCATGGATCATGGGAATGCTTCCTGTAACTTGTGAACTATTAGGGAGGAAGTTCTGTTGGTCGACGACCATAATCCCTCCTTCAAACGGGAATGCGATCTTCCTAAAATAAGTCGACACAACAACTGCCATGGCATAAATCCATGGTCTACCTAGTAGGATGTTGTAGTCAAGATTTCCATCGATGACCTCAACATCAATTTCTACTGTTTTTCCTCCCAGTTCAACTTTCAAGTTATTAAGGATACCGTATGGGGTATAAGTCCTTCCGTCGAAAGCTTTTAATGTCGTTGAAGATCGCGACAAGGTTGGAGATCCTAAAGTTTTCCAGCAACTCATCGACATAATACATGTTGATGCTCCCTCATCAATAATTGTTCTGTGAACAGTTTTGTTGAGGGCTTTCACTTGAATAAGGAAAGCTAGTTGAGCTGGTAACTGAGGATCGTATCCTTTGTGATCAAAGGATACAAGATTGGAATCCTTAGGATCAACCCCACCAATTGCTGATAACAACTCCTGCCTTTGGGATGGACAATTTTGTAGTACCTCAAGAGTCGACATAGCGGATGGCGACTGTGCCAAATCTTCCACTATGTTATAATGCTGCGCCGCTCTGGCGCGAGGATTAAATGTCGACTTGTGTACTACACCCTTTGGCGGTTTGATTGTTAATTCAGGAATTATGGGTGGGACAACTTCGGTTGAAGTTGTTGTCGAACTACTTGGTTGATCTTTACCTTTGTCGTTCGACAGTTTCGGATTCCCGTAATCTTTATTCCTTGTCGAAATCAAAGCATCATTTTGTTGTTTCGAAACCGACAACATAAGTACTTGCGACGGGGAAGCATTTCCACTATCAACCAGATTTTGACTTGGGTTGGGAAACGGATCAGTTAACACAGCTGAGGTTTGTGAACTTTTAAAGAACCTTTTCATCTCAGCTTTGTATGGACAATCTGTTGTCCAATGATCCTCGTCACATATCATGCATGGACTTTTTGGTTTCCCTTTTGAAGAATTTTTTCCAGGAGATGATTCACCCTGCTTCTTCTTCTTCCCTTTGTTTTGCTTATTCTTGCTTCCTGGTTGATTGGTTTCTTTGCCCTTATCTGCTGATACGGCATTTACTTCCGAAGCAAGAATTTCTTCTTTTGCATTTTGATCCGAATTCTTACGGGCTTTCTTAGACGAAGCCTTTATCGATTTCGCGTTTGTCGTGCCAATCACGCCATCACCGGCATGAGAGTCACTATTGGATTTAGGAGGAGGAGGAATTGAGAATTCTGGTCTAGGGGCGTCAGGTATTTTGTCGTAGAGCGTGCCAGACTGAGTATATACTAAGTCTAGATATTGAGCACGAGCAATGACTTGCTCCTCTGTTACGACTCCCCCCTTGGCCACATCTTCCGTTATAGCCGGAAGTAACGACTTGATAAACCATTCAGCTAATAGCTGATCGGGAACGTACGTTTTTACCATCCTTCGATGACGACGCCACTCATGTATATGATCAGATATGTGAGTAGCTGTTGTCTATTTGAAGTTGGTTAATATTTCGGTTCCCGTTTCATACCTTATTGGTAACTGAAAATGGGTTAAGAAAGTCGTGGCTAAGGAGCTGAAATTGTCGAAAGAGGCTCTTGGAAATTCAATATACCATTTAGCCGCTGGACCTGTCAATGTCCTCTAAAAGAGGCAAAGCCTTATCGAATCATCGTTTAGAGTGTTCAATGAACACCATAGATGGAAGGTCATCATGTGATTCGATGGGTCTTCACCTGGATTTCCATTGAATTTAGGAATGTCCGAAGGAAGTTTGTGAGGAATTGCTGGCCACCAAGGGGCATAAGAAATCGGATCGTTCGTCAACCGATGTAAATCGGGTAACTCTAGAGTTGCCACGAATGGTAACTGTTGACTCAGATTAGGCGAAGCATACCCAGGATACGATGGAATTGCCTGAGCAGTTGGTCTTTGCATACCAGCATAATGTAATTGATGTTGGTATGATTGATACGGTTGATGGACTACACCACTGTAAAGTGGTTGATTTTGACCATTTTGGATATACGGTTGTCCACTGTTCGCAAAGATCTGTTGTTTAGAACCTTGGTACACTTGCTGGAATTGTGGTTGTTGGTATTGCACCAGCCACGGTTGTGAAGCCATGTGCTGTTGTGCTATACTAACCGTTGGACCAAGATGTGGGGTAATGGTACCCGTTTGTACTTGTGTCGCCCCGCCAGTTGGCGATTGTGGTTGAGTCACAGGGTCAAGGGGCTGTTGCATTCCAACCTGAGAAATCTGAGGTTGACATACAACAGGCATCGTTTGAACTTGCGACACGGTTACAATCGCTGGTGTTGTCGGGATGTTCGTCACAGGTACACATTGTTGCATAGAATATACAACTCTTGGTTGTTGGGGTAGCATAGGTACCCAACCACTTGTCGTAATTCCAGTATAACCTGAATATTGTTGTGAACTCCCGTATGGGTAACCTCCCGGAGGGGGTAATGAAAGGGCATACTGCCCCCCATACGGTGGTGATCCGGTACTGAAAGGAATTGTTAAACCTTGAGGACCGGATTGCCCAAACTGACCTCCAAACGGATCAATTTGTTGAGTTCCAACATAAGAGTTACCGGGTATTATCCCGGAAGAACAAACAGGAACAGACCACATTGTCGTTATAGCCCCTGAAGGGGTTCCTTCCAGCTGTTGAGAGCTAGTCGGGACAGATGGTATGCCGGCAAACATTGTCGGAGTGACAGCAGGGGCTTCTGCTATCGCTGTGTCATTTGACACAGTCCTAGATGTTGACGATTGTTCAGACATTTTAAGTCTATCCAATAGATTGCCTAGCGATTCTACAGGAACCTCCACTTGTGGTGGATTAACTTCTGACGAGGGAAATAGAGTGACCCCGACTCCAAAATTGGTTGGAGTACTTGCTTGCGGATCCTCTGCAATTTCCTCTATCGCAATCAGACCAGGTGGAAGAGGAAGACCGTCAGGTCCGTAAAATATTTCTGGTGCCGAAGAAGGGGTTGTTTCGACAGCGACAGTTGTTGGAGGAACAAAACTTTCTGGACCGGTTACAGATGGAACTGGTTCAGTTATACAAGTATTTGCCCCCAGACTAGGATCAATATTACTGTCCTTCTGTGGCTGTTGAACTTCTTCTAAAGAGGCAGGGTTTTGTTATAGACATTTTTGTGCCTTACAGCATGAAGCATGAAATGTCCATAATCTAAGGGATCCAAAGTCCCTAAACATGTTGTTCCTACCCCTAGAGGAACAAGGTCAGCAAACCACAGCACTGAATAAAAGTTCTCCACCTGAAAACACTCAAAAACAAGGCAATTCTGGATCATGTCAACTGCTCCACTGAGCATCTGCGCTGAATGTCAACTGCTCCACTGTCTACCTGTGTTGAATGTCAAATGCAAAGAAGGCTACCTGCGTTGGGCGAGTTTGGACATGTGGCACAGTCATTCCTCACGGTGTCAATGCCCAGGAAGCTTCCAAAATGACACTTGGATCAGGGAATTCGACTGGTGATGAGTAAGAGGTTCTAAATCTCCAAGTGGAAGCAAGAACCTCCAAGTGGGCTCAAGAACTGAAGAATAACTGAAGTGAGAGAGGACACTAGTCAGCTTCATGCCAGCCTCAAGCTGACTCATCCTTTCTCCAAAACTCCTATATATAGATCTCTCTCATGAGGTCTAAGAACGGTGGAATCTTGTGAATGTAAAGAATTGCTGTTGGTTTGAGTTTAGAACTATTGGGTGATTTGGTTTGAAGGAGGTGAAGAGGAGATTTCTTTCTGCTGGGAAGGTGATGCTGGATTGGGCCTTTTATGGTTGTATCACTTCCTGAACCTTACTTCTTCCATTAATAAAGCATTTGAGGTTCTTCTATATGCATGTGTCTCAATGGTGTGTTGTTATACTTGTGTATTTGATTTATTCTAATCCTTGAATCAATTATGAATGTATGCTTCTTGTAGTTTCCCTCTCTTGCCATTTTGCAGGATCTTGGTGTAACTGGGCCAGTGAAAGAGCAAGGAGCTGGGGGCAAGTGGCAAGGAGAGAAGATTGGATCAATCATTAGCGAAAGACATCGGTTAGTGGATCTCTTTCTCCCCTCTTTTACATCTCATAAAGAAGTAATCTCAAATAGCTTTTCTTTGATTGTTGCTAAGGAACTATCACCCTTAGAGTGGGATAGGGTCATTCCGTATTGGATACTTTTCCCAACAACAAATTGGCGACTCCACTGGGGATCGTATCTTGTTGGTTGTTTGTGTTTTTTCTATTCATTTCCTAAACACAGGGAGTACCGAATCGAACTGCATTTGGATCTTTCAAATGCAAAGTAGGGGGCAGCTACTCTGGCTCAGTTTATGGGCATGTTTATGATTTGAAGAGCTGATCCACAAGGACTCTGAACAGCTCTTAGTGATAGCTTTTCATCCTCCTTTGAATCATCCTTTAGTGTGTACTTGATTGATAGCTTTGATTTGGCCAAAAATTGTTGATTTTTGAGAAATCTGTGACCCAGAACCTGAGGGAAACGAGAGTTTCTCTCTTCATTGCAGGCACTGTGAAGGCAATCTGCATTTCATCGCATGTCCCGAAGGGGCTACCTGCGCTGAATGTCAAACTGACAGTGTTCTACCTGCGCTGAACCAGTGTGGCCTTGTGCAACTGGGGTTCTCTGCTTTCTGTTGCCCGGTTTTCATCCCTGTTTTTGCAAACTGTTATCAGTCAATGTACCTATCTGAAACCACCTTTCTTTGCCACTATTCCGCCTCGGTTGTATAAAGAAACTGTATTTGTTCTTTGTGTATTTCTTACATCATTTGCAGTTTCCCATAACGAAAGTGAACTAGTCTTGCTGTGGCCTCTTAGATCTAGACCTGTGATAAGTGTCGTTCTGATCTTAAGAGTTAGTTTGTTTGCTGTTCATAGCTGATTGAGCTTTTGCTTTCATCATATGTTTTGAATTTATGTATTTCTAGTGTTGAAACAAGTAAATCTTAAGGTGTCTTTTGATTTTGGACAAAAGCTTGTTTGCTTTCACTTGAAATTGAATTCAAAGTTATACAACAGCTTTCTTTTTGTATTACACCAACATTAAGAAAGAGAAAAGAAATACCTGCATTGTGCATGTGCATTTTGACAGCTTGCATGTTGATTTAGGAAAAGTGCATTAGTGTGTGCTCTATGATCTGTGTGAAAAGATGATGTCTTTCTTTTCCCTCAGTAGTTAAGATTTTCATAAGTTGAAAAGATTGAAAAAGCTTGCTTCTCATCTTTAGACTGCATTTAGGAGTTGTACCATACATCTCGTGGTGATCCATAAAGGCAAACTGCTATACAAGATCAACCTAAAATAAATTGAATTTACATAACAACGCATTGAAACATAACGCAAACACATAGAGGTCTAAGCTAGAGACGTGTTTCGGCGTCGTTAAACGTGATATCTTAGCGTTGAGTGGTTGGGTGATTCCTCCAAGGTGAAGCGATAAGTATCAATACGGACTTGTGCTCCCACGTACCGTCGCGTATATATTGGGAGACCCCTATAGGAACAAAGCCTTTATCCATAGGAAACCGTGTCGGCCGCCCTACTGATCGCAATGCAGTGAACACAGCATTCACGAAGATCGACCACCCGTACCGTAAAACATATTCTGTGGTTTTGCGAAAAGTTTGGCACACCCTCTGCCTAGAACTCCAGAGTAGTTTCTTTTGGCCTTTTTCAAACTCTATAACTGAAAAAGTCCATCCGAGCATTTGTCACTTCGGGCTCGTTAAAACATCGAAGGAGACTAGAGTCATCTTTAGCTTTTTCTCGACTCTTAAAAAGTGAAAAAGCAAGTTGTGTCTAAAGCGTCGTTATAAAATTTATTTTAAACGGAACATAATCACCTCCTATTCCTGCGTTGATCTGTAAGTTGAGAACATGGAACGCACCAACCAAGGAATTCCCCATGATGGAAATCCTAGTCCTTTCTCCTCTTGGGGAGAAGTTGGTGCGCCTCACATGGCCACATTGTCGCTTCCAGGACTGACAATTGGCCTGCCAATTTGGCTATTCTCAACCAATGTAGTTCAGAACACCATGGTTCCTGAACAGTCGAGTCAACAGTTAGATCAGTCTAGAGCTGCCCACCAGCCTTCTACTTCCTATAACCCTTCCTCCAATCCTTCATCTTCGCAAGGTAGAGCCGGCAAAAGCCAAGCTCCCATGGAGAAGAAGGAGAAGAAGAAGAGAGAGAAGAAGAAGAAGGAGCCTAAGGCGACTGTGGGCAAGCAAAAGAAATCTGACAAAAATCCACACACAGCACAGACCGGGCCTAAATCGCCATGTGTCATATGTAGAGGAGACCACTTCCATAGAGATTGTCCCTGTATTCCCCGGATACTAAGGGACTGGTCCCCTCGTTTGCACAATTCGGGAGCATCAACCTCTGATAGCCATGTTGAATGCTTACCGTCAACCAGCGAAAGTGAAGGTTCAAGACAAAGAGGGGGAGCAAGATCCCCCTGCAGACTGTGTGAAGGCGATCACGCCATCCACCGTTGTCCCTTCTTAGACGAAGCGAAGAGAGTTTTGGAAGATCGTCCGGTTTCACCGTTGAGACTTCCTCCTGGATACAAAAAACTCGTGCCAAGTCCTTCGTTGGTTGACAATACAGCTGGCCCGCTCAGGTGGTCAGCTGAAGCGTCAGTCATTGAAAATGAACCTACTGAATCCAGACCGGACGAAAGTCCAAAGGTTGAAACGGCAGTTGACCCGGTTCTCCCTTCAGAAGTTTCATCTTCAAATGACACCGTCACTGAAGATTCATCTTCAAATGACACCCTCACTGAAGAGAATAAGGATGACACCATCCAGATTCTTTTCATCAACACATACTCTGACGAGCGTCAGGGCAATGCGCCCATTCCTTTATCGTAGGAAGGAACATCGTCAGGGTCATATCCGGCCGTGTATTCGGTCCCACCACCAAGCAACCTGGTTGTGTCCTTTGATTGGAACCAACTCGGCAGACCCCGGTTGCCAGCCAGTATACCATTCAGAATCATAGTCCAAATATACAGAATGGTAATGGCTGGCACTATCATTGATGAAGGGGCATCTGTGAGTATCCTTTCCTCTATTGCTTGGAAAGCACTGGGTTCCCCGGCGCTTTTTCCTGAGATAAGAAATCTCTCGGGTTTCGATAAAGGAACCAGTCGACCATTAGGGATCCTCCCCAATGTGCCTATTACATTGAAAGGGAAGGCCGTTCAAATGAACGTGATGGTCGTTCAAGGACCCTTGGATTATAACCTACTCCTTGGACGAGACTATATATATTGCATGGGAGCAATAGTCTCCTCACTCTTTAGAGTAATGTGTTTTCCCCACGAAGGAAGAATGGTCAAGCTCGTAGACCAACTTTCATTTCCGGGATCACACATCGAAAATAGTCACATACCAACCCTGAATGGTCTTTTCAATCAAGAAATGTCTCCACCCCCAGTCCTTCTTCCCGATGAGTGCGAGTGATTCGGAAAGATGGGACTGGAACCCAGGGGGCATGCGTCCTGGACTGCTTCGGGCAAAGAAAACCTCAGGTATAGGGTAGGTTTCCGTGGGAGAATATGACTAGTCCATACCCCATCCGTCTAGGAAGAGGGGTTGTTCTGGAATAGGATTATTTTGTCAATGTTATGTGTTTGACGGAACAGGGTCATTCACCTTTGTCTATTTTGGTAGGCATTGCCAAGGAAGTGTCTTGTTTAATCTATTAACGAGACAATCTTTGGGTAACCTGAAAGAGGTAAGCCTCTCTCGATTAAAACAAATGTTTTGGCGGAGGGTAAGTAGAGGTAACCTTGAAACTCTATTTTATACCTGGGGGCATGCAACCTTTTGGAGTGCAAGCAAGGGGCGACTATTTATTTTTTTAAATTTTTAGGTCCTTCCCTTTAAACCTGTAGGTCTAACCCTTTAAACTCGTAGGATTAGCCATTTCCATACTTGCATAAAGAAAGGATGAGGAGCATAGCTTCGTGAGATAAAGCTCCATAAAAAATAGCTATCTCACAGGAGACATTCTTATCTTATGACTGGTATAATCGAGCAGTTTTACTGCGGAATTTATGCTCGTTAAAAAATAGAAAAGCGAAGATCCGAGCAGTTTTAGCACATAGTTCATGCTTGTTAAAAAATAAACATAAGATTGAGCAGTGTTTTAGCGCATTCAAGCTCTTTAAAAAATGAACCCAGTACCGGTAAATAACCATTTGAGACCGTAAATTCATCAGCCATAAAATCCTTGGTCGTGTTTGCACCGTCACCTCCACTTTTCATTTGGCCGATCATTCACATCCACTTGATTGTTTACCTATTTTGAGGAACAGCTGCGAAGAGTGATTTCACCTAGCCATCCTTGTGACACTGCCGTGATTGGAAAATTCCAACCTGTACCTGGAATCTGCTGCTATCCCTGTTTATCACTCGTTCCTCAAAATACGAGTCTTCTTTGAGCTCTTTTCTTCTGACTCGTAAAATATGAAAAGTTTGCCGAGTTTTGGCCTTCCAGCTCGTTAAAGGACCGGAAGAGCTATCCCTCCTCTAGATTTTAATCTTTTTGGACCTGAGGGATTATTGCACAAAAAGATCGAGCGCTTGTTTTGTTCGGCTCGTTAAAGATATCGAAAACTCATCCCTTTTGTATTGTTTTATACTTTTTCGGACTTAAGGGATTAGATAACGAAAAATGAATTTTGGAGTTGACTTTATGTACCTTTTCAGACTCTCTAAAAATGAAAAGGACCGAGTTTTCCTTGTCATTAGACTCGTTAAAATGATTAAATAGCGACAAACTTGTCTTTAGACGAGAACGAGTTTCCCTATCGCTAGGCTCGTTAAAACATAGCGATGGGCTTGCCCGAAGGGAAGGTTATAGAACAAGCATATGTTATCCTCCTCAAGCTTGACAAAAATAAAGAGGTACTGGTCAGAAATGACTTGGGAAAAATTGGGAGAACCTCAAAGCTTTAATGGTAGCAAGTCGCTCTTGAACATGACACTTTTCCTCCGTACCACATCGGGTTGGGTTGTTTCATTCACCGGTCTCATCACCATGGTCTCGCCAAACCATCCACATTTGGGGTAATGCTACCGATCCATCGCATCAGTGTCGTTATATGTTCAAGAGATGTTGTTCAGAAAGAGTCAACCGTGTCCCATCCACTACCATACATCATCTTTCATCCTTTCATGACCGCCACCCTGAATCATATTTCACAGATCGTTTTCACCTTCATCACAATCATTAGCTCCGTTCCGTGTCACTGATGTGGGATTCATTAAGGCCCTCCTTTGACGGATCGCTCCTTGTCGACATCAGCTCATTATCCAAGGAGTTGATCTAGGAACAACCCCCTCAGTACTTTGAAACTTGCATGCCTCAATGGCAAGTTTCTCACTTCCGGCAACAGGTATACATCAATGACCTTCGACCAGAAGATTTTGCGTGGTGTTCGACGCCAAGTCCTTTATTCACACCACGTGAATTGTACTGCAGTACCTTGAGGATCATTATCATTATCGGTGATTCCTCTCGCGCTTGTTAACGGTTTACATCATTGGCCGGTAATCAAGCGATGTCTTTCCATGTTCGACTTCAGGGCAATTCTCACATGGATTGACTTGTACTTAGAGTGAAGATCGGACGAGCTTGAAGACCCCGGATCTAGTTTCATCCATCCGGGCTGCGATATATATTCAGGAAATAAAGACATTGACATGTGCAGCAGATGATCATCCTACTCAAAGGATGATAATTTCAGCAGAGAATTATCAGTCTATCATCAGACGATTGTCTGTTCTATGTACAGAAAAATGTATTTATAAAGCTGAGTATGGGAATGCCCGCCTCAGCTAGATCATGAAAGCAGTATGAAAAATAATGTATTGTATTGTATCTTATTACAGGTCACCTCTCAGCGATTGAATGAACTTCGGATCCTCCTGATAAAGCATTTCACCCGATAAACGACCTCGTACTTTAGGGGGCAACTGTTATAGACATTTTTGTGCCTTACAGCATGAAGCATGAAATGTCCATAATCTAAGGGATCCAAAGTCCCTAAACATGTTGTTCCTACCCCTAGAGGAACAAGGTCAGCAAACCACAGCACTGAATAAAAGTTCTCCACCTGAAAACACTCAAAAACAAGGCAATTCTGGATCATGTCAACTGCTCCACTGAGCATCTGCGCTGAATGTCAACTGCTCCATTGTCTACCTGCGTTGAATGTCAACTGCAAAGAAGGCTACCTGCGCTGGGCGAGTTTGGACATGTGGCACAGTCATTCCTCAAGGTGTCAATGCCCAGGAAGCTTCCAAAATGACACTTGGATCAGGGAATTCGACTGGTGATGAGTAAGAAGTTCTAAATCTCCAAGTGGAAGCAAGAACCTCCAAGTGGGCTCAAGAACTGAAGAATAACTGAAGTGAGAGAGGACACTAGTCAGCTTCATGCCAGCCTCAAGCTGACTCATCCTTTCTCCAAAACTCCTATATATAGATCTCTCTCATGAGGTCTAAGGAGGGTGGAATCTTGTGAATGTAAAGAATTGCTGTTGGTTTGAGTTTAGAACTATTGGGTGATTTGGTTTGAAGGAGGTGAAGAGGAGATTTCTTTCTGCTGGGAAGGTGATGCTGGATTGGGCCTTTTATGGTTGTATCACTTCCTGAACCTTACTTCTTCCATTAATAAAGCATTTGAGGTTCTTCTATATGCATGTGTCTCAATGGTGTGTTGTTATACTTGTGTATTTGATTTATTCTAATCCTTGAATCAATTATGAATGTATGCTTCTTGTAGTTTCCCTCTCTTGCCATTTTGCAGGATCTTGGTGTAGCTGGGCCAGTGAAAGAGCAAGGAGCTGGGGGCAAGCGGCAAGGAGAGAAGATTGGATCAATCATTAGCGAAAGACATCGGTTAGTGGATCTCTTTCTCCCCTCTTTTACATCTCATAAAGAAGTAATCTCAAATAGCTTTGCTTTGATTGTTGCTAAGGAACTATCACCCTTAGAGTGGGATAGGGTCATTCCGTATTGGATACTTTTCCCAACAACAGGTTTCCAGAAATGTTTGGAGTAACCGGAATCTCAAATGTTGTTGGAACAATTGTTCTAACTTTGATAGGAGATTTTGAACTGGTTAAACGAGTTCGCTTTGTCCGTACTGTTTTCGATTCCGGAGACAAAGACGGTTGACTCGTAAGCCTCCGAGAACAACGGGGTTTCAATTGACTTTCTTCCACGATTGCGGATTACTCGATCAACCAAAATACAAAGGGGAAAATATGTTTCCGAATTGAATGAATTTTAGACGCTTTTAGACACAACTTGCTTTTTCACTTTTTAAGAGTCGAGAAAAAGCTAAAGATGACTCTAGTCTCCTTTGATGTTTTAACGAGCCCGAAGTGACAAATGCTCGGATGGACTTTTTCAGTTATAGAGTTTGAAAAAGGCCAAAAGAAACTACTCTGGAGTTCTAGGCAGAGGGTGTGTCAAACTTTTCGCAAAACCACAGAATACGTTTTACGGTACGGGTGGTCGATCTTCGTGAATGCTGTGTTCACTGCATTGCGATCAGTAGGGCGGCCGACACGGCTTCCTATGGATAAAGGCTTTGTTCCTATAGGGGTCTCCCAATATATACGCGACGGTACGTGGGAGCACAAGTCCGTATTGATACTTATCGCTTCACCGTGGAGGAATCACCCAACCACTCAACGCTAAGATATCACGTTTAACGACGCCGGAACACGTCTCTAGCTTAGACCTCTATGTGTTTGCGTTATGTTTCAAAGCGTTGTTATGTAAATTCAATTTATTTTAGGTTGATCTTGTTTAGCAGTTTGCCTTTATGGATCACCATGAGATGTATGGTACAACTCCTAAATGCAGTCTAAAGATGAGAAGCAAGCTTTTTCAATCTTTTCAACTTATGAAAACCTTAACTACTGAGGGAAAAGAAAGACATCATCTTTTCACACAGATCATAGAGCACACACTAATGCACTTTTTCCTAAATTAACATGCAAGCTGTAAAAATGCACATGCACAATGCAGGTATTTCTTTTCTCTTTCTTAATGTTGATGTACTACAAAAAGAAAGCTATTGTATAACTTTGAATTCAATTTCAAGTGAAAGCAAACAAGCTTTTGTCCAAAATCAAAAGACACCTTAAGATTTACTTGTTTCAACACTAGAAATACATAAATTCAAACCATATGACGAAAGCAAAAGCTCAATCAGCTATGAACAGCAAACAAACTAACTCTTAAGATCAGAACGACACTTATCACAGGTCTAGATCTAAGAGGCCACAGCAAGACTAGTTCACTTTCGTTATGGGAAACTGCAAATGATGTAAGAAATACGCAAAGAACAAATACAGTTTCTTTATACAACCGAGACGGAATAGTGGCAAAGAAAGGTGGTTTCAGATAGGTACATTGACTGATAACAGGCTGCAAAAACAGGGATGAAAACAGGGCAACAGAAAGCAGAGAACCCCAGTTGCACAAGGCCACACTAGTTCAGCGCAGGTAGCCTTTGTTGGAGTTGACATTCAACGCAAGTGGTCCATGGAGCAGTTGACATTCAGCGCAGATGCTCAGTGGAGCAGTTGACATGATCCAGAATTGCCTTGTTTTTGAGTAATTTTCAGTGGAGAACTTGTTTGGATTGCTGTGGTTTGATGACCTTGTTCCCCTAGGGGTAGGAACAACATGTTTAGGGACTTTGGATCCCTTAGATTATGGACATTTCATGCTTCATGCTGTAAGGCACAAAAATGTCTATAACACTATCCATAGAGCATCGAACTTTCCATGGTTGCCTTTCTTCTCGTTGAGTGCATCCCACTTAAGAACCAAGTCTCCAACCTGAAACTTATCTATTTTTGTCCTCCTGTCAAAAGCTTCCTTGATCTTCTTTTGATGTGCTGCAGACTTCTCAACTAGCCGTTCTCTGATTTGATGTACCTCTACTAAATCAGTGATCCTTTTTGCCATGTCTTCTTCCTCATTTTGCTCTTCTTGCAAGAACTTTGCCACAGGGAGGGTTAACTGAATTGGAAATACGGCCTCAGTGCCATATACCAGCTTGAATGGAGAATTCCCTGTGGATTTCTTGGTGGTTACTCTGTCAGCCCATAGTGCATACTTGAGCTTAGAGTCCCAATTCTTTTTGTTGTCTTCCAACAGTTTCTTAATTATCCTTATCAGGCTCTTATTGGAAGATTCTGCTAGACCATTACCTTGAGGGTAATATGAGGTGGAATGAACCAGTTTGATGCCCATTGAATCACACATGCCCACCAATTCCTTTGCCCTGAAGGTTGCTGCATTGTCTGTGACTAATTTATGCAGACAACCAAATCAGGAAAATATATTCTCTGTCAAGAACCTCATGACCACATGATGATCAGCTTTTCTAGTAGGGATGGCTTCAATCCATTTAGTGAAATAATCAATGGCAACTAAGATCCATCTGCGCTGGCCACTGGAATGTAGATTGATTTCTCCAATGAAATCCAGGCCCCACTGCTGGAAATGGCCACTAGCATGTATGGATTTTAAGGGCAAGGACTTGTAGAAATTTCTGTTTTCCCACCCCGGTTTTCAGTTTCTCCTTATTTCTCCCATGTAGTTAAATGCCCATTCTCATAACCATACATTTAACAGACTGAAAAAAATAAATATTGTTGAAAACACAAATTCTGGAAATTTTTCAGAATGTTGGAAATTGCAGAATTAAAAATCAGCAATCAAAAACAGTCATTAAAACACATTAAAACACTGATATTTTTGGTCAACTTGACCCTGGAAAAACCACCTACAACTCTTGAGGAAAACCAGCTTGAGAGCTCTTCTTTATTTCTGAAAATTGCCTTTTTACAGTGAGAATTATTCAGCAAAAAATCAGCAAGCAAATTTACAACTTATCTCCTTTCCCGTGCCTCACAGCAATCTGGAAATTACAGCAAACAGGACAGCAATAAATGTTGTACGGCCTCCGTTTTGTGTGCAGAAAAATCAGCAAACTGCTCCTCGATTTTTGTGCAGAAATCTGCCTTTCACTATGTGCTGAATCAGCTGTACAAATCTGCTCAACTGCTGCCTTGGAATGTGTGCCAAGCTGTTGTCTCCTTCTCCTCCCTGCTCAGAAATCTCTCTTGCTCTCTTGCTCTCCTTCTCCCAATCTGCCCATGAAAGAATGAATGACATTTTCCTCCTTTTCCTCCTTTAATATAATTCCAAGTGACTTTTGGGTGATCTCTAAATCCAATGGCTGAAATAGATTTAGATCAATGGTTGAGATTAAATGCTCATTTAAATCTCACTTTCTATTTTTTAATTCACCCCACTTTAATAAAGACCCACTTAGTCATTTATTTCCAAAGTCACTTTTCCTTTCTAATTTTTCATTTACTTTAAAATTAGACTTAGTAACTTTATCACTTAAAGTCACTTTTAAATTAGATTTAACTTTATAAAATTATAAAGTCACTTTAGGAGAAAAATTAAATTCTTTTGGACACTTTTCCCTAGGCCAAAGATCAAAGCCTAAGGGAACCACCTGTCCTCCGGTACCAAATTTCAACACTCCCTCTTACCGAGGAAGGTGTTCCTCACCACACCCATCTTGTCCCTGAAGTAGACATGCTTGCCCCGTGGTAAGGCTTTGGTAAGAATATCTGCAACCTGCTCATCAGTGGAAATATACTCAAGCTTCACAGCTCCCTTCTGAACATAGTCTCTGATGAAATGATATCTGATCCCGATATGCTTTGACCTGTCATGAAATACTGGATTCCCCGTGAGTTTAATGCAACTCTGATTATCACAGTAAATCACTGAAGGTCTCAACGGCTGACCAAATAAGCCAAACAACATCTTGCGAAGCCAGATAGCCTCACAACTAGCTAGACTGGCTGCCATATACTCTGCTTCCACTGAACTCAGTGCTACTGACTGCTGCTTCCGGCTGAACCATGACACTACTGCTGAACCCAACCCAAAACAACACCCTGAAGTGCTCTTCCTATCAGAAGCACAACCTGCCCAATTAGAATCAGTGTATCCTGCCAATCTCACTCCATCTCCCTGCCTGTAGTCCAGACCATAATCCATTGTCCCCTGCAAGTACCGCAAAATGTGTTTTGCAGCCACCCAGTGAACCTTCCTAGGCTCACACATAAACTGACTCATCGTGTTGACTGCAAAACAGATATCTGGTCTAGTGTTGACCAAATACATCAAGGAACCAATCAGCTGCCTGTACAATGTGGGATCCACCAACTCGGAATCCGAAGCATGAAGCTTCTTCCAGTTGGTGATCATCGGTGTCGACATGGGTCTACAATCCTCCATGTGGATCTGCTAAGAATGTCCACAATATACTTCCCCTACCCCAGGAAGAAATGCCCCTCCTCCTGCCACACCTCCAAACCCAAAAAGTAATGCATCAAGCCGATGTCCTTCATCTCAAACTCCGCCGCAAGATCTCTCTTGCAGTGCTCTATGAGTCTCTCTGCACCTGTAATGATCAAGTCATCCACATACAGCACCAGAATGAGAGGCTCCTCACCAATCACAATAAAGTAAAGGTTCGGATCTGCCTCACTCTTTGTGAAACCCATCCCCTGCAAGTATGCATCTATCCTGGAGTACCAAGCTCTGGGAGGTTGCTTCAGGCCATAAAGGGCCTTCTTCAATCTGCACACATGGGACTCCTTCCCATGCACCTCAAAGCCCTGTGGCTACTCAATGTACACCTCCTCCTGTATGAAGCCATTGAGAAATGCGGTCTTCACATCCATCTGGTGGATCTTCCAACCCATCTCCGCTGCTATCGATATAATGGAGCAAATCGAAGTATATTGAGCCACGGGAGCGAAGGTCTCCTCATAATCAACTCCCTCTACCTGGGAGAACCCTCTAGCCACAAACCTCGCTTTGAATTTCTCAACGCTGCCATCTGCAGCATGCTTTACCTTGTAAAGCCATCTGGAAGTAACCACGGATTTGCCCTCAGGCCTCGGCACCACCTCCCAAACATCATTCTTCATGATAGAAGAATACTCCTCCTGCATGGCCTCTCTCCAGACCTGCTGGCTAGCTGCCTCCTCATAGCTAGAAGGCTCAGAGTCAAGGATGTTGGTAACCATCGCCATATAGCTACAAAACCTCTCAGGTGGTCTACTCTCTCTGACCGGCCTCTTCGGCTCAGCAACAGATGTAGCATCTCTCAAGGTGTCCTGAAGCCACTTGGGCTTCCTCTTCCCTGAGCGCACTTCTCCCACCGGAGAATGAAACTCCTCCTCATCATCATCATCAGTAGCCTGAACTCCTGACTGTCTGTCTGCTGTCCTCCTGCCTGCACCTGAACTTGTAGAAGCTGAGGTACCGTGTGAACTGTCCATCAGTGGACTCCCTAGTGAACTGCTCTGTGAACTGCTCTGCATGCTGCCCGGAGCACCACCCCTCTGGCTCGGCGAGCCACTGCTCACTGATGGACCTGACATCCTCATGGATGTACCTCCGGATCCTCCTGATCCCTGCCCACTGGATCCCTGTGACTGACTCAACTGCTGCTGAGGGTCTGGCTGATCCAGATACTCTAACTCCCGTGACCTCCTAAAGGCCCTGTCCTCCTCGAACTTCACATCCCGTCTGACAACAACTCTCCTCTGTGCAGGGATGTAAATCCGAAAGGCCTTTGAGGTCTCACTGTAGCCCACAAAGATACCCTTCTCTGCGGTGGGCTCTAGTTTGGTCCTCTTCTCCTTGGGTATATAGGAGTATGTAATGCATCCAAAGATATGAAGATGACCAAGATCAGGCTTCTTCCCAGAGAAAGCCTCCTCCGGAGTCATGTTCCCCAAGGCACGATGCGGACTCCTGTTCTGCAAGTAAACAGCTGTGTTGTAGGCCTCTGCCCACAAGAAGAATGGCAACCCCTGATCATGTAACATGGCTTTGGCAGCCCCTATGATGGATCTGTTCTTCCTCTCTGCAACCCCGTTCTGCTGGGGTTTGTAAGGAACAGTGAACTCCCTCCTAATGCCTGCCTCCGCACAATAGTCAACAAACTCTCCAAGGGTGTACTCTCCTCCATTGTCCGACCTCAAGGACTTGATCTTTCGACCTGTTTGAGTCTCCACAAGAGCTCTGAACTCCTGAAACCGCTTGAAGACCTCACTCTTGGTCTTCAAAAAATAAATCCAGGTCCTCCTGGAGTGATCATCAATGAATAAAACATAGTACTCATATCCACTCAAGGAAACATGAGACATCCGACCGCTCACATCGGAATGAATCAAATAAAGTATCCACGTCGCTCTGTTGTCACTGCTGGGAAAATGGGATTTGGCAAACTTGCCCATCGCACAACCTCTGCAAGTATCAAAGTGATCAGTACTGAAATCTGGCACACCTGTAGTGATCTCCCGCAATGTCCTCAAGGCTCCATGATACATATGTCCCATCCTGCGGTGCCAAATCTCACACAGCTCAAAACTGCTAGCTCTGCTGTCGGTACTACTGCTCAATGCCAAAAGGGGCTGAAATGCAAACTTGTACACCTTTGCATGGCGTACACCTATCACTCTAGCTGAATCAGCTGGAGTGCCCCTAGGATACATCAACACCTGTCATCCCCTGAACAGTACCTCATATCCTCTGTCCTCCAAAGCTGAGACAGATATGAGGTTCTTCCTCATCCCTGGCACATAAATAACCTCTGACACCTTCAAGGGAGGTTTGGACTCCCTCTGAAATGTCACTGTCCCCACCCCAACTGCTCTAACAACTCTGTCATCACCGAGTACTACCTCAATATCAGTGCCACTCTCTGAAAGCTCTGAGAAGTACTCACGGGCTCCTGTCATGTGACGTGAAGCCCCACTGTCCACATACCAGATACCTGTAGATGCTCTGCTAATCGAGGGAAAAGCATGCTCCCTCTGAACCTGTGTGGCAGGTGATCCTGCACTAGAGGACTCACACGTAGTGAACGCAAACTCTCGGTCAAAACGACCAGCAAAGTCTTCAATCTCTGCTGAAGCTGCCACGTCCTAGTTCTTCCCCTTCTTCTTCTTCTTCTCCGGACACAAAACTGCATAGTGTCCCATCTTTTGACAATTCCAACACTTCACCTTGGAATAGTCCTTTTGTGTGTTCCCCTGTTTACCATTACCTTTGCCTTTGCCCCCACCACTGCTTGTGGAAGCCTGCTTCTTCCCTTTGCCTTTCTTGCCTCCTGCCACCAGTGCTACATCCTCATGCTGCTCAACTGGCTTGGCTGCCCCAAGCTGTCCTTTCCTGATCTCTGTCTGAATGCAATCATCCCAAAACCTCTCCCATGTGGGAAGGGTCTCACGTGCACAAACCCCATCAGCAAAGTTCAACCATGAACGGAGGAGGCCATTCACTGCAATACGCACCAACTCAGTGGATGGAATGGCCTCTCCAATCGTTGCCAACTCATCTCTCACATTGGTAATCTTTGTGAGATATCCAGCTGCACTATCATTACCCATCTTAATGTTCTTCAGCTTCTCCTTCAGGACCATCTTCCGGTTCTCATTGGTACTCTGGTAGAGATTGAACAATGCTGTCCACATCTCATGGGCATTGCTCTTTCCTCTCACATGAGGAATGCAATGGTCTTTGATTCCGTCTAGAATCAGCCTCTTACCCTTATTGTTCTTCTTTTTATACTCAGCCAACTGAGTAACATCAGTGGGCACAACAACAGGGTTCTGTGCGGTATGCACCATGATATCCCAGACTTCTGCCTCCTCAAAGATACTCTGCATTCTCTCCTTCCAAACACTGTAATTTGTATGCCCATCCAACCTATCCTCCACCCTCAATCCCAATGACATCCTGTTGTCCTAAAACTGAAAAATAGCACTGCTGTAGTAAAGATAAAACTGTTGTTTATGAAAAAATCAGCTTGCTGGAATTTTCTGAGTGAAAAATCAGCAACTGTAATTTTTCCTTTTGCTGTCCCAAATTGCCCTTCAGCACTCAAGCTCTGATACCATGTAGAAATTTCTGTTTTCCCACCCTGGTTTTCAGTTTCTCCTTATTTCTCCCATGTAGTTAAATGCCCATTCCCATAACCATACATTTAACAGACTGAAAAAAATAAATATTGCTGAAAACACAAATTCTGGAAATTTTTCAGAATGCTGGAAATTGCAGAATTAAAAATCAGCGATCAAAAACAGCCATTAAAACACTGATATTTTTGGTCAACTTGACCCTGTAAAAACCCCCTACAACTCTTGGGGAAAACCAGTTTGAGAGCTCTTCTTTATTTCTGAAAATTGCCTTTTTACAGTGAGAATTATTCAGCAAAAAATCAGCAAGCAAATTTACAACTTATCTCCTTTCCCGTGCCTCACAGCAATCTGGAAATTACAGCAAACATGACAGCAATAAATGTTGTACGGCCTCCGTTTTGTGTGTAGAAAAATCAGCAAACTGCTCCTCGATTTTTGTGCAAAAATCTGTCTTTCACTATGTGCTGAATCAGCTGTACAAATCTGCTCAACTGCTGCCTTGGAATGTGTGCCAAGCTGTTGTCTCCTTCTCCTCCCTGCTCAGAAATCTCTCTTGCTCTCTTGCTCTCCTTCTCCCAATCTGCTCATGAAAGAATGAATGACATTTTCCTCATTTTCCTCCTTTAATATAACTCCAAGTGACTTTTGGGTGATCCAAGTGACTTTTGAGTGATCTCTAAATCCAATGGCTGAAATAGATTTAGATCAATGGTTGAGATTAAATGCTCATTTAAATCTCACTTTCTATTTTTTAATTCACCCCACTTTAATAAAGACCCACTTAGTCATTTATTTCCAAAGTCACTTTTCCTTTCTAATTTTTCATTTACTTTAAAATTAGACTTAGTAACTTTATCACTTAAAGTCACTTTTAAATTAGATTTAACTTTATAAAATTATAAAGTCACTTTAGGAGAAAAATTAAATTCTTTTGGACACTTTTCTCTAGGCCAAAGATCAAAGACTAAGGGAACCACCTGTCCTCCGGTACCAAATTTCAACAGGACTTCAATTGTTGTTTCCCCTCAAATCCTTGGCACTTGTCACATGATTTAAAAAAGGAAAAGACATCAGCAAACAAGGTGGGCCAATAGTACCCAGCTCTGAGGATTTTGTGGGCTGTAGTTTTCCAATAATGATGTCCTCCACATACGCTAGAATGAAACTGTTACATCACTTTAACTGACTATTCTTTGTCCAGACACCTCAAAAGAACTCCAGAGGGGTCCATCCAGTAGAGCAGATTTTCTTGAATGCAATATTTAGCTGCCCTGAGCTTAATAGTTCTGGCTTAGCTCGAACTAAATCCTGGAGGAACTTCTAGCTTCAGCAAGAATTGAGCTATTGCTGTTAGGATATTCCGACACATAGGATATAGTTAAGTTCAACTTGGTCTAGTATAGAGTTAGGTTAGAGTTAGGTAAAGTGTGTTTCTTTACCATTGTACATTTTGTAACTTACAATCCGACGATCACGATATGTAGTGATCCGACGGTTCACTCTCACCTCGGTATTACCGACACTTGATCCGTAGCTTGACACCCGATTGGTCCATGAGTTCTATTTAAAGCGCATGGAGGGTCATTGTTCGGGTAATCCGTGCATGAGAGAAGCTTATGTAAATTTTCATTCTTTGATTAATAAATTGCATGTAGTACCCACGTTGGGACAGGCCGTGGACTGTTTCCCTCCTTGCACTCTGAGGGTTTTAACCACGTCAAAAATACTGGTGTATTGATTTGAGATCTGGTTGTGAGCGGTGTCTGAACGCAACAGAGCAGTCCTCTCGGCCCGAAAGCAGTCAGAAACAGCAGATCTAGGAAACGACAGCCGCAAGCAGTTCTACCGGCTTCAGATTTGGATCACCAACGGACGCGGCCCTCAAATAGCTCTGATACCATGTAGGAATTTACAGGGTAAGTTCCTCAGAAAGAATACCAAAAGGAATTTTGGTATTCTTTCTGAGGAACTTACCCTGTAAATTCCTACATGGTATCAGAGCTATTTGAGGGCCGCGTCCGTTGGTGATCCAAATCTGAAGCCGGTAGAACTGCTTGCGGCTGTCGTTTCCTAGATCTGCTGTTTCTGACTGCTTTCGGGCCGAGAGGACTGCTCTGTTGCGTTCGGAGCATCTGTTCCAGTGAGGAACCCCTTTCGTTTCACGCGAAAAGGTTTCCGGTAGCCCTAGCTGCGTCATTTTTCAGATCGGGAGGTATACAGTGTTTCTTTTGTAGTTTACTGTTATTTTCTCTCTGCTTATTTCGGTCTCAGTTTATTTAGCTTTTTTTTTTAACCGGATCTATACCTTTCATTTCTGTGTATGCTCTTTGCCCTGCGACTTTGTGCGATCTGGGCAAATCAGAAACAGAAAGGAAGGATTTTTCTCATGCGTATGCTCTTTTCCCTGCACCTTAGTGTGATCTCGGAAAATCAGAAACATTGAGAAAAATATTTAGTTTTTCGGCTAAAGCTAACTTTGAGATTTTTTTTAAAAATTTCTAGTTTTTTGGCTAAAGCTAACTTCGAGCCGCAAGGTTCGTTTTTCTTTGCATATTCGTGTTGGGTTTTGTGTTTTGTAGGGAAAAAGAGCTTTCTCAAGGCAAGCACGCAAACCAAGGCCCCCCCCCCCCCCTCTCTCTCTCTCTCTCTCTCTCTCTCAAATTTTTTGTATAGATCAATTGGTTCAAAGCTATTTTAAGAGAGTAGAGGTCTTGGGTTCAAGTCTCCATTTTGTGGGGGCGGATTTTTTTCATTCCCGCACATTCGCGCACTTTGCCGGCAACGTCAACAATTTTTTTTCAAAAAGCCATAACTTCTTCATCCGGAAGCCTTTTTCAGAGCCGTTTTTTTTAAAACCGCCTATTTTTTCGAGATCTATCCGTTGGAACACTTACTTTCAGCATCTTCAGCTTTAGTTTTTTTTTAAATGGAAAGTCCATGCCAAGTCATTCTTGACAGCACTAACTACTTCCAATGGGTAGAATACATGGAAGATTTACTTAGAAGTAAAGGTCTCTTCAGAATAGCCACAACCAAGAGAAGAAACCAAAAGATGAAGACAAGGCGGCAAAATGGGAAATAGACAAGATCAAGCACGTGGTTTGATAGGGATGTCTATTTCTCCTGATCTTAGATTCCACATTGCAGGACTTGAGACTCCTCATGAAGCATTAGAAAAACTTGCTAAAGTTTTTGGGATTAAAAATGAAATTAGAGCCCATCAACTTGAAAATGAGCTGCTTACTTTGGATCCTAATAATTTTTCTTGCATTGAAGATTTCTTGTCCAAATTCAAGACCCTTAGATATCTTTTGGAAGGTGTTAAAGTTAAGAAAGAAGATGGTAACCTTATTTATTCCATCCTTACTAAGTTGGGACCAGCCTACTCTGTATTTGTTTCCACTTTCCATTCTACAAAGGAAGCTTTCATTTGTCAAGGACAAGACTACAAGGCCCCTTCCTTTGACTCCTTTTGTGATTCCTTAATAAGAGAACAAGAAAAACTCTTACACCTTGGTCTTCTTAATCTTGGAAACTCTTCCACGAAAGCGTTAGCCGCCCAGCAGCAACCAAATTCAAAGAATCCTAAGAAGTCATATCCTCAAAAGAATGGTCCTAAACCATCTCAGCCTCAAAATGAAAGATCATTTCAGCAAAATGATAAGACCAATAAAAACAAATGGAAGAAGACTGATAGACATTGTAACTTTTGTAATCGAGATGGCCACTTAGAATCTAAATGCTTTAAGAAGATGGAAGCCTTGGAAGCCGCAATGAAGAAACATAACATCCATGTGGAGCCTACTTCAACTTCAACTTCCGGAATGGCACTTTCTGCATCTCATTGTCAATCATCTCAGTCTGGTTATGCATTAAATGTATCTTCTTCTTCTTCTCATTCTCATGAGTGGCTCATTGATTCTGGAGCCTCTTGTCACATGGCCAAAAACCAAGCCATGTTTTCTTCTTTAAATGATTGTAACACCAAAAATATATATATTGGTGATGATAGATCTCTTAATGTTGTAGGGACTGGAACTGTTCATCTAGACAATGGTCAGTTTAATGATGTATTATGTGTTCCAACCTTATCCTGCAACCTTCTATCTGTCTATCAGATAACTCATTCAGGTGAAGGTAAAATTGTTGAATTTTCACCTCATGATGTTGTAATCAAGGATCTAAAAGATCCTAAACAAATTCTAGCTACTGGTCTTGCTGATGATTCCAAAAGGTTGTATAAGTTTCACAACTTTGGGTCATCCAATCTTCCCTCAGTATTTGTTGCTCATAATGATGAAGTGAGCAAACTTTGGCATGAGCGATTTGGTCACTTAAACTATCGCTCCCTTCAGCATCTATGTAAAGAAAATATGGTGACAGGTCTTCCTATGGTATCTTGCAGAGATGGTGTTTGTTCCGAATGTGTACTCGGAAAACATCATCGGGACAGTTTTGACAAACGTGCCTCTTGGCACGCCTCAGCCCCTTTACAGCTTGTGCACAGTGATTTATGTGGTCCTCTTCCTGTTGCTTCATTCTCTGGCTGCAAGTACTTCTTAACTTTCATTGATGATTTCTCCAGACGCACTTGGGTATACTTCTTAAAACTCAAGAGCGAAGTATTTAACACTTTTTTGGCCTTCAAAGCCTTTGTTGAAAAAAATCTGGACATCAAATTCTTAAGCTAAGAACTGATAATGGTGGAGAATATGTTAAAAACACATTCATCAACTTTTGCACCGAAAATGGAATTCAAATGCAACATACTGTTCCATACACTCCACAACAAAATGGTGTAGCTGAAAGGAAAAATCGCACCTTAAAGGAAATGGCTAATTGTATGCTGCAATCTAAAGGACTCAGTCTTAGTTTTTGGGCCGAAGCAATTAATTGTGCAAATTATATAATCAATCGCACTCCTACTAAGGTTCTAGAGAATATCACTCCAGAAGAAGCTTGGAGTTCCATTAAACCAGATGTAAGTCACTTTCGTGTGTTTGGAAGTGAAGCATGGGCCCATATTCCAGATGAAAAGCATAAAGCTTTAGAACCTAAGAGTGAGAAATGTACTTTTGTTGGATATTCTGAAGATGTAAAAGGTTATAGACTTATTCCATTTAAGTCCAAAAATGTTATCATTAGAAGAGATGTAAAATTTGATGAAAATAAATCGGCCTGCGAGCCTAGTCCGGCGGATGTGCCACCTCTTCCTATCTCTTCTACTTTTGAAAACCTTTCTTCTTCAGATGATGAAAGCGAGGATGATAATCCTCCCCCACCTTCTCAGGATCCTCAACTTCCAAGATGGGTCCGTGCTACTCGGGATGCAGCAGGTGATCTTGCCGGTGATCCTACAGATCAGCGACGTACACGTTCTCAGTTTGAAAGAGCCTCTTCTTTACTGGCTCAAGCTCCAGTAAATCATGATCCTGACACTTTTGCAGAAGCTTCAGGCCATCCACATTGGGAAGCAGCTATGAATGAAGAATATCATTCATTAATGACAAATGATACATGGGATCTTGTTCCTCTACCAAAGGGACGCAAACTTGTTAGATGTAAATGGGTTTACAGAACCAAGTATGGACCAGATGGGAAAATTGATAAACATAAAGCTCGTCTCGTTGCTAAGGGCTTTTCACAGGTTGAAGGCATTGACTACACTGAAACCTTCTCCCCTGTTGCCAAAATGAACTCTATCTGCCTTGTTCTTTCCCTTGCTGCCTCTTTAAAATGGGAAGTCCATCAGATGGATGTTAAATCTGCCTTCTTGCATGGGGACTTGCAGGAAGAAATCTATATGGAACAACCCATTGGCTTCATACAAACAGACTCCAGCCTTGTTTGTCGACTTAAGAAATCCCTTTATGGCCTCAAGCAAGCTCCTCGGGCTTGGTATGCCAAAATGGATAACTTTCTTTTAGAATCTGGCTTTTCTAGGTGTCATTCTGACAATACTGTCTACACCAAGAAAGTGGGCAACTCTCTTATCATCCTTGTTCTTTATGTTGATGATCTTATTCTTACTGGTAGTGATCCCAACCTTATAAACCATGTGAAGTCCAGCCTTAAAAAGAAATTTGAAATGACAGACTTAGGACATTTACACTATTTTCTCGGTCTTCAAGTCTTGCAAACCCAAGAGGGTATTTTCCTTTCCCAGTCCAAGTATGCTTGTGATATTCTTCGTCATTTTCACATGGAAGACTGTAAGCCAGCCCCTTCTCCCTTTCAGTCTGGAGTCAAACTTTCAGTCTCTTGTACTTCTCCTGAAGTTGATGCTACCTTATACCGTCAACTTGTCGGAAAACTCTTGTACTTAACCCATACTCGTCCTGATCTTTCCTTTGCTGTTGGCCTTGTTGCTCGTTTTATGCAAAACCCCCGTGAAAGCCATTGGAGAGCAGCTAAAAGAATACTTCGTTATGTTCAAGGTACAGTACAGTTTGGGATTCATTACAGTGCCAAAGCTGCTCCTCTGTTAGTTGGTTTCACTGATTCTGATTGGGCTGGTGACCCTGATGATCGGAAGTCTATTGCCGGTTATGTCTTCACTCTTGGTTCAGGACCTATTACATGGGCTTGTAAGAAACAGGCTGCCATTTCTCTTTCGTCAGCAGAAGCAGAGTATCGTGGTGCCGTGGAAGCTAGTAAGGAAGCCTTGTGGCTTCGTCAGATCCTATCAGAGTTTGGCTTTGAGCAGCAGCATCCAACCACACTTTGGTGTGATAATCAAAGTGCCATTCAGCTATGCAAAGATCCAGTCCAGCATCAGCGCAGCAAACACATTGAACTACACATGCACTTCATCAGAAAGCTCATTCATGACCATGTTCTTGAAGTGCAATATTGTCCAACAGATGATCAGGTTGCAGACATCTTCACAAAGGCTCTCACAGAGGCGAAGTTCACTAAACTTCGATATATGCTTGGAGTTCAGGAAGTTGTCACTAAGGGGGGATAGGCTCTAGTGCCTCCTTCCTTCTCCTATTGTGTCATATTTGTAAATCCTTCAATCCTATCCCAAGTTGTTCTTAAGGGGGGATGTTAGGATATTCCGACACATAGGATATAGTTAAGTTCAACTTGGTCTAGTATAGAGTTAGGTTAGAGTTAGGTAAAGTGTGTTTCTTTACCGTTGTACATTTTGTAACTTACAATCTGACGGTCACGATATGTAGTGATCCGACGGTTCACTCTCACCTCGGTATTACCGACACTTGATCCGTGGCTTGACACCCGATTGGTCCATGAGTTCTATTTAAAGCGCATGGAGGGTCATTGTTCGGGTAATCCGTGCATGAGAGAAGCTTATGTAAATTTTCATTCTTTGATTAATAAATTGCCTGTAGTACCCACGTTGGGACAGGCCGTGGACTGTTTCCCTCCTTGCACTCTGAGGGTTTTAACCACGTCAAAAATACTGGTGTATTGATTTGAGATCTGGTTGTGAGCGGTGTCCTTTTGGTATTCTTTCTGTGGAACTTACCCTGTAAATTCCTACAATTGCAAAGTACCAATCGCAAGAGGCTAGATATTCTGCCAACGACTGATTTCGCCCTGGTTTGTTGAAAATGCAACAAGATGATGGAGCTTAGTGAAAAGAAGTCGCCTTCACTAAGTGGGCCCGCAGGCTATTTTTGGCACAAAGTCTATTTTTAGACTATGTCTATTTTTAGACATATGGATCATGGTCTATGAGTTGCATGATGCTATTTGTGGATGATTCATCATGTTGGTAAAAATAGATGGACTTCTATTTTTAGACATATGGGCGGAGTCTATTTTTAGACTGCCAGTCTAAAAATAGAACAGTCGAATATTATTAGCTCTTAATAATATTTGGACTATAAACATTATCTTATCCTCTTGCAGCACTTCAGTTCGAGCTACGGCTATGGCACATGCAACTGCCAGAAGGAAATACGTTTTTCCTATGGGTTAGTTGAGCTATTGCATGATGGACTTCAGTTAGAACTCAAGTGATTGAGTTTGGTGGAGTTGATTGAGGAGTTGATTGAGGAGTTGATGGAGTTGTGTTCAGTTTGACTTAGTTGAACTAGTTGTATTTAGTCTAACTACCAAATACACTAGTGATGAGTGATGTGAATTAATTATTAATTAATTCACTAATTATTAACTCATAAATCAACTAAAGAATACATCAGTTAACTCAGTGCATGGACAATTCAATGGAGACAAGTGTTAGAGGTGGGTGAAAGGGTGAGACTACTATTAGTTGTGACTATAGTTGTGCATGAGATTTGCACAATCATTGATTGAGATTGCCAATGAGGATTGCGCAGTACAAGCTAAGGAAAAATGAGCTTGGATCATTCCTGTTCTCACATTGGATTGCGCAGTAGAGGTAGGCAAACAGTGGAGGAGATTTGAACCTGTGACCTTATTCAGATCTGAGCTAGTTTGTGTGTAGCAGGTGGAGATTGTACTGAGTACTTGTGAGGAGTATTGTACTATGTATTGTTACATGTTCTCTATCATTATAATATACAGATAGTTGGGGGTTTTCAACTGTATGCTTTCCCCAGTACATACTGTGTTGATATGTGTGATTGATGTTTCAATGTGCGCATGCGATTGTTTCTTAATTCTGCAAAATTGATGATCAACGTAGAGGAGGTTATGTATTATGCATGCATTCCACAAATAGTGTATAATCAAGATAATATCTGTAAATAAGTGTTATATTATTCAAAATTTCTACATGGTTCTGTTGTTTCTTCTGTTGCCTGAACTTTCTCTGAAATTGTGTTTATGATGTCTATGTCCAACGTTCTACAATTTTCTTCAGCCATTAATCTGGCAAGGCCCTGGCCTCTGACCAGTTTGGTGGGCTTCAATTCTATGTTCAATTCAATAAGCTTTGCAATCCATTTAGCCCTTCTTCCATCAACATCATTTTGCGTTAGAACATCTTTTATTGAAGCAGAGGGTACATATGCAATTATCTTGGAATGCAGAATGTAAATTTTGAAAGCTTTCAAAGATTTGATAAGAGCATATGCTTGTTTTTCAATGATATCATACCTCAACTCAGCATCCCTTAAATTTTTGCTGAAAAATGCTACTAGATGCTTTGAACCTTCTTCATATGTTTGCAATAAAACTGCTGCAAGGGTGTCATCAAAGGCAAATGAAAATATATGGAACCCCTTGCTGTAATCTGGGTTGACTAAAGTAGGAGCTTCCATAATAGCTTTCTTAATGGATTCAAAGGATCTTCTTGTTGCATCAGTCCACTTTACTTCTGACCCCTTTTTCAACATGGAGGTAATGTGTTTTACAAGTTTTGCAAAATTAGGAATAAACCTCCTCACAAAATTTATTTTTGCCAGAAAGGATTGGATATCCTTCTTTGATCTTGGGACAGATAAGGCCTATATTGCTCTAACTCTTTCTGGGTCAATCTTGACACCCGTAGCAGAAACAACGTGTCCTAATAGCTTGCCCTCTTCTAAAGCGAACTGTGACTTTTTAGGATTGACTGAAATCCCAAACCTCCTGCACTTCAGGAACACTTTCTTCAAATGCTGCAAATGATCATGATGGCTGTTGGAGTACACTATTATATCATCTAGGTAGACAAAGACAAACTTATCCTTCTCTCCTACAAATTCTATATCCATAGCTCTCTGAAAGGTGGCTCCAGCATTCATCAGCCCAAAAGGCATCTTGGAATACATAAAGGTGCCCCAAGGAGTGGTGAATGTAGTCTTCTCTTGGTCGTCTGGATGCACGGCAACCTGGTTATACCCTGAAAATCCGTCCAAGAAAGACATTACTTTGGCCCCTGAGACCTTTTGCAGCAAATGCTCCATCTTGGGTAGAGGATAATTGTCTTTCTTAGAGCATTTGTTTAAGTTTCTGAAATCAACGCAGAGCCTGATTTCTCCACTCTTCTTTCTTACCACCACCAAGTTGGCTACCCATTTTGAATATCTGAGAGGGACTATGATTTTGGCAGCCAGCAACTTCTTGATTTCTTTTTCAATCAGAGGGAGGAGCAAGGGATTTATGGGTCTCAGTTTCTGCTTGAAAGGAATGGTGTCTTTCTCTAAAGGGATTTTGTGCTGGATGATCTTTTTGTCATATGTTTTCAGGTCACTATATTCCCAGGCAAAAACATCAGCAAATTGCTTCATTAAATTGCAGTACTCAGAACTCTAGGCAGCAGACAGATGGGTGGACAGATTTATATATCTTGGCTATTTTGGACTCCCTATGTTATGCCTATGGACTGCAGATTGATCTTCTTTTTGGGCAGCCTTATAAGGCACATCATTCTGGTCAAACATCTTTTCTAAAGGGACTAGACCCGTAGGTATATGATTGCTAGGCAGTTGGACAATGTTATCTCTACCAATTTTGTTTCTAAGCCGAGGCTTGGGATTTTCTTCCAAGGCTTCATTCTCTTGATCAATTTGCATTTCAGAGAATTCATCAATGACTTGAAGAAATCTATTTACCTCATCATCATCTTCAAAAACTTTCCAATGCTGGACATTATCAGGCAAGGATGGCCTATACTTCATTTGAACTTCATAAACTAGTCTGGGAGGCATGGGAGGAATAAACATGCTAGCAGACACAGCAAGGGAATCAGCAAGCTGATTTCTAACTCTAGCGATACATGAGATATAAAAATTATCAAAAGAATCTTTGAGTCTCCATACCTCATCTCTATATGCTTTCAGCCTTGGGTGCTTTGCTTGAAATGTTTGGTTTACTTGCTGAATGATAAGATCAGCATCTCCGAACACCTTTATGTTCCTGATTCCTCTGTCCTTAGCTGCATTGAGACCCAATATCAAAGCTTCATACTTTGCTATATTGTTCGTGACTTGGAAAGCTAGCTTAAACGATAGATGTGTGCTTTCTTGTTTTGGAGAAATCAGCACCACCCGTGCTCCTACGGTCTCCCTAGAACATGCTCCATCAAAGAACATTTCCCAAACCTAACTTCCTTGCTCTCCCTTGGCCTGAACTGTTGGTTTCTTGAGCTGCAATGAGGCCTTCTAGGATTCTTCAATTTGGAGGATACATGCTCCAAAATCAATGTCCACAACATATATGGGATGGTTAGAAGGGTTCTTCTCATCACTAATTATGTAGGCCAGCTGTGCTTTTCTGTACAATATCCTGCTTTCCCCTCCAAAAACTGGGACAGTGGAATAAGATAAATCATTTTTTAATGTCCCACCTAGTCTCTTAATCCACCCTCTGGACAGCAGCATGCAAAACTTGGGAGGGACATCTACTACCACAATATCCATAATCATGCTCTTCATGGGCAACTGAGTTAAGGTAATGGCCAAGTCTTTAATTAATCCTAGGCATTTTACCTTCCTTGAATCAAATGATAATAGATCATGATCCAATCTAGTGATGTCAAGGCCTAACTCTTCCATGACAGCTTTAGGCATCAGATTGTGGCTAGCCCCTGTGTCTAGCAGGTAATTATGGAGGGTTTTGTCATGAATGGTCAAGGAGACATAGAATGAGGGGGAGCTATTATCAGTAGGTTCAGTCATTGGGCTAGGCACAACTATGGGCTTATCATCTTGCAAATTGACGTAGTCGGTAGAGGCTGATGAGGCTTTTAGCTCAAGAGCATTAAGGATAGGCTTTCTAAAAACTTCACTCTTTACAAGCTCTATCAGAGGCATAGATATTTTTAACTTTTAGACTTCTGATTCAAAACTGAAAGGGGAAGGGGACTTGTCAGGACCTCTTACCTCTTAAGCTGGTGCTTTGAGGATGACTGGATCAGTTGTTGGCTTCTTCTCTCTGATACTCTATAGCTCTGTTGGGACAACAGCTCTTTAGGCAAGATTCTCCTTGGCACTGTTTGCTTTTGACCTCAAATTATATCTGTGCTGCTCACCAGTCTGCAGAACAGCCTCTCTGTCCCACTCTTGACTGGTTTGGTCCTGTAGCAATGATTCTTCATAGGCAGCCAATGTCAACAAGGCAGCACTGCCTTTATCTTCCATGTAATGAATTTCATCCTCTTCTTCAGACTATTCCTCTTCCATGACTACGTTTTGGAAAGGGGCCTTAACTCTTTGTTCTTCATTTGCTTCTTTACCCCTTTGAATGATTTGCAATTGCTCATTTTCTCTTCTGAGATGATTTGGATTTTTTGGAGAAAATATGTTTGGAAGCCTTGTCTTTCCAGAGCTCTACTCAACCTTCATCTTAGATATCTCAGCAGCGAATGACTCTCATTTTAGTCATCTTATCTAGTTTAGGTTCTGAAGATGAAGCAGAGGAAGAAGAAGCCTCACCTCTCTGCCTCCTTCTATCAGCATGACTTTTGAGCTTTTTTGCAGCCATGATATTAGATTCTACCTCTAGGGTTGCATCTTGCGTTTCAGCTAGAGTGGCACATCTTCTTTCTCTCAAAAGCAGGCAGAAATCAAAGTCAAAAGCATTGGCATAAGTGAGTTTGGAGGAGGTGGGGGTAGGATTTACTTTAGCTGGTATCTTACTATACATACGGTTGAATCTTTTATTAAAATCAGGCAATGACTCCCCATTCGCCCTCTTTAGGTTTCCAAACTCTGTATGGTAATATAGCAGGTCTTTTTTATCCCCCCAATGCTTCAAAAATGCATCATCTAAGGCTTCAATGTCTGCTATGAACCTAGGTGCCAGTTCCCTGAACCACTTCCTAGCCTCTCCATAAAGGCTCTGGACAAATACTCTCATCCACACATCATCTTCACTAATATCTAGGTTATCAGCATAGCTATAAAAATATTCAAGGTGTTCTTCAGTTGTTACTCCCTTTGTACCAGTGAATTTAGGCATATATTTCTGATATTCTCCTACAGGCATGGCATTCAAAGGGACAGACAAGACCAGGGGTCCATACCTAGTAGCTATGATTCTTTCCATCTTAGTGGGAGCTTGTTGGCCTGCCATGACTGGGATAGATGAGAGGATACTGGCAGATTGAATGGTAGGAGGCAATGAAATAGATGACAGGGACAAAGGAATATGATGGATTGTATGGGAGGCTTTCTTTGGACTAGAATCCAAGGGGAAAGTAAATGAACAAGGATCATTATGAATTTCTGCGGGTATTTCTTCACCAACAATGCTAGGTTCTATATCTTTAAATTGCACATGTTCAGCCACAAGCTTTTCTTGCAGAGATATGTAATATTTCTTAGGCTTACCTTTCTGCGATGTTTTCCTCTGCTTAGCAATCTTCTCAGGGTCAGGCACTGGGTCAGCTGGTGATTTCTGAGGATTTCTCCGGGTATGCCTCACGAACTGACCCAGAACTATAATGTGGAGTCGCCACTAGGTTGGTTCTCCAGTAGATTCGCCAGATAGATGATTACAACCAGAAATGTGTCCAAACTTTGTCTATCATCAAAGCGTGGAACTGTGTTGTTCTCCCAGGGAAGCTGAGCTTCAATCTCCTCTCCCCGGCAACGGCGCCAATTAATGTTATCACCCCAAGAAACTCTCCTAGGTTGTAGCTCAGAGATGCTCAGGAACATTACAAATTCAACTTATTGTTGCAAATGGATGAATGGAAGAGATGATGCTTGTTCAAGCCAGATAACCACTTCTACTTTGCTTGACTCCAAACATGCGTGAACACCCCCAGACTACAAGGCTTTAGACCACCAATTACTCACACTTTAAGGAATGGGTGAATATGGAGAATACTTACCACACTAGCAGATGCACAAGGCCATGTGATGGCCGGTTGCAACCAGCAAAGAAGTCTGTAAATCTAATTCCCCAACACACAGACAGGATGATAGCTCTTTTGCATTAGGTGAAAAGAAACCTAAATAACTCATTCAATAATACATACAAGACTTTAACACAGAGGTAGGATGACATCTCCCCTAATGCTAAATATCAAGAGCTCAGAAATACAGCATATCAGGCATAGCTTAGAGCAGAAAGAGAATGAAAAGTGAGCAATTAACAGCAAAAGAAGCTTGTATTAGCTGAAAATGAAGACGAGACGTTGCAAGTATCAAAATAGTCAGTCTCCAAAAGTTGAACCTTACATCAAAACATCAACCAACCCTGATTACCTCTTCTTTGTGGGATATATAGAGTTTTATTACAAAAGCACTCGACCATTCTAAGTATGGAGGGTCATAATTGACCACCAACCGCTTTAACTGCCTGGTGGAGTCTGAGTGCGATTACTTGTCTCTATGAGTAAATTTGATCTCCCCGGGTGCTCTGTTGTCCTCTCAGGTGGCTGGAGTACCATATGGGATGAAGTCCCATAACTGTTAAATGCATTTGTCTGTTTGTTCTCTGTCCTTTTCCTTCTTGGCCATATTGTTTGTTGAATGCGGTTGTTGAGGAGGAAATGCACCTGGTACTGGTAGACTAGTCACCTTCGTCCTCCGAGAGCACAGAACAGTTAAGAGACACGCACTACATAGCAGGTGGACAAGTAGGAGGAAGGAGGAGGGTCGGTCGTTGGATCAGGAAGATGATGGTGGGGATGGCTTGGGGAGGGATATCGGAAGAAGTAGGAGCGAAATGAGGGTGGGCCATTGGATCTTGGCAGAGCTGATCGGGCGGTGGAGGAGTGATTGGGCGAGTCGCTTTATCGGGCGCGACAGGAGCTGTCGGATCGATTTTTTGGTAATTTTGGGCCTTTACGTATGGATACGTGCGATTGTGATCGAATCGCATCGCAATATCGCATCGGCAGAAGCTGAGGGGCACGGCCTTGATACACACATGGATGTGATTTGCGATCAAATCGCATCGCAATATCGCATCGGCGGAAAACAAGGGGCGCAGCCTTGATACATACATAGTGTGATTTGTGATAGCGATTAAACCCAAACCCGATAAGGGAATTAATCATTTTTTAGGACCGATGAAAGGAGAATGAGCAGTGCAAGGGAAGGAGAAAGTGACCGTTGTGAGCTTCTTTTTAGCGGAACCAAGCGGACCAAGATCATCTCTAACTTTAGAAAATCATCGTCATACAACAGAGCTAACAGTCCCCTGATTTCACTTTCACGAGAAAGTGAGGAGGAGCTCACAGGTTTCTCCCTGAGAAGTGCAGTCTGATTGATAAAGCAGTGCATTCCACTGATACCACTGTCATCCACGCCATAACCCACTTCACCTACATCAAACCCATCTTCACCTACCCCACCTCCGCCTCCACCGAAGGTTGGAATGGCAAGTGCGATCAAGTTGCCGACATTTAGAGGGGTAGGAAATGAGGAAGCAGATCAGTTCTGGTTCATGGTAAAAGCTGTATGGGAAGCCTAAGGTGTTACGGATGATAACATCAAAAATACCACTTTGGTAAGTGCGCTTCGGGATCGCACTTTGATGTGGTATATAAAGTACTCTAGCGATCACCCAAATGTGGGAATAGCGGCGATCCAAGATGCATTGAACAAATAATTTCGCTCGCTGAAATTGGAGACGCAGTCGATCATTGGGTTCAAAGAAATCATGATGCTGCCAGGTGAAACCCCGTGGGATCTGGATCAAAGATTGAAGAGTACGATTTGTGAGGCTAACATGATGTTGACAGATGTGCAACACCGCGCGTGGTTTGTGGCATCTTTGACACCACATCTAAAGATGGTGTTGTCATAGCAAAAGATCTCAACCCAAGCTGAAGCATTAGAAATAGCGATGAGGTTGCATGAAACTCCAATACAGGATCCGGGGTTGGGAGTTCAGCAAATCCACGCGCAACTACAAAACCTTTGCTTAGAGATGCAAATTTTAAAGCAAGATAGGGCACCCCAACTGGAGGCGCGTGAAGAAGTGTGGTGTATCAAATGCAAAGGCCAAGGTCACGACAAGGATCACTGCCCCATATTCGCAAACTATCTGATGGGAGGAGGGCCGATGCCATTAAGATTGGAGGTACAAGCAGGGCCAAGTGTGGTGCCCACACTCTGGTGCACGATTTGTCAAGTAGGAGGAAAGCACGCAACAGACAACTGTCACCTGTTGCAGAAGTATACCCAGACCCTGCAGCAGCTATATTTCAACTTCTATAGATCAGTGGGTCACGACAAGCGAACGTGTCAAAGCTACAAGCTAATGATGGAGAGGACCCCAGCCTATCGAATGCAGACTAAGACGTGGGGTTTCGACCCAACCGCGGGGCCACGCAGTGGATTCCAAGGATGCGGACTAGGGAGAGGAGGAATGCAACCTGGACAAGGGCACAGATAGCTGACTTGTTATAATTACGGAGGGTCGGGGCACTACGCTCACGATTGTACTAACCCGATGAGAATATCTTGTCCGTACTATGAGCAGTTTGACCATGAAATGGTAGATTGTCCAAAGCTGATTGCCCAAATGTGCGAAAAGGGGGTACTATAGCCTACTCCAACTCAAAATATCAAAATGATGAGGCTTGAGCCATGCGAGGAGGACCCCAGCGTAAACATGGTACTGAGAAGCGGTGCAACTACAGGGGGAGATGCGAGGAAACAGCCCGGAGAATATGTGAAGGATCGCGATGCTCCTACAAAGGACCCTGACTTTGAGATGGAACATGTGAAGGGGACGTCTAAGGAAGCTAAGAAGAGCTTCACGGAAGCCTCTACATATGCAATAGGGATCCAATTGAGCTGGGAATGGATCCTTCTATGCTTACTACCTTTTTAGAGACATGTATGAAGCTTCTACACGACAATAAGGCAGTTAAGGGACTACAAAAGCTGATCACTAAGTGCGCAGGATCAGGGAAGTCGCGCGTAGTCCGGAAACTTGGAAAACATGCTTTGCACACTGGGTGGGAAATGCGAATGACGTTGCAAATTGGTGAGTATGAGATGGATCAAGTCATCCTGGATTTGGGGTCGGATGCGAATGTATTGCCCAAGAAAACGTGGGAACGCATGGGCAGGCCTGCACTACAGTGGTCTCCTATTCAACTACGGATGGACAACTAACAAAAGATCTTGCTGATGGGAAGATTGCAAGGGGTGACAGTGGACATTGAACGCGTAAGTACACAGACAGACTTTGAGGTAATATAAATTGTTGACGACAATAATCCATACCCTGTGTTGCTAGCAATAGATTGGGCCACAGACATGAATGGGGTTATCAACTTAAAATGATGAAAAATGACATTCAAGAAAACGTCACTCTGTGTTATAATCCACTGGACCCGGCCGAAGGAGCGCGCTACACCAAACTAGTGGACGACGAAGACAGTGACGATGAACTGGATTGCATCTACCAGATAATAGCGCAAGACCGTGGTCGGGTGAATCCCACAGCGAACGGGAGAATCTTGTGGGAGCGCGATAGTTCCTGCACTTCGGATTCAGATGAAGAGATAGAACGATGGCAAAACCGATTGCATGAAGTCACAACACTCAACTGTAACATTATGATTAGATTACTGCGACACGTGACAACCGAGGTAAGGAAACGACCAGCGGATGACGACGCAACAAATGGGGACGACCTCGTCAACCAATGCGAAACTTCAATCGTAGCGCAGAAGCGGCATGGTGCACCGGAAGGACCGCATCATGTGACAATCATGATAGTGTGGCGTGCACATAGGAATATGAGGTGGAATGGGTGCGAAGGTAGAAGGCGGATGTGTGTACGGGTTGGAGGACTTCCGCAAAAAATGCAGCCAGGGCAACCACGAAGAAGCAGTTCAGGCACCCATCTACGACGGAGGGTACGCTTATATGTTGTACAACCATCACCCCAACTGAATCTGCGCGTGACTGGGATTCGCTGGGCCAATAAGACCTTAAACAAAACAAGGTGTGTAAAGATAACTCTATCCGCAGTCAAACACGATGAAACCAGGAAAGTGAAGAGAATTTCCCCGACCACTGCCCTTGCAAGAGAGGACTTGGACAAAGGGACCTGGCAGTTGCAAGAAGCCATTCGGCGTGCCAACTTGAGACTTCGCGAACTTGAGGAAGAAGGGGCAAGGCTAATGAGGAAAAGTGCGAGGCTGGATGAAGAAATTGGAAAAATAAAAATCGGAGTCGCACAAACAGGTCGCACGAATGTGAGAATAAGGGGATCGGACCTAGCCGGCCCTCCTACGATACTATAATGAGTCGTGACCCTACTATCATGGTTGCGACCGCAACCTACTGAACGATGGAGCACAGAATGCGACATGCTACTAGATTTAAAGGAACGTGAAGAGTGCCCGTAACCTGGGCTAGTAGGGAAGAGGAAGTCTCGCACGAGGGGTGGGACAACCTGACTATCTGTAGAAGGCCCAGTCTCAGCACTCCATGTAGTTGGAAGAAGGCGCGGGACTATAAAGAATTTTGTAGGAAGGTTACGCGATTCAGACGTGGAGCGCAGGACTAGTAGGAAGCATAAAACGCATCCGCGTATCAGGGACTGCGCTGCTACATGGGAAGGATGGAAGGTGACCGTTGCAGATACTGTTCATGACAAGATGTCCCATTTAAGACACCGAGGAGCGGGCAGTGGGCCATTAAGACACAGGGCTGAATGGATTTGCCGCAAAAATCGCATTAATGAGCCATGAATGAGGAGCATGGCTGAATTTGAAGTCGAAAAGGTATATAAAGCACAGGTGGCTTGTTACCACACACCCTTTGGCCCCTTGCATAGTAAGTTGTTCTGTGTTCAAATAGAAAGGCGCAGGATGAATGAGGCAGTTGTAAAAGGAAGCCCGTGGTTTCAAGAATTGCCAAGGAAATACAGGAGCCCCTACTCAGGTTGATATCCACAACCAAGGACGTTACGCAAAGAGCTCTGTGTCACAGATGGGAGGGACAGCTGAAGTCCCTAAATCACCCCAGACGCCGCGGACCAAGAAGAACCCACAAGTAGTAGGATTGGTCTGGATGTCTCCGCGAAATCCACAATTCGGAAAATTGTCGATGGAGGAAAAGGGAAAAACCATTACTATTGAGAGCGATGAAGAGGAAGAGGATCCTCCAACCTTTGTCGAAGAAATAGAACCAGAAAAAGAGATGGAAGAAGATATCCAGCCAATACGAGATCCAACAAAGCGGCCTAAGTATGTTCCTCCAAGGAAAGGGAGGGCCAAGGTACCTAAATATTTGGATGACATTGACAGCACACTAAAGATTTGGAAGACCCAACCTTACAGCGGTTGGAAACAGAAGCAAGGGAGTTACAACAAGCCTATGATAATGTCAAGGGGACCGTGCAGACGGTTGCTATTACGCAGCGCTTGGCCAAGATGAGGGAGGCCCAGGCTCTCAAGATACAAGTTGACACTGCTCGGCAGAAGGAAGCAGTGATTAAAGAACGCATCCAGCCTTGGCTTGATGAGGCATTCGCAGTTTCCACCACCATCGAGCGAAAGTTAGCACACATGCAGGCAGTATATGAACCCGGACAAGCAACTGAAACTGATACTGATGCATTGGTGGCTCACGTAGAACGGGTACAGCAGATGGCGGAAGACTTTGTTGCGAGTGTAAGCGAAGCGCAGAAGTTGTTGAATGACCTTCGTGCGAAGATTGTTGCACCAACCGAGTGACTTGGGACGAGTCAAAATGATTGTGTTGGGAGACTGTTTGGTAGCGGAGGCCCCACGCAACAGTTTTGGGGCTCAAAACCCACAATTTTGGTAATAGTATGGTAAAGGCTCCATGAGGTGCATGGAGCACAAATTGTAATGAGTCAAGTCAAAGGGTTGTTCACCCGAAAATAATGTAAGAAAATAGAAAGTGAGTTGGCCTGCCCATGGTCCGCGGAACATGGGAATGTATAAATAGAGCAAGGCTCTAAGGTTAGAAGTCAGTTTTTGGTTTTGGATCTTGAATGTTATGGGTTTATGAAGGTAATATTCTCTTTGCGTTTGTAAGTCCGAGTCAAGGGAGTTGGTAGATGAATAGAGGCTCTGCAGCTGTGTGCACAGAGGCCTAGTAGAATCCGCAGCGGTGTGCACAGACCCGTGCAGCTAAGTGCACAGGGCGGATCTGGCTGTATTGAATGGAAGATAAAGAAAGATAAGAGTTTCTGAATCATTGTGTGCTTTATCCCGAATCTATCTATTTGTTTATGTTCTCTGCATATTTATGATTGCGCGCACTGGTTATTACTATTAAATGTTTGCTTAAAGACTTTAAGAAATAGATCTGAGGGATGATACACACATAATAATAAGAATCTAGGAAGCGCCCGTCGCGGATCTACACGAAGCTACGTGGAACAGTGCGAGTGCACTGATCTGATCGTGACCCTTCCAGACTACATCAAGACATCCCTAGGGTGCGAAAGCCTGGTTTCAGCACCCTCCTCTACTACCTCGGGTGAGACTTCAGTGCGCGCTCAGCGGACTGTTGCCGAAAGGGACGGTAGTGCGGGATTTGTTTGGCTAAATCACTTCTGAACCTGGGTCAAGCCCCAACAAAACAACAGTGATGCTACCAACACCCATGTGTGGTCCAATTTCCCTTCTCTTTTCACAAGTTGTCTCAAGTTCATATGCACTTCTCTACTTTTTATATTTGTTCCCAACCACACTCGCACATTCTCTACACCTCTTATCTCTACTCTCACTCTACTCCCTTCCCCACACCATAATCATCTTGCATGAGAATTTGAGGTCCTTGTGTTTGGTTGCATGGTAAATTCAGAAGTTCTCTAGAATGGGTATGTAACCCATACCTTTGAATCAATTCAGTAAAAATCCCCATTCCTTTCCATAAATGTTGGCAATTGGGTAGTTCAACAAACAAATGTGAGATCCAGACATTTAATTCAAGATAAGGTAGGAAACTTCCCATTTCCTCCTCAGAGCTTCCTCTCATGCAATGGATCCATGTTGGCTACTCTTTTCTTCAACTCTTGGCAATATATTACATAAAATGTACATTACATCACATAAATTTTGTCAAGATATCCATGTTATCCATTTCTAGCATTATAAGTCTTAATTACAAACTATAAAACTTGGGGTTTAAAAAGGGATGTTATAGTCTTGATGTTAGCACAACTATAAGAAAATAATATCAATGAGAAAATGAAATTCTCCCTAACTGTCTCCTACAAACATGGCAGATGTAACTTCCTTATCCTTCTCATAATGTTGATAATGCATAATATTCAAGACTAAATGGAAAAAGGTGTGCTAGAATCCTAGCATTCAACACTAATCATCAAATAGTAATTACTAAACAAGGACATGATAAGCAAGATAAACAATCAAATGACTTGGACTCCAAATGTCAATGCTTGGTCATTTTAATGCTTTCATCAAAATAAAGTGCTTCCACGTCTTATTGTGGACCAAATTCTACAACTTCTCTAGTTCTAGCCAACACTCATTAGATGCCTATTTAGTAAAATTTTCGTAAGTAGCATCTTTACAACAAACAATAGAAATCCGGACCTTGTGAGTAGGGAAGTTAAGGCCTTTATTTTCTCTAATATTTTTCCAAATTTGTGTTGAAAATAGCAACAAGAAATGTTAAAAATAGAAGTGTTAAAAATAGCACTACTATAAATAGCATTTTGGAATACATTCCAATTTTAGTTAGTCCCTGAACTAAAATTGAAAATTAAAATTCGAATTTGATCTTAGCAGTTGTTTGAAAAATAATTAATTATTCATCTTGAGTTAATTAGTTGTAGAAAATCAAACATGAAGTCTATGTGAAGACATGCAACAATTTCCCCTTTGATTGAGGAAGTTATCCCTTGATTAAGGAAATCAAAATGAGTTGTACTTTGAGTTGTAATTAGTTAGCTCAGTTAATTGAGTTAAGTCCAGTTAGATTAGTTCCAACAGTTTGTTGAATTGATTGTGAGTTCAATTAGTTAATGCATGCATGCATGTAATCGCTGCACTTTAGATAACTGAATATTCTCTCATAAATAACTCATGCATGTCAGTTCAGTCAGAGACCCAGTTGAGATCAAAGGAAGGGATAGTGTACTATCAGTTGGAGGAATTTCCCTATATAGGAAACTCATCCATGCAGAAGGAATCATCTCATTCAATATTACGTAGTTATTTCTGAGTTAGGTGAGTTGTGTGAGAGGTGAATTCACACAGGGGGCAGCATTGGACCCCAGGAGAAACTGCGCAAAGAAATAAGAGGCTTGGAGGGTAGACGAGAAGGTTTGTGAGAAGCCTTTGACTGTCTATGAGCAATTGAGATATTGTACTGAGAGCTGGATAGCTTGTGAGCTAAAGCTTTTTGTAATTCGAACATATTTCCACTTGTATGATAATACAAAGATCGGGGTTTTTCGCTGAGGCTTTCCCAAAGTATTCTTCTGTGTTCATGTGTGATTGTTTTCTCATTCTCTGTTAAATGTGTTCTATTTAATCTTGCTCAAAATCGATTAAGCTTCCGCAAGTTTGTTTGTAGAAGTAGATCAAGTATTTTGCTTTAGTATATTGCATTATCAGGTGATCTATCAAAGCAAAGAACAGTATACAAAGAAGGAAGAACTTCAAATTTTCAAGTTCCTGATTATAGAATTCGAATTCTTATCACATCTCAAATTTCACCAATGGCATTCAATGGTTTAAGACTCGAGTATGCCCTTGATGGCAGCTCGAATTATAAAGCCTGGAAGGATCGCATGGAAGCGGTATTAAAGGACAACGGTCTGAAGGACTTCATTGATCAAAAAGTCCCCAAGCCAACAACAGCTAATGCCCAAGAATTGGCGAAATGGAAGAAATGTGTGGCTAGAGTGAGGAGAAGCCTTCTGGAGGGAGTTCGAGACCACATAGTCTCGAGTCTCCATGGGAAGAAGACACTGTTTTCAATGTGAAAAACATTTAAGGATCTATATCAGAACAATAGCGATCAGAGGAAGTTGGCGTTGAAACACAAGCTTCGGAAAATCAAGTGTGAAAATGGCGACACGATCTCTACATATCTGAACAAGCTCACCACCTGCAGGGATGAGTTTGGAAGCGTAGGGATCACGACTGCCGATAATGACATGGTGAGTCTTGCTCTCCTCGGTCTTCTTAAGAGATGGCATAGCTACCAAGACTCGATAAATGGAAGAGAGAAACTGCCATATTAGGAACGACTTTGGTCGGATATGATGCACTCGATAAATGGAAGAGAGAAACTGTCAGATTGGGAACGACTTCGGTCAGATCTGATGTAGGAGGAGATAAGAAGAAGCACCAGAGATGGATCTTCATCAAAGCAAGATGATGAAGAAAAATTAGCCTTAGTGAGTAAGGCGAGGAAAAGGAAAGGGAAGGCATCCCATTCCAAATCCAATTCTTCCCATGGTGGTAAGAAGTTTGAAAAATCGAAAGTGAGATGTTTTCACTGTCATGAGGTGGGCCATTATGCTACGAATTTTCCACAGAAGAAATCCAAGAAGGGATCCTCGAAGGGATCAGATGGTGAAGCACTGGCCTCACATTTTGAATTGGATTTCTCTCTCATCGCATGCATGGTTTCATCGATGATGGGTTGTGGTTGGTTTCTTAGCAATGGAGCCTCATTCCACATGACTGGCGATAAGAGTTTTTTCAGTACCTTGGAGGAGAAGGACCTTCAGATACTCATAGCGATGGGTAATGATGAAAAGTATAGTGTTTCATGTGTGGGCATGGTTTCTTTTCAGAGGGAGCATGGAGCTCGCATTACCTTAACAGATGTGAAGTATGTGCTAGGAGTAAAGAAGAACTTGGTATCGATTGCGATGCTGGAAGACAAAGGCTATGATGTAGTCTTTAGTAAGGAAAAGGTTTTCCTTAAACACATCACCACGAGACAGGTGAAGCAGATCGGTTCATGAGTTAAGAACCTGTATGCTCTTGAAATTCAAGATGCATGCAAAGCCTTGAGGAGCAAGGAAACTGTTGGAGACTTGGTGGTTGAGAGGGAGAGTACATTACCTCTCAACATGCAACACTAGAAGAAGTCTCAGACAATTATGGAGGAGCCACAATTGGTGAAGCAGCGTCAAGAGGTTGTGGAGCAGCCACAAGTGGAGAAGCCAAGAGGAGATCGAGTGGAGGCATCCACTCATGCAGAGACCTCTAGTAGGGGGGAATTTCGAGCCAAGTGGGCAGATGGATCACATGCAGCCATACCTTCAGGTGAGAGGTGGGGCGATGTGAAGTGATAGTCCCAAGAAGGCTGAAATAGGGGCAGGATCTTTGAGGTACCCAGCATCTTTGATTAGACCTTGCTACGGGAGCCCCGACGAGGATTAGCAGGACTGGCTAAGTGGGTAGAGACAGAGGCGGATGGAGCGGAAGATGAAGCTTCAGCATCAAAGGGTGTTTCTAGCCCAACAGGGTGGTCAGTTGGGAGATCAGATACTTACTTCTCAGTAATTAAGTTACAATGCAATAGTGGGCAGCACGATGCAACATGATGAGAGGAGGTGCAGTACGGATGCAATGCTGGGAGATAGGACCAGCGGCAGCACAGATGCAGTAGCAGGAATCAGTGTGATTGATGCAGTCAGAGATCAAAGTGACAGAGGCTAGAGCAGTAAGATACTGAAGAGCACAGAGGTGCAAATTTTTCAGTCGACAAAGGCAATAGCAGTCAAAGACTTTGATGACAAAGGCATCATTCTGATTCAAGTTGGATATTTTTTTGTTTCTAGAGTTCCTAGAGCAACAACACTAGGGAGAAGTGTTGCATGCAAAACATTCCATAGGTTTAGGATCGGGTTCGAGTTGAATTCCTTTCTTGTTGAGAGGGAGTATTTCGAGATACATTCCAATTTTAGTTAATCTCTGAACTAAAATTGAAAATTCAAATTCAAATTTGATTTTAGCAGCTATTTGAAAAATAATTAATTAATTCATCTTGAGTTAATTAGTTATAGAAAATCAAACATGAAGTCTATGTGAAGGCATGCAACAGTTTCCCCTTTAATTGAGGAAGTTGTCCTTTAATTAAGGAGATCACGATGAGTTGTACTTTGAATTGTAATTAGTTAGCTCAGTTAACTAAGTTAAGTCCAATTAGATTAGTTCCAACAGTTTGTTGAACTGATTGTGAGTTCAGTTAGTTAATGCATGCATGCATGTAACCATTGCACTTCAGATAACTGAATATTCTCTCATAAATAACACATGCATGTCAGTTCAGTCAGAAACCCAATTGAGATCAGAGGAAGGGACAGTGTACTATCAGTTGGAGGAATTTTCCTATATAGAAAACTCATCCATGCATAAGGAATTATCTCCTTCAAGATTGCGCAGTTATTTGTGAGTTTGGTGAGTTGTGCGAGAGGTGAATTCACACAGGTGGCAGCATTGGACCCATGAGAAACTGCGCAAGGAAATAGGAGGCTTGGAGGGCAGAGGAGAAGGTTTGTGAGAAGCCTTTGACTCTCTATAAGAAATTGAGGGATTGTACTGAGAGCTAGATAGCTTGTGAGCTAACGCTGTGTAATCCTGACATATTTCCACTTGTATGATAATACAGAGATCGGGGTTTTTCGCTGAGGCTTTCCCCAGAGTATTCTTCTGTGTTCATGTGTGATTGCTTTCTCATTCTCTATTATATGTGTTCTATTTGATCTTGCTCAAAATCAATTAAGCTTCCGCAATTTTGTTTGTAGAAGTAGATCAAGTATTTCGCTTTAGTATATTGCATTATCAGGTGATCTACATTGGGAAATTCTACAATTTGTTGTGAGAGAAAGCAAATCAAGGTATTGCAACAATAGAGGCATGACTTTAACATTACACAAATATGAATCTCTACAAGGGACGGTAGTGACTTCCATCTAGTCCTCACAATATAAACCAATCAAAAACGAGATATATGTCCCTCAACCATAAACCTAAAGGAGGAAGAGAAGCAATACAACCAAGTCCAATCCATTGTTCTACCAAATGTCATATATATATGCCACTCAAAGACTCCAAATTACATAGAAACATGCATCTTGAACCGAAAAATATGCAAAACTCACACAAATCAATTTCATACCTCCATTTAAACATTAAATTTGAGAGATTATTTACCTTCTCCCATCTAAAGAAACAAATAATAATGCCACAACAACAAATTACCACATCCCATTGATACAATAACCTCAAAACAAAAGGAAATCCAACCATTTTCTCCAAAGTGGTCCTTCCTCCATGTCATTGTCGTCACTCTAAAAGAGATAGAGTTTAAAACACAAACATAAACAAACAAAACGCCAAACGTAGAATCATAACCCTCAAGCAAGCAAATCCATAACACCTTGCTTGTCAATGGAAAGCAAAGGAAACAACTCTCTTAATGGCCTCATACTCTCATGTGCTAATTCCTCCAAGACACATGATAAGATATTGAATAATGAATGATCCATTGTCCTAAGCAATATGTGATAAAATCAATAAACCTTTCAGCACCCCTCAAGGGAATATTTTTCCCCACTAGTACCTAAATATAATATTATTTCGCATTATCTCTTAAACCACTAAAACGTCACATAAATATGTGAACATTATGGGCATAAGCAATAATTTCCAATAAGTGGAAGACACAAATCCAACGACAATCATTCATTTGTCACAAATCCAACATAGATCCATATTAACTCTATATCTACCAAATGCCAAAAGGGATCAAATTTCTCAAGATGCAAACCTCTTTTTGAGTGGAAAACTTGAATATTTGCACACAATAAATTTGACCGCTCTCTTCACTTGATAAGTTTGGAGCTAAAATGGATCTATGTTGATTCTTCATAACACCATTTATATTATATATAAATTTCACATTTCTATATATAGAATTATTCCTTTTTTATTATTATTAAAACATCATAGTACATATACATACATGGCACTTTTCTTTAACATATTTTAAAAAAAATATATATTTAATTCTTTAATGTGATATGCATAATATATATATATATATATAGAGAGAGAGAGAGAGAGAGAGAGAGAGAGAGATTATGTATATTAGCTTAAACATGAATTTATGAAATATCAATGTTACAAATAACAATAAATATTATTTTAATTTATATGGTAAAATAAATTTATTATATTTTATATATATTTCACATCTTTATATATATGGAATATTCTTATTTTTAATTTTATTAAAACCTTAGTGTTACATATAACTAAATATATGTGTGACATTTTTTTTGAAATGTTTTATAATATATTTTTATTTTCAATCTATAATGTAATACGCATAGAATTTATCAAGGTATACATATCACACTAAACAAAATGTAAATAATGATCATTTATATTTTTAACCATCATATTTCAAAACTTCATGATTAAATTTGATTAATACTTACAATAAACTATTTTCTAAGACTAAAATATTTGGTTCTGAAATATCAGTTATAAATATGAATCAACATTATTTACATGTCTTCTAATATAATATGTATATTATGAATTCTTTTCCAATAAAAGGTGTATAATTTATCAATAAAAATTAAATCGCAATCTAACAGCTTATTACCCTAGAACATCTCTCCCATATTGGGTTGTCCAACACCCTATAACATCTCCCCCATATTGGGTTGTCCAACACCTTTCAACGCAATCACTATAAAGTTCCATTTTTTGTGTTTTTAACATATTCATAACTATACTATATGTTCTTATGATAATTCAATTATCAACATATGCCATGTTGTCTTGCTTTTTACTCTGGTAATATAGATATCAATATTGCTTCCCCTTTGTAACATTTAGCTCAATATTTCAAAACTTTTGAATCTTCAAAACATATTCATAATTATGCCATATGCTCTTTTGAGAATTCAAATATCAACATATGCCATGTTGTCTTGCTTTTTGAATCTCATTGTAATGTGGATATCAATATGGCTTCCCATTATTTCTAGCTTTCGAATCTTCAAATGTTTCAACATGGTCTACTTAAATATAAAAACACACTATCTATAGCAAAATTCAAACATCTAAAAGCTTGTTTTTCATCATATACTTATGCATCTTAAAAATCGTTTGAATGTTCCCTCACACCCTACGAGATTTGAGTGTCCTTGAATGGCAACAAAAAACTTGCTTCTAAAATTATTAATACAAATTTGGATTTTGGTTCTTTCTTGCAAGTTGAACAAATTTGGATTTTGGTTCTTTCTTGCAAGTTGATTTTTTCTTGTCGAACCTCAAACTAAGCTTTTAATTGTTCAAAACATTCTTTCAGCTCAATTTTTCCTGATGTCCCAAAAAAGCCTTTGAATTCCTCTGGATAGAGAGCACATCTTCTATCATGATCTCATCACCAAAAAAAGTCTATGAATACAGATTTATCTTTCAAAAAAGCCACCATTCATTTGGATTTGATTTTCTGGAGGATTACATTCCCCCAACTTCCATTGTACTTCACTTTGCAAATTTTTTTAAAGTCTCTCTTTGAATTTTTTCCATTTTTAATATTTCTACTTTCATTATTTTTTCCCTCACTAAATTTTTCTTTTGTAACATTTTTTTTAATAAAAAAAAGAAAATGATAGTAACATAAAATTAATGATGATTTAATTCTAAAAATAAAGGAAAATTTTGAATTGAAAACCATATCTGCTTCCTCATAAAAACATATCCAATTGCCCAATGTTTTGACACAGAAAAAGGTAATTTTGTAGAAATGGGAGCTTACATACAATTAAACAATATTAAAAGTGATCAAATTTTCAAATTCACTTTCCAGTAGAAATATTAGTCAATCCAAACACCTCGATTTTTGCATTTTCAAACTCACCTAAATGTGTGCAGCACTATCCACAAGCACAAAAGAAAAAAGAATCCAAATAATGAGATGTACCTTTTTCTTAAATTTTCAATTTAGTCAAGGCATACTGTTTTGCACATTTCCCAAGGTTATTGAAATTGCTAGACAGAGAACCAGGCCAATTTGCAAAAGGAAATGATTTTATTGTTAGGATGCCTGAAAATTTGTGAAGAAAATTTAACTATTTTAACTATAAACGACATAAAAGCGGCTTCCTAAAGAAACCTTTGCACAAAAGCATTGCTCTAAAACCACTAATTACAAACTCCAATGTTAAATATTATTAAAACCTAAGAAAGAACCAAAGCAATATATATTTTGTATATTTTACATATAAGATCCAATGAATTTGATTTCCATAGAAACTTTACAAAAAAATTGTCTTTAAAACCACTAATTTTAAACCAAAATGTTAAATACTACAAAATCAAAGAACTAAAAATATAGTTTATATTTTTTATTTTTAATATATAAAGATCCAATAAGTTTGAATCCATCTCCAAACACTTTGTAATGGAATCCCAAAAACTTTTTAAGGGTGAAATTTTAGTTAATACTTACATGAGATATCTAAAAAGTGTATTTCCACCAAACAATCAAAGCCAAATTTGAGCTATAGAAGGGTGAAATTTTAGTTAATACTTACATGAGATATCTAAAAAGTGTATTTCCACAGAACAATCAAAGCCAAATTTGTTTATTTATAGCTCACTCAGATATATTTCCATGAACACATATGCAACAACAAAATGAAAGCAAAAACTTATGTTAGTAATATGTTCAAATTCTTTCTTACAAAACATTTTCATGATTCCATGATTTCCATATTTGGTCTTAAATAAAATCCAATTTCTACACAGTATTTTCATTGTTAGAATGCAATTTCTTCATTGTTAGAATGCAATTTCTACATATAATATTTTCATGGTTAGAATGCAATAGCAATAACACCAAAAGAGAAACAACAACCACAAACACAACCATTTCATCTAACGTTGACGGAATTTATATTTTGTTCATTTTATCGGATGATAAAACAGCCAAAATCTTTTAAAGATTGTGACTCTTCATTCTTCTTAAATGTCAAAATTAAATTATGTACTTTGGAACCATACAGAATTGACAACTGTACTTACATAAACTACCATCTGAAAATTTTATTCAATACAGAAATAGTTTTATTAAAAAATTAAAATAAATTAAAATAAATAAATAAGTAAAATCAACTGTATTCTTGTAAACATATCAGTTATCCAACCCACCAAAGTTCACACTACAACACTTAATAACATGACCTACCGAGACCGCATTCAGCTTATATTATAGAAACAAAAAGGTCAAGTCTTCATCGTCGGAAGTTTCTAGAAAAAATTCATTAGAGAATGCAAGGACAACCTTTAACAGAATTTCGTCATTTAAAATAGCGAGTACCCAAAAGCACCGCCAAATTTTTGTCTACAGGATATAGAAACACATTCCTGACCAAAAGGGATAAAGCTAACTTAAAAATGCCAAGGTATTTGAGGTGATTCTCTTCTAAAATGCCTATGGATTCGAACTGATTCTCTTCTCAACTTGCCTCGTCTTTATAAAGAAAATAAATGTAAACCTTCATGCTTCTCCTTTAAATGCTAACCCCCTCTTACATGAGATGTGTATCCATCCTCGCAACTCTCCCAACAACCTAGTTTGGAGAGGAGCCCATGGAAAAAAAAAAGTAAGCCTTCTTCTATGCATTCTCCTTTAAATGTTACCCCTCTTGCATGAGCTGTGTATCCATCCTTGGTACACTCTCAACGACCTAGTTTAAAGAGGAGCCCATGGCCTTACTACACTACCAATGATCGTGGAAAAGAAAACAAAATGTTAAACCCTTCTATATCAATGCCACTTGCTAAATATTAGCACACCACGACCAAGATCCCTGACAAGGTAGGTCAAATTGGAAAAAGTATTTGTATTGGAAGGCCATCATTACTCCCTTGATGCCGCCCAACCTCCCAACCTTTTAATTTCAAACTGCTACAAGTTATTAAGTTACTCAGATCAGATTTGCAGCCGCTTACAAAAGCCTTTTGAGAAACCCTTCCTGTATCATTTTGACTTTTTATAAAGCAGTTATCGCTATAAAGAATCTTGCCAAGCCTTGTACTAACAAATAAAGACTTTTAAAAATGAATTATGAATAATTCTTGAATTTGTACAATCCTGCCCCCAAATGAATTGAGTCACTGCTGAATATATTCAATGGTACCGCATCTCAAGACTGGTACAAATGAATTATGAATCATTCTTCGACGTGTTCAATCCTACCCCATCACCTTCATTGCTACTCCTCACCATCACCCTAAGCCTCCTTCCACTATAACACATTCCAATGGCCAAACCCCTACTGGCCACCTATGAGGGTTTTTCACATTGTAAATTATGCTAAGCTGCACGAAACAGGGAAACAGGTACGAGTTCCGAAACAGGGATAGGTACGAAACGTGACCCCCCCAAATTTTGGAAACGGTGAAACGCAATATATATATATATATATATATATATTATACGACATTTAAGAAATAATGTGCAATCATAGAACATATATGATACATTCTCTAAATTTACATCACATCTACTCTTGAATGATCACATAATGAAAATAACAATATCCAAAATCAGCGATGGTTGGGAGTCTCTTCCTACATAGTCGAACGACCTTAGTGCTCTTGATTAAATACAAGTTCCATACCCTAGTACCCTACATGCTCTTGATTATTGGGAGTCTCCCCTGCATAGAGGGGTTGGTTCTCGTGATTAAATACAAGTTCCATACCCTAGTACATCACAAAATCCAATAGAAACATTGCAATCCTGAAATCCTGAAAAATAGACAAGTCTGTTGAATTTTGAGTGAAATCTAAAATTCTACTTTCTCCATATGAAATCCAATGAGAGCAAAACCACTCTCAAACATCCCGAGTCATTTCATGGTAATGTTAAAAATTTAAGTAAAAGTGACATTCAAGGGGAATGTCACTTTTACTTTAAGAATTTAACATTACTATGAACTGCATATCAACACCTCAACACCAAGGCCATAGACTTGAAGATTAGGCTGCCCCACTCAAAAAAATCCTCATTTTTATACCTTGAGAGGCATCTAGTAGCATCCAAAAGATATTTTAGTCGCCCAATAAAAAATTAGAAGCAAAAAAAATAAAACAAAATACAAGAAACTCCGTCATACAGCCTAGAAACTCGTTTCTGGCCACACTGGCTACATTTCCTCCTCTAAAAACGGGCTAGTACGGTCAAAAATGAGTTTCCAAGCTGTTCGGTACGAGTTTCCTTGTTTCCGTTTCGTTTCCGGCCGGAAACAGACCCTTCTCCAACATTTCCTCCAACTTAGAAATTATGATATGATATCCTAAATTTAAAATTAATGTTTTGATATGAAAATAAACTAAATGGCACTTAGAGAAATCTTTAAAGGAAATATTTCCAAAAATCGAGACATCACATGCCTATTCAATATTGTAATTAATTCATCAATAACAATCAAAATTGTGAATAAAAACATTTTCCATAAAACCAACATAATCTATTAGCCTGCCATTGCTTAATTGCTTTGTTCCATCTTTATCACCATGAATTTCAATGAATCACTTTGAAAGGACACTAAATACTTCATTAAAAAAAATGCACAATCATTAAAAGCCACCAACATTTTGATCGCTTTCCTGTCCAAATTGTGCTGTTAAAAGGGGTAATACATCAATAGCATCTGAATTAGAGTCTCAAAATATCTTTGAAAAATATCTCAGCTCAGGTAATTATTACAAAAGAAGAAATAAGAAGCGTCATTATTTCAAACAACTAGTGATGCCTCTACAAAAAGAATTGCAGGCAACTTGTGAATATTCAAGAATGCATAGAAGCAAAAGATGCAAAAGTCGCATGGAAGGATGAACATCAATATGAAGATAAGATATTATTGAACCTAACAAACTTTGTTGAAACATGAAAACTATATTGTTTTTTCCTTTAATGCAAAAGGATAAAATTTTCAATGACATACGAAAATAATCATCTATCTGTCAACAAATACAACCAACCAATGAAAATCAAACAATATGGAAGAGGTCCAGTAAGGAAAAGCCAATAGATCAAGAAACCAGAAAAAAGTGCCGCGATTATATTACAAAAAAAGCGATTAATATAGTACAAACGACAGGGAATATAATAAGAGCTAATACATAGCAGTCCACCTAAATGATAGGCCATAAAAGAATGCCTATGCAGAGGAGCTGCTGATCCATGCAACCACTGAGGCTTCAACATATATAAAACAGCAAAGCATACTTTCGTAGTATTCATTTTTTTCATTCACAATGAACACCAAACTGATTCAACTTATTAGAAGCCTTAGTAATATTAATCAGATCCAATATTCATGCTTTACCACACCTAAAAGATATCTGCACAAGTTGTAATTTCCATATCAATCCTACCACAATACATAACTGTTGTCCCCTCGTAAATGTCTTCATCGTTTCAACATGTAATCAACTGAACCATACAAATTGCAAACCTTGCCCAGTCAATGTGTTGCTCAGGTGATACCCAGATATTTATTTATGCTATAAGGTTATTGAGAATTTTGGTCACCAAACAAGATACCCAAGACAAATGTTATAACTAGTCAACTTCATCAGTTGGAGTTTAACGACAATAAATAAAATGTAAGCTAGTCAAGAAATTGCTTTATAATTGCTCTTCAAAGGCCTTCAAATGTTCTATATTGAAGGCTGCACACACATACAAGATCTGTTTATTCACATTTCATTGGCATGCCAAACTATCACCAGATACAATACACTTTCACAAATATTATAATTGCTCTTCAAAGGCCTTCAAATGTTCTATATTGAAGGCTGCACACACATACAAGATCTGTTTATTCACATTTCACTGGCATGCCAAACTATCACCAGATACAATGCACTTTCGCAAATATATGGGTGCTGGCTATGATTATAGACATACTAGAAAAATGACTATGAGCAGGTCTGACTAGCACTAGTGCTCTGTACCCCCCCATGTACTGTGGCCTCTAGATTAAAACTTAAAACAGGAAAATAAGCTTTACCTACAGAAGAAACATACAAATGAACTCCAGAAATAGACATACAAAACTCAATAAAAAATTATAAATCAAGCACTAGTAAGATTAAATATGTAATCAAAAAGACAGTAACCTTAACACATTGTTGCCTTCAGAATCAAATAACTGTGCATCAACAAAAACTAATAAAACAATGAATCTACCAATTGAAACTTGAAGGTAAAAATTAAAGCTGAACATACAGATCAACCCTTGGATCCTATGCAGCAACCTGCACAGACCTTTGCTCCACATTAATTAGAGCAGTGCACTTTTGTGCACTTTCATGCACTGTAAATCTAATGAATAAGAAATGACTATAAAAAGGCATTGGTGAGGTGTATTAACCAGCTTCACTTTTTGAAGCCTAACTATAAAATTGTGAGTGCAATGCCTGTACTTAAAAATATAGAATAGAAACTAGAACTGGAATCTACACATTAATCATACAATTCATCCTTGAACTAAATTTGTAGTACAAAGATGACTGATATTCAGCTCTTAGACTTTTCTCCGCAAAAAACTATGAAACATTGCACTTTTGCATATATTATAATTGATCTTCAAAGGCCATCATATGTTCTATATTGAAGGCTGCACACACATACAAGATCTGTTTATTCGCATTTCATTGGCATGCCAAACTATCACCAGATACAATGCACTTTCGCAAATATATGGGTGCTGGCTATGATTATAGACATACTAGAAAAATGACTATGAGCAGGTCTGACCAGCACTAGTGCTCTGTACCCCCCCCCCCCCAATGTACTGTGGCCTCTAGATTAATACTTAAAACAGGAAAATATGCTGTACCTACAGATAAAACACATAAATGACCTCCAGAAATAGACATACAAAAATCAAAAAATTATAAATCAAGCAATAGTAAGATTAAATATGTAATCAAAAAGACAGTAACCTTAACACATTGTTGCCTTCAGAATCAAATAACTGTGCATCAACAAAAACTAATAAAACAATGAATCTACCAATTGAAACTTGGAAGGTAAAAATTAAAGCTAAACATACAGATCAACCCTTGGATCTTATGCAGCAAACTGCACAGACCTTTGCTCCACATTAATTAGAGCAGTGCACTTTTGTGCACTTTCATGCACTGTAAATCTAATGAATAAGAAATGACTATAAAAAGGCATTGGTGAGGTGCATTAACCAGCTTCACTTTTTGAAGCCTAACTATAAAATTGTGAGTGCAATGCCTGTACTTAAAAATATAGAATAGAAACTAGAACTGGAATCTACACATTAATCATACAATTCATCCTTGAACTAAATTTGTAGTACAAAGATGACTGATATTCAGCTCTTAGGCTTTTCTCTGCAAAAAACTATGAAACATTGCAGATTGACACCTCAGCCATATGTGGCAGTAGAATTGCTGGCAAGCGGACATGAAAAGAAACTTCCCTCAAGGTATGCACGACACAGGCAGCTGAAACTAACTCTGGCCAAACAAAACCATGCAACATCAGAAAAGAATCGAGTAGGTCTCTCCCAACAAGGTTATGTACAATTATGAGAGACTGACTCCAAGAAAGGAGAAAAGCTTTCTGTGACCTTAAAAATAAGTTGGCCATGAAGCAATGCAAGCAAGATATGCTCTTGTGATTGAAAACACCATAAGAGGGTAAAAAATACTTTAAATTGTTTAACGTGTACTTTCAGGAAGATTATATTGACTTTGGCATTCCCTATTCTTACCTTTAAAATTAACTAACTTAAAACCTTCTTCATGGGTTATCCTTGTATGCTCCAGCACTTCACCCTGCTGGATTGGTGTATCACCACAGAAGTCTGCATTTGGTTGACTTCCACCTTGACATCTTACACAGATTCCATTCAACCCTATAGAATCCCCTCTTACACAGAATTTACAAGAAAGACTTTGTGTTTCAGAATGCATTGTCTCATAACAAGACTCCGCATCTTCTCTGTGTTTTTCGACCATCTTTTCTGAAACATGTTCACTGTCAAGTGCAGTGGCAGAGCCAACATACGCAACCACCCGAAGATTATGTGCATCTACAGTTGTTTTATGATCACAGTCAAAATTTTCAGGCCCTGTCAAATTAACCAAGTTGCTGCACCCATTTATAACCTTCTCACTCAGCTTAATTTTCTCTGATACGGATTCATTCAATGGTTGCTCCGAAAATGCTGCCGCATTGTCATCATAGACTGATTTGGTTTGATCTGCATGATTAATGCCTTCAGAAGCAGTTTTAGGAACTTCTTGACCTTTCTTAACATCATTATGTACTGCAACGTCCTGAAAACATGGAAGTCCAATCTCTGAAATCAAAGAATCATGTGGGGTCAAAGTACTTTTAGGGACTAGTCCCATATCTACATCAGTCAGATGCCCACACCACAGCTCCTCTTTACTGTCTCCAAAAGGTGAAGACATATCGGTTTTCTTTGTAGCAGCAATTTGGGCATTCATGGGAGTATCAAGAGTGGCAACATCCCTAGACCGTTGTCTTGCCTGTTTGTAAATTTCCATTGCTCGCTGCATATGCTGCATTTTACACAACTATCAGGTTAGCACACAACAGCATTATGAATGCAAAGAAACATTTTTTGTTTGAACCACTATAAAAAATGCTAAATAGGAAAAAGTCCAACAAGCACGAACATTCCACTTGAGTGTCAAAATGCAATCAATGCAAGAGAATTTACATTCTCCGGTAAACATGGGAAAAATGCTCGTCGCAAATCGAGACTTGAAAGGAGAGCCTCTGTATCTGTATCCACCTGGCATTACATAAAAGAACAGATGAGCAATCTTTATAAGTAACCAAAAAGAAATGGCAAAACTAGAATACATATAATCATAAAGTGCACTGAAGCAACAACCATGCCAAATAACATCAAGGTAAAAGAATCAAATAATCATAAAGAGGTGCACAATCACAATATTACCTCTAATTGGTGGTCTTCATAAGCCTTATCTGTAGTGAAATTGGCTTCATCAGGACTCATAGTCTGTCCTGTGCCAAGTTTGTTGATATATTGACTGTATAGATCTGGACCTGCCAATTCTGCTGATACGTCTAGTTTTGACAGATAATACCTTGTGTCCTCACATTCATGCTTATACTTCTTTGTTTCTGAATAGAATGCACACGAGGAATTTTCTGGAGCAACATTCCGAGCAACCTGATCACACCTTCTAATATCAATACTTTCAGTGGAAGATCTTTCATTTTTGAGTTTCTCTTGACGATCTCGAGGATCTTGAGGCTCACCTCTTATTTCCTCAGCAGTATACGGGCCCTGATAATTAGATTCATTACGATCAGAGAAATCCATATTCATATCAGTCTTTTGTCCTTTCCCCATACCAGTTGGTCTGTCCCAACTGCGGTTACCCATTCCTTGCCCAAATGCATACCATTCTCGTCGTCCATACATCATAGATTCTTCTGCATACCCATCCCATCCATGATGAGAACCTTGAACATGACCCCGGCCATCATCAGCTTGTCTTTGCCACCCAAAGGCACCATTATGAGCGGGGTTCCCATCTCCATTGTCCCACATATGATATGGAATTCCAGCATGGGCCATATCTATCGGAGGCCTCAATCCTCTAAACATGGGAGGACCTGCATGCTGTTGCCCAATATTATGGAAAGCTCCAGGTGGATGACCACCAGATTGATGGTGAAATGGAATATAAAAGTTACCTGACCCAGGTCCCTGAGCCTGTGAATTCCAATTTCTGACAAGCCCATTGAACTCAACTCTATTAAAAGAGGCACTATTGTTCCAATCAGCTCTTCCCTGATCCCTAGAACAATGCCCCTCTTCAAAAGTACCACTGTTTGGACCCAAAACAGAAGGATTATCAATTCCTGGTCTAAAAGGAGGCGGAGGGGGGAGATGGCCAGAAGGCCGAACATGAAAAGGTGTACGCTGTTGTAGAGGAGGTCCAACCGACCTGGAATTTGAGGCAAAATGAGACCAGCCTGGCTTAACAGAAGGCATCTTATCTGAATGATAAGATGTTTTAGGCCCTTCTCCAGACACTGATGAATGGCCCGAAGTGAAAGGCCGCTTGGGATAGTGATCAACACCAGAAGCATCATCCTGTAGTCCAGTAACTGTTGAGTCCATGGCATGCACTGATGGAGCTCTGGAGAACCTATCACTTTTTGCATCGTTCAAGTGAGAGCTGCAAACCCTGTCTGTACTTCGAGACCTGCAAACTCTATCTCTACTTCGAGACCTACAAACTCTGTCTGTACTTCGAGACCTACCTCTACGGTCTCCATTGTCCTTCATAACAATTACAGACTCTCTGTCTCTCATTTTATCTTGATGATCTGAATGCAGCCTGCATCTATCTGAATCCCCAACACGATCTACACTTTTCGCTGTCCTTGTCTCTCCCCGCATACTAGTGGCACTGCTAAAACCATGACCACTTTCCAACCTTTTTCTTTTGGTGTTTTTTCCATAAGACAAATGGTGGCTCATGTCATTAGTAGATGGGGTTGGCGATCGATGAGTCATCTTCACAGGTGAAAGGCAAGCATTTGACTTGAGTGAGCTGTCAGAACTTTGCACAGGCGATTCCTCTCTATGGCCATCCAGGTACCTTTCAGTTCTATTGCCAGCACGAAGAATGGCCTGCTCTTTAGGGCGACCATGATCATGATCAAACTTCTGTGCATGTTGATTATCCCTGCCAAGCTGAGGCCTTTCTTCAAATGAAGTATCCTTCCATTCTGATCCAACTTCCACAGATTTTACCCTGCAAAAACCACAGGTAAGAACTAACCTGTTATTCACTTGTAGGGTATTATTGTACCTTTTATTTAACATATAATCCTAAACACAAATAATGGAATTCAGGTTTCTCAATGTGCAGTTCGAGGAAAGCAAAAGTTTCACAGATAAGGTACATTTTCTGCTGAAATGGACAAAACTCCATAACATTCCAAAAATTACATTTAAAATTTCCACGAGTGACAACTAGAACAACAGTTCAGTGAAATTTGTGGGGGAAGAAGGAATTCTCTGAAGCCAACAAACACTGAATGTAGGAGGTTGTGTAGAAGAATCAAACAACAAAAAGTTTCAAGCACCCTCATGGATTATCAATCCTACATTATCAAGCATTACAGAATGAAATTAAACAGACATCTTATGAACCCAATACCAGCTCTAAAGGGGGAGGAAAATATAGCAATAAAGTTTCAAGAGCAGCAGAAAGTGAAAAAATGATATACTTACAGTTCCCAGATTCCGCATTCCCCACAACATTATCTCATAAAAACTTAAAAAGACCATTATCTCATAAAGACCAATATCACATATAGAATAACACAACCTGAAAATGAATAATGAAAAGAACAGCAAAAGTACCAGTGATGTGGAAGAAACTTTAGGGGCTAAATTTTGCCATTGGGCTAATTTCCCTTTTTTCCAAAATTTACTTTTTTTCAAGAATTCACCCAGAACCCAAAGAACAAAATTATTTGATTCTAAAATCCCCAAAATATTCTAAAAACTATATAGAATCCTTAAAAATTTAAATTTTTTTTAAAAACATCGCCAGATATTTTATCATTGCCATTCTAAGAATTAGTAAGATTTTCCTAAATTTCTGAACTTCAAAATAAGTACAGATCCTTAAAATTTTGCCTGCCACTGATACAAGATTAATTACCTCTTTTTCTCTTTGTCAATCTTTGAAACTATTTCACCGGCTCTCTTCTGCTGATCCTTGTTTGTGGCTACATCCATTACACTGGAGCATCGCAAATCAGAGGCCAATCTATCCTGAACTAATAAGTCATCTTCACAAACCCTACTGGTTCCTCCACGTTCATCTTCAGAAAAGGATTCTTTAGATTCACGGGATCTACGCAACTTGGAGCCTTCTAATTTCTGAGAGTGTCGGTTATGGGAAGTGTCCTGTTCTGGATATCGATCATCAAAATAGGAACTATACTCTTGGTCACTCTCATAATGCTTATTTTCCTTGCAGCGAACCCGCTGCTTAGATTCATCTTTGAAATGTTTACTATCATGGTGTTCTACAGTGCAATCTCGATGAGACTGCTCTGGCCTATACTTCTCATCTTTGTTTTTATCATCCTTGTACCTGTCATCTCTATATTTTTCCTCCCTGTACCTGTCTTCTTTGTATTTTTCTTCTCTATAACTGTCTTCCAATTTAACCTCCTTATTCTTATCAGCTTTAATTTTGTCGTCTCTATATTTCTCTTCTCTGTGCTTGTCATCTTTCTGTTTGACATCTTTATGCCGTTCTCTTTCATCTCTTGGCTTGTCATCTTTGTACCTGTCGGCCCTTGGCTTATCATCCATGTGCCTTTCTTCTTTATACTTATTAGCCCTGGGTTTATCTTCTGATTTCCTCTCATCTTTGCATCTGGAACCCTTGAGCTTATCATCTTTTTGTTTCCCATCATGGTGCCTTTCATCTTTGTGGTGAGTGTCTCTTGAACGGTATGACTTTCCTTCCCTGTCTCTATCATCATCCCTCCATCTATCCCTGTCACCTGATTCCTCCCTCCGCCGAAGTATGCGATTTTCCAGTTCCTTCTCAAGTTCCGGATTACGAAGCTCATCTTGTATCTTCCATTCTACAGAAAATATATTTAAAAAGGAAAATTAAAAATAATCAAGTTCAACCAAGATTATAAACAAAAACAGATAAACAGCTAGTAGTTATAAATTTATAATATTAATAACCAGGAAGAAAAGCATGTCAAAAGGAAATTCAAAGTATCCAATATGGTTTATAATGTTATTAACAAGAAAATAAATCACTGACATAGAAATATTTTAAGGGCAAATGAAATTCGTAAAGGAAATTCAAATATCCAAAAACGTTTTGATGTTCTAAGGAAATACACGATTGGACAAGGAAATATTTCTGGGAAAAGAATAAAGTTTGCTGCCATGATAAGCAAATTGGATGCAGAGTAATTCCAATAACGTTGTATCATTATCACATGAAAGTCATTTGATAAACCAATTTTATACATATCATGTAGAAAACAACAAGAACTGTTCTACAAGGAGATAGAGTACCTATGCACTAATTCAAAGGTTAAGGGATAAGTGTACGGGTGACACTTCAAAATATCAACACGTCTCATAAGCTAGAACAGAACCATCTTAACCATGAGTAAATTTTAAAGGCTATTTAACCCCAGAAAGAGGGTGCAAAAATATTGATATTATTACATCAAGGGGTTCAATACCCCTGGGATCTCATGCATAACAGATCTAAAGTTAAGATGGATCTGGATTCTGTGCAAGTGTCTATTATGAAGAAATCAATATGAATTTCAAGCTGGCCACATTAACCCCGGCATATTTAAAAATCAGACGCAGCGTGAAGTGTTCACGAATCCACAATATCTGAACTGTAAGATGCACCGGAAATGTAGAACACACTCCCATTTAATGTACCACACACCCAAAACAAAAGACGCAGATATATAAAGCCCCTGATTTCTTTCTTACTTCTCATATTACAAAAACCGTAGGGTGCAAGTAAAATAAACATTGACAAGTTGAAAATTAAACTGTCTAACTTATTGAATCCCCGCCTACCATCACTGATCTTCCAAAAAGATTATTTATCAGTAAACCTTAACGCACTTCCCGACAAGAGCTATGGGGGATGTTAACTAAATACTATTTTCGGCTATCGGTGTCATGGTTAATTGATAAATACAGTGATATGTCAGGCCACCCACCGAGTTTCGATTTTTCCAGGGACATGAATAAGAAGTTGGGCCAAATGTCAGACTGAGAAGCACCACCCAGTGAGAGCAGCTTACCCAGATGAAGGTGCTCATGTTCAATGGTTTGCATACTGCTAGAGTGCTTTACTGCTTAAAATCGTGTGTAATGCCCCTCTAGTGTTTAAAATAAACGCTTCCCAAAAAAATATTTAGAAAAAAAAAAAAAAAATCCAGTAAAATCCAACAGATCAAAATTACCCGTATTTCTCTGCCCTTTCTTTTGAGGAGCCTCTTGCGGACCATTCGCGCTTTGGGAACCCTGTTTTCCAGCATCTTCAGAACACTTCAACGTCTCCGGCACGAAACTAACCGAACCCTCGCGTCTCAAATCCAGAGCCTTCTTTGCCTCTTTTACTTCCATCTTGATCTCATCTCCATCCGATTTCGCTCGCGATTTCCCTCGACTCGAATCATTTACCCTGTGCTCGAGAATTTCTTTGTTTCTGGAAACCCTAATTTCATCAATCCCATTAGAACCCGTTCGCCTTGATTTATCAAAACCCTTTTCGCTGCATTCCGGCACCCCGACATCCCCACCTGAGCTATCAGAATCGGCCTTCGAATCTTTCTCCTTGCTGTGGTCAAGATAAGCCAGCAGCGAAAGGGCATTCTCCCTCGCCTCCCAACGCTCAGAAGAAACGGATACAGACGCACGTTTCTTCTTAATATGCAATAAAGAATCCACCAAGCCGTGCTGTTCCTTCGATGCTGAAGATTTTCTTTTATCCCCTGCCTGGATTCCATGCTTCTCCTTCAATGAATCGACCCTGTTTCCTTTACTTTTCCCTTCCGGTAATAAAATTTCAGGCCCGTATCTCGCACTGCCTTCATCATCGGAATCAGAGGATTCCACAGACGAGCGCCTGTAATGCTGCCTGTGAGACTTGTGTCTGGAATTCCTCGGCATGTTCGATGATTAAAATATCAAATCAAAACATATAATTCTGAAGCTCGGTAAATCTAATTTTCTTTTGAAATCCAATCTACCGAGTCTGCGACTCGAACCAACGCCGGCTGAAACCCTGAAATAGGCGTCCTTAACCTGTGGAGCGTCTCAGGATCGAATCCCGGGCTTATCAGGAACCCAGCATAGAGAAGTTACCAAATATGACCTCCGGGCGATGAGAAACAATGCCTCGGCCCCAGGAAAATGCGGCGAAAACCTTTCGCGAGAACAAACCCTAGCTATACACCGTTTTAAAGGAGAAAAACTATCACTGGATGGATGGAAATAACTGATTTTGTCGATTGAGCGGTTGGCATAGGTGGTTTCCTTCCTTCCTTTCGAGGGGACTCAAATATCATATCAACACTGCGGGAGGACGAGCGTCGAGGAAGAAGAAGAGGAGAAGTCGATGTCGATGGCGAGTCGGATGGAAGCGAGGAAAACACACACAAAAAGGGAGGGAGAGGAATCAGCGTGAGCAGTCGTTTCCCTTTTGATTGCAAATTTGTATCTTATCGTTGTTATAATAACTCTTCCTCTTTCTTAAATTTTCAAAGCCGATTTAATATCCATAATAGCACTGATTTCCATCCCGCAAAGACCATAACTAGGTCCACGAGAGCAATGTCCATATCTGGGGAAGTGTAAATTTTGTCAACCACAAAATTTATGATGGTAAATATTTTTATTATTTTTTAATCAGGTTATAATAACGATTATTGTAATTTTAAAATTATTATTTAATTAAATATAAAATTGATATAATTTTTATTTTTAATTTAACTTATCATTTTAATTATTATCTAATTAAATATAAAATTGATATATTTTATTTCTAACATAAATGATCAATTTTGTAATATCAATGGGGTAAGCAATGTGTGTTGTGTGTGTGTTTCACTGATACTTTTTTTCCTTTTTATTTTAAAGTTTGCTAGTAGTATGGTCAAAGTGTCTATCTTTCACACTATTTTGGTATATCTCTTTCTTGACCCATATAGTGGAGTCATGATCGCAAACCACAATTTACCCTTTAACCATTGCAAGATTCATCTTTGGAAAACAATACTTTGAATTTTTCAAGTCGCGGTAACATAAATGTGTGTGTTTCAGTGACACTTTTTTCTTTTTTATTTTAAAGTTTGCTAGTACTATGGTCAAAGTGTCTATCTTTTACACTATTTTCGTATACCTCTTTCTTGAACCATATAGTGGAGTCATGATCACAAACCACAATTTACCCTTTAATCATTGCAAGATTCATCTTTGGAAAACAATGCTTTGAATTTTTCAAGTCGTAGTAACATAAATGATGGGCATAATGCTTTACTTAACACCCTCTCAAAAACATAAAGATTCCTCGTATAATCCCCAATCCACCCAATGTGACCCTTATGAGGATATATTTGCCCATAAAAACACAAAGACTCCTCATATAATCCTTGTCCCACCCAATATGACCCTGTGAGGAAATATTTACCCATAATCCCAACTCCTAACCCACATGATCCAAAGCATTGCATTTGACAACGAATAACAATGAGGCCTATTGTTCCAACTTATGCAAGCCATGAACATCCCAAGTCTCATTGTCCATATGCCCCAATTGTAATGTCATGTGCATATAACATCAAGAATCATAGTAATAAACAAAGAAATAATCGGTGCTCCATTTGAGATCATAGTGTCCATCCCAACCAATATATCTAAGCTATAACATCTCCTTCCCAATGGATCATATATACCATGATGTGGGTAGAAAAAACCATAAAACATGGCACACCTATTAAGGGAAAATAATGAGCAACATGTTTCTCAATACTTAAAATCTACAATTTGGCAATTGGGTTTTATTTCTCGAGTTCGCCTCTATGGCACCGCACACTTCCTTAAAGGCATAGCTATCACTTAGAAAACCAATGCAAAGGTTCGCACTGAAGCAACAACTAAGATATTCAAAGACACCATACCCTGGATACACAAACTTTTCTTTAGTCCATTGACGATGTGAAGATCATTCGTGCATATACAGGGAGGACAATTTAGCAATTCAACAGATGACCAACTATATACCATATTTGGGTACCAACAAGACAAGGGACACCAAATATTTATGCATCGTGGAGATGTTTTGGAATACAAAAACTTTTGTTGCCCAAGCCATGATGGCAAAGGAACTAGACTAGTGCTCGTGGCTAGTTAAGAAAAATGGGGGCATCACTATGTTGGCTAAGGGGGTTCCTTAAAGGATTCCCCCATGTCGATCAACTTTACTTAAGGATTTGATGTGGGTTCTTCTTGATTTCAAGTTCAGGTTCCCATATTTTGACATTTATGCCTATAGTCCTAACTTTCTATTTTAATTGTTCACCAAATTTATCAAAATGATATCTAATTGTGTCTAGTATAAGTCCTTTCTAAAAGAAACCTTGGAGTTTCTTTTTGAAATATATGTATCTTCTCAACACTCAATTTTTAAGTCTAGTTTGGTCTTCTAATAGGTAGATCAACAAACTCTTTGTCTTTTTAAACTCTTGGCACAATTCAATTAGGTTGTAATCTCTTTGTCCATGCTAACACCACCATACATTATGTTACTATTGTGATAAAGTATATTTACTCAAAGAAAAAAATCATCTTTAAAATCCACATGGTGGAAAATTCACTCCATGCCAATATTAATGATCTCCTCTCTGTAACCACTTGTAAAAAAACATTCACATTAAACATCAAATTTCAACACTAGGTTAGAGTTGCATCTACCTAAATTGGTGATCAAGGATGTGTGAAAGTGAACATCACATACAACTTTTTTTGAAATCATTGTAATGGTTGACATAGAAGTTTACAGTGGTTATTAATAAAATAATGTGCAAATAAAATTTGTCAATTGAGTTTTGCTTAGGTGGTTAGGGCGGAATAGTCGTTATCCTCCTCACCCATGTTCAAGTCTCGTAAGTTGACATGTTTTTGCTTAGGTGGTTAGGGCGGAATAGTTGTTATCCTCCTCACCCATGTTCAATAACTTTCTTCGATAGGTGGTACCCAATACTTAAAATGTGCAAATAAAATTTAAAAAATTTATTTAAAAAACACATATTACATATAAAGCATCTATAAACATTAATACTTCTTAACAAATGTTGAAACCAATCTACTACTTTGTAGATTGCATCAATCTACTTCGATTTTTACGAGTAAGAAGGAAATTTTATTGTGCTTATGAACTTCCATATCATGAAGTGTAGAGTGCATCAATCTACTTTGATTTGTGGGAGAGTAAAAATTAGAGTGCAAATATTTGTACATGAACTTCATGGAGCACATTGTAGATTGCATCAATTTACTTAGGTTTGTAGGAGAGTAAAAATTGTAGATTGCATCAATCTACTTCGATTTGTACGAGAGTAAAAATCAGAGTGTAAGAAGGAAATTTTATTGTGCTTATGAACTTCCATATCATGAAGTGTAGAGTGCATCAATCTACTTTGATTTGTGGGAGAGTAAAAATTAGAGTGCAAATATTTGTACATGAACTTCATGGAGCACATTGTAGATTGCATCAATTTACTTAGGTTTGTAGGAGAGTAAAAATCAAAGTGTAAGAAGGAAATTTTATTATGCTTATGAACTTTGATATCCACTTTTAATTGTGCTTATATCTTCACCGTCCATACATTTCACCACCGATTTCCAATATCAAAGAACACTATTTATCACAACGTGATTGCAACATGTAATTGAGTGTAAGAAGGAAATTTTATTATGCTTATGAACTTTGATATCCACTTTTAATTGTGCTTATATCTTCACAGTCCATACATTTCACCACCGATTTCCAATATCAAATAACACTATTTATCACAACGTGATTGCAACATGTAATTGTTCTTTGACAGTCATTAAAGTTTTAGATGTGTGTACTTGTAATTGAGAAACATTTTAGATATCTATACTTATAATCAGAAAACCTTTTATATATTGTTTTTTTGCAAATTTAGTATCCCTGAATTTTAACTTTGTTGCATATTGACTTACATGTGATTTATTTGATATCTATCTTTATGAGGGTTGCCTCGAGTATGTTTTGTACTACCAGATTCATATGTTAACCCTACTAACAAGGATTACAGAGGTTGGAATTTGAAACTCCATCGTTTTTTTTTGGCTTATGCAAGAATATAACTTCTTGAAGAATTAGGAAAAATCACTGTGTAATTATTCAAACTTATACTTCCTCTTTTATTTGTGAAAGAATAAATTAATGAGAGTATGATTATTCTATCAAATTCCATATCTTTATTAAACATCAACCACTAGATAATAATAATAAATATTGTTTTGATTTTATTTTTGTTCAAAGTTCAATCATTGCGTCACAGTACCATATGTCTACTAAATTATAATCATAATTGATTCACATGTGATTGGTATTTTCGTTGAAAGTTTCATTTTTACAACAAACTTGCTTTATGACCTCATTGCAGATTTCTATTAAGGATTATGTCAACATTTTATTAACTTCATAGCATTATGTGCTATTACATTATTACATTAGTATTATAACATTAAGAGTATTAAACATTATTGGATTTTGTCTTCAATTTGTAATAAAGATTATTATTATTGAGTATTTTCTTTTAATATAATTGCTTATTATTTTTATTAAAAAAAAAACATAAAAAATTGATTAATTTTATTTTTTTAATCAAAAGTTGATTAGGTTTTTAGGATTTTTGGGTTGTTAATCTATCTCTTTATAGTTAAAGAAAATGACTAACCAATTACAAGTTAGTCTATATTGTTGCAATATATATACATAATACTAATAGTTTGAAATATTTATTCCAGGTCTTTTATTATATATCTTATAATACTAATGGTTTGAAATATTTATTCCATGCCTTTTATTATTTTTGCACTAACATGTTTGCAGGTTATTTCTTCACCTTATTTCTTGACATTACATTTCATGGTTACTCTTTGCACTTGAAATTATTTAGAGTATTTCCTTTTTAGGATAGTTTTGTTCATAATTTGTCATGTTTGCAGGTTATTTCTTCACCTTATTTCTTGACATTACATTTCATGGTTACTCTTTGCACTTGAAATTATTTAGAGTATTTCCTTTTTAGGATAGTTTTGTTCATAATTTGTCATAGTTTTCTAGTTTTTAATATAATTAACCTATATACACAATTTTTTTTGGTTTTTAATATAATTAACCTATATGCACATATTCGAGTTTGAATAAAATGGACTAAGGACTTACTTATTATGAGGCGGGTAAATGTATGTAATCCATTCTATATTGTATATGTATGTAATCCATTCTATATTGTAAATGCATGTAATCCATTCTATAGTCTGAAACCACTACTTTGCATTTTGGTTCTTAGGGTTTAGCATTTTTTGGTTGCAGGTTTTAAACTTCAGTTGGAATTTTAAATGCAGTTGGAATTTTATATGCCTGTAATCCATTCTATTCTTTCGAGTGGGCAAGTCTACAACCACTACTTTGCATTTTGGTTTTTAGGGTTTAGCATTTTTTTTGTTGTTGTAGGTTTCAAGTTTCCGTTGGAAATTTTAATGACAACTAGGAGAGTTTGAATAACTTTTTAGGAGTGTCTGAATAACTTTTCTGGCTTTTTTTTTGGAAACTTACACCATGTATGGAACCCTCCAAATATCTGTACAAGAACCTCATGGAGTGTAGAGTGCATCAAAATACTTCGATTGTAGGAGAGTAAAAAAAATCAGAGTGCAAATATTGAGCACATTGTAGAATGCATCAATCTACTACTTTGTAGATTGCATCAATGAGCACATTGTAGAATGCATGAATCTACTACTTTGTAGATTGCATCAATCTACTTCGATTTGTACGAGAGTAAAAATCAGAGTGTAAGAAGGAAATTTTATTGTGCTTATGAACTTCCATATCATGAAGTGTAGAGTGCATCAATCTACTTTGATTTGTGGGAGAGTAAAAATTAGAGTGCAAATATTTGTACATGAACTTCATGGAGCACATTGTAGATTGCATCAATTTACTTAGGTTTGTAGGAGAGTAAAAATCAAAGTGTAAGAAGGAAATTTTATTATGCTTATGAACTTTGATATCCACTTTTAATTGTGCTTATATCTTCACCGTCCATACATTTCACCACCGATTTCCAATATCAAAGAACACTATTTATCACAACGTGATTGCAACATGTAATTGAGTGTAAGCAGGAAATTTTATTATGCTTATGAACTTTGATATCCACTTTTAATTGTGCTTATATCTTCACCGTCCATACATTTCACCACCGATTTCCAATATCAAATAACACTATTTATCACAACGTGATTGCAACATGTAATTGTTCTTTGGCAGCCATTAAAGTTTTAGATGTGTGTACTTGTAATTGAGAAACATTTTAGATATCTATACTTATAATAAAAAAACCTTTTATATATTGTTTTTCTGCAAATTTAGTATCCCTGAATTTTAACTTTGTTGCATATTGACTTACATGTGATTTATTTGTTATCTATCTTTATGAGGGTTGCCTCGAGTATGTTTTGTACTACCAGATTCATATGTTGACCCTACTAACAAGGATTACAGAGGTTGGAATTTGAAACTCCATCGTTTTTTTTGGCTTATGCAGGAATATAACTTCTTGAAGAATTAGGAAAAATGACTGTGTAATTATTCAGACTTATACTTCCTCTTTTATTTGTGAAAGAATAAATTAATCGAGAGTATGATTATTCTATCAAATTCCATATCTTTATTAAAGGTCAACCACTAGATAATAACAGTAAATATTGTTTTGATTTTTTTTTTGTCCAAAGGTCAATCACTGCGTCATATGTCTGCTAAATTATAATCATAAACAATTCATATATGATTGGTATTTTCATTGAAAGTTTCATTTTTACAACAAACTTGCTTTATGACCTCATTGCAGACTTCTATTAAGGATTATGTCAACATTTTATTAACTTCATAGCATTATGTGCTATTACATTATTAATAAACATGTGCTATTACATTATTAATAAACATGAGTATTATAACATTAATATTAAGAATATTAAACGTTATTGAATTTTGTCTTTAATTAGTAATAATAGATTATTATTATTGAGTATTTTCTTTTAATATAATTGCATATTATTTTTATTAAAAAAAAAAAAAACATAAAAAATTGATTACTTTTATTTAATTTTTTTAATCAAAAGTTGATTAGGTTTTTAAGATTTTTGGGTTGTTAATCTATCTCTTTATAGTTAAAGAAAATGACTAACCAATTACAAGTTAGTCTATATTGTTGCAATATATATACATAATACTAATAGTTTGAAATATTTATCCCAGGTCTTTTATTATATATCTTATAATACTAATGGTTTGAAATATTTATTCCATGCCTTTTATTATTTTTGCACTAACATGTTTGCAGGTTATTTCTTCACCTTATTTCTTGACATTACATTTCATGGTTACTCTTTGCACTTGAAATTATTTAGAGTATTTCCTTTTTAGGATAGTTTTGTTCATAATTTGTAATAGTTTTCTAGTTTTTAATATAATTAACCCATATACACTTTTTTTTTTGGTTTTTAATATAATTAACCTATATGCACATATTCGAGTTTAAATAAAATGGACTAAGGACTTACTTATTATGAGGCGGGTAAATGTATGTAATCCATTCTATATTGTAAATGTATGTAATCCATTCTATATTGTAAATGCATGTAATCCATTCTATAGTCTGAAACCACTACTTTGCATTTTGGTTCTTAGGGTTTAGCATTTTTTTGGTTGCAGGTTTTAAACTTCAGTTAGAATTTTAAATGCAGTTGGAATTTTATATGCCTGTAATCCATTCTATTCTTTCGAGTGGGCAAGTCTACAACCACTACTTTGCATTTTGGTTTTTAGGGTTTAGCATTTTTTTTTTGTTGTAGGTTTCAAGTTTCCGTTGGAAATTTTAATGACAACTAGGAGAGTTTGAATAACTTTTTAGGAGTGTCTAAATAACTTTTCTGGCTTTTTTTGGAAACTTGCACCATGTATGGAACCCTCCAAATATTTGTACAAGAACCTCATGGAGTGTAGAGTGCATCAAAAAACTTCGATTGTAGGAGAGTAAAAAAAATCAGAGTGCAAATATTGAGCACATTGTAGAATGCATCAATCTACTACTTTGTAGATTGCATCAATCTACTTCGATTTGTACGAGAGTAAAAATCAGAGTGTAAGAAGGAAATTCTATTGTGCTTATGAACTTCCATATCATGAAGTGTAGAGTGCATCAATCTACTTTGATTTGTGGGAGAGTAAAAATTAGAGTGCAAATATTTGTACATGAACTTCATGGAGCACATTGTAGATTGCATCAATTTACTTAGGTTTGTAGGAGAGTAAAAATCAAAGTGTAAGAAGGAAATTTTATTATGCTTATGAACTTTGATATCCACTTTTAATTGTGCTTATATCTTCACCGTCCATACATTTCACCACCGATTTCCAATATCAAAGAACACTATTTATCACAACATGATTGCAACATGTAATTGAGTGTAAGAAGGAACTTTTATTATGCTTATGAACTTTGATATCCACTTTTAATTGTGCTTATATCTTCACCGTCCATACATTTCACCACCGATTTCCAATATCAAATAACACTATTTATCACAACGTGATTGCAACATGTAATTGTTCTTTGACAGTCATTAAAGTTTTAGATGTGTATACTTGTAATTGAGAAACATTTTAGATATCTATACTTATAATCAGAAAACCTTTTATATATTGTTTTTCTGCCAATTTAGTATCCCTGAATTTTAACTTTGTTGCATATTGACTTACATGTGATTTATTTGTTATCTATTTTTATGAGGGTTGCCTCGAGTATGTTTTGTACTACCAGATTCATATGTTGACCCTACTAACAATGATTACAGAGGTTGAAATTTGAAACTCCATCGTTTTTTTTGGCTTATTTAGGAATATAACTTCTTGAAGAATTAGGAAAAATGACTGTGTAATTATTCAGACTTATACTTCCTTTTTTATTTGTGAAAGAATAAATTAATCGAGAATATGATTATTCTATCAAATTCCATATCTTTATTAAAGGTCAACCACTAGATAATAACAGTAAATATTGTTTTGAATTTTTTTTTGTCCAAAGGTCAATCACTGCGTCATATGTCTGCTAAATTATAATCATAAACAATTCATATATGATTGGTATTTTCATTGAAAGTTTCATTTTTACAACAAACTTGCTTTATGACCTCATTGCAGACTTCTATTAAGGATTATGTCAACATTTTATTAACTTCATAGCATTATGTGCTATTACATTATTAATAAACATGAGTATTATAACATTAATATTAAGAATATTAAACATTATTGAATTTTGTCTTTAATTAGTAATAAAGATTATTATTATTGAGTATTTTCTTTTAATATAATTGCTTTTTATTTTTATTTAAAGAAAACATCAAAAATTGATTAATTTTATTTTATTTTTTTAATCAAAATTTGATTAGGTTTTTATGATTTTTGGGTTGTTAATCTATCTTTTTATCATTAAAGAAAATGAGTCTGAACCAATTACAAGTTAGTCTCTATTGTTACAATATATATGCATAATAGGAATGGTTTAAAATATTTATTCCAGGTTTTTATTATATATCTTATAATACTAATGGTTTGAAATATTTATTCCATGCCTTTTATTATTTTTTCACTAACATGTTTGCAGGTTATTTCTTCACCTTATTTCTTGACATTACATTTCATGGTTACTCTTTGCACTTGAAATTATTTAGAGTATTTCCTTTTTAGGATAGTTTTGTTCATAATTTGTAATAGTTTTCTAGTTTTTAATATAATTAACCTATATACACATTTTTTTTTGGTTTTTAATATAATTAACCTATATGCACATATTCGAGTTTAAATAAAATAGACTAAGGACTTACTTATTATGAGGCGGGTAAATGTATGTAATCCATTCTATATTGTAAATGCATGTAATCCATTCTATAGTCTGAAACCACTACTTTGCATTTTGGTTCTTAGGGTTTAGCATTTTTTTGGTTGCAGGTTTTAAACTTCAGTTGGAATTTAAAATGCAGTTGGAATTTTATATGCCTGTAATCCATTCTATTCTTTCGAGTGGGCAAGTCTACAACCACTACTTTGCATTTTGGTTGTTAGGGTTTAGCATTTTTTTGTTGTTGTAGAAGTTTCCGTTGGAAATTTTAATGATAACTAGGAGAGTTTGAATAACTTTTTAGGAGTGTCTGAATAACTTTTCTGGCTTTTTTTTTGGAAACTTACACCATGTATGGAACCCTCCAAATATCTGTACAAGAACCTCATGGAGTGTAGAGTGCATCAAAATACTTCGATTGTAGGAGAGTAAAAAAAATCAGAGTGCAAATATTGAGCACATTGTAGAATGCATCAATCTACTACTTTGTAGATTGCATCAATGAGCACATTGTAGAATGCATCAATCTACTACTTTGTAGATTGCATCAATGAGCACATTGTAGAATGCATCAATCTACTACTTTGTAGATTGCATCAATCTACTTGGATTTGTACGAGAGTAAAAATCAGAGTGTAAGAAGGAAATTTTATTGTGCTTATGAACTTCCATATCATGAAGTGTAGAGTGCATCAATCTACTTTGATTTGTGGGAGAGTAAAAATTAGAGTGCAAATATTTGTACATGAACTTTATGGAGCACATTGTAGATTGCATCAATTTACTTAGATTTGTAGGAGAGTAAAAATCAAAGTGTAAGAAGGAAATTTTATTATGCTTATGAACTTTGATATCCACTTTTAATTGTGCTTATATCTTCACCGTCCATACATTTCACCACCGATTTCCAATATCAAATTTCATACCAAAATCAGCCATTTACAACATTAGTCTGTCGAATACTAATGAGCTTAATCATATGTAGTGTCTATTCATATAATATTTAATATTAATGTTGAAATTATTTATATTTAAATTAAATTATAAAATATAAAAAATAAATAAATTATTTTAAATACATAATAAATTTAATATTTAAAAGGAGTATATTAAATTTACGATGGAATATAAATTTAACTATATTTAAATTAAAATTATTTAGCTATATTTAAACTAAAACTAAAACTATTTAACTATGTTTAAACTTAAACTAAACCTATATTTAACTATATATATATAGTTTGTTTGTTACTTTTCATTGTGAAAAGTATTATATAGGTTGTGATTTTCTAGTTGAAATAAATTTTATTTGCTAAAAGTTTCATGGAAATTTTGATAATTTTTTATTAATATATTAAACTAAAACTATATTTAAAAAATAGTTTGTTTGCTACTTTTCAATGTGAAAAGTATTATATAGGTTGTGATTTCTTAATTGAAATAAATCTTATTTCTTAAAAGTTTTATGGAAATTTTGATATTCTTTTATTAATATATTAATAAATTATGTTAATTTTTTAAATTTAATATAATCATTATTGTTTTTTGAATATGTAAAAATTTAATTTAAGAAAATTAATTCATACATAAACATATTTCATCCATACAAATAAGAATCAGAGATTATAAATATAACCACATAATAAATAAAAGGAATGGTATATTAATGTATTAAATAATTTGTATTTTTTTATATTTCATCCATAAAAATAAGAATCAGAAATTATAAATATAACAATATAATAAATAATAAATAATTATATATTAAATATATTTTTTTAAGTATTATTGGTTTTAAAAGTAGTATATATATATATATATATATATAATATCTTTAAATTCAAGGAGTGAAGAATCAAGTTCACATGGAGGTTAAAGAAATAGTTATTTATGTAAAGAGAAATTGATTAATGATTTGTTATTAAATTTTTTAAAATTTACAAATTGTATCATAAAACGAGGTATGTTAATAAAGAGAAAATAATTAACAATTTGTTACCAAAATCTTTAAAATTTACAAATTGCATAACTTGTTCTAGAACAATTCATTAAAAAAGAGTACAAATTGATTATAAAATTCTTTAACTAAGTAACAGAAAATCACTTTCTAATTTATTATCTTTAAATTCAAAAAGTGAATAATCAACTTCACAAAGAGGTTGTTTATGTAAGCTTTTTATTTTGGGCAATTTAAATTTTATGACAAAAAACCAAAATGTGTATTTAAAAGAAAATCATGAAATGAAGTATATTAATAAAGAAAAATCTTTAAAATTTACGAATTGCATAATTTGTCTCTGGATAATTAATTATAGCCCTTATTTTTCCCTAATCTAGTTTTCCAATTTCACCTTTTTTCCTTCTAATTATGGTTTCCTGATTTTACATGCACTTATATAAGTTTCCATTTTGCTAAATCTTCATAATTTTTTATTTTAATTTAACTATATTTAAACTCAAGAGTAAATATTGGCTACTATGTAACTTGTTTACATAAAAAAAATCTACTCTTCCACAAATCTCATTATAATTTTCTACTATATTATTATCAACACAATTCACTAATAAAAATCTAACACTAATTACTAATTCTATATAAGTTTATAAATTAATAATTTACCATGCACCATATTTGTTTGTAATAATAAAATCCTCTCTATAAGCTTACACCATATTTCTTCGTAATAATAAAATCCTCTTTATAATAATTTATTAAAAATAAATTAAGTGCAAAATTTAACACTAAATTAAAATGGAGTTATGGAATTATTAATAAAGAAAGATACGTGAAAGTAATGAAAACCACCATAATGTTTTTATAAAAAAGCTTACTTTAACCTACTTGTGAAAATATTATTAATCTATATATACATAAAAATTATATATAACATTCACTAGAACATTCCTAACAAACCTTGAAAACCAAGTTTACTTGTGAGAAAACACGTGTTATATACAATGTAAAACATACCTAAGTCCAAATTTACACTATAAGTCTTTATTCAATGTCAACAAAATTCACAATATCTTATACTAATGGACAATTGTATGACTTTATTTAGTGATATGTTGTTCATGATATTGCTTCGCTATGAATTTTTTTGGACTATTTATTTATAGAGCGAAATGTATAAATTTAAGGATATAATTTTATAGAGATATAATTTATGAGGTGTAAATTAGTTAGTTAGAGTGGAGTTATTTTTCATTTGGGAATTAAATTATTTTAATGGACATCCAAGTATGAATGAGCTTCTCATAATTCTAGTGATAACATTTTACTGGTAAATAGATCGTTCTTTTATCAAATATACAGGTTGGCTATCATTTAGGTTTAAACTAGTTAAAAAAACAAAATCTTTGAAAACATTAATAAGAAAAAAACTTCGAAAAATATATTACTATGCTTTATTTTTTCTTATTTTCAAGAAAATTGTATAGATTGTAATGGTTACGTGACACAAAGTATAGAGATAACAAAACTTATAAAGACCCCTTTATTCAATGCAATATTTTCCTTCTTCTACTTCAATGTCTATTTTAGCATGCAATAAGTTCCTACCTTTTTATTTGCAAACATTTTGTAATCTGATATGTTCATTAGCCATTGGAAAATATTATATTTAAATCTTTCCTCTTATGCTCTCAACTACTTCTAACCTCTAGGCCACTAGCGTCAAGTACATTGATGAAAAAAACATCCTTCTCCAACTGTGTATTTATTCTGTTTACCTCTACCTGAAAGGCCCAATGATCTTTGCTCAACATTACTAAAATTTTCGTGGTCAATTAGAGGGCCAACAACATCCAAGCTCCAACTCTCATCATGACCTCAAATCCACTGTGTTTTCTATGGGCAGTTAGGATCCTAGCTAGCACATAATATCTTGGAGGTCATTGGATAATTTTGCCAACCTTTAATTGCCATTTAGCAGTTCCACAACTTCCTCCAACTTGTTGTTAACCTGCTTTGTATGGTCTCACCGCAAGGTTCTATAGCAATGTTCTATAACAACGACATCACAACAACATTTTTATATGCTTTATAGGTACCTAAGACTATTTCAACCTCACCTAGCCATTTCCTTTTTTCTTTAAGGATTCATTTAATTAAAAATACACATAAGTCTAAATAATCACAAGGCATTGCACCCATGCATAAATTCTAGACAATAAGAACCAAGCCAATAGTGGGTGTGGACTCATCATGATCATTTAAGACTAGGCACCATCAATAAATAGAAGACTAAATTTCGATAATAAGTTGCTCCCATTAATCAATAGCTAGCTTAGGGAGCTTCAAATCCTTCGAAATGGTTAGTGCTAGAGCCAAAAACTTCTTGTTGTGTGATAGAGAAGGAGGTCAAATGCATTTGCATGCATGCACCTCATGACCCTATCGTCCTTCTTTATGACAAGGCTTATGATCACCATAGTGAGACTTTATTCTTCCTTATGGTGAGGCCTATGATCACCACAATGATAGCTTATTGACTAGCCATGGGCAAGACCAAGTGATTGACTACTTATGTTGCAAGGGGGCACCATAATAACCCAATAACTATTGTAAATGAGCCATCTCCATCTAGATCTTAAAGCTTGCATTGTAATCTACAATGACAAGAGTCACTACAATGTTCTCTACAAAGGTGACAGTGGCATTGAGATAAAGGTCCTTTGATCATGTCTTGTTGTAATGATCTTAGTGGGGATATATATGTGGTCAATGTATTGGTGAAAGTTAGATATCTAAAAGATACGTCAACCATAGAAAGAGCCTACATAGCAACATGTGTAAATGTGTATATATTTAGGTCAGTATAGTCATTGTTAGAGACACAGACTTATAAATTTGTTATATAGATGTACTTGGATTATTTAATCATTAATAAATTAATGTATAAGTCATCTCCATTCATTTTAGAGTTGTCCTCCACATATATACTTTATTTACATTGCACATATATTGGTTTATGGTGTTATTTTGAATAATGAAATCATATGATTTAATACGAAGTTTGGCTTTTTCACTGCTTTTTTTGTGTTTTTTCTTTTACGTAAGTGGGTTGTGCTCTTACTTGTGTGACATAGCGTTAACTCTGACAGTGAACAATATAACCTTTAAGTGAACCCATACATGCCCCACACATGGTCCACAAGGCTAATCATGGGGGATTTGAACCTTGCACCACATACTTTGCAAAAAGTTCACATCACAGTCATCACCAATCAAGTTTCCCCTACGAACAAAAAAATATGTTAAATTAAAACCAACATAACCTTTTATTGAAAATTCTAGTTGAGATGATTCAAAAATTGCATACCCTTATTAGAGTCATTATGAGAAAAAATTGAAAACTATAGAACCTATAAAATAAAATATTCCATGTTCAACATTAAAAGCTTGTGTAGAGAGACTTAAAATTCCTTGATCATAAAACATTAACATGAAACTATGATTGATCACATAGAAGAAAATTAATAATTTATAATAATAATCCTTGAAATCCAACTGTTGTTTAAACATATTTTGACATTGAAGAAATGAAAAACACATTAAATATTGATATTTAAATTGATCACTTATAAAAGCTAAAATTCAATGCCTTGCGCTATATATCAAGGTAATATATAAATACAAATTACCATACACTTCCTTATTAACATAAAAACATTTAGAGTGGATTTTAAATATTTTCATAAAATAGCTTTGAAATGTCTTTTTTGCATGAGCAAGATGGTCAACTCTTACCTATGTTACAAGCATACACACAGTCAACTCTAAAACAATTAAACCATGGAAGTAACAAGAATGATGCTTCAATAATAAGGGTAATAGCTACAATGTAGCATAGTCAGTGCATTTACTGCTAATTAATTGATTAAAGGTTGTGCGGAATTCGAAGTAAACTCTGCACAATGAAATCTCTTCGCACTAAACTCTCCACACAATGAAAGTTCTTCACGCAAAACTCTGCACAATGAAATATCTTCGCACAATGAAAGCTCTGCACACAAAGTTGTCCACATAGTGAAAGATCTTCACACAAAGCCATGTAGAACACATAATTGGAGCGTTTAATGTTGATGATTCTAGATGTTTTTTTTTGTTGACGATTAAAAAACTATTGACATTTTTCTTTAATTATTTTCTCTTGTGTGGGAGTGCGGAGCTATGCAAAATGAGTTCAATATACTCTTTAAGAACCAACTTTTCATATCCACGTAGAACACATAATTGGAGTGTTAATGGTTTCTGATGTTTTTTGTTGCTGATAAAAAAAAGTATTTACATTTTTCTTTGTTAATTTTGTAACAACCCCTAGTTAATTTTCTATGTAAATAAAAAAAATAAGACCAAGGTCATGGGACATGTATTCCAAGCTAAATGTTGGGCAAAACATAGTGATGGGTATCAATGATGATTAATTTATGGCTATGGAAATTGGAAAAGGCAAAGAGGCATTAATTGGCATTTATTTATCAAAATAAAGGAAAATAGGAGAAAAGGAAGATGAAAGGTCACAAATTTGCACAAGAGGGAAATTGAAGGAAAATGAAGAAAATAGAGGTCTCAATGACAAAAAGTCTTTTGAGGATCAGTTCACAACCTTTTGTTAGTTCAATTTTGGAGCTCTTTTATATTCTCTCATTCTCTCATACTCTTGCACACTTAGAGCATTCTTGGAGAACTTTACCATTCACTTGGATTGGATAAAGAAGGAGAAGGAAAGAAAGAAAGTGCAAGGGAACAGGTGTATCAACGGCTACAACTAGATTACTTTATAGCTAATAGGTTGCAGGTGTGATTTCCTTGTTGATTTATGGATGCATGGTATATGCATGAGATTGTCTAGTTATGTGTTGTCATTGACATGGATATTTTCCTAGATTGACAATGGTTTTAGCCTTGCCTTGCCATTTCCTAGATAACCATGGCGTTGTGGGTTTTTCCACTTGATTATTTTCTGGTTAGTGCTCATAATTCCTTATGGTTGTGGGTTGGAACAAAATATCTATAAGCCTTGGAACAACTTGGGTGAGTTACTAGTCCTAAAGCCTAGGTTGGGACAAATGCTTTGGATCCCTTGGTGGGTTGAGTTACTAGTCCCTGGAGCCAGGTCGTACAAATTCTCTGGAGTCCTATAAGGTTTTGGGTTTAGTTGCTAGTTCCTGGAGCCCTGGACAACTTGTGTAGAGACCGATTTGGTTGGTGTTAGTGATGTCTGACTGTGAGATGGAATCACTTGTTAAGGGTTGAGGTGGTCTAGCCTTTAGAAGCCCTGATTTGGTTTTGTCTTGGTTTATTCCATGAGATCCCACATTCATGCTTGGAATATGGCATGAGGGTGATTGACTAAAAGAGAGATTTGGTTCAACCCCATCTATGGTCGGGTGGTACGTGGAAGTCCCTGACTTGGTTGGTATATTCGTATGTTAATAAGATCCATTCTTCTATTATGATTCATTTATACTTGTAGCGATTATGTTAGCGATATTATGGTTGATTTTCCATGGTTTCTATGCTGGTTATTTTCTGGTTATATGTTGGTTATATGATGTGTATTTGTTGACACCTAATCTTCATGATTGGGAATTTTATGTAAATAAATAAATTGGGAAGGTGAACAGTCATCGGGAGATGAACTGAACAATCACTCCCTATTGTATATAACAATGGGTTACCTATGGAATAAAAAACGAATCAGTTGTTTGTTTTGTGGAGTTACTGCCTGGCCTGACATGGTATCAAAGCTAGCTCCCTGTTTACCCTTTATGTCTTTGTAACTCCTGATCTGCTCCATTGCTCTCTATAGTTCTGTCTGCCACACCTGCGCTGCCCTGACATATTCTATTTATGATTTTTTTGCATACGCTCAGACTCCAAAACCGTTTCATATTCTCTGACCCCTGACACCTCTGTCCATAACGCGCTGCCTTTCCAGCGCTGCCTCAGCTGCAAACTCACCTCTGTCCATAACGCGCTGCCTTTCCAGCGCTGCCTCTGCTGCAAACTCACTATTGTAACGTTGAATGATGGTATCGTTGAGTGATGGTATCGTTGAAACGTTGAATGATGGTATCGATGGTATCGACCGCTCAATGGTGGCTCAGCGAAATGGTGGCGCTGCCCGGACCTGAACCGACGACCTTCAGCTCTTTTGCCTCTGCTGCAAACTCACTATTGAAACGTTGAATGTTTGGTAACGTTGTCCCTTTGAATCCTATTGAACTGCGCTGTGGTTTAACTGCGTTGAATGATTTAATGATTTAACTGCTTGAAATGTTGAATGGTGGTGCTGCCCCGGTCGCAGCGGAATAAGCTTTGAAGCTGCTATTCATTACAAACTGCTAAAACGTCGATTGCAACATAAAGACTTGACAGCTGGTGGATGTTCTATTAACGGTGCCCAATGTATTTTGATGCTGTTCAATGAAATGTTTGTCTCTATTAGTATTTTCGGTGCGCAGCAGAAATTGGTATTTTCGGTGCAAGTTGCGATACTCATCGAAATATTCTCTTTGGATTGAATAATATATTTTCCATACATCTTTCTTTTAAAGTCCGGTCAATATAGATCAAGACAATAGAGGGAGAATGGGCTGAGAGCGGAGGCGGGATGAGCGCTAGGGTTTGCGCTAGCAGACAAGAGTGACAGGGTTACGGTCTAGTTTAGGCTGGAGGCTGAGCGCGCAGACCTGCCAGGGCAGCGTCTCTCAGTTTGCTGGCACGGGTCGGGTTAGGTTACAAGGAAAAAACCAGTGAGGGAGAACCTTGTGATATCGCCCTGAACGGAATGGGAGAGTCAAGGGGGGGGGGAGAGATCCCCTCCTTCAGAAACGTGGTCATGGGAGAAACAAGTACGGAAGGAGAGCAACATACGGAACGGGAAAATCAAGTCCCAGTAATGGGCAACTTATGGCAGAAACGAATGAGAGGAAAATGCTTACCGAGGGCCCAAAAGCAGCCTAGGTATGTTGTTCCCCATAATAAATTGGAGGAATATAACTGCTATATGAAGGATCATGCTCTAATCTGCCGTTTTGTTGGGTATTGGCCGTCCGAGCGAGAACTCTACAGATGGATTGCTCAGCGCTGGAGACCTAAGGGGCAGATAGATCTCAAACTTGGTGCTCAAGGTTTCTTCACAGCAATATTTTCGAATTTAGAAGACAAGAACAGAATCTTCGAAGAGGGTCCCTATTTCCTGAACAATGCGGGGTTATTCATGAAGTTTTGGGAGGAGAGATACAATCCTGAAAAGTAGAAAATGCTTGATGCACCAGTCTGGGTTAGGTTATTCGGGCTTCCTGATGAGTTCTGGGAGCCGGGGATCTTGGAAGGAATAGGCAACACGATTGGCAGTTTTGTCAAAATTGTAGAGGCCACGAAAAGAGGTAAATATAATGCCTATGCGAGAATCTGCGTTTACATAAACTTGGCTAATCCCCTCCCGGAAAATGTTGAGGTTGAGTACCATGACGAAGTCTGGAAACAGCCAATTGATTACGAACATATCCCTTTCCGATGCCGAATATGTCACGAGTATGGCCATTTATATCGGCAATGTCCCCTTAATAAAGAGGAAGAAAGCAGGAAAAGTCAGGCGAATCAATCGAGAACCACCGGGAGAGCGGAGGATCCAGAGAGAGGATTTCAACAGGTAGTCAGGAAAAGAAGACCGAATAAAGAAGGACCAAAGACTCAATCCCAAAAGCAACCCAGTCAAGCAAAAACTCAGAACAAATATCAAGTATTGCAGAGCGAAGATGAAGAGTATGAAGTAAATCTGGAAGACGATGAGGATCCAGAAAATAGCCCAATGGAAATCTCAGGAGAGGAGAAAGGGAAAGGAACAACTATCAGTAAAGTCAACAAAGGAAAAACAGAGGAAGAGGCAACAGAAGCAAATGTAGTGGCTCTGATGGAAGTGGAAAACCAGCCTGAAACTGAAGCAGAAGAAGAGAAAATCATGAGAAGGCTGATCCAGGAGTGGAAGTATTTAGACAGCAGATTCATACCTGAAGACCAAAGGCAGCTATACAAGGAAGTATTCCAGAAATACAAAGCGAAAAAAGGAGAACCCTCGGATGCTCCAGCAATGTTAGAGAGTGAGCAAGGGACTGAAGATAAAGGAACAGGCATCTCGGGCAAAAACAGCAGAAAGAGAGGCCGGAAACCAATGAGTGAAACGATCCAGACGGTGGGAGAGATATTGATAAACTCAGGTAAGGTGATACCTCTGTCGGAGGTATTCTTCCCCTCCTATAAAAAGTTTTAAATGATAGTGGTCAGTTGGAATATTAGGGGTCTGAATAGTAAAGGCAAACAAAGGTATATGAAGGATAAGCTGCAAAAAGAAAAACCTAGTATTCTGATTTTACAGGAAACAAAGATTTTGATTCACCAACTTGAAGAAATCATAGAAAAAAGTAGATTACCATACCAGGTGATGGGGCAAGATGCAACAGGCTTTGCAGGAGGACTCGCAATCCTATGGAACCCAAATGACATTGTTATAGACAACTGGGTGAGTATGCGTGGAATCCTTTCGGGGCTGGGAAGGGTTGTAGGAACTAAACACCAGGTAGTTATCTCAGGAGTTTATGGCCCCTCGTCTCCTGGGCATAAGGATCAGTTTATTAAGGACGTTAAGGCAATCCGCAATCTGTACCCTGAAGCTGCTTGGATTATTGGTGGCGATTTCAATATGATCAGATCCTTAGAAGAGAAAAAAGGAGGGATTAGGAGACAAGACCACCTTATGGACAGATTCAATGAGATGATAGAAGAACTCCGGTTAGTGGATATTCAAACCATTAACGGAGTATATACTTGGAACAACAGACGGGGTGGCAAAAATCAAATTGCCACCAGGCTAGATAGATTCCTAGTGTCCGAAGCCATAATGAATAAAGATGTCTTTGTGGAAGCCAAGATCATTCCAGCTCTGGGATTTGACCATTGGCCGATTCGATTAGAGATTGACATCAAAAAGATTCAGGGAAAAAGGCCTTTCCGATTCGAAGCCTTCTGGCTAAGGGACCCAGAGTTCATCAAGAGAATCGAGAAATGGTGGAAACAAAGCAATAGTCAGGGCAGATGCAAAATGCAAACGTTCCAGCTAAAATTGAGAGAGTTGAAAGGCAAAATCAAGAAATGGAACAAAGAGGAATTTGGCAACATTTTGGAGGATAAACAGAAGCTGGAAGGGGAAATGACTGATCTCCAACAGAAGATAATTCTAGAAGGAAGAACGGAAGAAAGTGCTCTCAAGGAAGGGGTAATCCTTGGTAGATTGGAAGAGAGGAGGAAGCAAGAGGAGATCCTATGGCGCCAAAAATCTAGGATAAAATGGCTGAGGGAGGGAGAACGAAACACTAAATTCTTTCATCAGGCCATGGTCAAGCACAGGCAGGGAAACAGAATACTATCAATCAAGGACAGAAATGGGGAAAGAGTGGTTGAACAGAATGAAATTGAACAAGTATTGACAGATCACCATAAAGAAATTTTAACCGAACCTCCTGGTGACAGGACGAGAGCCATACAAGAGATCTGCTCTGCTATCCCTAGATTGGTCACAGAGGACCAAAATAAAGCGCTCATGAGGGCCGCGACCCTAGAGGAGCTGGACGAAGTTGTGAAGACAATGAAGAAAGGGACAGCCCCTAGACCGGACGGCTTCACTGTGGACTTTTACCAGGCTGGTTGGCACTTCTTGGGACAAGAAATTCTGGAGCTTGTTGAGGAATCAAGAATAAATCAAAAGGTATGGCCAGCTCTTAACTCTACCTTTTATGCTCTTATTCCTAAGGGAGACAACCTGGAGGAGGCTAATGGCTTTAGACCTATAGCTCTGTGCAATGTCATTTACAAAATAATCACATCCTTGATTGCCAAACGATTAAAACCTCTTTTAAACAACTTAATCTCGGCTGAACAAACGGGTTTCGTTGAGGGCAGGCAGATACTTGATGGTCTTGTTGTAACTCAGGAGGTGATCCACTCCTTGAAAGCTAAAAAGCAAAAAGGTATGATGGTAAAATTAGATTTATCCAAAGCTTATGATAGACTAAACTGGAAATACCTTGCTACAGTCCTGGAAAGATTTGGTTTTCACCAAAGATGGATTGCTTGGATCCACAATCTGATATCCACTCCTCATTTCTCTATCCTGGTTAATGGAAGCCCCTCAAAAACTTTCAATGCCTCCAGAGGGATTCGTCAAGGTGATCTGCTGTCCCCTTTTTTATTTATCCTAGCTGCTGAAGGACTAGGGAGATTCATCAAACAAGAAAGAACAGCAAATAGAATTAAAGGTTTGCAAATTTGGGGAAACAATTTGCCCCTGACCCATCAACAATTTGTTGATGACATTATGCTGTTCGGGGAGCCAACGGTAAGAGAAGTCCAAAATTTAAAGAGGATCCTTGATCTATTTTCAGCTGCCTCGGGATTAGAAATCAACAAAGAGAAATCCTGCGTTTTCATCTTCAACACAATAGAACAGGTCAGATCCCACCTAATCAGAATTCTGGGATTCAAAAGGGGGGAATTACCCACTAAATACTTGGGTAATATTCTTGACTTCACTTCTAAAAAGTTGAAAAACTGGCAGGGAGTGTTGGACAAGCTTAACAACAAAATTGCCAATTGGACGTTCAGAGTCCTGAATATTGCTGGAAGAGTTATTCTTGCTAAGTCGGTTCTTCAGGCTATCCCTATCTATCCTCTCTCGATTATGGCTGCCCCTGCTGGGGTTTGTGCAAAAATCAGAGAAATTATCCGAAAATTCATATGGAGTGGAGTTGATAAAAAGAAAAAGTGGGCTCTGGTCTCATGGAATCAACTCATCGAAAGAAAAGAACAAGGAGGGCTAGGATTAAGAGACCCAGAAATTCTAAACAAGGTCCTGGGAGCCAAGCTATGGTGGAGATGGCTTAGTGGAGGAAGCGATCTTTGGAAAACTATTTGGAGGACTAAATACAGAATGCCCAACTCTCCGGTTGATATCTTAAGACTACAAGAAATTCCCCGAGGCTCCACTATTTGGGAATTAGCCTCTCAAAACAGAGATCTGATTGACAAGCACACTTTCTGGGAAATCAGAGGAGGGTCAGAGGCAAACTTCTGGGAAGATAGCTGGCAACAACGAGAAAGGCTAAACAACATTCAAATCCTTCTCCAAGTCCGTGACAAAACTGCAGGGAACAGACCGAAAGTAAAGGATTATTGGAAAGAAAATGATACGCCGGAAGGTTGGAGGGTCTGGGAGGAGCCGACAAAATGGGATCAGGGTTTTAATTCTGATATCCAAGATGCTTACCGAAAAGAAATGGGATCAAGGAAACTCAGAGTTCGCCAGGGGCAAGATATACTTCGGTGGGGGAGTTCAATGAAGGGGACTTTCTCTACCAAAGAGGCCTATTTTCTAATGGGGTCTCAAAATGGAGAAGTCAGGAATTGGGATTGGAAGTCTATATGGGAATCCAATTGGTGGCCTAAGGTGTCTATTTTTGTCTGGCTAGCAACAAAGAATAAAATTTTGACATGGGATCGTATCCGCAAGAAGGGGTTCAATGGCCCCTCACAATGCCATCTATGCAATAATGACGAGGAGGATAGAGATCATCTGCTGATTCGATGTCCATATACTGAACGACTATGGATATCGACTAAACAATTGTTCAACAAACCAGGGTTCAACATTAGAGAATTTAAGGATACAATCTTTCAGTGGAATAAGGAAACTTTCCACTGCCGGGTTGTCCAGAGGGCTTGGAACCTGATATCTACTTTCATTCTCTGGACGGTTTGGAAAGAACGGAATAGGAGGATATTCCAGAATGGGGCTAAACCTTCAGAAGTTGTTTGGACTCAGGTGGTAGAGTATACAAGGGAGACCATCCTAGTTGATAAATGGGAAAGTGATGACTGGAAGACTACTCCGGAAGAACAAGGTATTCTGAACAAACTTAATTTAAAACTGGAAATGGTTCACTACAAATGCTCGGCCAGCAATGATATGAGAACTCAGAGTCCAGAGAAATTCTCGTACCCGAGGGATCAATTTATGAAGCTCAACTTTGACGGGGCCTCGAAGGGCAACCCGGGAGACGCTGGATTTGGAGGGATCTTTAGAGACAGTAACAATCAAGTGAGGTGGATCTATGCTGAATGGGGGGGACAAATGACCAATAATGAGGCTGAGTTTTGGGCCCTACACCAAGGTTTACGAATTGCCATTAGGAATGGCTATACCAACCTAGAAATTACAGGGGATTCGCAGTTGGCTGTGGACATGTTGAGGAGACTCAACAATGGACAAGGATGGGAGAAAGTAACCAAAAGTTGGAGGACTGCAGGCATCGTCCAAGAAATAGCCAGTTTGATTAAACGCATAGACTACAGCATCATAAGTCATGTGCGGCGAAAAGGGAATTAGGTTGCAGACTGGTTGGCGAATCGAGGCTGCAATGGACGTGGTAGTTCAATTGATAGTCAGTGGAGAGCCATTGAAAATAATCAGGAGTGGAAGGAGCTGGCAGACCTCATCAAGATGGATCATGCTCAAGCCACGGAGGATAATGCGCGGTCCAGCGGATCGGACTAATAGAGATTCGTGGAGAGCCAGATGTAAGATTAGGATGAAATCAGGTTTTATCGAAATCATCATGCCAGACAGCAGGACGAAGGACTTAGCTCGGGGTGACAGTACTACGGTGGCAGGTGAAACGGTTGGGAATCAGTTCACCCAATGCGAGGTTATTATTGCCAGTTCTATGACTGGAGGTGGAGACGGCTCATCAGGATTCACAGCAGAAGGAATGAATAATGACACGACGGCAGGGAGTAGTGGCTTACCGGAGAGTGACCGGCGGTACTTGATAACCGGTATCTCTTGCGTCCCTGCGGCAAATGATACTCTTTATAATCGAAGCGGGTTGATGGTGAAGGATTTACGAGAGGTCACTATTTGGGCAAGAGGGGCGGGCTACATTGAGAAGCATAAAACAGCAGCGAACAGTCCGGGAGACCAGGGATTGAAGAGGGACGAACCCCTGGGAATTATGGAGACTAGGCAGAGACAGCGACAGGCGATGGAGAACCAGGGCGTCGGGGTGGAAACCAGTGATAGAAAGGGCAAGAACCTCATGCAGAAGGAGCCTTCCTTCTCTGTTTGGGAGGTTCAGGGCGAATCGGAGGATGACATCATCCCGGATGTGACTACGGAAAGCGGACGCCAGCCTGAGCACCTGGTTGAGGAAGGCACTGAGCAGGCGAACGCGAACCCTGCGGGCGCTGAGGATATGACGTTTAGGCGTTATGGGTTGAGGAAGCGCGGAACGGGTGATGACAAAGGTGAGGACAGGGCCAGCAAGAGAGCCCGTGGTCGAAAAGGCCAGGGAAAGGAGGTTGGGGAAACGTCCAGGCGGGGCCCGGGAAGGAGCAGGAAGATGAAAGAGACTGTGATGGACCGTGTGCGCAAAGCCGAACAGGCTTTCCTTCGCTTTTCCAACCAAGCGGTTCGTAAGGTAATGCAGAAGCTTGAAGAAGAAGCCACCCAAGACCAGTCTGATGAGGAAGTTGAAGACTGGACTTTCCTGCTGCATGACCCGGGTCAAACCAGAGGTCGCATGTCCCTTTATAAACAGCCCCTTCATCTCTACTGGGTGATGAAGGGAATCCTGGCCAAAGCGCTGCTGCAAGTGGCGAAGGAGATGGTGAATTTGGCTAAAGGAAGCCCAGACATCCGTCTGGAACTGAGTTTTCTGAGAGTTGCCATGCTGAAACAAGATGAAGCTATGATGAGGATGGAGGAGAATCTGAACACCATCCAGAACATGCTAACTCGGGACCAGTCGGAGCAAGCGGAAGAGGCGCTGCAGCAACCTGCAAAGGACCATGATTAACTCAAGATATGTTTAGAACTGGCAATAATTTTTGTGGTTTTAGCTCTGTTTTTGTCAAAGATAGGAGAATGCATATCATTCAAGGCAGTAGCTTTTGTAATAGTTTTAGTAAGTTTCAGGATTGCATCGTCTATTTAGCAAATTCCATTAGACTATGGACATATTTTTTTTGGGCTGCTATCAAGAATTACAGATGGCATTATGACCTGGTTTCCCCTAGAGGGCGGGCATATACTGTTTTATGAACTGATGTAATGTTCTTTTTGATCGAAGTAATAGAATGAGCACCACCTTAGCCTACAAAAAAAAAAAGTCCGGTCAATATATATATATATTGAATGACAGAGCGTTTTGAGTTTTGAACTGTGGTATTAACACTATTTGAATAGTCTAGCGTATTGCACTGTGCGGTTAAAATAGTATTTGAACTGCGGCTTTATTAAGTGATATACACAGCCTATGAACTGCTTTTGAATCGGTCCAGCGAATGGTCTATGGTATATATATTGAATGGTATATATATTGAATGATTTTCATTTGTGCGTGGAGCTCTTGTTTAAAAGAAAATAAAAGGGGAGGTGATATGGAAATATTATATGAGGATATTTTATAAATTTTGGAGACATTTGAAGAAAACATAGTGCATAAAGACTTTGAAATCTTTTTGCCCTTTTGAGTACAATTTCACTGTATATCAGCAGAAGTATTTTTTCTATCAGCAGAAGTTTTTTTTTACAGAATGCATTCAATCATCTCTATGGTAGGAATAGTTCTCACTGGCAAGGAGAACTATCCTGATTGGTCCCGGATGATACAACACACCCTCATCTTCAATGAGTTGTGGAAAGGAGTGTGTGTCGGAGAAGGAGACAGTGACCCAGAAAAGCCTACCTCAGACAAAGAGCTTGCCATTTGGGAAAACAAGAACAGCAAAGCTTATGCATTAATCGCAACATCTGTAAATAAAGAGGTGAGTCGCCATATTTCATCATATTCAACTGCCTTTGAAGCTTTACAAAAGCTGAAAGAACTCTATGACTCACATTCTGCACTTGAAGTCGTCCAACTCATGATTAAACTCTTCACTCTTGAACTGCAAAATAATGATCCTCTTGCTCTTGCATCTGAAATAAAGTCTATAATGCATGATATCAAATCCACTAAGGTTGAGCTGGATATCCCTCTTATTGCTTTTCTCAAGGCACTTTATCCTACTTACTCCAATTATCTTGAGTCTTTGCAAGCAAATGGAAATCTCAAAGATGTAACCTTTGACTCTCTTGTGAAAAAGTTTGCTGAAAGAGAAAAAGCTTTTGGAAAGAAGACAACCCCTGAGTCTTCTGAAGAGACTGTGTGCCTTGCTCATAAAGAAAAACATCCTGCTCAAGATTCTACAAGAGGAAGAGGTGGACGAAGAGGAAGAGGAAGATATTTCAGAGGCAGGGGGGGCAGACATTCTCAAGGAGAAAAGGCAGATTTACACTGTATTCGCTGCAAAAGAAATGGATCACATGATGCATCCACATGCAAGCTACCATGGGACAAAATTGAGCAGAGAAGAAACCAACAAAAAGGTAAAACTGATGATACAGACAAAGGTAAAGCACCTGAATCTGCTCACTATGTTGAGGCACAATGTAACATTGGAGTAAATGAAGATTTGTTTAATGCTTCACTTGCTTCCTGGAAAAATGATTGGTTTGCTTGATTTAGGAGCAAACTGTCACATGACTCATAGAAAAGATTTTTTGAAGATTTCATTGACAATGTTGATGGAGCAGTATACTTTGCAGATCAATCAAAAATCAATCCATCAGGGCTTGGCACAATCAGGCTTAAACTGCCTGGTCTTCCAGACTTTCTTCTGGATCATGTTCTATATCTCCCACAACTCAAGAGAAACTTGCTGTCCTTGGTTCACATCCGCCAGCAAGGTCACTCCATTCATATGTTTGATGGCAAGCTTGAGGTAAGAAAAGCATCTGACCACTCACTTGTCATGAGCGGAATAGAAGAAGAAAGGCTTCTCAAACTGCAAGGAACCTCTGCTCATGCACAACATTTCTGATATATTTCTCATCATGAAGAAGGTACACTTCCATCAAGTTTATTATGGCATGCTAGATTTGGACATTTAAACTATGACAGTCTCCGCTTATTGAAGAAAAATGGTGTTGCTGGTTTGCCTACAATTCCTAGGAAACATAAGCAATGTGATGCTTGCATTCTAGGAAAGCATAGCAAACAGTCTTTTCATGATTCACATTCAAGAGCACATAGGAAGCTTGAACTCATTCATTCAGATTTATGTGGTCCAATGCTTGTTCCTTCTGCAAATGGAAATAAATATATCATGACATTTATTGATGATTACACCAGAATGTGTTGGGTTTATTTATTGAAGAACAAATCTGATGCCTTTCAAACATTCAATAATTTTCATAAATGGATTGAAAATGATGCACAATCTCATATTGGGTCTATTCGCACTGATAATGGAAAAGAATATACATCAAATGAATTTGAAAACTATCTTCGCCAACATGGGATCAAACATCAAACAACTGTGCCTTATAATCCCCAACAGAATGGTGTAGCTGAAAGAATGAATAGAACAATCTTGAATATGGTACGATCCATGCTTTTCTTCAAAAATGTAAAGATAATGTTTTGGGCTGATGCTGTTCTATGTGCTGCATATATAAAGAATAGATGTCCATCTAATGCTATAAGAAACAAGACTCCTTATGAATTGTGGTATGGACATGTTCCTTCGGTAAAACATCTCAGGGTCTTTGGTTCCACCTGTTATGCTTTGATACCAAAGGTACATAGAAACAAACTTGGTGCTAGAAGTCGTAAGTGTATCTTCCTAGGGTATTCAAACACCTCCAAAGCATACCGCCTATATGATGAAGTAAATAAAAAGTTTGTTGTATCTAGAGATGTAATTTTTCTTGAATCATCCAAATCTGACAATGTTGTTGAGCGGCAACTTGATCGCTTGGATAGATTCGCAAAAACGAAATCATTTCAAGAGTTTGATAATCAGATTCCACATCTTGAAGGGGGGATTTCTATACTAGATCAACATGTGGAATCTTCTTCTGAAGAACAATCTCCCCTGCATGAAACTCCAACAACGGATGATGCTTTAAGTGATGTAATTGATAGAATTGGGAGACTCAATCTTGATTTAGTCCCAACTCAATCAACAAATCAGCCTGGACCATCTCAGAAAGGTCCCCCGAAGTGGCTGACAAAGACACTTGAAAGTGTTCATCCTGATGAAATTGGAAAAACAGGAACCAGAAACTCAAACCAACAAAATGGAGGTGATGTAGATGACTCTAATTCACCTGTTGATATGGATGTTACTTATGATTGTGAATTGAACTTGTCTACAAATTTTGAACCAACTTCCTTCAAAGAAGCTGCTTCTCATGATGAATGGAAAGAAGCGATGCAAAAGGAGTATGATGCCCTCATAAAGAACGACACTTGGAAGCTGGTTGATCCTCCATTTGGAACCAAACCAATTGGCTGCAAGTGGGTCTACAAGAACAAGTACAAAGCTGATGGCTCACTTGACAATCACAAAGCTAGGCTTGTGGCAAAAGGTTTTGCACAGAAGGAAGGGGTCGATTATGAGGAAACTTTTGCCCCCACAGCAAAATGGGCCACCATCCGGACACTCTTTGCACTAGCAGCTCAGAACGGTTGGAAAGTCCATCAAATGGATGTAAAAACTGCATTCTTGAATGGAGATCTAAAAGAGAATGTTTTTATGTCCCAGCCTGAAGGATTTGCTGTGAAAGGACATGAACATAAAGTATGCAAACTTGTGAAGTCCTTGTATGGCCTCAAACAAGCACCGCGAGCCTGGTATGAAAAACTAACTGAGCATCTTCTGAAACTCAACTTCAGTCATTTTGATCTTGATGATGCAACTTTATTTGTCAAGAAAGTTGGCAAAACAGTTGTGTATCTTGTGGTATATGTAGATGATCTTTTAATGACAGGGAACAATGAAAGCTACATTGCATCCATAAAGAAGGAATTGGGGAAAAGTTTTGAAATGACTGATTTGGGCTATGTTCATTACTATCTTGGCATTGAAGTAACCCAACATCCAAAAGCCATATTTCTTTCTCAAAATAAATACATTGGAGATTTGTTAAACAGATTTGGCATGACAGAGTGCAATCCTCTTTCTACTCCAATGGAACAAAACTTAAAGCTCACATCTATTGAAGGAAAGGAATTTGAGGATGCAACAAAGTATAGACAGCTTGTAGGAAGTCTCATCTACCTCACTACTACCAGACCAAACATTTCATTTGCTGTTGGAATCCTCTCCAGGTTTATGCAAAAGCCTTGTGAGGGACATTGGTCTGCTGCAAAAAGAGTTTTAAAGTACTTGAAGGGAACTCAAGACTATGGAATCAAGTACACACAGGTGGATGACTTCAGTTTGATCAGATACTCTGATTCAGACTTCGATGGAGACAAAGAAACTGGAGTATCTACTTCAGGATATGCTATGAGTCTTGGATCAGGAGCTGTCTCCTAGAGATCACGCAAACAATCAGTTCCAACAGATTCCACAACAGAAGCAGAATACGTGGCAGCAACTGAAGCAACAAAAGAAATTGTGTGGCTCAGGAAAATTCTTGAAGATTTGCAGGTAAAACAAGTACAATCAACTCCACTCATGATTGACAACACCTCTGCAATAAAGTTGGCCAAGAACCCAAAGTTCCATGATCGAACGAAGCATATCAATACTAAATATCATCTGATTCGACATCATGTTGAGGCCAAAACAATCCATCTCCATCATTGTTCCACAAATGAGAAAATTGCAGACATCTTCACTAAATAACTTGGAAGAGAAAAGCTTGAATGATTCAGAATGATGCTTGGACTCACCAACATCCCTTCAGATTAAGGGGGGGAATGTTGACACCTAATCTTCATGATTGGGAATTTTATGTAAATAAATAAATTGGGAAGGTGAACAGTCATCGGGAGATGAACTGAACAATCACTCCCTATTGTATATAACAATGGGTTACCTATGGAATAATAAACGAATCAGTTGTTTGTTTTGTGGAGTTACTGCCTGGCCTGACAATATCATCTATGATTCTTGTCATGAATGATTTAGTATTGTTTGGTTGATAAAATGTGGACTAATAAGTGTTGTTGCAGCTCCATGGAGAGTGCATAGGGCCTTCTTGGTGATTTTCAGGTTAATCTCAAACCTTTTTTGATTAGATATGCATTCATGACCTATAGCTTACATGTTTTCATGTGTTTGACGAAATGTTTGTTATGTTCTAGGCAGTCTAGGTCAAGTTATACCTCTAAGTTTGAATGTGTAGCCTTGTTGTTATGTCATTTATGATTTTGAGAAGTCTCGGGGAGTTTTGGGCAATGGTCTGGAGACCGACTTGGAATTGTGGCTCAGATCTCGGGACCACACCCTCTGAACTAGACAATTTAGGTCACAATTGTACTCAAGCAGTGTTGTGCATGCGGTTAGAGGCCTATAACCGCACGGAGGCCTTGTCATGCATGCAGTTGGGGGTTAAACTATGTGAAAAGGAGCCCCAGCTCAGGGTTGGGTCACCTGGGGTGGTTCTTTGGCCCTTGAGTGTCTTGTAGCCCCAAGGGATGAGGTGAGTTGTCAGTTATGGTCAGTTTGTCTGCCCCACTTCCTTAACTGGAGCTTAGAGGTTGGGTCATGTCATAGTAACTCTTCGTCTCATGGTTACCTTGGCAAGCTGGTGAAATTGGGTAAATGTGGGAGGGGTGGTTACATATTAGTATTAGAGCTCCCATGTTCAACATTTGGACTGGATGGGCGAGACGTGTTTATCATACATGCATTTTTCGTTGTCTATGTGTTCGTTATTCATGCATTGTGATAGTCATTGTTGTAGTTATGTCATCGCATAGAGGTTGATTATGTTGATGTTAATATGATTGATATGTTGATTTTATTATATATACATGTGTCGTGTTAATCTAGATTTATTGTGCATATGAGATAACCTCCCTTGAACTTCATTGAGGTATGGTTGAGCATGCTTATATTTGGTTTATCTGACATGGTATGTTTATAGGAAGAAGAAGATCAAGATGACTAGTATAAGGTGGACTATTGTTCACATGATTCTCCCTACAAATCAGATGAACAACACTGTGATGAGTATTCCCCTGACATAACAGATGCATTGAGAAGTTTGAAAGAAGAGATCAGAAGTTGTAAGGTGGATAATGACAATATCATTCAGTCACAGGAAAGACCTGCTAGAGCACAAGAAAAACAAGTAGAAGTTAATGTAATCATCCTTTAGAGTCTATCAAATTTATAGAGACATGGACCACTTAGGATTAGTCATGGGCAAGAGGAAATGACCAATGGGGCATATGGAAACAAGTCTCAATCAAGATATAGGTTTAAGGGAAGACATGATCAAAGATGGTAGGTTATTGGAAACACCTGACAAGTGGGGTAATGACCATGGTTTATATTCTAGTTCTGGTTTAGAGAGACATCATTGTCATTACTTCCACCATCTATATAGGAGGAGCAAGAACCATTACTTGTGAGAGGAGTTCAAGAAAGAAAATCCTCCTACATTTGATGGAGAAATGAAAAAGTCACAAGATGCAAAAGCTTGGTTGCTTGGGATAAATAAGTTTTTCAGATTGCATGATTATCCATAAAATATGAAAGCCAAGATATATACTTTCAATCTTAAAGGGAAGGAATACATTTGGTGGGAAGATGTAAAGAATGTCAAAGGAATTCGAGAAGAGGAGTTGACTTGGAATGAGTTTGAGAGACTTTTCAGGAAGAAGTATCTATCTAAAAGATACTATGATGATAGGGAAAAGGAGTTCTATGAGTTGAAGATGAGATCTATGATCGATGAGGATTATACTAGCAGATTATTGGAGTTGTTGAGATATATGCCATATCTTAAAGAGGATAAAGCAGAGATTCAAAGATTCATTAGTGGGTTTTTGGTATCATTCAAAGGCATAATTGAGTTTGATGAGCCTAGATCGCTGGAGGAAGCCATCAGAAATTTGAAGCACTATTATGAGCAATCGAAGCACAATATTAAGTCTAAGCAGGATTGGAAAGGTATTGAGAAGAATAAAGGAAAGTGGGCTAAGAAGAGAGGAAAACCTCAGGATATAGATGACAAGGAGAATGCAACACCATACAAGAAATTCAATGCAATTGATAAAGGACAGGGATTTCAATTTGAGGAGCAGAACAAGGGTGATGGCAGGAAGCCTTTGTAGTGTTGGACTTGTGGCAAGGATCATTGTAGGAGAAATTTTCCACATCATCAGGGTGGCATACCTCATATTTACAGTGCTCAGGAGGCACAAACAATTGGGGATGTTGGATATGCTATTCCTCAGATTTATGTAGCATTGGATAATATGCAGGTTAATCATCATGCATCTATTATCGAGATGGAAGGTAAGCTTTGTGATCAAGTTGCTTCTATTTTGATTGACCCTGGATATAACTATAATTGTATTGGTCCTGACCTGGTGGATAAGGGTTGCTGAATAGAGAAGTGCATGTAGAGTCTTGGTTGGTGCAGCTAGCTACAAGTACCAAGAAAAGAGTTCATCATTGGGTGAGATCTTGTGCATTTGAGCTTAACAATATGTCTACATCAGTGCATATAAATGTGCTTCCATTGGGATCATACAATATGTTGTTGGGTATGGATTGGTTGTACATTCACAAGACTAAGGTAGATTGCTATGAGAAGGATATTAAGTGCTTGGATGATGATGGAGATAGGAGAATCTTACAGGGTAAGAAGAAGCCCAAGTCAATGAGAATGGTTACATCAAAGGGAAGGATGTTGAGAATGTTGAAGTTGTAAAGAGGTATCCGGTTTCACAGAAGTTTCATGATGTATTTCCAACAAATATTTTAGAGTTACTGCCTCATAGGGAAGTGGAATTTTCTATTGAGTTGATGCCGGGAGCAACACCAACATCAAAGGCACCTTACAGGATGAGCACTCCAGAGTTGGTGGAATTGAAGTTGCAGCTTAAGGAAATGCTTAAAAAGGGATACATTATGCCAAGTGTGTCACCTTGGGGTGCATCAATATTGTTTGTGAAGAAGAAGGATGATACTCTCAGGTTATGTATTGACTATAAGCCGTTGAACAAGGTGATGATAAAAAACAGGTAGCCTATTAATGACTTGTTTGATCATTTGAAGGAAGAAGCAATGTTCTCAAAGATTGACTTGAGATCAGATACGCATCAAAGAAGAGGACATTTACAAGACTGCTTTTTGGACCGGGTATGGGCATTATGAGTTTGTTATGGTTCCTTTTGGTTTGACTAATGCTCCAACTACTTTCATGTGTTTGGTGAATAGTTTGTTGCGTCCTTATTTGGACAAGTTTGTGATAGTATTCATTGACGAAATATTGATATATTCTAAGAATGAGGAAGAGCATGAAAAAATCTAACAACAATGTTGAGATTGCTAAGAGAGCATCAATTGTATGCCAAGATTAGTAAGTGCAATTTCTTTCAGACAAAAGTTCATTACTTGGGGCATGTGGTTTCCAAGGAAGGTATAATAGCGAACTCATAAAAGATTAGAGCTATCATGGAATGGGAAGCTCCTAGGAATGTGGATGAGGTCAGATCATTCATGGGACTAGAAGATTATTACATGAATTTCATTAGGAACTTCTCACGAATTTCCTATCCTATTACATCCTTGCAGAGGAAAGGAAAGAAATTTGAATGGATAGAGGAATGTGTAGCTAGTTTTGAGTAGTTGAAGCAGTTTCTTACAAACGCTCCAGTTCTAAATAGTGTAGATCTATATAAAGAGTTCATGGTGTGTACAAATGCTTGTAAGAGAGGATTTGGTGGAGTTCTGATGTAAGAAGTACAGGTAGTATGATATGAGTAACGGAAACTGAATGAGCATGAGCAGAAATCTATGACACTTGATATTGAGTTAGCAACTATCATTCATGCATTCAAGGTGTGGAGACACTATCTTCTTGGTAGGAGGTTTATTTTGATGAGTGATCATAGTGGGCTGAGATACATATTTGACCAATCTAATCTGAATTCTAAGCAAGCTAGGTGTTTAGCTATGCTAAGTGATTTTGACTTCGAGATAAGGCACACTAAGGGTAAGGAGAAAAGGGTTGTAGATGCTCTTAGAAAAAGAGTGTAGGTAAATCACATTGCAACTATGAGTTCCTATTGGACAGATTTACAGGATCAAATCTTGTAGGTAGGATAACATGATGACAGGTACCAAAAACTTAAGCACATGTTACAACAACAAGGTATAGGTGATTAGGATGTGGATTATCATCTCACAGTAGATGGTTTGGTAAGATTTAAGGACATGATCTATGTGCAAGTGATGCAATAGACCTTAGGGGGCTTGCAACATATAATTTAACACACAACACAAAATAATAATGAAATACAAACCACACATATGCACATAAAATTTGAGAAATAATTCATAAATAAATAAAATATTTACAAGAGAATTCTTGGCCTACTCATTGGCCTCTCATTCCTCATTCTCACTCCTTACACACTTACATGCCTCATGGGCTTCACCTAAATTTATACAAGTGGATCTGAACCCAAAGTAGGTTCTAGATCCTAAACTAACTCCCAAAATATCTCTCATGATCCATAAAATCTCTCACTTAATCCCTTATCTCTACATAATATCCAACTAACCCACAATTCTCTCCATTCTTCCAAAATACTATCGAACCTTCTCCTATTTACAATAATTCTCATTCTCTCCTAAAACTATAGGAAACTACATTAAAATTTTAAATCCTAACTTAGGAAACTAACTCCTTTAGTAAACATTCAACCCTAGGTTACATGCACATGCATCAACCAGACAAAAGTGAACTCAAGAAGCTTATCTTGAGGAAATTTCATGTTAAGTCATATTCAGGTCATCTGAGATATCATAAGACCTTGATAGTTATGAAGAAGTTTTACTATTGGTTGAATCTGAAGAAAGAGGTGGTTGAGTTTGAAGAAAGAGGTGGTTGAGTTTGTCGCAAGTTTTTTTGATTGTCAACAGGTAAAAGCATAGTGTAGGCATCTAGGTGGTTTATTACAGCCGATTCCGATTTTGAAATGGAAATGGGAGGTCATTTCCATGGATTTCATTACAGGTTTTCCGAGGACATCTAAATAGCATGATTCCATTATGGTTGTGGTTGACGGGTTGACAAAGGTAGCTCACTTTGTTCCAATGAAGTATACTAATTCAGCTAGTGAGGTAGCTCAAATTTTCATTAGGGATATAGTGAGAGTGCATAGTGTTCCTACGAATATCTTGTTAGACAGAGATGCCAAGTTCACTTCCAGGTTTTGGAAAGAGTTGTTTGCAGTTTTGGGTACATAGTTGGCTTTTAGTAAAACCTATCATCTACAGGCAGATGGAAAGACAGAGAGGGTTAACAAGATTCTTGAGGATATGTTCAGGATGTATGTCATGCATCAATAGCGAAAGTGGGAAGAGTATCTACCACTGGTAGAGTGTGCTTATAATAATGGGTATCAAGATTCCTTGAGGATGAGTCCATTTGAGGCACTTTATGGGTGGAGTTGTAATACTCCTATCGTTTGGAGTGATCCAGTGAACAGGGTGTTGATTGGACCAGACATGTTGGCTAATATGGAATAGGAAATGCGGGTTATCAAGAAGAATATAAAGGCAACACATGACAAGAAGAAGAGTTATGTAGATCAACACAAGGTATTTAAGGAGTTCCAGGTTGGGGAACATGTGTACTTGTGCATAAATCCCAAGAATAGCTCCTTAACGATTGGATCATGTGCCAAGCTGACACCTCGATATTGCGGGCCTTTCGAAATCCTTGAGAGGATTGGAATCGTGGCCTACTGACTTGAACTACCACCAATAATGAAATTCCATTATGTTTTCTATGTTTCATTACTTGAAATATATGTGAAGGATGTTCATCATGTAATTGACTAGTATTTATTGCAGGTGGAGCCAGAAGGAGAATTCTAGCTGGAACCTCAGTGCATTTTGCAGCGAAAGATGCTCATGCTTTGACATCGAGCAATCGATCAAGTTAAAGTGCAGTGGAAGCAATTTGGGCCTAATGAAGCTGCATGGGAGATGGCTGATTAGATGCAGGCTATGTATCCTTCTTTATTCGTTGGTTGAGCAGATGTATTCTGATATATGTGTTTGATGTTGAGTTGGTTGTCTAGTCAATTTAATGTCTTAAATTGCTCTACATAAATTATCAATCCGGGTATCGTAAACTGATGAAGTGTGGTGCACTATATGTGCTTAGTTAACCTTTCTCTTACTTCGTTGTTTTATAGTTTATGTTGTTTTTGGGGTTTTGTTCTTGTTGGTTTTCTAAGGTCTTAAGAATACTTTTAAAGGACAAGTATGGATAAAGATTTCAAGACAAGGCCTATGTCCTTAATGGTAACTTCCAAAACTTAGTACTTCAAAAGAACTTAAAACATGTTATTGATGGAGTTAGTATTTAAACAAAAGTGTAAATATACAACTAGTTCAATCAAAATAAAATGCAATAATCAAATAATGAGAGAATGACTATGAGACCCAGTATCCTTGCTGCTTCAGCAAAAGGACAAGATGATTCTATCACGTCATTAGTTCATTAAAAGGCTATGTGCATCACTAATCTACAATCAACTTGAAAGCAATTTATGTACAATAATATACATGTTAAAAAGAAAATAAAATGCAGTAATTCAAACTGTACATTAATATACATGAAAATCAGAAAAAGAAATACAAGAAATTAAAGTGACAACTATACAAGGCAGGGGCCCCCTACTACCTATGAAATCAAATGCTTAAAGGAAAATAAAGACATCAAATAAAGGACTAATGACATCGGCCCAGTATCTCTGCTGCTGATTTAAAATGAAAATGAAATGTGAAATCTAAGTGATACTACATAAAGGAGACAAATCACACTACTTTAACCTTTTCTTAACCTTTTTGCCTTTCAGCTAAATTTATCATGTGAGAACAGTTATGAACAAGTCAGCAATGTGAGTCTTAAAGCAAACTAAACCAAGTTGTACTAAGTGATATTTTGGCTCCAATAAAGTTATTTGATTATGGAAAATGAACCATCAATAGATGAACAACTTGATATCTAAGAGCAGAAAGTAAAGTGCAAGTTAAAGAAACGATACTAATGAAAATCAAACTAGAAAAATAAAGGTCAGCAACATAGACAAGATGATCACATATGCCATTAGTCATGAAATCAAAGCAAAATTAAACACATTTGCATGAATTAAAATTGCATGAATGAAAAATCTAATCTACCTTACATTCTACAAAGCAATATTTACAAAATGAAATCTACTCTACTTACATCCTAATATGCTCCATGACATCTACTTCACATCTCCTTCCATGTTGAGAACATCAAAGCTTTATTCAATTTCTTCAAAAGTACAAAGTACAAAAGCTTTCAAAAGCCATGGGACTAACAAGCTAAAAGGACTAAGAAAAGACTAAAGGAAGGACTAACAAATGAAGGAGAGAGATCTCCTATTTATACAAAAAGATGAGAGCCATCTCATTAATGAGAATCCATGAATCTCTCCCCCTACCTCTAGAGTCCTAATCAGAATAGGAACTGATAAGACACATGTCTTCTTAGAGTTACAATACAATTAGGAGATGTGACACATATCCTCATGATCCCATGATTCTTTCCAACCAAATTCGAATTTGGCCTTGGGGTGCCACATAAGGGTCTTCTAGAAGTCTCCTTTCAACCTACACATGTCAACAACTTCAACCCATTTGTTAGGTATAAGCATATGCACATTATTTTCTAATGTTTAACCACAAATTCACTTAAAAGGCTTAGAAATAATAAATATTGGAAAAACATAAAGGTGGCCCAATGATAATGAAAGTGGGATGAATGTGGTGACATAGTAGTGAAATGGAGGTGATATAAAGGTCATAATAGTGAAAGTATAATACAAATGAATGACATTTTCAAGACTCAACATACCCCCCAACTGAAGCTATTGCATGTCCTCATGCAATATATATTACATTAACTCTTTTGATCCTTGAGCTTTGGCTTAACTTTGCATGATATCATTTGATAAATTCATATTTTTGCAAAGTGTTTCACTTGAATTGCAACATGGTTGGTTCTTGTGTGACAACCATGATTTTGTTTGTGTCCAATTTATCCTTTAAGCACTTTTTCAAAAGCCATTGTATGCTCATAATAGCAATGTAATAATTAATATATGTTGGAAGTATGTGAGCTCTTGAATATGATATGGACATGGCAAGATATGAATATGAATGTATTCCCCCCCCAATTGATGGTATTGGCAATTTTATGAAATGAGGAAGAGAAATGTTTTTCCAACAATTATCATTCTAGCTTTTTATGGAATTCTATGGTCAAAAGTTAGAAAATGACGTACCTTCACTTACCCTTTTGGAATGGATGAGTTGTATGTGTGGTGGCTGAAAATTTCTGATCATATTCTTCTTCAAGTGGCTGAACAAGAGGAGTCATGGATAGAGAGATAAGATGACTTTTTATTGCTTCTACTAAAACTTGCTGAATCTGCTCCAAAATGCTGAAAATAATAGTCTTCATGTCTTCAAAACTCATTGGCACAATTCCTACTATGTGAAAAGATGTTCTGATGTCGAACATAGTAGGAAATTGTTGGCTTAGTGGTCATTAATGGATGCCACTAGTCAACACGAGAACTCTCACCATTGATGACAATGAGAGTCAAGATGCCCAAACACATCTTGCTAGGTACGAATGAATTTGCTGATGTCGAGTCACCTAGAAGATCTAACGAACAAGGGACATTAATGTATTCCCATTGTTTGTCAGCATGAGGACTTGCCATTAAGGCATGCAAGCCTCAAGGTGTCTTTACAAAGAACTTAGACTCAAAGGACTATGGACTCAATAATTTGCATTGAAGCAGGGCTTATTTGCGGAATGAAAATGACAAGGAATGGAAAATGAAAATGGAAAATGGCAATGGAGAACAGAAATGGCAATGGAAATAAGCATGTGAATGAGCCTCTTGCTTTTATTTGTGGGTTATGAATGGACAAAAAGAGATGGAAAGTGTATGTGAATGTAAGTGGAAAGTATGGAGTGGAATGAGGTGAATGGTTTATTATGAAGTATGGATGTGACGGATGAATGTGATGGAGACAATAGTATCTGAAAGTTTTTCAAGTGTTTGGATCTGATTTTGCATCAGCATATTTCCTCTTTGTTGCTGATCATCCTCTTATGAAACAAATTGGTCTCTTAGAGAGACACCATTCTCTTTAGTCATTTGTCCTTCCTCCTGGAACCTGCAAAAAACTAATACTTCTTCTGCAATGGAATGTAAGATTATCAAAGGAGAGAGGTGATCAATCTCTCTAGTTATGATATTTACACACAAAACTAAGAATTTGTATTAATGAAACAAGTTCTCAAAGGAAAAATCAAAAGAATTTATACCTGCTTTGGAATTAGTGCCTCAAGTTGATGTTGCTTCTTTTCAGCAATTTATTTCATTATTTGCCATTTCAAACTCTAATGATATATTTCTCACTGTATAGATCTTGTTGAGATCTTTCCAATGGTACTTAAATCATTAAAATCTGATTTTGTATGAGAAAGATAAGCTGATTTGAACAATGAGGTTTTTCTGGCTGCGGAATCAGAGAACAGCTGCGGAATGTGCACAGTTCTGTAGCTAAAAATCTTGGATACAAAGTTAGCCATTCATCTTTCATCATCAGTCCAAAATTAATCAATACCTTCAGAAAAGTGAGCAAATAACTTGTTCAATTCATTGATTCAAAATTATTATTTTTTCTTGACATGCAACGACTCAGTGTGGCGACTCAGTGTGGCGGCTTAGTGATAACACACAATTTGACTTCCCTTTGACCGGGGTCTTTTTCATCAAATTTGATCGAATGAATAGGACACCATCCATGTACCAACATTCCCCCAGCTACCCATGTGACTTGTTTTGCTTGATGACACCTGCAACCTAGAGTTTAACAAAACAACTGCGGAATCGCTGTATTGGCTGCGGAAAGCCTGTGTGAGCTGCGGAAACGCTGTATTGGCTGCGGAAAGTGCAGAGTGTAGAAAGTACTGTGAAATGGAGTGGTTGTGTGCGTGGAAGAGAAAAAAAATGTGCCCCTTCAAGACAACTAACTTAACTAGTGCAATTCACGGTTCAGCTCTGCCAAGCTTTCCCATTCTCGGCTTTCAACTCCGGCTGAAAATTTTACTGTGTGTGGACGTTCAAGGGAAGAACAAACTAAGCAGTTTCCCCATCTCAACTTCGGCTGAAGCTTGATGCTCACGGGAAAGATGGATGGACTACGGCTGTAAGTGGAGTAGCCGCAGTGTTATGCAAGGTAATACGAGTTTGAAACGGAACTGTGGAGCTTGAAACAGAGCTGCGGGGTTTGAAACAAAGCCGTGGAGTTTAAAACAGAACCATGGATTTTGCAACGAGAATAAGAGTAGAAATGGTGTGAGTGAGTGAGGGAGTGGAAGACAAGCAACGGAAATAAGATTTATACGGTGGAGAAGAGCCGTACTTGGTTCACGCCACGTTTATCAATCGGCTGTGAAGAGCCGTGTCCAACCAAATCACGTAATGGAGTGAAAACAGAGCCGTCTTCACTTGGATCACTGCTGGTTTAAATGAATTGCAACGGGTGGCATATGGGCAGAGGACGTGGTAGAGGTGGCATCATAGAACCGAATTTGAATTCCCCTTCTTCAGGTACGCCGAACACATCAAACTATCAGTTAACTCACGTTTTTCTTCACGCGGCGGCAAAAAAGAGACTCCAAAGAACCGAGAATTTCTCCCAGACCGCCACAAATTTCCTCAAACGGTTTCTGGGTTATCTAATTAACCCACCTGGCAAAAAAACCCATGTTTTAGTTTTTCAAAATTCGTCTCCATTCGGTCAAATCGAATGTTTTAAGTTTGACGTTTTTTTTTCTGCTGTTACGTTTTTTCCTGAGTTTTACTGTTCTCACTGTTTTGCCTTTTATGAATTTGCATTCGTTTTTCTTGTTTGATCTACTGTTTTGCAGGTGTGTTAGACAGGTTCAACCCTACTAATACAATACAATCCACTTGCAACCTATACTGGTGGTCAGGAATCGAAGAGGTGAAGAACATATTGCAACAAGCACACTAAGGATTGATGCTGCTTGACCACTTCGACCAACATTAATTCCCTCAATCACAAGCAAGTCAGTCTTACAGTAGATAGAAAAATCTTCACAGTTGTTCTTAAAGACATTGTACAACCCAAATCCTTTCTGAAATAAGTATGTCGCTCTATGCACCACAGTTTCAGCTGGGTCTTCATCAGCGAGTGTGCAAGTTCCACCTCGAACTTTTGCAAGAAAGAAGGCAGGATTGACAGAATATTCAAAACGGTACAACGCTCCTCCATCAAGGAAACAATCAAGGCAAAAACAGATTACTCCATTTTTGTCTTATTGATAGCCGCATATCTAATTACAAGAATCATATATGATATGTATGAAGAGAATACATGAAACTGATAGGAAGGAAGCAAATATTAACACTCCAAAGTCCTTAGGGTCTGAGACAATCATTCCCATGACATAACCCAGCAAGCCCATGCATGATTGAAGAGAGTTTTGAACCCCAATTGAAACCACACATGGCAGCAAAATCCACCACTGAATCCAAATGGACCAAAGCTTGATCAGGGAGGCAAAATTTTTTATTGAAGCCATAGCGAAAACTAGGAATGGAGATAGCCATAGATTGTTTTTTTCTCTGAAATTGTGAATTTTTATATTGCTTAGTCATTCCTGCATTTTCATTTTGTTGCACTAACATCTTGACTGTAAGTTTGAAAAAACAGAGTGGTATCAGCTGCGGAAACCAGTGTCACAGCAACCACTTAGCTAAATAGAGATAGTTAGGCAATCTTAATGGAAATGATCATGGGGAAATAACTTTTATTGATGAAATGGATGGCATGGAGTGAAAATGGAAATGAAATGAAGTTTATTTTTTCTCTCTTCTTTTTTTTCTTGAATCAATTGAAGTGATGAAGTTATTTTGTCTCCTATTTTTTCTTAACAATTCTTTTTCTGATCCTCCAGATCACATAGAGTGCAGGAGGAGAGCATACTCAAGAATTATTGTTTTTTTCTTTTTTTTTACTTAACAATCCTTTTTCTGATCCTCTAGATCACACAAAGTGCAGGAGGAGAGCATACTCAAGAATTGTTAATTTTTTATTTTTTTATTTTTTATTTATTTATTTATTTATTTATTTATTTATTTTTTTTATTTTATTTATTTATTTATTTTTTTTTTTTTTCAGATGTAAGAAATAAGGTCTCCTAATTACACTTCCCCGGCAACGGCGCCAAAATTTCTAGTCAATTTAATGTCTTAAATTGCTCTACATAAATTATCAATCCGGGTATCGTAAACTGATGAAGTGTGGTGCACTATATGTGCTTAGTTAACCTTTCTCTTACTTCGTTGTTTTATAGTTTATGTTGTTTTTGGGGTTTTGTTCTTGTTGGTTTTCTAAGGCCTTAAGAATACTTTTAAAGGACAAGTATGGATAAAGATTTCAAGACAAGGCCTATGTCCTTAATGGTAACTTCCAAAACTTAGTACTTCAAAAGAACTTAAAACATGTTATTGATGGAGTTAGTATTTAAACAAAAGTGTAAATATACAACTAGTTCAGTCAAAATAAAATGCAATAATCAAATAATGAGAGAATGACTATGAGACCCAGTATCCTTGCTGCTTCAGCAAAAGGACAAGATGTTTCTATCACGTCATTAGTTCATTAAAAGGCTATGTGCATCACTAATCTACAATCAACTTGAAAGCAATTTATGTACAATAATATACATGTTAAAAAGAAAATAAAATGCAGTAATTCAAACTGTACATTAATATACATGAAAATCAGAAAAAGAAATACAAGAAATTAAAGTGACAACTATACAAGGCAGGGGCCCCCTACTACCTATGAAATCAAATGCTTAAAGGAAAATAAAGACGTCAAATAAAGGACTAATGACATCGGCTCAGTATCTCTGTTGCTGATTTAAAATGAAAATGAAATGTGAAATCTAAGTGATACTACATAAAGGAGACAAATCACACTACTTTAACCTTTTCTTAACCTTTTTGCCTTTCAGCTAAATTTATCATGTGAGAACAGTTATGAACAAGTCAGCAATGTGAGTCTTAAAGCAAACTAAACCAAGTTGTACTAAGTGATATTTTGGCTCCAATAAAGTTATTTGATTATGGAAAAAGAACCATCAATAGATGAACAACTTGATATCTAAGAGCAGAAAGTAAAGTGCAAGTTAAAGAAATGATACTAATGAAAATCAAACTAGAAAAATAAAGGTCAGCAACATAGACAAGATGATCACATATGCCATTAGTCATGAAATCAAAGCAAAATTAAACACACTTGCATGAATTAAAATTGCATGAATGAAAAATCTAATCTACCTTACATTCTACAAAGCAATATTTACAAAATGAAATCTACTCTACTTACATCCTAATATGCTCCATGACATCTACTTCACATCTCCTTCCATGTTGAGAACATCAAAGCTTTATTCAATTTCTTCAAAAGTACAAAGTACAAAAGCTTTCAAAAGCCATGGGACTAACAAGCTAAAAGGACTAAGAAAAGACTAAAGGAAGGACTAACAAATGAAGGAGAGAGATCTCCTATTTATACAAAAAGATGAGAGCCATCTCATTAATGAGAATCCATGAATCTCTCCCTCTACCTCTAGAGTCCTAATCAGAATAGGAACTGATAAGACACATGTCTTCTTAGAGTTACAATACAATTAGGAGATGTGACACATATCCTCATGATCCCATGATTCTTTCCAACCAAATTCGAATTTGGCCTTGGGGTGCCACATAACGGTCTTCTAGAAGTCTCCTTTCAACCTACACATGTCAACAACCTCAACCCATTTGTTAGGTATAAGCATATGCACATTATTTTCTAATGTTTAACCACAAATTCACTTAAAAGGCTTAGAAATAATAAATATTGGAAAAACATAAAGGTGGCCCAATGATAATGAAAGTGGGATGAATGTGGTGACATAGTAGTGAAATGGAGATGAAATGGAGGTGATATAAAGGTCATAATAGTGAAAGTATAATACAAATGAATGACATTTTCAAGACTCAACATTGGTTATATGTATATGCATATGTATGTTGTAAATACTGGATCGAGTTATGTTATAAAGCTCCAATAAGTGGTATGGTGTTCATGTTTTGATGGTCATGGTCTCGGTAGTATGATATGGAGTAAATGTTGAATCAAACTCTGTTATAAAGCACCATGGGAAGCATGTGTTTTTTATGGTTTATAACTATCATTGAACACTGAGGACAATGTTCCCCCAAGGGGTAGGGGCTGTAACAACTGCTGGTTTATTGTCTATGTAAATAAAATAAAAAATAAGACCAAGGTCATGGGACACGTATTCCAAGATGAATGTTGGGAAAAACACAATGATGGGTATCACTGATGATTAACTTATGGCTATGGAAATTGGAATTGACACTTATTTATGAAAGTAAAGGAAAATAGGAGAAAAGGGAGATGAAAGGTCACAAATTTGCATGAGAGGGAAATTCAAGGAAAAATGAAGGAAAATGAAGAAAATAAAGGCCTCAATGATAAAAAGGATTTTGAGAATCAATTCACAACTTTTTGTCAGTTCAATTTTGGAGCTCTCTTCTATTCTCTCATTCTCTCATTTTCTTGCACACTTAGAGCATTTTTGGAGCATGCTTGGAGCACTTTAGAATTCATTTGGATTGGAGAAAGAAGGAAAAGGAAAGCACAAGGGAACAGGTGGATTAGTGGCTACAACTGGATTTCTTTGTAGGTAATAGGTTGCATTTGTGATTTCCTTGTTGATTTATGGATGCATGGTATAAACGTGTGATTATCTGGTTATGTGTTTTCATTGTCATGGATATTTGCCCAGATTGACAGTGGTTTTAGCATTGCCTTTGCAATTCCTGGATAACCATGGTGTTGTGGATTTTTCCACTTGATTACTTTCTGCTCGGTGCTCATAATTCCTTAAGGTTGTGGGTTGGAACAAATTCTCTAGAGGCCCTGGAACAACTTGGGTTGATTTACTAGTCCTAGTGCCTAGGTTGGGACAAACTCTCTAGAGCCCTTCGTGGGTTGAGTTATTAGACCCTAGAGATGGATTAGACAAATGCTTTGGAGCCCTAGAAGGAAATGGGTTGAGTTATTAGTTGTTGGAGCCTTGGACAACTTGGGTAGAGAACAATCTGGTTGGTGTTAACGATGTCCGACCGTGAGGTGGAATCACTAGTTGAGGGTTGAGGTGGTTTGGCCTTTGGAAGCCCTAGTTTGGTTTTGTCTCGGTTTATTCCATGGGATCCCACATTCATGCTTGGAATATGGCATGAGGGTGATTAGTTGAAAGAGAGATTTGGTTCAGCCCGATCTATGGTCCGGTGGTACATGAAAGTCCTTGACTTGGTTAGCATTTTCATATGTTAATAAAAGCCATTCTTTTATTGTGATTCATGTATACTTGTAGCGATTATGTTAGTAATATTAAGGCCAAGCTGCCATGGTTTCTATGTTGGTTATATGATGTGTATCATCTATGGCTCTCATCATGAATGGTTTAGTTATTGATTGGCTGATAAAAATATGGACTAATATGTGTTGTTGCAGCTATGTGGAGAGGGCATAGGGCCTTCTTGGTAATTCTTAGATGAATCTCAAAATTTTGTGATTATATATGCATTCATGACCTATAGCTTACATGTTTGCCATGTGTTTGATGAAATGTCTGCTATGTTCTTGGCATTATAGATCAGGTTTTGCCTCTAAGTTTGAATGAGTAGCCTTATTGTTATGTCATTTATGATTCTAAGAAGTCTTAGGTAGTTCTGGGAAATGGTCTGGAGACTGACCTGGAATTGTGACTTAGATCTCGAGACCACACCCTTTGAACTGGACAATTTGGGTCACAACCACACTCAGACAGTGTTGTGCATGCTATTGGAGGCCTATAACCGCATGGAGACCTTGTCTCACATGCAATTGGTGGTTAAAGTGTGTGAAAAGGAGCCCCAACTCAGGGTTGGGTCATCTGGGGTTCTTTGGGCCCTAAGTGCCCATTAGCCCTAAGGGATGAGGTCAGTTGTCAGTTGTGGTTAGTTTGTCGACCCCACTTCCTTAATTGGAGCTTGGAGGTCGGGTCATGTCATAGTAGCTCTTTATCTCATGTTTACCTTGGCAGGTCGGTGAAATTGGGTAAATGTGGGAGAGGTGGTTACAATTTTCCACTTGTGTGGGAGTCCGAAGTTCCGAAAATGAGATAAGTTCATTGTGTGGAGCTTTGCACTCTCTTTGTATCAATTATGATGCAACATACATATTTAAACTATGTAAAAATCCAATTTTTTGTGTGCTGCCTTCCTCAAATATCAATTGATTAAATCTGCAAAATGTGGAACGCACATATGTCTCATATTAATTAAAGAATTAGTGCGGAACCAAGGATTACCGGTAAACAATAATGTTTATAACATATTATATTACGTAATCATTATAATGATAAAAGGTAATGTACAAACTATTGAAAGCATTTAGTACTAGAGCATGCAAGAAAGGACAAGTGTGCGACACAACCATATATGGAAAAATTGTTGGAGTAACGAATACTGACTATGTTGTAAACAAGTTCACAGTTAGCATTGAAGAATTAGTTAATGCTTAGTGGTACTATTAATATTTATTCAAAAAATCGATACGCAATCACGTTATCACTCATGTGCTTAATAACATTTACTATGATGTATTGTGTAATGATTATTGGTTATAAGTATATCAAAAAAATCGTACCTATCGATATCCTAAAATACTCTTTTCGACATTTATTCGATGAATCGATGCGTAATCAACACATCATTCGAGTGCTTAATAGTATTTACTATTTGTAAACAATTCAAGAATATGCACAAGTTTCCACAACCAGTATGCCTCATATCAAATTGAAACGAAGTGCGGATCTCCTTCGTACACTTTGCACAATGAAAGATTCCTTCGCATCTTCACACTCCACACATGTATAGTGATTATTGGTCGTAAAAATATCAAGAAGAACGTATTTATCAATATTTTAATTAGTCTTTTCGCCATTTATTCAATGAATCGACACATAATCATCAAGGTTGTTTGCTTCACACACTTCTTGCTCACATTGCCCTGTTTACTAGCAACATTTTGGGGAATATAAAATATAAAAGAATAATCGATACATAATCATGACATCATAAAAACCTAATTAAGACTTAATTCTATAATTAACAGATATATTTTCAAATATTAATGGAAGGTACTATTGAAATCATAAGCATTTGTAGCAGAGTAATGGTAAAATCATTATATGTTTAGAGCTTATGTGAATTCAAGTCTATTGAATTTTGCTAATGGTTTTTGTTTCTTGATTCTTGTTCATAAATGCTACATAATTGTTGTGTTTTTTTTTTTTTTTTTTTTTATGTTGTTTAGAGTAAGAAGAAATTGAAACAAATAACTCTAGTAAGGTTATTTACATATGAATTGTGCTTTGCGAGACAATGTAATCATGCCTAATTAACAATGTAATATATAGCTTTACTTTTATTTGTCCAAATTGCATGAATTATGGTTTTTATTCTCATTGCATGTATTCTAGTTACTGCCTACTAATTTTTTTGTTAACGATAGAATGTGGATGCCAAAATGATTTAATCAAATAATCTTGTATCTCTACACTCCACAATTTGCAATGTGAGACATAACAATTTCATTACTATCCTTAATTAAGTTTTTAATATTCAGTAATCCATTCTCTAGAAAGTTGGTATATGTGGATGGTTAACGTATACAAAAGTGTAAAAAAAAATGAATGAAGGTTTTACCTCACATATTACTTTTTGTATATCCATCTGCTCTGTTAGAACATAAATTGGTTGTGGAGCAATGTTTATGCATGTATTCATTGAATAATGTAGAAAATACTATTTTATAAAATTGTTTGTTTTGTTGAAAAACAATCATCAGTATACAATGTCGATTTACTGAATAAATGCTTACATTAACCAAAAAGAGAAATAGAAAAATATGAAAATTAAATTACAAAAAATATTATAAATTAGGGAAATATCTGTTTGGTTTACGAAAATATTAGGAAATAATATTTTACACCCAATGTAGAATACAACTAAATCAACGATGATGTACATTGACGTAGGGTATATCCAACGGATTAAAGAGAGGCATATAGATGATTTTCACGCACAGAAATTAAACGTCGCTTATTCAGAAAATATGATTATATGCTATTTTGGTATTTTCAAATTTGATAACAAACTAAGATGGACCACTTTTTTTCCATTTCTTTAATATTTTATGTTATCTACTATTATGTAACTTGTCTTTTACAGTTTTTGATTATTGATTTAAATAGTTCCTTTTCGGAATAGGTCCTAGTTCATTGCAATGCAAGTCTAAGTGGGTTGTTGTTGTTTTTCAGAAAGAAAAAGCTAAATTATATTATATTGAGTCGATATAACAGATACAAAATAGTACATATCATGCTGATGAGACCGGATAATCTGGGGACATGGAACACAAAAACTCGAGGATAAGGAACCTCAGAGGAAGGTTACATAAGCAGATCCATGTAGATGAGACACATCATGCAAGAACAGAGGGGAAGAGTCGGCAGAAAACATATATATGCCATACAAAAGCTTGGAAAACAAAAAAGGATGAGAAAACCAGATCAGATAATCAAAAGCCTGGGAGAGAGAAGTCCTGTATGGAAAATGCTTCCCCTCCAGACTTTACCTCCAAGGACCAGCAACCTGGATCAAGATAAAGACCGTTCTTTGACAGGCTGTCTGCAAGCTGGTTTTGTGCCCTGTAGATGTGCTTGATGGTGCAATCTCGCAAATGGCCCCAAAAGAACATGATCCTGTCCATCCAAGCAGAAAGGTGGGGGCATTTGATGTGGCATTTTCCATTTACATGATCGACCATGATTTTTGAGTCCCCGAAAATGGAGATGGCGCGTATATCAAGATAAATACAAAAAGCAAGAAGACCAGCAAGGGCCTTTGCTTCAGCCAAGCTATTGGTGCCCTTTCCAGAATTCCAAGAGAGACTGTAATGAAGATCCTCATCCATAATAATGAGAGCTCCGCAGCCACATGAGTTCTGCTGAGCGGCGCCATCAAAGAAGGCCATTGGGGGGTGGGCTTGTAAATCTTCTTGTCCATTTCTGTTGATTGCTTTCAGATTGGGAAGCTTTTTCGGAATAGAGTCGTGGATGGAAATGATGTGTTGTAAAATATCATAGAGAGGCTCCTTAACATCCTTGAAGATAATTCGGTTCCTCCACCTCCATGCACACCATATGACAATGATAATGAAGGAGCGCCATGTATCTCGCTGTCCACTCCACCATTCAAAAGCTGCGTGTGTAGAAGCATGAGTGACCAGGGGGAAGCCATATAGGCATGCCAATTCGTGCCAAAGATGCTGAATGGATTTGCATTGGAAGAACATGTGAAAATTTGTTTCTTCTTCTGATTTACACAAGAGACACCTGCTCGGCCCTTGCCACTTCCTTTTTCTTAAATTTTCCCAGGATAGATTTTTGTTGTTAAACACCAGCCACGAGAAATATATAAGTTTTGGAGAGCAGCCTGTTTTCCAGAAGACTGTAGGGAAAATGGGGAGAGAAAGCGGGGATATTAAACCAATCAGGTCTGTATATATATCCTTGACGCGAACCTGTTCCTCAGCAATAGGCGCCTTCCAGATGAGATAATCATGTGACCTTGATCTGTGAAAACCGCAACTTCTCAAGGCATTCCTGACTGTGTTCCAAAGGCTAGCCATAGGCTCCGACATACAAAGATCAGCGACCGTTTTCCATGAAGGGAGGGGGCCTTGCCAACCAGCTATGAGCTTGTCCCATGTGAAAAAGCCCTTGCTGTGGAAAAAGATTAGGATCCGCTCGGGGATGGAGATGTGTTCACGCCCGCTCATGATGGGGTCGAGCCCAATGAGGATATTTGTGCCAGATTGGAGGGACCATTTTAGGTTCATTAGAAAGTATTTCTCTATTTTGCGGAAGCTGAGCCAAATCGCGGACCCGTTTCTGGCGCCAATCCTTCCAAGGCGAAACCAGTATTCCAGCTTCTTGCCTCTCATATATTTAAGTTTAATTGTAGTGCTCCATGGCCCTTCCCCGAAAATTCCCCTCCATAGAGATTTGCACAACAGTGCTTTCCCAAAGGCCCTCAAGTCGAGAAGTCCCCAACCACCTGCGGACTTTGGCCGTGAGATCTTTTTCAAACTAGTGAGATGATATTTTTCTTTGACCGTTTTGCCGCTCCATATGAAATTTGCGGTCACCTTGTTCATTTTCTGTATGATACTAGCCGGTAGAAGGAAGATGTGAGCCCAATATACTGCAAGTTGCGACAATACTGCTTGTGTAAGCACGATTCTACCTGCCAATGATAGAAATCTGTATTCCCATGCTGTGATCTTTTTATAGAAACTATCAATTAGCCATTGCCAATCATCTTTGGTATAACCCTTTGCCTTTAGCCTGAAGCCCAGATATTTTATACCGTCCTTGATTGATCTCGCTTCTACTCCAAACAGTGAAGATATCCATTCCACTGTTTCCATATTGGCGTCATTGTGGAAGAGAGTGGATTTTGACTTGTTTATTTGTAAGCCAGTGGCGCTTTGAAACTTAATTAATATGTCATATAAACATGTCCACGAGATCCTGCACAGCATGGAAAATATTAGTACGTCGTCAACAAACAAATTGTGTGAGATAAAGTTGTTCCTACAAATCTTTACGGCCCTGCATCTGTTCTCAGTGACAGCCTTATTTATATGTAGGCTTAAGGAGTTCATGGCTAGAATGAACAACAGCGGAGAGAGTGGGCAGCCTTGGCGAAGCCCCCTTTCTGCAGGGAAGAATGGGGAGGGAGTTCCGTTTATGATGATTGAATAGTTCACATTCTCGACGCATGCCATTATCCAGTTTATGGCATTTGATTTCAAGCCAATCTTAGCTAATAAACATCTGATGAAGCCCCAATCTAAGCAGTCAAAAGCTTTTTGTAAGTCGATTTTCAGAATGGCAGCTTCTGTTTTGTTGGAGACTATGGAGAACAGGCTCTCTTGAGTGTTGGCCACTGCGTCCAATATGTTCCTCCCCTTTAAAAATGCGTGCTGGTCCTTTGATAAAAAGCTGGCTAAGGTCGATTTCATTCTTTCAGCAATGATTTTGGTGATGATTTTGAAAGTTATATTGCATAAGGAAATCAGCCTGAAATCTTTGAAGGTGTCCGCTTCCAGTTTCTTTGGGATAAGAGCTATCTGCGTGGAAGAAGTAATCTGATGAATGCTGCCAGAGATTCTTGCTGCTTCAACCATTCTCAGCAGATCTAGTTTGATGATGTCAAAGAAGTGAATGAAAAAATCAATTGTCCAGCCGTCCGGGCCAGGACATTTATCCTTCTTAAAGGCCTTCATAACTCCAAGAAGCTCTTCCTCAGTAATGGGCTGAAAGAGACTTTCATTTTTTTCATCATCGAACATTTGAGGGACCAGTTCAATGCCCCATAGGATATCCTGGAAGCTGCAATTTTCCCTTCTTTTGTATTGATTTTTAAAATGTCTCACGACTTCCTTTGATATGTCTTGTTGTGAGAAGAGGAACCCCCCCTTTCCATCACTAATCTTCCATATGGCGTTTCTCTCCCTTCTGGCATTTGCATACTTGTGAAAGAATTTAGAGTTTCTGTCCCCTTCCTTGAGCCAGGTTGCTCTGCTTTTTAGACGCCATGTTGTTTCCTCCTGCTTTAGAAAATTTTGTTTCTTTCTTTCAAGCTCATTGAGGCGACATCTCATACTGAAAGGAAGCGAGTTGGCCTCCAAAAGCTTGGAAATACTGTCCAGTTCCTTTTGCACTTCCTGTAGAGCCATTCTGTCCGCCTGTCTTTTTTTGTGTTGCCATTCCTTTACCACTTTTCTAATTTGAGATAGCTTGTCTCGAAATGTCATAAAAGGGGGCGAGAATTTTTTGTTGTTTAATGTAAAAGATTTTGTTATTTTACCCATTCATAACATTGTTATATTCGAGTCTTTTCTATTTTCTGGTAAAATACAAGATGCCAAGCTAATGGGCCAAAGTGAGGCGTGGAGTTGGTGAATGAGAAGAGTCAATTTGACATCACCTGGAGAGCATTGGTTAGGGGGAGGTTATAGATCCTAGCCTTGTCAACAAATTTGATTTTAATGACTTTGCATTTGATAAACGAAATATTGGTAATGAGCTTGCATATCTCAAAATGCTTCTGGAACAACTCCTAAGAAACAAACATGATGACTACAATACTATTATCTCATTCATGAATGATCTCCAATGCAACCAGTGGCAGATGCAGGACATATTAGCAAATTTACGCAAGGGTTAGGAGTGTTTACAATGAAAACTAAGTCACTTTGAAGGTAGATTGGCTTAGATGGAGAAACATGTGCACTATGAGTTTCATCTTCTGTCGTTAGTGGGTTCAGGAATAGAGAATCCCGTTCCATAGCTACCCCTCATAGTTTATAGCTTTTGGGTATGTACTTATCTTGTAATTTTTCTGAATCTATGTTTATTTTCTTTTTAGGCAGTGAAACAACTTTTTGTTAGGTTGTTATCGACACTATAATCCTTTTTTTTAATAAACTGATACTTAGTTTCATTTAAAAAATACTTCTAAACTGATATTGTATTTAAAATTCGATGAGATGATCATTTATCTCTATGTGTTTGAATTCATTTTTAGTCTTTAATTGTTAAGTTATGGTATGTTCTATGCTTATAACAGTTTACTTCTTTTTCTTATTATATTCCACCGATTAGCAATCACATGTACATAAAGTAAAGTGCAGATAGAACATTAAACGATCGACAGAAAACAAGCCAAGACAAGAGACACAAGATGTGGCGGCTAGCCAGGGACAAACCCCACAATGTGTGGGGAAACCCTTTGATCAAATCTTCTTTTATCTTCAATAATTCAGCAGAGAGAAATAGTACAATAAATCTGATTCATATCAGCAGTAGCAAACCCTAGATCAGTAGCATCAGCATTAGCGGCTTCATTATCAAACTAGGGCAGACCATATCTCACAAACCGACAGTTGGATTGACTTCATTCCACCACCAAAAGTTTCGGCTTCTAGAGGAGGTTCAGATGAACCTACAGCGCAGTTCAGATGAGGAGATCTTCTAGGCCACGCAAGTCAATCTTTACTTCTGCAGTTGCAGCAGTTTCTGGCTTCAAATTAGGGCAGTCGATATCTTGCAAACCGTTCGTCAGATTGACTTCATTCCACCACCAAAAGTTGCGGCTTTCAAAGGAGGTTCATATGAACGTACAATGCAGTTCCAAAGAGGAGATCTTCTAGGCCACGCAAGTCAATCTTTACTTCTGCAGTTGCAGCTTCAAATTCAACGGCTTCCGGCTTCACATGTGTGAGAGAGAGAGACCCATTTCAGCGCAGTAGAGAAGAGACTCATATCTGCGCAGTAGAGAGAGAGAGATGTGATGAGATGAGTGAGTCCAAATGAGGAAAAGTACTCTTATATTTATACACAACGTTGGTGGGTGAATAGATGCGACTGTTGGGCTTCTGAGCCTACATGAGTTGTAGGTCGGCTTGATAATAATTCCATAATCAAAATAAATTCATATCTCCATGAATACTTATCGGAATTGGATTATCTTTATATCAATCCTACACCTCTCGACGAGAGGAATCTAATAAAAATATTACTAGCCATGAATAAGATGACCCACATGAAGTTTTGCCCTGGTTGCCAATTTTAACATTAATATCTTATGCTTCACGTTTTATTGATCTTTATTAATTGTTTTAGTGCATTAAAATGAAATATGGAGATTTTCAAAATGCTTTGAAAAAAAAATAGATAGTTTAATGTATTATGAGATCCTGCTTTCAATATAACAAAATAATTTATTGTATGATAAGTGTTTGTTGTTTTTAGAAATTGATAAAATTTATTATTAAATAAAATTGATTTGGTCATAAGTTAAAGCTAGATTTGATTTGGTTATAGTCAATGTTTCGTTGTGCGGACCTTTCCCTGTGCGGAGCGACTTGGTTTGAGTGAAAAATTGTTTCCTTTTCTTCAGTTGAAAACAATGCTGAAATGCACAAACAAATAGATAAGTAATTTTAAAAACATGTTTATTTGAATATCTTAGTTCAATTTATTTAATTAAAGAAATATATATATATATATATATATATATATATATATATATATATATATATATATATATATATATATCTATATATATATATATATATATATATATATATATATATATATATATATATATCTATATATGTATATATATATATATAGATATATACTTTATGAATTGTATTATTAAATTTTGGAAAAATTATCTTTATTCTGCTTCATCTGCATTATTGCACATCCACTTTGCAGAAATTAGAATGTGAAGTATAACCATTTTAAGAATAAATATATGTATCAAATATCAGAAAAGTTGACGATTTCCAGTTTGCAAAAATAAATGTATGGAGGAGGAAGTTGATTTTAAAGATTTTATTATGTTTCTTTCTTGTAGGGCGTAATATCTTTTATGTGGAGATTTTCAGGTTGTACGAACTTTCGCATCTCCACACTTACTTTGTATCAAGACTGAAGTTTGAATATTGACACCAAATATGTCACATGTGGAAATGTATATGGACATATGGGACATCACAAGGTAAAGTATTTGTCCCTTGCTTCGCATAGACGTTTTCCTGCATATATGTTTCAATATACGGACAAAAGATGTGCAAAGATTGTCGCAACAATCGTGTGTGAGAGTGCACTATAAAGTGTACACAAAGAGCGCATGCGTGAAGCAAGGAACACAAACAGCTCCGAACATGCCATCTTTGCATACTTCGACAAACACACATAAGTTACAATGTAAATTATTTTTGCAATGTTCAATTTCAGAAACTACTAATGTCTAATCCATTCATAATAGTAAACTTTCGCAATTTAATTTTCAAATTTATGCTTTTTAATAGCAGATCTTCTTTGTCAGAGCTTACAATGAAAGCTTTCATTGTGAAAAGAAAGCTTATAATAATTTTGGAATGCTAGTTTTTAGCTTAATGTAAAATGATAGAAACCATATCGAGTCACAAATTGTTACTTAATTGACTTATTCGTACTATGGTATGTATATCCATTTTCCCATGCAACACTTCTTCCTCACAGGGTTTGAAAACATAATTCATTTAATATTGGATAATACCAATTCAATTGACAAATGTGAAATTACTAATGCACATATTATTTGACAAACCTCAATACCGAGTTTCATTCACTCTATTTTAGTAGGAAAAAAATGGTCAATAACAAAACAAGTTAACATAGTAAATGTCCTGAATACGTGTTGGTTCACTGAATAAATGTTGAAAAGACTTGTATTTATTGGCATGAGATCTTTAGTTAATCAAAACAGAATGAGGTTTATGATAATAATAAAATAGTATGTTGATATCGATTTCTAAAACATTCCCAATGGAGCAATTGTGAAACATAATCATATCAATTGGACTATCACGAGTTGGAATAGAAGTAAAAACATATGATTTAAAGTAATTGATTTCTGAATAGTCTTTTATGATTACAAATAAGGCAAATTAGTACTAGCCAAATTGATGACGACCGTTGGTTAATAATATCATTAAAATCGATAATAGTTAAATGTCCCTTTCAGAATTTTGATGTCAATTCATGTTTACATGACTTATCACCTTTGACGCAATATATATAGGTCTGTTGGCTCCAAAATAGTTTCAATAGCTTTGGGAAAGCAATTTTCCAATGTTCATATTCTTGTATACCCGCTATTACTGAATTCACCACTAAAAATTCTAGGCAACCAACTTGTTTCGTTTCTTTTGAAACTGATAAGTGTTTTTAGGATTGCTTTATCTTTTTTTTTTGTAGGTAAGCACCCACGGGGGATTTGGACTAGTGACCTATCGCAAGGAGTGCCTTAACAATGCACCCATTCACCGTCAATCCAAAGTCCCGTGGGATTGTTTTAGGATTTGCTTTATCATTTGTCTATTGTTTTTTGAATTTGATACCAACAACGAAACAATTGGTCCAAAGAAACAATGGCAAAGGCACACATGAAGAGGTATATGCAGAGAGCCAATATATCTTAATGCTTAGCCAAGATATTTTAACGATAATGGATAAAGATATTGGAACTTCTGCTAACACTTAGGCAGTTGGAAGATGAAATGGATGCCATAATAATGTTATTAGAAGAGATATTGCAAAACACGAACAAAGAAATCAAACCTCCATTTTCAAAGCATAATAAGTAGAAGCCTTAACCTCGAGGAATAATGGTTAATTAATAAATAAATAGCTACCAAATTTTTCCGCTTGCTCAACCAATTTTGAAATTTGGTATATGCTAATGGCTATATATTGTAATCTTCTCAGCACTGTAAAAAAAAATATCGAAATATTGTGGAATATACACGTATATATACATGGAAAGTATTTTCACATATGTATACATGGAAAATATTTTCTAAGTTATGTCATAGTCTTGCTTATTCGATTTACAAATTTGTTTCCGCTCTGTATGATAATGATTGATTTAGAAATTTGTTTAAATTTTGTATAACAAAGCCTTTCCGATAGCAAGATTTGCAATTCTGATACATCAATAAAAGAGTGTAAGAAATCACATTGCAACGAAGCACACACGACATGGGACAATGAAACACATAGTAAATAATGTTAGTGAGCATTATGCGGAGTGGGGATGAAAAAACTACCGGGTGGGTGGGAGATTAAATCTCCCTCTACACAATGTACCAACATTAAAAATTTTGTGAACTATGTAAATTTTGTTTTTTGGAATAATGTTGAATATACACGTATGTGTACATGTAAAGTATTTTGTAAGTTATGTCGTACTCTTCCATGCATCATTTTTTCAAATAAGCATTCGATTTACAAATTTGTTTGAGTTCTGAATGATAATGATTCACTTAGAAATTTGTTTAAATTTTATGTGATAGACCCTTTTTGATAGGAATTAGTTATATAATAGGTTATTATAATTATGTCAATTTATTTCAAACAATTAGAAATACGTTTTCTAATATTGTTTCACTAATTATAGGATTCACATTTTTGATAAATCAATAAAACAATGTCAAAAATCCAATCGCAAAAAAGTAGACATGACATAGGACAATGAATGGTTACACATTATAATGAAAACATAGAAAATGATATTAGTAAATATCATAGTACAAACATCAATACTCGAGGGGCGAAGGGGGAGGTGGGTGGGGTGGGATTGCATGCAATACGTAAGAAAAAATGACTGGTTGTGTGGGGAATGAATCCTCCTTCGCACCTCCGCACCATGTATCAACATTAGTAGTTCCACGAACTATGAAAACGTCTCGAAACGAGAAGGCTTGTAACTGTATGAATAGTCTTGGAAATGTAAAATCTGAGTTTCAAACATAATTAAGTGCAACATAAATCACATCGCAAAGAAGCAGACATGACATATGACAATGAACTAGTTACACATTACAATCAAAACATAGTAAATAATGTTAGTAAATATCATAGTACAAACATCAATACTCAAGGGGTGGAGTTGGGGGGGCATATTGTGTGGAATTCCAAAGAGAAAATGACTGGGTGGGTGGGGGAACAAATCATCCTCTGCACCTCCACATGATGTATCAATGTTAATAGTTCCATGAACTATGAAAACAATGTAATTACTTGTTTCAATTTACAATTACCTTTTTCCATATTATGGTTCATGGGAGGCCAATCACGGTCCCTGTTGCGACAAACATATTTACTTTGACAATTAGGTAGCATGATTTTGATAGCTACTTTAGAAGTCAAACATAAATGTAGGTTCAATTACATAATCTCTTCCATCTACACATGCTTTCCTTTTTCCCAATAGCTTTGTTTCAAAGATAAATTATGATTTATTTTGTCTACTCATTTTCTCTAAAATGTAGGAGCAGATAGTTAAAGAGAAGATGCCAAAATAACATGGTGAATGAGCTCACGAGTTGAGTTGTTGAGCATTTTAATTACCGATGTAAGCAACTTCCGCTAAAAATCAGAGTTGTTAATGTTTTGCATAAGATCTTGTATGCATTTGAATTTTGTGACATTGGTCAAAAAAATCAGTAGAACATAACTACTCTATTCAGAGTGTGGAAGAAGTTCATTATGTAGAGTGCAGAGGTCCTCCACACTCATCATAATGAACTTTCTTCGAAAACTCTGAATTTGGCATTTTGCAAAGCTATATCGTGAGAGCCATTGATCTTTATGCTTAGGGTGGAACGAACGATATCAATCTAGGTTCCTGGCATAGGACCTGTGCGAATTGTTGGGGATTAATGGAGAAAAATATGTAGAGGCAGAAGAAGTTGTGTGAAGGTGGATTTTGTTGTAAAACCCGAGTTTCAAACACAGTGAGTTAAACAGAAAAAGACGACAATCATTGTCAAATATTATTAAATGCAACTTTTTCTTTCTAGAGACGTCAAACAAGTATTAAGTATCCATATAATATTTAAATATTGAAATAAAGAAACTCCTCACATAGTTTGTAATATTTTTTGATTAATTATAGAATTTGCAGATTTGATAAATCAATAAAGCAATGTAAGCAATTACTACAAGAAAGTAGACACAACTACAAGAAATTCATTGAAATACTTTTTGGTACAATATAATTAGAACCCACTTTCCTGTTAAAAACTCTTTAGCAATGCTCTAATTCATGAACTAGAAAGTAGAAGATGATGTTCAGATTGGAAGTACGGATATGCGGAAGCATGGGAATGCTTATTTCATGTTATGAAAACCGAGGCTTATTAACTTGAAATTAAATGTCTTTTTATCCTTTTTTCTTTATCTATATCTATATATATACACACAATAACTACAATATAATAAAGTTTATCGTGCATATTCCACTCACCAAAGAAAACAATTCTCTTAGATTTTCAACTTTATTTCTTGTTTTCAATGGACATATGAACGTCGATTGTGAAGTTTAGAAAACTCTTTCTTCTTTTCTAACTATATTTTTTAGTAAGATCAACAAAAAATGTTTTCTTACAATTGTTTTTGAATTGAAAGACACGCTGAAACAAGTTTTTCGTGTACTTGAACCTGTTACATATGTATTATTTGTAAAACAATACATGGACATCATATAACACATTGATAATAACTTTGTAGAAATGAAAGATTCAAGTAAATCAAAGCTTACTATTACTTTGTCCTATTCTGCAACGTCGTCTTTGATTTCTAGTACAAATTGCATTATTTTATGTGTTTCCAAAATTGCAATAGCACCGATTGTGCCAACTGGAAACGGGTCTTGATTACAAGACAAATTTGCAATCATCATATTTGGAAAGAATCAATACTCTGCACAAACATGACATATGTTTTCTACAATTCTAAAGCTATTTAGATGAATAATTTTATCACAATCACCATTGTCGTATTTACGATTTGCAATTATTTTGAAATCTCTAATAGAAAAACCAACATTTGCTATAAGTTTTGCCGCATGTTGTTCGATAAATTGTGTTGGCACAAGCAATGTTATTGTCATTACGACTTTCTTATTTGTTAAATCTGCACGAAGTATTGCTTTTGTCCAAAAAAGTTCAATATGTAACTAAGACAACGCCATGAAAAATGCTCCCTGTTATATTGTTACTAATATCTTCAATCAATAATGGTAGAAACTCAATTTCTTTTTACCTAGTTATGAGCATTGAATTGAAATTAATTCGAAAAAAATAATTTTAATATACAATCAACTAAACCTGAACATGACTACATATTTTCTTTTGTTTCTTCCATGTTTTCTTTTCCTTTTATTTTGTCTCTTGCGATATTTGTTTCTGTAATAGTGCTCATCACTATCTCTACTTCCTTGTCCATGTTTACTATCACATCATTTGAATTTGATTATTTTTTCCTATTCACAAATAATACATTGAAACCACTACTTAGAAGAACATTTTAATTGATACTAAGAACTGAATAATGAAGACAAAACCATATAACACAAAGTCATTGCTAATGTATATTCCAATATCAGGTTCATAGTTACTAGATAAAATCTGATTTCTATGCATATAGGTAAAATTCTAAATAGATTTTAGTTTCAATAGATACAAATGTTTTATAGAAATATTCAAAGTACTTTTTCCCTTGTAATTGTTGTCTTGGATCTAAATCTCTAAGTGTTGTATGTTTCTTGAAAGTTGAAAAAGCCTTGTTTTAAGTTAAAGTACATTAAAAATATAGGCAAAACACACACATACACACATAGTTGTATAATGTAAAAATAACCAAATGACAATAAATAGAACACAAACATACCTCTTATCAAAATTATCATTAACTTTAACAATATTTGGTCTGCTTGTGTTCATCTTCCCTACTTCAACGATATGAATTAGATCAAATATATAGAAATAAGAAAAATAAGAGGTTCTAATTTCATAGCATGGAAGTAATTTTGACATAACAACTACATGACAGTAACATATCTTGTATAAATGTGTTTAGCACTCTCACATTATCCACTTTTTGAACTCCACCCCTAATTTCTACAAGACTGTAACATATATTGTATAAACGCTATAAGTACTCACATATAGAAGAAATAATGCATTGTTTACCTAACAAAAATTCTACATGTTTTTAACCTTTGTTCAAAATGAGCTTGCAGAGAAAATTTCTCGTGCCATGCAACTACCAGAACAACATCATACAACCCAGACATGAAATTTATTTGTAACAAGCTCCCCTGAAAGTAATCGAACATGCATTTGTAATGTGTATGCTCAAAAAACTGCATGATAAACACCTGATGAATGCTCCTACATATACCATAACTAAAATTAGTGGTTATGGTTGTCACATTACCTTATAACTATTCAACATATGTATTAGATACTAAGTAAAGACAAGCCTCATTCAATGAATGGAAAATTAGAAATAATATTTCCAGAAATGAGAAAATGATTTTTGACTTTACAAAAGAATATGAATGTTCAACACTTTCCTAAAACTATGATTAATACGCACACATAAATAATTGATAGTCAACGTACTTCGACCTGTAGATAGAAATAATCGATAGTCAACATGATTTGACTGCGAGGCAAGTACTATAGTCCCTAGCGATGCAGGGACTAATAATAATAATATGTAAAAACTCAGAAAAATAATGAACATTCAACAAAATTCAACCACGAAGCGAGTGCTACTAATAATAAAAATTTATCATTAAATAAATTTGATTTTCTCAAAAACCTAAATTAAAATATGATTTTCTCATAAACTTAAAGTAAAATTTGATTTTTTCATAGTTAATGTTTCATTGTTCTAATCTTTCACTATGCAGAGGAATCTTCCACCGTGCAATGAAAGCTTAATTGTAAGCTTTGCACAAGGAAAGTTCCACACAATGAAAACTTCGCACAAGATAAGCTATGCATACTGAAATCTCCGCACATGGAAAGTTATGGACAATGAACACATGTTGCTACAATTATGGTTCTGTTATTTATTAGGAAAAGTTGTAAGATCATTAGTTCAAAGTACATGCTAAAACTGACTGAGAAGCTAATGGTTATTGCTAAAGAGGTGCAGAGAAAATAATGTTGATACATTGTGTGGAGTGCTTAAAGATTATATGGAACCTTAATACTTGTTTAACATCTCTAGAAACCAAGCAAAATCATAGCTACATGGAAAAATCAGAGCTACCAATGTTACATTGTTATTTTGTTTAATTATACTAGTTTTGTGATATGCAGAGGAAAGAGAAAGGTTGTGGGAGAACTACGACAGAAAGGTTGTGTGGAAAAATTGGGAACAAATATGTGGAAGTAGCTTTGAAATATTAATTTAATATGAAATATGGGAAAATGAACACACGTATAACATATATAGTTAAAGACATTGATAGACAATGATAACTTTCTTAAAAGGTATTACACTAAACAGGTCTGTGTTTTTTTGTTGTTGCTTTGAGCAAGTCCTTTATGTAAGTGAGGGGGGTGAGAGGTTTCATTAATAAGTTATCTGACATTGAAACTGACATTTACATTATTACAATTATTGCTAGTGTGTTTTTATATTATTTCATTTTAAACTTCTTCATTTTTCATCTTAAACTTTCTTAGGTTTCACTATGCAGAAGAACAAGTGCATGGAGTTGTGAATGCGTTCGGAGTGAAGGATGTGCGGTGAAGGGGTATGTGTGGAGATAAGGAAGAAAACGATATAACACAACTTAAAATTAGGTTTTGAAATGTTTCATATGTCTAAACAACATAAACTAATTTTGTCATATGCAGAAGAAGGAGAAACTGTATGCGGGTGAAAGGGTCTGCAGAGATAATATGTGCTATGGAATTTGTTAATGAGCACGAGTAGGTCCTTTAGGTAAGTGATTAATATTAAGTGGATTAAATCATTTAAAAACCAACATTGTGCGGAAGGAATGTGTGTTGGAGAACTGTGCAGAGGGAGAATGCATGCGGAAGTGTGAAACTTTGCGGCAAAAAGATTATGTTTTTTATTGTGCAACCATGTTCTTCGATGCAAATCCCAAATTAAAAGATCTAAGTTTTATGAAGCTTTTATAACGTAATTTAAACAAGAAACGTGTCCATAGTTGCATTGACCAAGAGTTCATCATGCATTTTTTTTACATGCACATTGCCAACACATATTCGATTAATTCTCACAAGGGCTTGTTACGTGTATGACATCCTTTCAAATTGAATTGAAGAATATTTCACACATGCTCCACACAGAAGTGTAGCGATATAGATCTACAAGTAGTAATGATGAAGCCAATGTAATGATCGTTTATTGGAAGGAGCAAGTGGTGAGAGAGTTATAATACACCAACCAAAGGAGGGAAGCTAGTAGAAGAATCGATAGAGGAAATTTTAGAGTCTATGAGAGTTCAATAGAGTAGAATAGTCTACGATTGAGAGAAGAAGGGTATCACAAGAATGGCGTGAAGAATAGATGGAGCTACATTGTTAATAGAAAGAGAAGTTAAAGAAATGGGAGCAACAAAGAGCGTGCAACAAGGAAGAGCCTACAATGTTTGACGGTGTAATATAATGCAGATGTGGAAGAAGAGACAATGTTGAGAGAGCCCAAGATGGCAAAAATGAGATAGAGGAATTCATTTATTGGTGGTGGCCTAATTACACCAGGTGGCTTGGAAAAGAGAGGTGCAGTTTTTCTCAAGAAGATGGTTTACACGGTAGGTCACAACTTCACGAGTTAAGTTAACCCAACACAGATTATTGGAGGACCTTGTGAGTATATTTGATAAATATTTGTCGAGCCAATCCTTACAATGGGGGTTGTAGCAGTGGAATGGGGTTTCATCCTTATGCATATGGGGGTGGCATGAGGAGTCCCGATGAAGATACCTTGCCTTGGTAGGTAGACAAGATCACTCTTTACACCAACCCTCTAGGTATTACGAAGAAGGTAAAGAAGTATAGGTCTTTCCAATCCTTGCAAAGGAAATGAGAAGGTGGAGCAACACGAATAAGGAAAATATTACGAACAGACATATGACTTTGTTAACCTCAGTAAGGACAAATGTTCTTGGAACCATGGTGATAGCAAAAGGACAGAGTGGCTTGGGATGAGCCACAATTTTGTGCTAGGGTCCTGTTGGAGGCCGTTTTTTTTGGAATTTTTGATGGTATCATTGCAAAAGTCTACACATACGCAAGGGCATGAAGCCCACCCTAAATCAAATCTGTTTCTCAAAATATTCTAGGAGAGCGACGTGGAAGCCAAAGTGAAATGGAACGATTTTCCTCTGATTTTATGTAATTTTTTAATTGTTTAGAAGTGTTTAGAAGATCAATCATGGTAGGAAAGTGTGATGCCTCATGTGTTGTTAGGGTATTTTTTTTTAATGGGTAGCCTGCGAATGGCATGCGAAAACCAATACAATGTAATATAAGATCAAAGAAGGGACCTAGAACAATGTAAATTAGGTGAAGGGACCTCATGCCCTAAGTAACCGTATATGTAATCCTTTTCTGTTTCATATATATATATATATATATATATATATATATATAGATATATATATACATGAGCTAAGAGTTACTATGGCGTGACTCAATATCCAAGTTCCAGTTATGGAAGTGGGGTCTACTAATCAGAAACATATTGAAACTTCTCAGGGAAACCATATCACCTAGGTCTTAGACAACAACCAATAGTGATTAGACCTTGAGCTAGAACTTATTTTTAAATGAGCTCACCGCCCAATCGCATGCATACCATGCTGTGATTGTGGTTGGAAACCTCTAGCCGCACGCACAAACCTCCCTCAATGCGGTTGCAGCTGAAATTTCCTAGTTCCATGCATGCAACCACAAAATTAGTGCCACATTTCCAGGGCTAGAATATAGGTCACTTCCCAGAACAACCCAGAACTTTCCAGAATCGAGTATAAGGTGATGAAAAGTCTATATGTTAAGTATGAAGGCCAGATAATGCTCAAAAGTTGCCAACACATGATAAACATTTCGTTAAACACATGGTAAACATAGTAATTATAGGTTATGAATGCATATTTGTTCAATGTATCCTTAAATTTATCAAGGAATCATCAAGAAGGCTCACTTCCCTTCTCAAGCTAGCTGCATCAAACACTTGTTATCTCATATACTTGTGTACCATTCAATAATTTATCGAATCAGGGGCAAGATCCATAAGAGCACATCATTTAACCATGCCTATAACTAACATTTAACGAGAATAAATCCATGAAAAATAACCATGAAATCAACACAATAACCAATACATGTGTTCATAGATCTTAATAAGTAATTTATAATAACATATGCATAAAGCCAAGAAAGTCACAGACTTCCACATACCACCCAACCTTAGATTAGGGCTAAACCAAATCTTTCTTTCAACACAATTACCCCCATTCCATATTCCAAGCATGAATGTGGGATCACATGGGATAAACCAAAAAAATACCAACCAGGGCTACCAGAGGCTAATCCACCTCAACCCTCACCCACAATGATTTCACCTAAAATGATCTAGAAATCACCAAAACCAAACAAGATTGGATGCCTTTGACTTTATTCACCATACCCAGAGGAATTTTCTTGTACCTGCCCATTCGTTAAGAGTTCGAGGAAAAATCTCATCTCCACCCTCAACCCTTGGAATTTTTTCGAGACCACCTCACCAGGATCCAAAGTATACTAACCATCCAAAGATTAATCACAACAAGGAACCCACTACATCATGGATATTGTTAAACATGCATGGGCAACAAGAATAATCTGAAGGATAAAACATGAGAATACATTTTTATTAACAAATGCTTTACATTTATAGTACATGTTGTGACCGTTGGGTTCCACATCCCAAGGTCTCTTGGACTCCTTTTGTCTATTCGGCTTCCACACTAACCCATTGAGGATTAGGTGTCCAACATTCCCCTCCCTTAATCCGAAGGGTTATGTATGAGTCCAAGAAGAGAGCTGTAATACAAAATGTGCAAAAATGCATGGCAACACTAGGCTGAATGTGCTCTCTGAAATGTTGGTATAAAGGGCGGTGGTTTAAGGATGACCACCAACACTGGAACACTTAATGCAGTTCCCAGAACTCTTCCAAAACTGGCAAGAAGCTGAAGTCTTCTGCTAGAGGAAGTGCTCCTATTGTTTTGAAGAGGGAAACCTTCAACCATAAAAGGGAGGTCTCACCCCGCATAAAAGGGAGAACTTCAACCTGAAAAGGGAAGTCTCAACCTGTGATGGTTTAAGGATGACCAACAACTCTGGAATGCTTAATGCAATTCCTGGAACTCTTCCAAAAATAGCAAGAAGATGAAGTCTTCTGCTAGAGGAAGTGTCCCAAATTCTTTGAAGAGGCATTACCAACTGAAGGCATGATCAGGGGCATCTTTGTCTCTAGCTACAACTCTGAATTTGGTATGGAAGGTTGTGGCTCAAGCTCGCTTGATGTGGTTTTGAAGCTTGTAGATGACCATCATTTCCCCCCCTATCAGATACAAGGTGAGATGATGGAGAAAACTCAACTGCAAGACTGTTAAATACTCTTGAACAAGTTCTGACATGTGACTGAAATATCTTCTTGGCTTTTGATGCCCATTTCCAAGAAGCGATCCATCCAAGATGAATCTTTGTTCTTGCAGGAGGTTTGTTTCTAAAGCATCTGTTTGAAGAATGACTGGTTTTATGACAATGATTACATGGATGAAGATCAAAATAGTGATCTTTCAGATGGCCAACTTGGTCACAGTGTTGGCATTTCACAATCTGTTGTTGTTGTTGTTGTTGTGGAAGAGAAGCAGAATCTGGAACAACTGGATGTGAACTGTCATGAATGAATCTAGCACTCTAAAACTGAATGGGCTTTGAGTAGTCATTAATATGAAAGGACAAGTCCTTGTCATATCCAAGACCAGTTTTGTGCTTGTTGTGGACAAGCTGTTCCCAAGGTTTGATGATGGGCTTAGGAAGTGCAGACTGAGTTTCTGCATTTGCATGTACAACTGCTGTTTTATGGGAGTTTGTTTCAATCTTCTGAATAGAAATAGGTTCAAAATGACTCCTCTGTTTTAATTCTTCTTGCTGTAGCTGATTCGAGCTGCAAAAAATCAATTTTCTCTTGTGCATTTTGTAGACAGACTTGAATGTCTGTGAGAGAAACTTTGCTGACTTTTAATGTATCATGATTAGTAGACAATATGAGAGTTTTGAGGAACTCTAATACTTCACTGATTCTGGCCATTTTTTCTTCAATGTCAGATTTACACCTTAAAAACTGATCACAACTACTACTCAATGCAGAAAAGTAATACCCACTCACAGTACACAGCAATATCCTTTATAAATGTGCAGCAAATGAATCAAGGAATCAATGCATATATATGTAGACAGAAACTATAATGATTTTTAAATACAATGCCACACTGGGGCAGCAGCAACTGCAAACTTGCTTGGAACCTGGATTGAATATTGGTGTGAACACAACAGTTGGAACCTTCGACGCACAACAAGGGTGATTCGTACAACAAAGGGAGTAAAGGGAATTAGCCCCTTTCTGCACTATTGATTAGACCCAACTAGAAAGATTCTCGACCAACAATTTACACAGGTGGAAACATGACCTCTTAATTGGAACTTCTCCCAAACAACCACAAAAAATACCTTATACAAATTAATCTCAATGTCATCTCTCAAGTATAAAAGTCTGGAATAAAGACTGCAAGGATTCAAGGCATCAAATTTTAGTAGCCCTTAGCGCTATCATGAGCAGCAGCCAGATACTCGGCTCAGTGCAATAAGATCAATTTGAAGGGTTCTTCGTCTTTAAAGATCAGCCATAAAGAAGCCCATGGACGTTGTCATTTTTTTTTGAGAGGAAACCAATGCTTTGATTATAATCTCTCTTTAAGATACAACCCTCTACATTTGGATGAGAATGAATTTACAGAGGAATACAAAATACAGAGATTACACTGACATTGTGCGTTTGCTGTTTAATTTGCTGACCTCGATGCTATTTTTAACATTCGAGAAGCCAGCTTCTCTAAAATCCATGAATCAGAAAAGAAATTTGTGGTGTAAATCGTTCCATAATTTGAAAGATTAATTTTCCTGAAAACACCACCTACAAATTTGAAGACATTGTTGTGTACATTAAAACCCTGATAGATAAAATGTTGTACACTCAACAAACTTCCTAAAGACCCTTCAAAGGGACCAGTCCAATATATATTTTCACACCAGCAGTGTTTCAACAGCAGTAAAGAAATGCGAAGTAGTTATTCGTTTCCTGGACCATCTTGATTAGCATTTCCCTTATCGGTGGTTGGTTTACCTCCTTTGAGTGCATTCAACATTTTCAACTTAATACTCAAAAACTGATCAGCGTAAATATATGTATGGCAAGCAGATTAATGCTCAACATTTATTGTATCATGATTCACAGACTAAACTTACTGGAAAACTGTAGCTTTATGTGAGATATCTTATGAATTTGGCAACAATGGCTATTTCATGTTTCAATGATACAAATATATGGTACAGTTATGAAGACAAACCTGTATTATTTATTAACTGACCACAAATGCTTATTTCATTGATCCGCCTAGATTCTTGTTAAAGCAAGCACGCATTATTATAGATACCACCAGCAGAACCTTTATTCCACGCTCTGATTTTTATTTGCTGCCACGCTCCGATACCTTTATTCCATGCTTTGATTTTATTTGCTGCCTCGACGTTTTCAACATAAACCCCTCGAATAGGAGTTAGGAATGACCGGCCATCGTAAGCAAGCATGCTCAGTGCATATTGAAAGGAAATAAAATCTGGATGGGCAAAATGGAAATACGAACCAGAGGATTAGTCACTCGTTTGAATCTCATAGCGAACGAACTCCAGCGTTCATACCAAGTGGCGAAGGAAATGCAGGTCCAGAACAGCCAAATGGGTCTCCTTTAAATCCTCCCTCAGATGCTCGTCTTCGCGCCTGTGGAACCGACCTGAACACGTTTGGTGCAAGACTTGAAAAACCAGCTTCTGCTCCGGCTGAGAGAACTAGTCAATTTTGATCTTTGATGCAATACAGAAAAATACACACAAACACAAGCAGAGCAATGCTGTGATATGGAAACCGTTAGAGGTTATATCAAAAAGGGCTTTTTATATGGAAGTGTTGAGGATGTATTATCAAATGCAACGCTCAGGCATAAATCCCGACAAGTTGGTGTTTCGGATATTTTTGTGGGTACTGCGTTGGCTTCAATGTAGGCTAACTGCGGAAGTTTCGCGAATGTAAACCACTAAAATTCTAAGTTCAAGGCGGTGTAAACCACTTTAGGTAGCAAAAGAGTAGAGAAAGTAATCCCAATGCTAAACAAGTGCACCGTTCAGAGATATGCAACCAGAAAAATAGAGACGAGGTAAATAGTTGAAGAAGTAGTTATATCACCTTCGGATTCATTGAATTAAGTACGATGAGCCAGCGAGAGACGATGCTATTTCTGTGGCGTTGTGAAGTTTGGAGAAGGGTTTTTATGTTGGAGCAAAAGAGTAGATAAATTAGGCACTCAGTTATTACCAACGTGAAGAGAGCAGCAATGTATAGGAGCAGTTAGCAATGGAGCGTTGTTAATACCTACGTGGAGAGAGTAGCAGCATATGGAGAATTCAACTGAGTTTATGGAACAACGTTTATGTCCTCCTAACTCAAGCGTTACCCATATTACCACGCAAAGGGCCCAAAGAGCGTAGAGAGGACAATTATGCATAGCCCAGGGAGCGCAGAGAGGACAATTATGCACAGCCCAGGGGGCGCAGAGGGCGCAGTCAAGGAGTTATAACTAATTTTAGGAATGCTAAAAATAGGGCTGGAGAAATGACAGGGGTGGCAGCTAGAATGTAGCTGAGAAAATATTTATGAAATGCAGAAGTCATGGCAGAAATAACCTACACAGAAAAGCCATAAAAGAATGGCTCAAATTAATTATGCAGGGCAGGAATATGCCTTCTCTGATACCATGTTAAACACGCATGGGAAACAAGAATAATCTGAAGGATAAAACATGAGAATACATTTTTATTAACAAATGATTTACATTTATAGTACATGTTGTGACCGCTGGGTTCCACATCCCAAGGTGTCTTGGACTCCTTTTGTCTATTCGGCTTCCACACTAACCCATTGAGGGTTAGGTGTCCAACAGATATCGAGGAAATGGTAAGGCAAGGATGAAACCATTGTCAATCTAGGCAAATCTTGTGCCAATAACAACAAAATAACCAAATAACTAAATGCATGCATCATGCATTCAAATCCTCACATGCTAAATCACACATGCACATTGTTACTTGCAAATCCAAAACTATTTTCTACCCTTACTTGCTATTTTCCAAACTTCCTCTTGCACTCGTTTGCTTTCCTTGCTTGCTTTCTCACTTGCTTGTTCTCTTTCTTGGAGTTCAATTTCTGAAACTGGTCAAAATATTTCAATCGTTTCTCATATGCCTTTTTATCATTGATGTCTAATGCCTTTTCCTTTTCCTTTTTTTACTTTCACTTTCCTTCATTTTCTCTTTAATTTCCCTTGCATGCATATTTGTGTCTCTTCATCTTCCTTTTCTCTTGTTTTCCTTTATTTCTTAAATTAAATTTCCATTTATTGCCTCTTTTCCTTTGCTAATTTCCATAGCTATTAATTAACCACAAGTGATGCCCACTATAGTGTTTCCACTCCATTTAGCTTAAAATACGTGTCTCATGACCTTGGTTTTATTTATTTACATAGAAAATCAACTTAGGGGTTGTTACATGTTTATTTAACAACCCTACCTGTAGAAATTTCTTGTAGATTCAATCTGCTAATTGTAATGTGCTAAAACAATAGACTTGAATCTAATCTACTCATTAGTGGAAACAATAATTGATCGATGAAATCACGAAGCATATAAGAGAAAGAATTCAATCACATATAACACAATGATTTTCTGGGGAAATCCACAACTAAAAACTCCCACTATATGTATATTGCATTAATAAGAAAATATGAGAAGATTACAATGCTTTGCTCAAGCTCGAGCAACCTATTAAATATCTCTATCTATCTCACTACTTCCTAGACAAGCTCAAGCCAATACTTATCCAATTTCCTGCCTTCCCAAGTCCCTATTTCCTTGCGTTGTTCCTCAAAGAATTAGCCTCTATTTAATTGGGAAATTCCTCAATTATGAATTGCGCAATCCTCATAGGTCTTCCTCTGACTGCATGTACCATTGGTTTAATTTAAATGATTTTACAATTGATAGTACATTTTTCCTAAACTCCAATCTCAACTGGGTCTTTCTATGATCTGACATGCATGAGTTAATTATGAGTGAATATTCAATTTACTGGTTGATCACTGTAGGCAGCACCACATTGCACTTCAGGCAGCACCACACAACACTTCAGGCAACACCACACTGTACTTCAGGCAACACCCCATTGTACTACAAGCATCACCACACTCAACTCGAGGCAACACCCCACTGGATTGCAGGCGACACCACACTCGACTGCAGGTGGAACCCCATTGCTAGACCTCCCACTAATTCCTCTATTAGTTGGAACTAGTTTAATGGACTTTAACTCAGTCAGACTAAATTAAATAATTACAACTCAAAATAAACTCAAATAGTGCTCCTAATTGTAGGGGACACTCTAAATGACTCTAGTTAGACCCTCAACTCTAATTAAATGAGATAATTAAGTCAAATAACTTAGTTCACTATTACAAGTTGTCATGAGATGTGGAATTACAATTTTATTCCCAATTTAATTCAAGGACAAAATTAAATTAGGATTTTATTGTTTCATTTTCAACGCTCTCTCTCAACAAAAAAGGGATTATCTGCTATCCCGATCTTGCCTCTGTGAAACTCAAATTTTGCATCTTAACAATGCCTTTGTCAATATATCTGCATTATGTTCCTCTTTAGGAATGTACTCCAGCAACATGATTCTCCTCTGCACACAATCTCATAGATGGTAATACCGTATATTGATATGCTTAGACTGATCATGAAAAACTGGATTCTCAGATATTTTGATACAACTCTGACTGTCACAGTAAATCACTATAAGATCCATCTATTGAACCAACAACCCAACACAGATCTTCCTCATCTAGATAACCTCACAGGCTGCTTGACTAGCAACCATGTACTCTTCTTCTGCTGAACTGAGTGCAACCGATCTCTGCTTCCTGCTATACCAATAAATTATTGCCGACCCAATACTAAAGATTCCCCCTGATGTGCTCTTTCTGTCAGATGGAATCCCTGCCCAATCTACATTTGTGAATCCTTGAAGCTTCACTTTCTCTGTCTGTCTGTACCAAAGACCAATCTGAGTGGTGCCTCTGAGGCATCTCAATACATCTTAACCATCGCTTGACTGAGCTGGTTAACTGCAAAACATATATCTGGTCGTGTATTCACCAAATACATGAGTGGACCCACAAGCTATCTCTAAATAGTAGCTTCCACTACTTCACCTGAAATAGCATATTCCTTCCTCCAATTAGCTATTAGAGGAGTCTCCATGGGTTTGATGCTCTCCATGTGGAACTTCTTTAGTATCTTGTTGGCATACTTTCCCTGAGAGACAAACAGTTCCCCATATCCTTGCCATACTTCCATACTAAGAAAGTAATGCATGAGCCCAAGGTCCTTCATCTCGAATTCTCTTGCAAGATCCTCTTTACAAGATTTTATCAGATTATCATCACTTGTTAGAATCAAGTCATTGACATAGAATACTATAATCAACAATTTACCTTCAACCACAATATGGTAAAGGTTCGCATATGATTCAATTTTGGTGAAGTCCAACCAAGAGAAACCACTTTCAATCCTGGTGTACCAAGAACGAGGTGCTTGTTTCAGTCCACTCAACACTCATTTGAGTATGCACCCATGCAAATCTCTGTTGAAGGTCTCAAATCCTTCTATCTGCTCAATATACACCTCTTCCTCAATCACACCATTGAGGAATGTTGTCTTCACATCCATCTGATGTACTTTCCATCCCATATGTGCTAAAAGTGATAGAATATATATGATTGAAGAGTACCTTGATACTGGAGCAAAGGTCTCCTCGCAATCAATTCCCTCCACCTGAGAACCCTCGAGCCACAAATATGGCCTTATGCTTCTCCACACTCCCATCTGCTACTTACTTTACCTTGTAAAGCCATTTGGAGCTCAGCACTGAATTGTCTGCTGGTCTTGGGACCACTTCCCAAACATTGTTTTTGATAATGAAGTCATACTCCTCAACCATGGAATCAATCCATACTGGTTCCTTCACTTCTTCCTCGAATGATGATGGCTCAACCTCTACACTCTCGCTCATCAGAGCCATGTAGCTAGTGTACCAATTTGGTGACCTCCTTTACCTACATTGTGATGTGGGTGCTCCCACATTCTCTTTACCATCATGCGTTAATCTATCAACTTCTCTGGTGTGCTTCCTTCCATTTCTGAAAGTCTCTGCATGAGTGGGTGCTTCCACTCTCTACTCCTCTACATGTGGCTTCTCCACATCATCGTGAGGTTCCTCCTTTAGAGCTAAATCCTCATTTGTATGTAACTGAAGATCCCTCTCAAGGGAACATCTCATGGCCTTCTCTTCATTGAAATTCACATCTATACTAACCACTCTCATCCTATTGGATGGAAGGTACACCTAATATTTGTGAGGTGTATCAGTGTACCACACAAATATGCCCAACTGAACTGGTGGCTCTAGCTTTTTCCGTGCGTCTTTGGTAACATAACAATAAATTGATGAACCAAAGATCTTGAAGTGTACCACGTCTGGTTTCTTACTTGAAAAATATTCTTTTGGTGTACTCATCCCGATAATTTGATGAGGACTTTTGTTCTACAAATAAATAACTGTGTTGCATGCTTCAACCCACAAGTGAAACGGTAGGCCCTGATCATGTAACATTGCCTGTGTATCTCCCACAATACTTCTGTTCTTCCATTCAGCCAACCCATTCTACTATGGGTTATGGGTTGTTATTAACTCCCATCAAATGCCTTCTGATGCACATAAGTTATTGAATTCATTCGAGACATATTCTCCATTTTTATCACTTCTGAGAGCTTTAACTTTCCTGTCAGTATCTTTCTCGACATGTGCTTTAAATTCACAAAATTTAGTGAACGTATGATCTTTCTTCTGCATGAAGAAAATTCAACACATATGACAAAAATCATCAACAAATGTTATATAATACCTCTACTTGGTCTTGGAGCCTATCGAGAATGGTCCACACACATCTGAGTGAACTTTGTCAAGGATCGCTTGTGCCCGTCTGTCTTTATCATGAAAGGAATCTTTGGTGTACTTCCCCAATGTATACCCTTTGAATGTGTCTCTCTACTCTAGTGTACCCTTTGGAAGTCCTATAGAAATTTGCTGCATGATCTTCAAAGCTCTGTGGTGCAAGTGACCCAATCTTCTATGTCGCAACTCACTGATGTCTCAGCTCTGTACCTTCTCTGTTTTTTTTCTCAAAGAAACATAGTCTTCTACATCCAATTTGTAGAGTTTCTTCACCTGAACCCCGATTTGCTTCACTTGTCTAGAGGTTATGTGATGAAGGAAATCCTTTCCCTTGCTAAATATCACATCATAGCTACGGTTGTCCTACATAGAAACTGAATCCAAATTCTTCTTCAAACCTAGAACATACATGACATCTTTTAATGTGGGAGGAGAACTAAAATCCCTCTGAAAGGTAACAATATAGATGTTGGTTGCGCTATATCTTCCATCATCTCTCATCTCGATGTGCATCTAGAGGTCCTTCTCCTCCAAGTCATTGAAGAATTGTTTGTTTCTGGTTGTATGGAATGAGGTTCCACTATCCATGTAGCACACACTACCCATCACCGATGTCACCATGAAAGCGATGAGGGTGAAATCTAGCTCAAATTGTGAAGCAAGAGATTCACCTACTACTCCTCTTGTGGGCTTCTTGTCAGCCTTGTTGTGCAGACACTTCGTGGAATAGTGTCAAATCTCATGACAATGAAAACATTTAATCTTCAAGATGTCCTTCTTGGTGCCCTGAATGGAATCTGAATTGGAATGGGTGTTACACATCAATTTGTTGCCATGACACTTGACCAATTTATGGATATTTTTACCATCCGTGAACATGTTGAAACCAAATCCCTTAGAAGTCAAACAACTCAATATATGTTGAAGTACATGAGAAATTTGGGTCAAATAGCTTTAACACCTTGTTAAGTTCCACCTACACCGATTTCTATAGAGTTTCCCACGCATTTACTGAAATTGACTTTGAGAATAGCGCAGAGCTACACTTTGTCTATAACTATAAACCCACGCAGGTGAATTCTAGAAAGTAAAAATAAAAAGTACATTCTAGAAACATGGTTGAATATTTCCAAACTAAAATCTTCCAGCTGATGACTATTCGAGCTATAACCCTCATAAGATGCATCTCCATCCCTTTTCTCATGGTAGCCTCATCCCTCATTAAAGGAGGTTCATCCTCTTCTTAGGAATCTGAAACTTCCTCCTCTTTGATCTATAAAAGGACTAGAGGGTTGAGGGATGAAGGAGGTCAGAATTTAGAGAATACAAACTTATGTTGTTAGTTTGAGATTGGAGAGATTGTCATCTGAGGAGGAGATTGAAGGAATTTGGGAGGGACCTCACAGAATCAAGGCGAAGGCTGTAAGACTCCTCTTATCTTCTGATTAATGCAAATGAACACTTTGTCCCATTGATTTTGTCTTTTGTGGATGATGAATGGTTTGCAATTATTTATTATATTTATTAAGACAAATTCAATCCCTAGTTTCCTTGATCATTAGGCTAAGTTGTTTGGATTATTATATCACATGTGCTTTTGATCCTTTTATGGTTTATGTTTGTAGGTCCTATCAAGCATTGAAGATTTGCATCAAGTCATAAACAAGGATCTTCATAAGACATTTTACGAAATCGATAAGAGGTTTATCCATTAGCTATACTGCTTATAATTCAAACAAGTTCAACTTAGGGAAAGAGTCAGTTCATTTGTCATGATTATTTCAAGTTTCCATTTACGATCTAGGGAGATCGCTCTTGTTCGCAAGAGGGATTTTCCAGTGTAACAAACTGGTGACTCTGCTGGGGAATGTCTCTGTTCTCATCTTTTTCCTTAGCCTTGCTTTTTGTTTTTTCTGATTTATCTAGACATGAGCCTTCATAAATTAATGGCCTTTTAGATCTGATTGGTTGATTCTTGATTTTTATTTTATTTTTTCTTTAGGTTTTCCTTCCTGCGTTGTTCCTGTTTGTACACAGAGAGCAGTTCCGCACCCTTTTTGCCGTAGCAACTGAGTGCATGCACTCTGTTTTCTACTGGAAACCCTCGCAGGCCTTGATTTTTTTTTAAAATATTGTGCTAGCTTCAACCCATACCTGAATTTGTATTTCTGAAAGTGTCATTCTATTTGTTTGGATTGTCTGTTGTCTCTTCTGAACTTAGTTGATTGCTTTGTTGATGATTTTTTTGAAGATTAGGTCTTCTTGAAAGAATACCTTAGGGTTTTGCCTGGTTGATTTGCTGATTGATCAAAACAAGTTTGAATGTCTTTTTGTAAGTGATATTCTTATTTTGTTCTATCAAATACATTGGTTAAGCCTTAAATATTGCTTATTTGTAGTCAAAATAACTTTGAATTACAAATTAGGGTTTCTGAAGACCTTGTGCTTTGGTGAAAGAATCATGGTTATTTTTGCTTGATAAAAGGAGTTTTTTTTTTTTTTTGGTGGTTCACGGATACCCGCGGTCACTGGGTGGCCGCTACATCCATGGAAATATCTAAGCTTGATGAAGGGGATCAAGCCCCACGACCAATAGCTAGGCCTAACCACAAGGGCTTCGGGGAGATTTGACCCTGTGACCTCCCGAACAACGAGGCACTTATTTGACCAGTTGAGCTAACCCTTGGGGTTGATAAAATGAGTTGTTACTTTCATCTTGGGAAAATTTTCGTGATTGCACTGTTATTGTCTTTGAATCAAAGCATTCATAGGAGAATATGTATTTTCTCCAATTGATTTCTATATGCTTGAAAGATTTGAGTGATTAGAAGAAAAGAGTGTTTTAGTTTATTTTGATAATTAGGGAAATATGGAAATTAGTTTGTTGGCTGTGATTTTCATTACAAAATAGTGAAATTGGTTGCTTTGAGAAAATTGGAAAAGTTGTGAGTTGTTTCATTTTATTTCTCAAAAATCACAGAAAACTCTTTCTTTTCTCTAAAATACAATTTCATCAAAATTCAAAGTTGCTTTTGCATTTTAGAGTGCATTAAGATTTCGAGTCGTGTCACAACATCATAAGTTTCACCTTCATCACCCATTGAGTAAAAGAACAGCTTAATAATGCAAAGTTAATTAAAATTCACCTAGAATTTTATATTTTTAGGAATCTTTTCACCTACAGTAGCTTAAGTGTAGGGCTTTGGAATAGGGAAGGAAGTAAACTTTCCAAAGCTACAAATGAACAATAGAATCTTGAGTTAAGCACGAGGTCATGTCAAATTTGGTGAAGTGATCCGACCCACTTGATTGGCCTATATACATTGATTTACACGTATTACAATGGTGCCGAAAGGTACTTGGGGTCACTTGAAATTAAACCTCCAATTGATCATGCGGAGGAGCCTTCAAGGGGATTGAGCTTGTTACTCTGCCCTTCTGTTGGCTTGTTGGGGCCTGACCCAGGTTCAGAAGTGATTTAGCCAAACAAATCCCAGTACTACCAGCCCTTTCTGCAACAGTTCGCGGTGCGCGGACTGAGGTCTCACCAGAGGTAGTATGGGGGGTGTTGGAACCAGGTTTCCGCACCCTAGAGATGTCTTGATGAAGTCTAGGAAGTTTGTGAACCAAACCTGCGTGCTTGCGCTGCTCTGTGCAACCGTCTATCCTTCGCAACTTGTGCGACTACTTTCACGCAGCTCTATAAAGAGCGCGAAGAGGCGTTGTCTAGATCCCTTATCCCTAATGTGTTATTATTATGGATCTTAACTTAATTGCCTATACCCAGTATTCTTATTAATCATTCAACATTCATAACAAGCGCGCATAACCATAAACTGTAAAGAGATGCATAAAGACACCAGAAGCATAGACACAGAATATTCCAAAAGTAACTTATCTTTTATTAATCCTCTGTTCAGATACAATCCCAACTTCGCTCTACGCACTTAGCTGCAGGGGTCTGCGCACACAGTTGCAGACTCTACTAGGCCTCTACGCACTTAGTTGCAGATCCTCTTACTACTACTATGACCCAAGACTCGGACTTACAGACTCAGAGCGAATTCCTTATTCAAAAACCCATATCACTTCTCAAAGCTAAGACTAAGACTACTTTTTACACTTAGAGCCTCGCTCTATTTATACAATCCCATGGTCCGCGGACCATGGGTAGGCCGACACATTCTATATTAAATTACATTATTTTAGGGTGGACAACCCTAGACTCTCACGCTTCGTGCCCGCATTTTGTGGGGTCTTTACATTACATTGACCAAAACCTCGGGCTTCAAGCCCCAAAAACATGCTATGGGGGGATCTGCTACCCAACAGGCCCCCAACACAATCATTGTGACTCGTCCTGAGTCACTCGGCTGGTGCGGTGATCTTCGCGTGGAGTCCATCCAACAACTTCTGTGCTTCGCTTACGTCTGCCACACATTCTTCCGCTGTCTACTGTATCAGTTGTGCACGAATATCCACGCATTGTTGTCAGGGGCACCTTCTTGCCTTAGCGTATATGTACCCTGCATCTGGGTTAGCTTCCCCTCGATCGTGGCAGTGATCGTGAATGCTTCCTCGAGCCAAGGTTGAATGCGTGCTTTAAGCACTGCTTCTTTCTAGCGCGCGGTATGTGGGGTGACTTAGGAACTTCTGGTGCAGCTGCCATCTCTTCAGGCTCTTCCTAGACTATACGAGGCTCTGGGGTAACTTCCGCGAATCACACTCTTGTTCTTGCAGTCGTCATCGTGTTTGCAATTGAGGGTGGTAAGAGTACGCAACGCTCAGTGCTCTGTACTTGCTCAATTCTCAAACAACCAAGTGTTGCCCTGTGGCTAGCCCTGATGGTTTTATAGCATCTTTTGAATTTGAATTTGACCCTTCCCCCCACTTCTGAGTCATTAATGTCTTTTGGCGGCATATCGTCCCAAATCTAGCTCTTAATTCGTGTCTTAATTGCCTGCCGCCCGCTCCTTTTTGCCTTAAATTGGACCTCTTGTCATGAACAGTGACACCAATGGTCACCTCCCAGCCTATCTGTGCAGCAGCATGGCTCCCTATGCGCGGCCGCGACCCCTGTGACATACCGATCTTGCGCGCAACCTCCTTGTCACGCAGCTCCCATACAGACTCTTTTATAGTCCCGCACTCTCTTTCAACTGCTTGTAGCGCTGAGACTGTGCTTCCTACAGATAGTCAGGTGGTCACACTCGTGGTGTGAGGCTTCAAGTCACCTTTCAACCCGGTCCGCGGGCCTCCCTTAGTTACCCTCACGCCAGTCAACACCTCGTGTTCTTCCTTATATGATGCACTTCCCTAGTTACTTTATTTGATAAGGTGCGGTTGCAGTCATGGTAGCAGAGAACAACATAAACTTTGAAACAAGAACTGATACTGTTACCCGTTTCGTAGAGATAACAAAAAATTGACCCGATTTTGAAAAGGGGTGATGCAGAACACACATTTTTTTAGAGCATAGTTTTTGGCACTTTAAATTACCAATACGATTACCCATTTTGTAAGGGCAGTAAAAACATGACCTGATTTTGAAAAGTGGTAATGCAAAATACAATTCTTTTTTTTGGGAGCATATTTTTGACACTTTAAATTTTCTTATGTATCAAATATAAATATTTGTTTTTAAATGATAGTGATTTTCATGCTGATTTTGAAACGTGCTGGTGCAACGTGTTGATACATCATACCTTTTTTTTAGAGGACTTATTTTTCACACTTTAAACTTTATTATGTCCATTTTTTTTTAAAATTATGATTACTTAACGAATTTTCAAGTTGTTTTATTTATTTTTTAAATGTTGATTGCTTAAAAGAAACAAATATAGAAATATATAAAAAAGGACAAAAAATAAAATAAAAAATAAAAAATAAATAAATTATCTCATAAACCATAAAAGAATTTGCCAAAAAAAATAAAATAAATAAATAAATAAATAAATAAATATATATATATATATATATATATATATAAAATTAAGTAAGTAGAAATAGAAAAATGAAAAAAAAAACCGTTTAAAAACAAACTAGATTAAAAAAATAGAAAATTAACAAAAAAAACCCTAGCAAAATTAATATTAAAAACATTTTAAAAAAACTAAAAAAATAAAAAAAAAAAACTCAAATTATAATAAAAAAACCAAAAAAATATGAAAATTTTAAAAATATATATTTCTTTTTAAATTTAAAAAAAAATAAATTTAAAAAACATTTAAAGTTTTAAAGAAATATGTATTTTTAATATAACAAAAAAAATATTAAGCCTACCTTTTTTTATTTAAAAACAAAAAATTAAAGATCATTTTATTTTATTTTTTTAATTTTTGAAAAAAAATTATTAAAAAATTAAAAAAATTAAACATTTTTTTATTTTATTTTTTATTTTTAAATTATTAAAAAATTAAAAAAAAAAAATTTAGACACATTTTTTTTCTGTTAAATTTAAAAAAGAAAATTTATTTAAAAAAATAAAATAAACATATTTGTTTTTTTTATTAAAAATTGAAACATTTAAAATTTAAAAATTTAAAGTTTAAAAATTAAAAATATTATTAAAAAAATGTTTTATTTTTTTTATTTTTTTTTTATTTTTTTATTTTTTTTTTATTTTTTTTATTATGTATTTATTTATTTTATTTAAAAAAAAGAAAAAGAAAACCCCATGGCCCCTCCACTCGCTCACCGCCCATGGTGGCGCATCCCTGGGTGGAGGGGCCACGGTTTTTTTTGTTTTTTTTTTGTTAAAAAAAAAAAAACGTTAAAATCAATTTTTTTAATAATATTTTTATTTTTATTTTATATATATGTGTATATATTTTTTAATTTTAAATAAAAAAATTAAATTTGTTTAAAAAAAATTAATTTTTTTTCATGATTTAAAAAGAAATTGTTTAGAATTTTTTTTTTTTTTTTTTTTAATATATATATATATTATTTTTTATTTTTATTTTTATGGTTTATGAGATAATTTTATTTTATTTATTTATTTATTTGTCTCTTTATATATATTTTTATATTTCTTTTTTTAAGTAATCAGCATTTTAATCTTAATTTTAGTAGTTTTATATTCTCTCTCTCTCTCTTTTTTTTTTTAATCTAGTTTGTTTTTAATTTTTTTAGTTTTTTGTTAATGTTTTTTAAATTTTTCTATTTTTACCTACTTAATTTTATAGTTTATTTTAATGTTTTGTTTTTTGTTTTTTGTTTTTGTTTTTGTTTTGTTTTTTGTTTTTTGTTTTTTGTTTTGTTTTGTTTTGTTTTTTTTTTCATATTTTTGTTTTTGTTTTCGTTTTGTTTTTTTTTTTGCCAAATTTGCTTTTTTTTTTTTTTTTTTTTTTTTTTTTTTTTTTATGGTTTACAAGATATTTTATTTTATTTTTTCCATTTTATTTTATTTATTTTCTTAAATATGTATTTTTACTATTTATTTGTTTATAATTTTTTTTTTTTTTTTTTTAGTTTTTTAATTCTTATCCTTAATTTTGTGTTTTTTTACATTTTTATGGTTGATTTTTTTTTTTTTGATGTTTGATTTTTTTTGTCTTTTTTTATATATTTGATTTTTTGTTTTGTTTTGTTTTGTTTTTATTTTATGTTTTGTTTTTAGTATATATTTTAATTTATGTTTTGTTATTTTTTTTAAATTATTTATTTATTTATTTATTTTTTAACTTTTTTTTTTGTTTTATGTTTTCTCATTGTTTTAATTTTATTTTATGTGTTCATTTTTTTTTTTTTTAAATTTTAATGTTTTTCGGGGTCATGATAAAATATTTTATGCCATTATTTCGAAATGTTGAAATTTTACACTTGAAAAAAAAAGTGTTATCCGAGCGTCAAAACTTTTCGTTTCGCGGGTGTTTTTTGGACAATTTTTGCACAAAAAATTGGTTTTCACCGCCATTTTTAAAACATGTTGAAAATTTACCCTAGAAAAAAAATATGTTATTCGAGCGTCAACACTTTTCGTTTTTAGCACCATTTTTGATGTTTTTACGGGGTTTTTTGGCTAGAGTTCCCGTTTTGAGTTTATAGTTCCCGTTTCAAAGTTTACATTATTAGAGCTAGAAATTCTCGGCGACAATCTTCTAATGCGGTGGTATGGCTGCCCGTATCTTGTCCTGCCCTTTCGTCGACGTGACATGTTTGCGCGATTTCAGTCTCCAGTTTTCTGATTTCCGCGTCTATTACCATGCTTTTCTGCTTCAGTTGTACCCGAGCTTCTTCGAGTTTGCGAAGGTTCAAGTTCCCTCATCGAATGGCTTCTTGTAACTACATAATTCCTTTACTCGGGTCCTCGCGTACTGTCCTAACTGCGGGAGCTGTGGTATGGGGATTCTTCTATGCTCTTATGGTTTCATCTCCTCTCATCGGTGTTGGGATCGCTTTCGTGCTCCGATTTTTGCTCATGGTCCTATAGGCCCATCGAACCGCTGGTACGTGCAGGTCCCAGTCAGTTCGTCTCACCTAGTGAACTTCGTTCATGATTCCACATAGATTTTTAACGTGGAATTGTTGTCGTTTTTTGTGCTGCCGCTTCTGGTTCTGATTTTTGATCCTTAGTCCGAGACATGCTTGCACAACACACGTGTACACCCATCGACACAGGTGGGCATGCAAGCTACTTCGTCCTGGTTGCCCAACTCTCATTCGACACTGGGGAGTTCCAAATTGTAAGCGCATCCGTCTTCTACATTCGTGCCAGCTTCCAATAGTTTTCTGATGTGTACTCCACCATCGTGCAGGTGTTGTGCGCAGTGCACATTCCAGCACATCATACCGCTGCTGTTTCGGTACTGCGCTTTCAAATTTGTCCAGGAATTCATCTACCGAGGTTACTCCATCATAGGTCAGTAGTTCCCTTGCCTTTGTTGTCAAGCAACACAGGGATCTAATCATCATGTTGCAATTCAACATTGTCACTTCGTGCAACTGGTTATGCCAGCATTCTACTTCTTCATCTGAATCCGAAGTACAAGAACTATCGCGCTCCCATGAGATTCTCCCATCTACAGTCGGGTTCACCCGATCCTAGTCTTGCGCTATTATTTGGTAAATGCAATCTAGCTCATCGTCGCTGTCATCGTCACGCATAGGTTTAGTGTAGCGCTCTCCTTCGGCTGGATCTAGCGGAACTACTACGCATAGGGACTTATTATCAAATATCATCTTTCGCTTCTTCAGGTTGACTATATTCATATCAGATCTATTCCTAGCAACGTGGGATAAGGATTGCTATCATCAACAATCTCTATTACTTCAAAGTCCGTCTATGTGCTCGCGCCTTCAATATCAACTGTTACCCCTTTCAATCTCCCCATGGGCAAAATCTTCTGTTGGTTCGCCATTCATAATTGAATAGGGGACCAGTGTAACGCAGGTTTGCCCATGCATTCCCATGTTTGCTTTGGTAACACATCCGCGTCCAAACGCATGTCTAGGATTACCTGATCCATTTCATACTCGTTAATCTGCGCCGTTAATCTCATTTCCCTCCTAGTGCGCAATGTATGCTTTCCTAGTTTCCAGACTACGCGTGGTTCACCCGACCCCACACACCTAGTTATCAACTCCTGTAGTCCTTTAACTGCCCTATTTTCGCGCAACAACTTCATGCATGTCTCTAAAAAGGTAGTAAGCATAAAAAGATCCATTCCTGGCTCTGGTTGATCCTTACTACCTGAAGTAGAGGCCTTTTTGAAGCTCTTCTTAGCTTCCATAAATGTCTCCTTTGTGCGTTCCAAGTCAAACTCAGGTTCCTTTGTAGGAGCCTTGCGAACCCATGTATCTTCCTCGGGTTGCTTCCCTTATCTTCCCCTGTGGTCGCGCCACTTCTGAGCATCATGTTCACGTTGGGGTCTTCTTCGCATAGTTCAGACCTCATCATTTGGATATTCTGAGTCGGGGTAGGCTGTAGTACCCCTTTCTCGCGCATCTATGCGATCAATGTAGGACAATATACTGCTTCATGATCGAACTGAGCACAGTATGAACAAGATACTCTCGTTGGGTTGGTACAATCGCAAGCATAATGCCCTGGTCCTCCGCAATTGTAACAGATTAACTATCCGTGGCCCCTTCCTAGTCCCATTCCTCCTCGTGCTCGACTCGGCCCTGAATCTAGCGCGCGCCATCCCCGCAGCTGGGTCGAGGCCTCGCGTTTATGTTTGCATTCTATATGCTAGGGTCTGCTCCATCATTAACTCGTAGCTACGATAAGTACGCTCGTCGTGGCCCACCGATCTACAAAAATTACAAAACAGTTGCTGGGGAGTCTGCGTATACTTCTGCAACAAATGACAATTATCCGTTGTGTGCTTTCCTCCTATCTGATAGATTGCGCACCATAGCGTGGGTGCCGTACTTGGCCCTGCTTGTGCCTCTGGTCTCAACGGCATTGGTCCCCCTCCTGCCAAGTAGTTCACGAATACTCAACAGTGGTCTTTGTCATGGCCCTGGCCTTGCACCACACTTCTTCGTGCACCTCTGGCCGTGGCGCCCCATCCCGCTTCAAACTATGCATTTCCAAGCATAGATTTTGTAGTTGCGCGTGGATTTGTTGGACTCCCAACCACGGATCCTGTATTGGTGTTTCATGCAACCTCATCGCCATTTCCAACTCTTCGGTCTGTGTTGAAAGCTTCTGCTATGACAGCATCATCCTCAGGTGTGGTGTCAAAGACGCCACAAACCATGCACGGTGTTGCACATCCGTTAGCGTCATATTAGCCTCGCGAATCGTACTCTTCAGCCTCTGATCCAGATCCCAAGGGGTCTCACTTGGAAGTATCGCGATTTTTTTAAATCCGATGATTGATTGTGTCTCTGATTTCGGCCAACTAAATTCTCTATTTAGCACATTCTGGATCTTCGCTATTCTTGCATTTGGGTGATCATTAGAGTGCTTGATATACCATGTTAGCGCGCGATCCTGCAACGCGCTCACCAATGTGGCCTTCTTAATGTTGTCATCTGTGACCCCTTGTGCTTCCCACACTGCTCTTACCACAAACCAAAACGGGTCTGATCCTCATTCCCTACCCCTTTGAATACGGGTAGCTTGATTGCACTCGCCATGCTGAAATGCGGGTTTGGTGGAGGTGGGGTAGGTGAAGATGGAGGTGAAGTAGGTGAAGCAGGTGATGGCGTAAGTGGAGGTGATAACTGCAGAATACGTTGTGTTATCAAATTGACCGCACTTCTAAGAGAAACCTGAGTGAGCTCTTCCTCGCTCTCTCACGAAGGTGAAATTAAGGAACTGTTTCCTAATCCCGCGGTACCTTTTTAGATCTTTCCGCTCCGCGTCGTTCCAAACATTAATGTATTCACATCACATGTTTTTCACATAACAACATCTTAATCTAGGTATTCAGGGATTTAATGTACCTACCTCGCGATCCCTTGAGAAAACGTCGTTCTGCTTCGCTATAGCTCACGGTCGTGTCTACCGCGAACTCAGTGATAAATCCCCCTATTATCTAGTCGAGCCAATGGTCCACAGCTCGTGTGATCTTATCTTCTGATGCCTCTAGTCTGCGCACTAACTCCGGAGTCCATGCTATTAGTTAATCGAGCTTGTACCTTCCCCGGCTATTAGCTAACCTCATGATCCACTCATACAGTTTAGAAGAGAAGGACGCGAAGAAGATCTTGTGGATTTACATATATACGTAGCTATCTAGCCACCTCTTCTCAGATATCTACGGAGTTCTGTTTTCTTGTGTCATGAACTCGTGAAGCTTCTTGTCCAACCACTCTTCAATTTCCTCCTTTGTGGGGCTCCAATGGCACGACATCAGACATCCCTTAGGCAGATCCCGGTCTTAGCAACAGAACCATTTGTTGGCTTGTTGGGGCCTGACCCAGGTTCAAAAGTGATTTAGCCAAACAAATCCCGGTATTATCAGCCCTTTTGGCAATTGTCCTCGGTGCACGGACTGAGGTCTCACCCGAGATAGTATGGGAGGGTGCTGGAACCAGGTTTCCGCACCCTAGGGATGTCTTGATGAAGTCTGGGAAGTTTGTGAACCGAACCTGCACACTTGCGCTGCTCTGCGTAGCCATCTATCCTTCGCAACTTGTGTGACCGCTTTCGCGCAGCTCTATAAAGAGCGCGAAGAGGCATTGTCTAGATCCCTTATCCCTACTGTGTTATTATTATAGATCTTAACTTAATTGCCTATACCTGGTATTCTTATTAATCATTCAACATTCATAACAAGCGCGCACAATCATAAAATGTAAAGAGATGCATAAAGATACCAGAAGCATAGACACAAAATATTCCAAAAGTAACTTAGATTTTATTAATCCTTTGTTCAAATAAAATCCCAACTCCGCCCTGCGCACTCAGCTGCAGGGGTCTACGCACATAGCTGTGGACTCTACTAGGACTCTGCACACTTAGCTGCAGAGCCTCTTACTACTACTATGACCCAAGACTCGGACTTACAGACTCAGAGCGAATTCCTTATTTAAAAACCAATATCACTTCTCAAAGCTAAGACTAAGACTACTTTTTACACTTGGAGCCTCGCTCTATTTATACAATCCCATGGTCTGCGGACCATGGGTAGGCCGACACATTCTATATTAAATTACATTATTTTAGGGCCACTCTTATGCTCCGCACCCACATTTTGCAGGGTATTTACATTACATTGACCAAAACCTCGGGCTTCAAGCCCCAAAAACATGCTATGGGGGGATCGCTACCCAACACCTTCAGTGTACGTCCCTTCTAAGATTGTCCCCCCCAGGTAAAATTGTTGTATTTGGTGAACATAGTGACTATAATCCTAGGGCTCTACCTAAGGTGACGACAGAGGCAAGGTCCTGTTGTACCTGGAACAGACGATGGCTAGACTCACTTGGACTCTCTAGAAGGTAATCTTTGCTCGAGATGGTTTATAGCAGAGTTACTTACACCAGACTATTTCATTAAGCAGGTTGTCAGGGTAACTAGTTCCAAACACTCATTTTCTATAAAAATTTTCACCTTGATCTCTTCGATGTTGGATTTCATCACCAACTAGTAAATATTGATCTTTGTGAAGAGTAAGTTTGTATGGTTTGAACTCCTAGATTTTTTAGCGCATGTTACTTTCTGTGTTGTTTTTTTACTTTTTAGAGAATTTAGGTGTAATTTAGATATTGTGTGATTAATCAATGAAATTTTTTCATTGTGGCGGAACTACCAATACAATCACGTAGGATACTCGGGGATCCCCCTGAGTATACACCGAGTCAGTTAGAAAAGATTAAAGTAGAAAAATCTAAATCATTTGAAACTGGAACTGCAGCAGAAACTGAAACTTCTACTATTATAGATTCTGATGTAAGAGGAACTAAAGTTAATCAACATATAACATCTACTATTTTAGGTCTTGAAGTAACAAAAACTAAATTTGATCAAACTCAGAATTTAACATCACACCCAACAGTAACTGATTTACAAATTACTGAACTCATTCAAACTAAATCAAATATTGGAGAATCTTTTGATAGAAACCCCGTTTCTGAACTAGATATTGACGAACCCGAGTCTGATATTTCTGAGCCTAAAATTCATACATCTGCTACAACACATATTCTGGATCATCCACTTTCACCGCGTGTGAAACTTATCATTATTGATAGTCTCCCTCCTGGCCTTATTTCCATCGAAGAACTTGTTTCAGATGAAGAGGAAGAACCTATAGTTTCTACCAGTGAACCTACATATATCTCAAATTTTTTGTTTCAAACTCTTCACCCAGACCCTTGGTATTTTACACCCTTGAATTTTTTAAGGCAAGGGATTCCGCGTTACATGACTCCTTATTCTACTGTACCCGGTTTTGACTGGTCCACAATGATTCTTAGAAGTGCCATGTCAGATACATATATGTTTTCCACTTCTCCAGAGTCCACATTATATGGTGGTTTTTTACCACCTAGATATCACTCTCTTGCAGGAGCTTATTCAAGAGCTTCTTCCTCGAACTCATATTCAAACATGTCAACTGGTGTAATTAACCCTACCAATGAAGGTTTGGAATCTAAACAAGTCATTAATATGATTTCTGGTAATATTGGTAATCCACGAGCTAACCCAACAGGTGGTTATTATCTGCTTGGGGGGTAACCATCATATCCTCCGCCCAGAGGACAACCTTTTGGTGGACCTTACCCTGTAGCTGGGGGGTAACCCCCCACCGGAAACTAATTTAATTATGTTCAAATTCCTGAAATCGATTTTGATTAGCCTTTTATGCCTCAACCCGCCGTTGGAATACCTTACCTTAGATTAAATACAATCTGGAACCCTTCTTAACAATAAATTCCTGTTGCTTCTCAAGTGCCTTCATATCAACCTGACCAACCTTTTGGACAACCTATGCAGCAAATGCCTTTTCAAGGTATAACTTTTCAAGTCCAAACAACCATCGAGGCTAACCCATCGACAACTGTCCAACAATTGCTTCAGCCATCCTCCCCAAGTACCCATCAAACCGTAGGGCAGTCTGCCATGCCAAAGACTATTCAGAACCCAGGTTCAGGATTGCCTCAAACTCCCATTCCAAGAGTATCGTAGGAAAATATCCAAGTTACATCACATGTCACTTTGCAACCCCTTGTTCAGTCTTTACGTAAGGCATCTGGTGCTCAATCCATTCCTACGATTCCTTCAACACCTCAAATACCTGTTGTTCAACCTAACGTCCCATATGTGCAAGTACCTTTCCAAGGACTACCTTTCCAAGGTTTACCCCAGAGTCAGTTTGTTCAAGGTACACCTTTTCAAACAATTTCTCCAAGGTCAACCCTTTCAAGGATAGTTTGTTCAAGTTCAAATGGGTCAAAGTCTGCCCTTCCAGAATCAACCGTACCCAGGTCATATGTTTCAACAACCTATTCAACCGTAATATGGTATGGCTCATCCCGGATACCAAGGAGGTATGAATATTCCAACTACTCAAGCTATCCCAGGATATCCTGGATATCCTTGTCCTAGTATGGGACTGATCCCTCAGGGTTATCAATATCCATCATAGGACCCTAATCGCCAATTTCCCTTCATTGCAACTTTTGATTTTCTTGACCTATCTTGATTAACCAATGATCCACTCTTTATTTTCCCTATTGGCTGACTATTACTACTAAGTTGCCCAGTGATATTCCTAAGTTCGAAGGTAAGTCAGATAAAGATTCGTCACACCATGTCATGACTTACCATCTTTGGTGTGTGTCCAACTCATTGAGCGACGATTCTATTAGATTACGAATTTTCAACAAATCTTGACTGGTTCGGTAGCCAAATGGTATGTAGAATTGCCATGCACTTCCTTCAACAAGTTTAATGCTCTTGCTACAAATTTTTTGACCCATTTTCAGTTACCCGTTCGATATGATAATGGAAATGAACTTTTTACTTCTTTGAAGTAGTCAACATCAACCCATATCTCAGATCACATTCATGAATGGAGGTGAAGATGTCGCCTAGTTAAAGTTTACATTCCAGACGAGGTTTTGGCCGAATGGTTCATATAATATCTTTTACTAGTAATAACTAAAGATGTGGCCAAAGGGGGTGTTGTAATTGAAGAGAAGGTAATTTCCCTTGCTCAATATCTCGATCTTGTTTATACTTAGTTTGGTACTTTGTATGAAAAGATCCCAGATTTACCCCGATCTACTCCAAATAATCCACCTCTTCTAGGATCACATGCCACAGATGGCATGATTGGTTCTATGAGCCAGAAATCTAAGAAAAAAAAGAAAAATTCTAAGAATGTTCAGGTTTTGGCTCTATCTGATTCATGTGACAAAGGTCCTTCTCCATGAATTACTTCCGAAATCAACTTCGTAGATTCATCTAGTGGTAAGGGTAAACCATCTAGAAATAAGAAAAAGGGAAAAGGCAAAACTAAACAAGACAATTGCTCCGAGGATAAATTAACCAATAACGAAACATATAACAAAAAGAGGAAACCTTGCTATCCTTGCTTAATTTGTGAGGAAGATCATTACACTAAAGAATGCTCTCATCGGGCCGAAGTTTCCAAATTCGTCAAAAGTTCACCCACGTTTGTTGTTTCGAAGGATCCTTTTCCTTCACAAGACAATAAAATGGTCTCTCATGACCAATCCTCCTCATCCCCATTAGTAGATATCATGATTATGTCTTCCAAAATTATGGTAGAAACGAGATCCAAAGATTATGCATCAAAGAGTCCTGTTGAAAATGGAGATGACTCTAGTTCACTTGGTCAAACTTTTGCGTCTACTCCTCCTTCTTCTGAACCATTACATATTGAAAAACCAAATCCTGATATGATAATTTGTCCACCTCCTAAGGGTATGATTTGTAAGTCAGCCTTTAATCCTCATGCAAGGGCTGCCCAAAATTATAACATTGTCAAAGATCTGGCTATGTCACCTTTGACCATGTCTGCCCTTGAAGTGTTGCAGACTTGTCCAACACAAAGGAAGTTATTATTATCAACCATAGGAGCTGTAGATCCTCAAGAATCCCATTTGATTGTTTTCGATTTGGTAAATCATGTCCCGTGTCTCCCACGCCAACTGGATTTTCAGATGCTAGTTCATGTCAAAACTTGACGAGTTTTGCGAACAATGATTGATGAAGGAGAGTTGACATGTATTATGTTCATTTCCTGTTGGAAAGCCTTGGGTTCTACAATAATCAATCAATCTCCCACGACTTTGAAAGCCTTCGATGGAAGAGGTTTGCGTCCATATGGACTTTTAAATGATTTGCTAATTGAGTCAGAGGGAAAAACAAGTGCAATAGATGTTGAGGTTGTTGATGCTCAACTTTCCTATAACCTTTTTCTTAGTCGAAGTTGGACTTATGCCATCGTGGAAGTAGTATTGTCATATTTTAGGTGATTATGTTTCTTCACAAAGGAAGAATTGTGAAAGTAGATCAATTGTCCTACTATACCTCTAACCCTAATTCTACTGGCAGTATCCCATTTGTTGGAAAATCCACCACTACATATGAGGAAGTTGGTGTTGGTCTGCTCAAAGACTCATCTTTGATGGGAAATTTCACGTTCCCTCCACCCATTCTTCTTCATAATGAAGCACAGATTAACATGATTACATCAAGTACTTTCAAAATGGGAGATCCATGGAAAGTACCGTCAGAATAAAAAATGATCTTATATGGCGATGAAATGCCTCATAGTCCTTTCGAGTTATCCTATGAGGCCATTCAGTCTTTTTCCTACCCATCAACATCTAATTATAATAAAATGAATATGATCATTGATGAATATTCTCATTTGTCACGCTTGGAACAAATCTCTATGCCTGATCCTTTTAGTAAATATTTTTTAACTGATGAAGGGATTATGGAAGTTATGACCTTGGATGAAATGTTGTTTAACAATACTCATCGTAGTTCAACTCTCTTACCATCCTTTGATAAAATTGAGAATAATTTCTCATCATTGTTTTCATCTGATCAGACCCTTAGTGATCCTCAAAATCCAATATCTACCCTTTCTTCCAGTTCTAAACAGAATTTAGTGAACATATCAGCAACGATACCTATTGATATCTCAGTGAAACCCAAAATAATTGAAAATATTCATATAGGAGATTCTTGTTTGTTAGAAGAGATTTCAACTTACAAAGCCCTATTTCAGGAATTTCATGAGAATTTTTCCTTGTCCTATGAAGAGACGTGAGGAATCGGCCCTAACATTGTTGTACATGAAATAAAAACTTATCCGAATGCTAAGAAAGTTAGACAACGATTACATCCTATACATCCCTGAAAAGCTGCTGCTATCAAAACTGAGGTTGAGAAATTACTGAAAGCAGGATTGATTTACCCTGTTCCTTTAATCTATTGGGTATCAAATATTGTGCCCGTTAATAAAAATCAAGGAACTATTCGAGTATGTGTTGATTACCAAGATATCAATAAATTTTGTCCCAAGGACAATTATCCAACTCCATATATCGACCAAATTGTCGATGACTATGATAGAAATGAGATTTTTTCCTTTATGGATGGATTTTCTGGCTACAGTTAGATAAACATACTCTTTACCAATCAATATAAAACCGAATTTATATGACCATGGGGAACATTTTCTTATCACAAACTCCCATTTGGCCTAAAAAATGCTGGCGCAACTTTTCAACGAGTAATGTCTTATGCATTCCACAATATAAAAAATATTTTTCAACCTTATTTAGATGACCTCCTGGCTCATTCCTTGAAACGACAAGATCACCCATTGCACTTAAAAGCAATTTTCATTAGGTGTAGGCATTAAAATATTCTCTTCAAATGTGTCTTTTGTGTACAATCCGGTCGACTTCTAGGTTTCATCATTTGAAAGGAAGGCATCCATGTCAATCCACTCAAGGTAGAGGCAATTCTGAATTTGCCTGCTCCTTCTAGCCTTACTCAACTCCAAAGTTTGCAAGGGAAACAAAACTTTTTTGCGTAGATTCATCCACAATTATGTTGAACTAACACATGGTTTTACTCGAATGTTGAAAAAGGGTATTCCATTTTTTCTGGGATGAGCTTGCTGATAAATATTTTGATGCATTAAAGCATGCACTGACTAATGTGCCTTTACTGCATCCACTCGATTACCATTGAGACTACTTTCTGTACTTAGCTGCATTTGATGCCACCATTGGCATGGTGTTAGTACAAGAGGATGATTCTAGCAGTGAACATGTGATTTACTATTTGAGTAGGAGTCTCACTAAAACTGAGATTAAATATGCACATGTGGAGAAGATAGCCTTGGCAGCTGTACAAGTTGTTCAATGATTCCATCACTATATACTTCTCCGAAAAACCACTGTAATTTCAGATTGGAACTCCATGATGTACATTCTTACAAAAAAATTACTATGGGGAAAATACTCAAAGTTGATAATCATTCTGCAAGAGTTTGATTTGGAATTTGAAAAATCCAAATCAAAGAAATCCTTGGTTTTCCCCAAACTATTGTGTGACTTCCACCATACTGATATAGAAACTGTAGCAGAAGATTATTTTGCTCGCGAATCTATCTTTCTTATTAGTACGTTAGATCCGTGGTATTGAGACATCATTATATATCTCTAAACACAAAATTTTAGGCCTGATTTATCCAAAACTGATTGTCAGCGAATTCGATACCAATCCCAACAATACAACATTATTGGCGACACTCTTTATCATCATGGTGCCGATTCTATATTCTGACGTTGTTTAACTCTTCAAGAAGCCGAGAAAACTTTAAATGACTCACTTTGGAGTATGTGGAGGTCACATGTTTGGGTATGCTACTTCCCAAAAGATATTACGTGTTGGCTATTTTTGGCCGTCAATGTTTAAAGACTGCATCACTACAGTCCGAAAATGCCATAATTGCCAAATTTATGATCACAAAATGCGAGCACCTCTTGCTCCTCTTCACCCTATCATAGCTGTTAGTCCTTTTGCCAGATGGGGCATCGACTTTGTCACATGTAACCCTAAGTCGGCCGGGGGGCATGGATATATTATCCTTACAGTCGGTTACTTTACAAAATGGGCCGAGGCGATGTCTACATATTGAGACAACGACGAAAATGCAACTATTTTCATTTTCAATCATGTGATTGCTCGGTTCGACATTCCACAAGCTATTGTTATAGACCATGGTAGTCATTTTCGTAACTTTATGATGGTCGAACTATCCGCGCAACTTGGCCTCTGCCATGATAGCTCTACTTCGTATTATCCACAAGCTAATGGTCAGGTCGAAGTTGTCAATAAAGTTTTAACCAATATGATTAAACAGATAGTTGGTATGCATAAAGGAAACTGGCACTCTATGCTATTTTCAGCATTGTGGGCTTACCGTACTACTATAAAAACATCGACCAATTTTACCCCTTTCCAACTTGTTTATGGTTTGGAAGTCGTATTACCTATTGAATGTGAAATTCCATCTCTTAAATTAGCTATCGAATTATTACCTGCTACCTCTGCAGATGAAGAAAATTTTGTACATACAACCCATACAAATGAAAATCGTTGTATTGATGTATTGCTAGTGAAGCTCACCAGAAACGTGTCGAAGCCCAATACGATCAAGACGTTAACCCTCGTACATATTCAGAAGGTGACCTAGTCTTGGTATATGATCAAGCTCATGAAAAGATAGGTGCGAGGAAATTCAATCCCATGTGGCATGGCCCTTACATCACAAAACAATTATTAGCTAAAGGTGCCTATCATCTGGTTGATTACGATGGTGTTCCTTTGGGAAAGCCCAAAAATGGTCTTTACCTAAAGAAATATTTTGCATAAAATTTTGGTGAATATTTGTACATTATTTACCATTTTTAGGTATGTGTGATAAATTAGTGTTTTTTACTACTTCTCTTGCTTATCTTGTTTTTACACTTGATTTGCAGATGTCGACGTTTTCTCCAACTTACATTGGCTTTGCTGATGGCGCTAGTCGTAGTACTTGGAATTTATCTTCCGCAGCTTGGATTATCTATTCACCCAGTGACGAGCTAGTCACTATTCACGGAATATGTCTTGGTCAAGCAACAAACAATATAACAGAATATAGTGCAATCATTGAGCTATTAGCTGATGCCATTACAATTGGTATCCAACGTTTGATTGTTAGGTTAGATTCGCAGCTCGTAGTATTACATTTAACCAATGTCTATTTAGTAAGGAGTCCAACCATGTTAAGGGTATTTTTACAAGCTTGTCTTTTGGAAAGGCAATTTGATTATATTGAATATCAACACATTCCGAGATATTTAAACACATTGACAGATGCATTGGAAAATCACGTGTTAAATAGACATTTGCAACATTTGTAAATTAAAAACAATATTCATATATTGATCGATAGGTAAAAAGTAACATATTTTGTATCAAAATAGAGTTTGGGTGTGTCTACAAAATATGTCATCTGAGGACATAAGGCCCTGTGGCCTTTTATTTTCCGAATATGTTGACACCAAAAAGTAAAAAATGGTCCTAGAAACTAGAACAACTAAGCCTGATGATGCTCATGATAACACACGATAGCACGAGAAACTCGATGCAACAAACGTCTAAGAGGCCCTGGAACCCCAACTACGTGCCTTTGGTAGGCACGTGGAATGTCATCGACTCCAGTCTCTGGGATGTTGGCAGTCAACCTCTCAAGGTTGTGCTCCAACTCTGTCAAGATGTCATCTGCCTCTAGGTTCACTGCTACAACCACCATAGGCTGCTCGCCTTGTCTATCGTACCGTCTCATCTCAACTGGTTGGGTTGGACCCACATCTGGACATGCATTTGGGATAATTAGCCTCTGAAAACAAAAAAACTTAAAAATTTGAAAAAATGACAAAATGAGAAATTCTTACCTAGATCACCTCACTGAGCTCTGGTTAGAAGTGAGATATCAGGATCACCTCTGTAATCCATCCCAACATACGGAAAGTCCTCGATCGTAACAATCTGTTGGCTCAGCCATTCAAAAAACTTTGCCATATACCTCACTACAGGCCCATGACTGCCATGGCGTGCCATCAGTGCAACCCACCTCATCAAGCGTGGATCCTTTGAACCCCCATCGTTTGCCCGAATGTGCTATGGCCGAAGAATAGGGCCCTTTCTAGGGAAAAAGCAACTAGAATGACACCATAACCGAAAATTTTCAGTTTCCCATTCTTGCACCTAGTCAACTGGCCCTTCATATTTACCACTACTGTCTTGCACCAGTTGTATATCGTGGACTCCCAACATTCAACGACCATCTACATTTGTGCTTGTGTGGCTAGATGAAGGGAAACACTGCCACACATTTTGAAAACAGTGAAAGCAATGGTCCTCAAGGGTAAAAGTTCGATGATCTGAATGTCAATCCGTCCAGCTTTAGGCGGTGCACCCCTACAAAAGCACCGTAGGTATCCATCAGTAGTATCTCCCCCTGCTCTCAATCAAATAGTGAAAGACCAGCTCCTCGATGAGACAACCCAATCAGGAAATAGATGTCATCGACATCAATGGTGAGGCGTTGATTAATAATCACAAAACACTGTTCCTAGACATTCCAGGTCCTCACCATCATGTCATTAGATCTACCTCGGCTTTCATCCTAGGGATTAGCAAGTATTTCAAGAGACCACAAGTCCTGAGAGCCTGCAAAGTGGCCGAATTCGCCAACGCAGCCTAATCATTGGTTTCATGCTCTCTTTCCCTCCACTCCATTTTTGAGTAATCAAATGACCTGAAATGATCATTTTAAAGCAGTTAGAAGCTTTTTTGAACTCATTTCACGTTTTTTGGGCTTCAAAATTTGTTTTAAAAATAACCCAAGACGTCTGCACAACCGCCCTTTTATGGATAGGACGTAGCTGCGCAGAAATTTCCATCAGAATTCCGCACAGGTCGAGAATTTCTATATGCAAAATTTTATCGGCCTGCGTGGGATCGATTGAACGAAACTCGCGCAGGGGAGGGTGCATTTTTGGACACATCTTTGTCCCAAAAAACCAAATGAATGCTTAAAATGAAAAAATAAATGAATAGAAAGCTAAGTTATGGAGAGATATTCTACCTGGAGGAAATGATGTGCAATTTCGTCCACCGGTTAGCTCATAATCAGTCCTGGAAGTTTCACAGTAAAAACTCCTCTCTCTGCTCTAAACTGGTGAAAATGCAAATGGTGAAAATAAATTACTTTTTCCCATTTTTATAAGTTTTTTAGGCTTAAAAAATATTATTTTTTATGTTTTGAATCTTTTTGAGAGGGAAACACTCTTTGGAGCAGTTGTGACAGGTTATTGAGTTTAAATGTGCAGGATCATTTATGGAGTCAAGATAAATCATTTTTGACATTTTAGCAGACTTTTATCACTTTTTATTCTCTTTAAAAATTACGAAAAGAGAAAATCATGGAGTCTTCTTTTAAGCCCTTTTCAGATTTTTTTCAAAACGAAAAGATTGTTGAGTACTTGCTTGTTCGAACTTGTAAAAGTAAATGAACAATTGTCCACTCAATATAAGTTTACCCCTTTTACGAACTGAGCCATGATTGTTTATGAAAAAGGTATATGTTGATCAAACATGGTCAATAGAGTTCTCTCTTGTATTATTTTATCCTTTTTCGGACCTGAGAGACTAAACTGATGAAAAAGAACCTGATGGAGTCTACTTATGTTTTTCTTCTGACTCTCTAAAAATGAAAAAAGTCGAGCTTTACTTTCTCTGAGTTCGTTAAAATTTTACGGTTAAAAGAGATAAATGAGTTTTCTTTTTGTGCCTTTTTCAAACTCTTAAAAGAAAATGACATCGAGTTACCCCTTTACTGGACTCGTAAAAAATCAAACAGTATAGGACTCATTAAACATGACGAGATTGAACCATTCCTTCTTAGGGCTTGTTAAAAATACTTTTATGGACTCATCCGAAGGATGAGCTTACAGTTCAAGCATATGTTATCCTCCTCAATCTTGTGAAAAATAAAGAGGTACTTGCCAGTAATGGTGGGGGAAAATTGGGGAAAGTGTCCATTTTTACATCATCAGTTAGAAGGTAGCATGTCTCTCTTGAACAAGACACTCCGTCACATTCATGTCTGGGTTGGGAAGTCCATTTTCCTTAAAATTAATCAAACCTCATTGAAATTATTCATGGTTTTGGGTATTATCATTGAGTCAAATGCTGCCAAATTATTATAGTGTCGTTATGTGTTCAAGAGAAGTTCAACCTTGGTTCAAATCCCTTTGCAAAATATTTACCTTCATTCGTGTCAGCCATCCTTGAGTTAGTCCTTGCAATTATTTTCAAAAATTGATATCATGTTTCATGTCGTAGGCTTTCGTATGACGAATCACTTCCTATCGACTTTAGCTCATTATCTAGAAAGTTAATTTAGAAACCTTCAGTACCTTGAAGCATGCATGCCTTAATGGCAGGTTTTTTGCTTTCGACGATAGGTTCTCATCATTGGCCTTCGATTGAACAATTCTATGAGTGTTCGACTTCAGATCACATATTCACACTTCATAGATTGTATTGGGAGTACCTTGAGAACCATTGTCATTATTGGTGGTTTCTCTTGCGCTTGTTAACGGTTCACATCATTGACCAATAATCAAGTGGTTTCTACCATGTTCGACTTCGAGACATTCACTCGCATGGTTAGAATCGTACTGTGGATCGAGAGATGGAGATCAAGACCCTGTATCTAGTTTCATCAATCTAGGTGATCCAGGTGAATCTTCAGATACAATGGCATGGAAAAACTCAGAAATCAAAGTGATCGGAATAAAGTCAACTTAAGAGTAGAGTGTAGATCTCGTCAGCCTGATTCCAACGGCGCAAATGGCACTTCAATCCGAGTTCGGATGATGAAGTTATCGCACAAGGAAGGCTGCTTTGATCCTTAAGAAAATGAGGATTTTCCTTTGAAAATGGGTCTTAAGCCTTTAAGGCCAAATCGAAATCATAGGTTGCATAGAGGCAGACTTAAGAAAGGAGCAGTGGAACCCCAATTGCCGATCTTCGATCAAATCGAATCGGCGGATTGGAGGCAACCAGATCGGAGGGCTTACATATGTATATTGGCAAGCGGGCAGTGCGATCGACGATAACACGATCGATGATCATTATCAGGGCGATATATGAGGGAACGTCGATGTGATCGACCGACACCGATATCAGGGATCGACGATCGACGGTCGGTCATTCCCAATAACCAGGACTGGACACCCCCGATATGCCGATTTGCGACCTCAGGTCAGACCCGATATGGATTATATGCCCGATTTCATCAGTTTTGAAGTCCAGGTAGATGGTTTTGAGGCGGATTTTTAATGTCGTTTGGGATTTGAAGGCCTTATCACTTCAACGATAAAAAGACAGTTTTAAGAGGCGGTTACACTCGCCGATCCTTCCACTCTACCAGCCTTTGTTATGAGCCTGACAAGCCCCGATTTGAATGGGATTTTGTCTAAAGAATCCATTATAAAGCCACGACAATTGGGAAGAGCGAGAGAGGCATTGGTGGTAGCACGCTGTTTTGTTGGTGGGAAACCGAGAGCACATATTGGTCTGTTTGAATAGTTTTACATGACTCCAGCCCCTTTCATTGCTACGGACGCTTTGGTGCTGCTTACCTCTCCATATCAAGCATCCATTTCACAGTCATCTTGCAGATTGGAGGTATAAGCCTCTTGTGGACAGTTGATGATTGTAATTCTCTTTTCTTTCATGCCATTTAATGAGAAAGGCCTCCCCATTATTGAGCTGGGCCTAGAGACGTAGTCCGAATTGGGTGAACTCTGTTATCAAGCCTTGGTATCTTTTTTTGTGCCTTTTTATGTGTTTACTTCTTCTTTTCTTATGTGCACATTTTTGTGTTAAGCTGCAATTTTACATGTGATTCTTTTCTATACATCTATAAGAAAAAACATCTTGGATCACCAGGTTGCAAGGAGATTTTATATTCATGATTAGGTAGACACATGGATGTGTCCATGCTGTTCTACCATCTATATGATCTTAGTTTTTCCATGCTCGTTCATTGAGTTCGATTTACTCTGAGTATGGGAATGCCTACCTCAAATATGATTTTTGATATGTTTTTGCATTGTGTTTCCTTGAATGTTCCTTGCAGGTTTCCGACCATTGCCTCTAATCCGATCCTTGGAATGGTAAAGCGCTTCAATCTTTCAAACTTATTTTTCAGACTTTGCACTTTAGGGGGAATTTGTTACACGTCAATTTGTCGCCATGACATTTGATCAATATATGGATATTTTTACCATCCATGAACATGTTGAAACCAACTCTCTTAGAAGTCAAACAACTCAATATATGTTGAAGTACAAGAGAAATTTGGGCCAAATAGCATTAACACCTTGTTAAGTTCCACCTGCGCTGATTTCTCTAGAGTTTCTTGCGCATGTGCTAAGACTCTGAGAACAGTGTAGATCTGCGCTCTATCTGTAACTATAAACCCGCATAGGTGAATTCTAGAAATTAGAAATAAAAAGTACATTCTAGAAACATAGTTGGTCAAATATTTCCCAACTAAAAGCTTCTAGGTGATGACTATTCGAACTATAACCCTCATAAGATGCATCTCCATCCCCTTTTCTCATGGTAACATCATCCCTCATTAAAGGAGGTTCATCCTCTTCTTAGGAATCTGAAACTTCCTCTTCTTTGATCTATAGAAGGACTAGAGGGTTGAGGGATGAAGGAGGTTAGAATTCAGAGAGTACAAACTTATGTTGTTAGTTTGAGATTGGAGAGCTTGTCATCTGAGGAGGAGATTGAAGGCATTTGGGAGGGACCTCACGACATCAAGGCGAAGGTTGTAAGGCTCCTCTTATCTTCTGATTAATACAAATGAACAATTTCTCCTATTGATTTTGTCTTTTGTGGATGATGAATGGTTTGCAATTATTTATTATATTTATTAAGACAAATTCAATCCCTAGTTTCCTTGATCATTAGGCTAAGCTGTTTGGATTATTATATCACATGTGATTTTGATCCTTTTATGGTTTATGTTTGTAGGTCCTATCAAGCATTGAAGAGCTACATCAATTCACAACCAAGGATCTTCATCAGGCATTTCGCAAAATCGGTAAGAGGTCTATCCATTAGCTATACTGCTTATAATTCAAACAAGTTCAACTTAGGGAAAGAGTCAGTTCATTTGTCATGATTGTTTCTAGTTTCCATTTAGGATCTAGGGAGTTCGCTCTTGTCCACAAGAGGGATTGTCTGGTGTAACAATGGGATGAATTACCCTTACCTTTCTTTGCCTTTCTAGCTAAGGTACAACACTCCTCATCATCATGCTTGGATGATGATCCATCTCCGATGTTACTCTGAATCTCTTCTTGCATGAAGTCGGACTAGAAATGCTCCCACTATGGTAGCTTCTCCCTCCCATTAACAAAGTCCCGGTAACTATGCCAGCTCTTGGGAAGGCCTAGAAGTGCTAGGCTCCCCAGATCGCCTTCAACAATTGTAACACCGACACTTCCAAGCTCATCCTGACATTGGGTGAACTTGGTCAAGTACTTCGGCATTATGTCACCCTTCTCCATCTTGATTTTTCTGAGATTTTCCTTTAATGCCAGCTTCATGTGGTAAATTCTATTTTGAAACAGGTTTTTCAAGGCCTTCCACATTGCAAATGGAGTTTCCTTACCATGGAGGTTCGATACAATATGATCTCGAACTCCTTCCAGGATAATCCTTCTCGCCTTTGCCACACATTTTCTCCACTCTGCCAGGCCTTAAGAATCAACTAGCTTAGGAATATCTTTGTCTATGAATTCATTAACCTCGTTGTCTTCCAACACTGCCTCCATCCTGTTCTTCCAAGCAATATAGTTCAAACTACCCTCAAGGGAATATTCGAGTCTCAATCCATATAACGATATCCTCTTGGCTCTGAAGTATGATTATGGAAATTCGATTTCTCCTTCAAAAGACAAACTCGAATTCTCCTCTTCTATAGTGGTTTCAACTCTGATACCATGTAGAAATTCCTTGTAGGTTCAAATTTCTTATTGTAATATGATAAAACAATAGACTTGAATCTACTCTACTCATTAGCAGAAACAATAATAGATCGATGAAATCATGAAGTGTATAAGAGAAATAATTCAATCACACATAACACAATGATTTTCTAGGGAAATACATATTTAAAAACCCTTGCTATCTATATATTGCATTAATAAGAAAATATGAGAACATTGCAATTCTTTACTCAAGCTCGAGCAACCTATGCAATATCTCTATCTATCTCATGCCTTCCTAGACAATCTCAAGCCAATACATAGCCAATTTCCTACTTGCCCAAGTCCCTATTTCCTTGTGTTGTTCCTCAAGGAATTAACCCCTCTTTAATTGGGAAATTATTCAATTATGAATTGCGCAATCCCATAGGCCTTCATTGAATGCATGCACCATCAATTTAATTTAGATGATTTTACATCTAATAGTACAATGTCCCTGAACTCCAATCTCAACTCGGTCTTTCTCTGATTTGACATGCATGAGTTAATTATGAGTGAATCTTCAGTTTACTGGTTGATCACTGCAGACAAAACCATACTGCACTTCAATTAGCACCACATAACACTTCAGAAAACACCCCATTTCACTTTAGGCAACACCCCATTGTACTTCAGGCAACACCAGACTTGATTGCAGGCAACATCCCACTAGACTGCAGGCAACACCCCACTGAATTAAATAATTACAACTCAAAATAAACTCAACTAGTACTCCTAATTGTAGGAGACACTCTACATGGCTCTAGTTAGACCCTCAACTCGAATTAACTGAGCCAACTAAGTCAAATTGACTTAGTTAACTATTACACGTTGTCATGAGATGTGGAATTACAATTTTATTCCCAATTTATTTCAAGGACAAAATTAAATTAGGATTTTCCTGTTGCATTTTCAACACTACCAACTATTGATAATATGTCCTCATTACTATGTTTTGGTTAAAAGTAAAGCTAAGAATTCGACACTTGTTGTAAATATTTCAAGATTCAACACATAATCATATCTTCCTCTCAAAACATCTTTAGCCTAATTAAATAAATGTTAGTGGTATTAGTGTGGGATTCATACATTGTGTGGATTCGTACATTGTGTGGATTCATACATTGTGCAAATTCATACCTTGTACTGATCATAGTTAATAATCAAAAGGAGACTTCATTTGATGTTAGATGTTAAGGTCGCAGTGTAGAAGGCGAGCGGACATTTTCTTTCTGTGTAGTGCATAAGTGGAATTGAAAATTTTATTTTACAAAGATCTTCTCCACTTTTGCGTATCTATGCATGTAGCTCTTATTGACACCTCCACACTTCGCTTAAGACTATCTTTATTTTTATGGGTCTACATTTTTTCATTATTCGAAAATTCCCTTTGCACATATGGCCACTCAATAATGTGTTTTTGTATTATAATGGAATATCAATATTTTTTGATATATTGTACGACATGTTAAGGTGAAAATTCATACATTGTAATGAACATAGTTAATTGTTACATATTAAAGGGAGGCTTCATTTAATATTAGTGTGGGGCCCACATTTTCTCATGCATAACATAGAAGGATAGTGAAGGTTTTCTTTTTTTGCGAAATGCGGAAGTGGAGTAAATTTTTTTATTGTATGAAGCGGTTCTCCGCCTTTGCTTATCTCAACACATAGCTCTCGTCAACACCTCTGCACTTTGTACATGTGGCTGCCAAACAATATATCTTAGAATTATAACGAAATATCAAGATTTTTTGATACATTGTACGAAATGCAGAGGTACGGATTTACGAGTTCACATTTTCGTATTCCATACAACGAAAACCATATTGAGCTCTTCCTTTATCTCTGCACTTATCTCTTGTCCACACCTCTACACTTTGCACATGTGGCATACATTGTGCAGATTCATAGAATGTATTGAACATAGTTAATAGTTATGCATTAAAAGGAAACTTTATTTAATATTATATACTGAGTTTCTATTTAAAGTTAAAACAATTATTCGTATTAAGTTAGGTAATGTATGTGGAGGTATAAAATATCCCAAAAGAGGAATTTTGTTCCTTAGTTTGGGCAACTTGCTTGAAGCCATCGATTTTTTATTTCCATTATGTTTGATTTGAATAGTATTGCATGATAAGTATTTGAAAACATTGAACATAGTTTTGAAAACTGCACATTGAATCCTCGAATCATCTCTATATCAAATAAAACATTTGCTAATTAAAGTTTTTGTTCCCTACTCCGCGTATTAAAGTTTCCTTCTGGAGAGTGCAAAGAAGAAAGCTTAATTTGATATAGTTTGCGCTCTTTAAAAAATTCCACCGCACATAGTTTCTCTGCATACTCTTATCTCTGCACACATTCGTGACTCCTTGCACCTTTTCTCCCACATAGTGAAACTCAAAAAAGTTTAAAATGGAAACAAAGTTTAAAACAAAATAAGAGAAAAATGCACTAGAAATAATTGTCATAGTTTCAATGTCAGTGTCAGTGTCAGAGCACTTATTGATGAAATGCCCCACTCCCTTTCACTTACATAAAGGACCTACCAGTGCTCTTTAACAAATTCCATCACACATAATTTCTCCGCAGACCCTTTATCCCACATACCGCTTCTCTTTCCTCCACATAACTTGCTTCAAAGTTGTAATATATCTCCATCTCCTTCTTCGTACTCCCTTAGTTCCACACATACCCCTTCACCTGCACATCCTTCACTCCGAACACATTCACTACTCCATGCACCTATTTTCCCGCATAATGAAACCTAAAAAAATTTAAGATGGGAAAGAGTTGAAAATGAAATAAGAGAAAAACACACTAACAATACTTGTCATAGTGCCAATGTCAAAGCTCTTATTGATGAAGTGCCACAACCAGTCCCCTCACTTACATAAACTTACTTGCTTAGAGCATTATGTAAATGTCAGTGTGAGGGCACTCACTGACGGAATGACCACTGAGAAAATTATTTTTTTTTAAATGATTTGTCAGGCACTAAAAAATACAGGAAATAAATTGCCTTACACCAAGGGAATTATGTCCCATTACAACTCGCTCAATTAATTGAAAATTATAAATAAGATTTCTAGAAATTAGGAAAATATTTTTTAATTTATGAAAAAAAAGGAAATATTTAGCATTTTCCCAAAACTTTGGTTAAAATTGCAAATATGAAGCGAAATAATGTAGTCTCAAGTACAATTGTCTGTTTTGTTTAATATCTGCAAAGCAATTGGATATAACAGATTCGAAGGAGACGAGGCAAGTTCCAGAGTGGCAATATATATATTTTTTAATCAATTTTCTGGAAACATAATTAATTAATTAAATGCATATGCATAATCAATTAATAATAATAGTAGCTTCGTAGAAAAAAGGGTAGGTTGTGGAGTGGAAAGTCTTTCCAAGGAGGAAGTACTTGTGGAGAACTGTTCAAGATACATTGATGTAAGGCTATTAAAAACTTTACATTTGCTATTGTTTGTCAGGAGTGGAATGGTGGTGTTTTTATTCACAATATTATGAAATATCAAGTAAAGTGTCTTATGCAATCTTATGCAATATTTATATATGCCTTCTTCTATACAACATTATATATCACAGAGTACATAGAAAATATAGCCAAAAAAGCACAAAGTTGTATAGTGTAATAACAATCAAATGAGAATAGATCGAACAAAAACACACCTCTTAACAAAGTTATAATTGTCTATCATTGTCTTAATTGAAACAATTGCAAACACTAAATACACTTAGATAATCAGGATTAGAAAGATACTCTTCAATAACACGAGTGGCTATCACTATTCGTTAACTGCTTCAATACCACACGAAATGTTTTTCTCTTGTGTTATTTTTCTCCATTTTCACTTTTTTGTGATATTTCAAATTAGTATCATGTACAGGGGACCAAACTTTGATTTTGTAGAATGTGGAAGTGCAGAGGAAGCATAATGAAAGCTTTCTCCGCACTTCCATATTACGTAGAACGAAATTTATTCAATCTTAAAGACACGGTGTTAGCATTGTAATCATCAGAGATGTATGCCTGAGGTCCAAAACTATTGTCAAATGTTCATTTTTGTTTTAATCAATAACATAACATTAGATATAATACAAAGTCTCAAAGCATATGTTCAAAACGTTATAGAAAACATTATCATAAAATTGATATAGACTTAGATTCAACAACAACAACTGTATCCAGATTCCTATGCCAATCACCATAGCCATAATTCAAATATATATGAAATGTTGAAAACATAATTGTTGAATATAGTGAGAACTGTAACACCAAGAATTGAAGATCGTGATACAAAATCATGAAAGTAAATGCATTTATCCTAAGGGAACTGGGATTGGGCTCCCGTGAATTGTGATACGAAAAAGGCATCTGCAATGAAAAATCGGAAATTGTATATAGTAATTAGCTAAGGTCATGATAACATAATCAACAAAGTTGAATTATCTAATATTAATTAACATAAAATCAATTGTTTAAGGATTTGAGAACACTTATAGTATGTAAAAGCATCCATTGTGACTATGTATATGTTAGATGTCTATGGGGTTCATGATTTCTTCAACAAATTTGTCCACCATAGTTTTAATGAAATCTCTATTAGGAGTAAGTGCAATCTGCATTTTGACATTTTTATTGAATATCTCCTTTTCAATTTTTCTAGCCTCTTCTTGCAACTGTGTAACCAAGACAAAGTTCCCGTTATTGATTTCAAAAAAAGTAATTAGCCATTTGGCAATTTCTTCTGTAGTAAAATCAATTATTTCAACAAATTTTGTTTCCTTTCACTATTTTAGTGTGTCCAATTCAAATTTTATCATCTCTATTGAAATTAATTCAAAATTGCATACAATTCATGGATCATTTAGGTTTTGTACAATGTTTACCACCTTCAGAAAGGCATCACCTCTTCTTTTGCTTAGGCTATCACATTCAGAAATGATTTCTTCTAGTGTATTGATTCTCTGAGACCATCCAATTTCCACTTGCTTTATTCGATTAGCATATGGAAGTCCTTTGTTTTGCTTCTCTACATGAGAGAGAAATTCAAACCTCTGTCTAAATGTAACTAAATCATTGTCAACGAATTTCCTGTCTAGCTTAAGATTACTATTAACCAAATCCACAAATGTCTTAATTTCCTGTTGCAAATGTAATAAATCGAAAGTTTCTTGCCATGCATGATCAATAGTTTCTAATATTTGGTATATGTTATTGAGGATATATGATTTCAGTGCATTAAGGATATTGACAACTTTATTAGACTTTTGCAGTGTAGTGGGAGCAGAAATTGGCAATGGTAATATCTGTATTGCCATTGGAGTCATTAACAGAGGAATCAAATTTAGATTGTCTTCTAGTTATTTTATTCTTTTTTTTTAGTATCACATTTTTTACTTCTTGTTCATGAATAGACTGTGCAAGTGTGTGACTAGTAGATTGATACCATGAGCCTCTCGGCTCCAACACCAAACAAATCAATATTTGTTTGTTCTTGATCAATAACCTTTTTATTATGAACTTTTACTTTTTCAATTCTTAATTTTTTGTTGCTCTTATCATATTTTGCATTTTGCAATGTGACGGGACGTTCATCGAAAATAATGACCTCGTATACAATTTTCTCCATTATTTTTTGATTCTCTACTAGATAAGAAGTAACCTAATCAGGTGGTATATCATTGCCATTTTCCATGTCTATAAATTGTTCAATGCTTTGTCTATTTGTGGGACTTTTGGATTTTGTTGTTTGACTCGTATGTACTTTGTTTGATGTGAACCTCTAAAGAAACTCTTCATCATTTCGACGACCTGATAGCTCACCATGAACCAATTTTCTAGTGTTAGGAGCTTTTCTCTTTCCTAGATTGGAGGATGAGGTTGCACTAGTACCAGGTGTGGAAGCTACAAATTGTTGTGCATGATTTAAGCCACTTTTCTTGTGTTTTTCTTCCTTGTTAATGTTGATTTCTCAAGCAATTTTTTTTTTAAAGTATCTATTACCGATTTTTTATTTTTTTGTTCTTTGTAACTCTTGGAAATGATCCGTTGTACAAAATTTGAATTAGAAAAAGATTAAAACAAACTATTTTCTTGGACATTATGAGATACAAAAATTACATACGTTCTTTGTTTGGATGCAACTTTGGTTAACATGGTAATTTGTAAAAAACATGGCATCATAATGAATCTATTATTACTGGACAAATTAACTAATTGTAAAGTAAATTCATTGAAAATCAAAACATCTTAGTCAATTATATAATTTATTTTGTATCACTAAGAAAGAAAATAGGGAATGGATTTTGGAACATTCATTGTAGTTCCTATGTTCATCAGGCGGGGAAACAACTAATAAAAATCCCTAGATAGCTTTGTCAAGAAAGAAATATCTAGGAGAGAAAGATGGGAAAGAAACTGAGTAGTTCAGAAAATGAATTGTTGAATAGTGTTGACTCCACGTAGTTGTGAGCTTAGGAAAGTATTTTCTCGGCACAATTTCAAGTACTTATTCGCTTTAGCATTCATAAATCCACTATTACAAATGTTGTTGTTTCTTTTCTTTTCTATCGACAGATTCAAATACTGTTGAAAATAAAATGACCAGTGAAAGTTCTCATCTATATGAGTGAATTAGTTAATTGTATGAGTGAAAACAACTTGTTTCCTTTCTTTGTTACCTATTTTCGCTCTCAATCCCACTTAACTTTGCAATTCTCTGCTCCAGTTGTAATCACGAGTTGTTACTATTTCTCGTGTGGAAACTGTTACATATGATATTCTCAATAAATAAAAATTCAAGATAGAAAATCCAACATTTACGAGAAGTAATGGAAATAAATCTTGATATTTCAAAATGATCTTGTCCATTTACTCTATATTTTTCTCTTGTTTTAATATGATTGAATTATGTGTCATTAGAGACAAAAAATTACCATTAAAATAAGTATGAATTATTTTTGGTATGACAAATAGCTTAGAAAATGTCAACAATATCTGTAACTATAAAATTGTGCAAGAACAATCACAAGTAAATATTATGCAAAAACATGCTTAGCTACCTCTACCACGAATCAATTTGGTGGTTGAGTTGGTCCCCACTACAATGTCGATGCCGATTTATTTTATTTGATATCGGAGTACGAAAAAAGCTAAACCAAATAGTGTGTAATTATTTTGAAATATTGGTCATGTTATAGTTTTATTTTTATTGGAATGTTTTTTCTTGAAGTCACGTTTTAAACATAGAATTATGCTAGCTATTCGTTAGCCTTTGAAATTAATGTGAATCATTGACTTGGTTTTGTGTATGTTGATAGTTATGGTTACATCTATTTTTCCATGCATTGATCAAAACGGGTAATCAATTCTTTTGATATCATTTTTTTAATATATTTCATAAATTATATCTTCAAGGCAACCTTATGGTTAGGTTATAACAAGTAATTCATGGCATTAAGAAATCCCATATGTTAAGGAGAAGAAGAAAATTATTGTTAGTTTTTGGTAGCATTGGAAGTGCTCTAGCCTTAAAAATTGGTGGAGAGGTTAAGGCACATGATTTCTAAAGAACGTAGAAACCGTTTGGTGAAATTCCACCGGGATTGTATTCTATTAAAATAATTGATATTTTTAATGGGGTTCCTAAGTCTAAACTTAGGAAAATTAAAATATTAATGGGTATTAATCAAATTATGGGTGAGAATGATCTAAAAGGCAGGTCAAGTCAAGTTTTAATCTTAGCTATTGATTAGAGACTTAATCTCGACTGTTGAAGTCTCAACGAGAAAAGTATAAGAAGGAAGCTTTGTGTTCAGTTAGAGACACAAAGAGAGATTGAGGAAATCAATTTTCTAAAGTGAGAAGTTCTCAGGAGGAAAATCGATTGGGGAGATCTTGCAGAAGAGGGGTAGTGAGAATCCGAGAGAAGGACTTTCTGTAGAGTACAAGGCATAGAGAGGACATAAGACATCCAGAGGAGGGCTGACACTGGCCTACATAGAGGCATGACAGTTAGTGAGGGGAAGTCAAGTTTTTGCAGAGGGAATTCAAAGTTCAGTTGTCGGAAGCTAGGGTGTGAGTCTGGGAGGCAGGAAAGTTAATTTCTTAGCCACCAGGAGATCCAGAGTAGAGAGGCAGTGTAATACACATGAGGGGTGATGCAAAAGCTACCCAGGGTGACATAGTTTGATGTAGAGGCCATCAGAAGGTGACACAGAGCCTCTAGAGCTGAAGGATCAGTCACTGATTCTCCAGTGACAGGGTGCCAGTCTTTTGTCCAGTAGTTTCTTTGTAAAGGATTGCTAGTTGAGCATCCTAGATTTGTATTCAAAATTTTCTCCTACATAATAGAAAAACCTCAGAGCTGCCACTCTGGTTTTCTCGTGTTAGGTTTTTCTGGGGAATATTGTGTCAAAAAATAAGTGTGTCCTGTGTATCTTGTTCTTTGCTCAGTTTCCTTGTTTCGTGTAATCAAATTTAAGTAATGTAGGTTGCAAAAGTAATTTGCTTCAGTATTCAGAATAATAACTTGATGAATGTATATTAAAAACGAGTAGGTGAAGTAGATTCAGATTTGGTGTAATAGGGGTTCCTCGAGGATTAGAAATTTTCACATGGTATCAGAGTATTGAATTTGAAATAGGAAAAGCAGATCCAGTGCCGAGCATAGAGGCCAATAGTTGCATTTGGTAGCAATTTGAATCCCCTTGAATGATCCAAGTGGATATTAGTAGCCACCCACCTATCCCATTTGGACCCCCACAACTATCTCTTTCAGTCTTTTCAGTTTCCTAAATTGCAGCACAGTTTACTATTTTTAGCAGTTTTTCGGGTCCTGAACTTCTGGAGCCGTTTTGAGGCCCTAAACGATGTTCTTTTGGGAATCTGGGGAAACATGGGTCCATGGATCGATGTTGCCTCCCAAAGTTGTAGAGATCAGATAGATCTTTCTAACGAGCTATTGTATGCGTCAAACGGAGATCGTATGCCAAAGTTACGACCCCGGGAAATTGATGTACCAATTTACCCAAATGGGGCCCACAATTTGGCGTTTCATCTTCTAGGGTTAGATTTCGGAATGTTAAGGGTTTTCCATTGTTTCTCAACAATAAATAGGCCTTCGAGCCTCATTGTAACATAGTTCAGAACAATTCAGAGGCATGTAGCCGCCACATCTCTTCTCAGAGATAAGCTACCATTGCCCTAGCTGGTTTATTTCCCTTTCTGTTTGTAAACATATTTCAGTACTTTATAGTAATGAAATTAAGTATTATTTCCGCTGCATATCTGTCTTTATGGTTATCTCTATGTTTTATTGCATTCCTGTTTAAATCTGGATTAGTGGTATCAGAGCGGTCTGCTTCTTCTCTGTTTTTATTTGCATGTCCCCAACGAGGTCAGGATATAAGGAGTTAGGGCTTGAACTGGTTGAACCTTTGCAAGACCAGCCTCGCAAATCCCGACAGCCTCCCATGGAGGATGAGAAGAAAGACGAGGGGGCAGGAGATCCTATCAAAATCTTGCTCGAAGAAGCGCTCGAGCAGCAAAGGAACACGATGATGGATAACTTTGCGCAGATCCTTCAGCGGCTACCCAAAGGCGACGCATCGGCTTCCAACAACGACTCTAGAAACGCCACACCGTTTAAGGTACAAGTTAATTTTGAAATCCCCATCTTCGAGGGTCAAATAGACGCAGATGCCGTAGATAAATGGTTAAATATGATAGATGGGTATTTTTCTGTTCACGAATTTTCAAGTCAGGAGAAGATTGTTTTCGCTCTTCTCAAAGCAGCCCCCCACGTCAAGGACTGGTGGGAAACCTACTGCGAGCAGAAGGATGAAAGTACATGCTCACTATTTTCAGCCACACCCACTTGGAATGACTTTCGGGATGCCATCAAGGAGCAGTACTACCCTGTCGGAAGCTATGAGGGCAAATACATCAAATGGACCACACTGCGACAAGGACGAGACCAAGATGTGCCAGAGTTCACAAAAATTTTTCATACCCTTTCGCACACAGTTGGGTATCAAAGATTCTGAGCTGCATCTGGTACTCAAATACCGCAGCTGCCTACACAGATACATCCAAGAAGAGATGGGGTTCTTGAACTTCTCCTCACTCGGCACAGCATACCGATACGCTGTCAAAATTGAGCAAAAGTTCAAACAGAACAAGCGAGACTTTGGATCTGCAAATCTGAAGCCCAAAGGACAAAGCCAAGGCGGGGTGACCCAAGACAACCCATCGAAGCCGCAAGAAAAGAACAATACCACGAAGCCGAAGAAGGACACAGGAAAGTGGTGTGAGTTCCAGAAGAGTCCCACTCATAACACAAGTGAGTGTTGGACCAAGCAGTCGCTGGTGGCTGAGTTGAAGGCTTCCGAATCAGATGCATGTTTTGACCCTAAGCCAGAACCTAACAAGGGGAATGGCAAAAGGAAGCAGATCATTGATGCGGATCCTAGTGCCATTGTTGCCACTGCCAAGATCCAGAAGAATGAACCTACAGATCCAGAAGAGGGGGGGCGTCTTTTCCACTCACAGATGTGGGTGAAGGGTTCACCACTGCAATTCATTGTCGACAGTGGCAGCCAAAAGAACCTTATTTCAGCAGAGATTGTGAAGCGGTTGGGCCTACCAACTACACCACACCCCAAGCCGTACAGTATCGGATGGCTTCATGAAGGACGAGATCTCAAAGTTTGCCAGCAGTGCCGCCTTCCCTACAGCATCAAGCCCTTCACAGACGAGGTATTGTGTGATGTTACACCTCTGGATTTTTGTGATGTATTATTAGGCCAGCCATACTTGTGGAGGCGACATGCTGTGTATGAGTCAAGGCCTCGTGATGTCATTATTTCTTTGAATAATTCATTATACAGGATACCAGAGGTAGCCCCACCTACCGCCACATCTTTGATCACCGCTAAGAAAGGCAACAAGCTCATCTCCCAAACCAGGAAATTCATATGTATGGGAAAGACCGTTGCTACATCCATGGCCCCCGCGAAGGGTTCCTCCATGCAACAGCAACAACAAAGGGATACAGTCATGACAAAACACAGGAACAACTTCTCCTCACCCACAAGGGTAATACACAAGTTTCAGGTGGGTAACAAATTCTGGTTGCATCGACAGAGAGAACGCCTTACCATAGCCCATCAGAAACTCAGACCACTTCGACATGGTCCTTACACCAGTACCAAGGCTACGGGAAACAATGATTTGAAGCACAAAATTCCTCCATTCCTTCGCTTGCACCGAGTGTTCAATGTGGACCATTGTCGACCATGCTTTCCACCATTTCTGGACACATCAAAGATTGCAGAACAGCTCACCAGAGACTTAGCTCAGCAGAAGCTTCCTCATCTCAGGGAGGAACTCAATGCAATGGGGAACATTGCATCCTAAGGGGGAGGAATGATCCAAGTGGATGTTGGTGGCCACCCACTATCCAATTTGGACCCCCACAACTGTCTCTTTCAGTCTTTTCAGTTTCCTAAATTGCAGCACAATTTACTATTTTTAGCAGTTTTTCGGGTCCTGAACTTCCGGAGCCGTTTTGAGGCCCTAAACGACGTTTTTTTTGGAATATGGGGCAACAAGAGTCCATGGGCCAATGTTGCCTCCCAAAGTTGTAGAGCTCAGATAGATCTTTCTAACGAGCTATTGTACGCGTCAAACGGAGATCGTATGCCAAAGTTACGACCCTGGGAAATTGATGTATCAATTTACCCAAACGGGGCCCACAATTTGGCGTTTCATCTTCTAGGGTTAGATTTCGGAATGTTAAGGGTTTTCCATTGTTTCTCAAAAATAAATAGGCCTTCGAGCCTCATTGTAACATAGTTCAGAACAGTTCAGAGGCATGTAGCCGCCACATCTCTTCTCAGAGATAAGCTACCATTGCCCTAACTGGTTTATTTCCATTTCTGTTTGTAAACATATTTCAGTACTTTACAGTAATGAAATGAAGTATTATTTCCGCTGCATATCTATCTTTATGGTTATCTCTGTGTTTTATTGCGTTCTTGTTTAAATCCGGATCATTGAAGGGATTGCATAATCCTTGCAAGGAAGCAGAGATTCCGAGGAAATTTCTCTCTGAGAGAGTCAACAAAGAGGTATGATTTCTAGTTCGCAAGTTTGCAGATGCAGAGGGAGTGACGCAGAGCCTCAGTGCAGTGCTTGAAGGGCGCAATATCTACCAGGGTAAAAATCCGTCGGAAAAGATCGAAGACACATAGAAGGGGAATTTTCTCCTCAGAGAATGTTTTTCCAAAAAGTTCGAATTTCTCAGTAGTTGGGCAACTGAGAAGTGCTGAGCAGTGACTAGAGGAGTCAGTTCGATAGTTCGGTGAAATGGCATTGCATGGGCTCAGAGATCAGGACAGGTTGGAAGGAGCTTCCAACTATGTCATATGGAAGACCAAAATCTTAGCTTTTCTTGAGGAGTACGATCTCAAAGTCTACGTCAAAAGTGTTGTAGTTGTTCCTGCTGACAATGATCAAAGGAAGAAGTACAAGGCCGAGCAGGGGAAGGCGAAGAGGCTCATTCTCGATGGAGTTTGAGATCATGTGGTCTCACACTTGCAAGGTAAAGATACAACCTGAGAGATGTGGTAAGCTTTGTCTTCTCTGTATGAAGGCTCTTCCAAATAGCGGAAGATGTACCTAGAATAAAAGTTGCAGTGGACATTGATGCAAAAGGGAGAAGGAGTTAACTCCTATCTTCAACGTCTTCAGGACACTAGAGACCAACTTGCTACAGTGGGGTCTACTCCTCATTCTACCGCGATGGTAAGGATAACCCTGAATGGAGTCTAAGATGAATGACAAGTCTTCGCCCAAAGCATATTGGTCAGGGAAAGACTACCTTCATGGGAGGAGATGTGGGCATCCCTTCAACATCAGGAATTAAGGAGGGACCTAGTAAAGGTCAACCTTAATGGCAACAGTGGGAGTGGCACAAAGACCAAGGAGGAGGAGGAGAACAAAACTCTAGCATCGAAGGGACAACATAAGCCAAAGCAGAAGAAGAAAATTTCGGAGGTGAAATGTTTTAGTTGTGGCGAGATGGGCCACTTTTCATCCCAATGTCCCTTGAAGCAAAAGGATAAGGATGAGAAAAGTGATCCTAAGGCTGCTCCAGCAAATATTAACAAAGATGATATTGCCAAGAGTGCCCAGGCATCTCCAGGAGGGATATGGAGTGATATCAAGCAGTAGTCGGGAGGACTACATGCGGGCAGGATCCTCGAGGAGTCCACCTCTTGGATCAATTCCTTGCTACGGGAGCCTGAGATTCAGAAGTAGCGAGATGGAATTAATGTCAGATGATGCAATGGATTATTTGGAGGATAGATGTAGTAGCCTGAGACCAGAGACTGATCAACACGAAGCAAGGTTGGCAGTAGTGCAGATGGCACAATGAAAAAGTCAGCAACAATGCAAAAGATTCAGAGGGTCAGAGACTAGAGCATTCAAATTCCAACATTCATGGTATTATGTTGAACACAGTTAAGTTTATTTAATTTTGGATGTTTTTCAGTTGCTTCTATTAGCAACTGAGTTGCAGTATGGATGAAGTGTTAGCAGTGGCAGTGCTAGCAGAATAGCATATGCAACATTTGAGAGGGAGCCATAGTATAAATGTAGTAGTGGCAGTGGCAATGTCATGGGAAGAAGTATAGTAGCAGCAACAATAACACAGTTTTCGTGGCAACAACAATGCGGAAAGGAGGTGCTTCAGAGACAAAGCAACATGTAATTGGACATTATTACTAGAGCACTTTCCTCGCTAAGAGGGGGTGTTAGTTTTTGGTAGCATCAGAAGTGATCTAGCATTGAAAATTAGTGGAGATGCTAAGGCACATGAGTTATAGAGAACTCAAAAGCTGTTTGGTGAAATTCCACTCGAATTGTATTTTATTAAAATAATTAATATTTTTAATGGGATTCCTAAGTCTAAACTTAGGAAAATTAAAATATTAATGGGTATTAATCAAAATATGGGCGAGAATGATCTAGAAGGCAGATCAAGTGAATTTTTAATCTTAGCCATTGATTAGATACTTAATCTTGGTCGTTGAAGTCTCTACGAGAAAAGTATAAGAAGGAGGCTTGGGGTTCAGTTAGAGACACACAAAGAGATTGAGGAAATTGATTTTCTGAGATTAGAAGTTCTCAGGAGGAAAATCGATTGGGGAGATCTTGCAGCAGAGGGGTAGTGAAAATCTAGGAGAAGGAATTTCCAGAGAGTACAAGGTAGAGAGAGGACAAAATACGTCCAGAGGAGGGTTGACGTTGGCTTACGTAGTGTTGACTTAGAGGCAGCGCAATTAGTGAGGGGAAGTCGAGTTTCTACAAAGAGAATTTGAAGTTCAGTTTCCAGAAGCCAAGGTGTCAGTCTAGGTGGCAGGAAAGTCGATTTCTCAACCAGTAGAAGATCTAGAGCAGAGAGGCAGCGTAATACCCAGGAGGGGTGATGCAGAAGCTACCCAGGGTGATGCAGTTTGACGTAGAGGCCATCAGAAGGTGATGCAGAAGCTTCCCAGGGTGACGAAGTTTGACCCAGAGGCCATCAGAAGGTGACGCAGAGCCTCCAAGGCTGAAGAATCAGTGACTAATTCTCCAGTGACAGGGTGAGATCATTTCACTAGTCTTTTGTCCAATATTTTCTTTGTAAAGTATTGCTAGTTGAGCATCCTAGATATGTATTTAGAATTTTCTCCCGTATAATAGAAAACCCTTAGAGTTGCTGCATCGGTTTTCCCGCATTGGGTTTTTACGGGGACTATTGTGTCCAAAAATAACTGTGTCCTCTGTATTTTGTTCTTTGCTCAATTTCCTTGTTTCATGTAATCAAATTTAAGTAGTGTAGGCTGCAAAAATAATTTGCTTCAGTATTTAGAAGAATAACTTGATGAATGTACATTCAAATCAAGTAGGTGAAGTAGATTCAGATTTGCTGCAGTAGGGGTTCCTTGCGGATTAGGAATTTTCACACTTATAATTAGTCTAAACTGGGGGGATGACACCCTTTTATATGCTCTCTATAGCATGATAATTTTCATAAAGGTAGACATGTATTGAAGAGTCTATATGCATCTTATGTGCTTGACAATGTAAACTAAAAGCTTGACATGAATGTTGAAAATAGGCCATTAGATATGAAGTGCTATACATGCAAAAATGACTTAGTCAATATAGGAATTAAAGAGACAATAATTATTTGGCGAAGAGGTGAGGAAATAATGGTGCAATTTCATGGAAGTAATGAGTATAAATCTAAGATAACAAGAAACTGGCCTTTGGAGAACAACAAACCTATTATTAGAATAAGATTATGGTAAAAGATATGTAAATAGACAACAATCTTAAGAAAGGAAGGAAACATGGATGATCAATTAATGAAGTTGAATACTAAAGAAGACCATTTTCAATGGCCCTAAAGGGTATGATAACATTAGATTAAAAGAACTATAATAAAATTGATTAATTGGAGGAAGATAAGTTATGAGATTGAAGGAATAGTAACAACATTTCCAAGTGTAACAATTTCGTGTATTTAGGAGAGGAGGAAAAGAAACCATGATGACTGAAGGTGATAAATCAAGGCCAATTTAATAATATTTCCACCTTTGAAGCTAGTAGATATGGAATATTAGGAAATTAAAACTAATGTAGAAAATAAATATATATATATATATATATATATATATATATATATATATATATATATATATATATATATCTATGAATATTTGGTATGGGGAAGTACAAGGGTGATTCTATCAAGAATACAATTCTCTTAAGGATCATAGTGATAACCTATAGAATTTAAAAGTGTCAGGATTGGAAGTTGTGAATAATTGTAATTGGTGGGAAATGACAAGTGATTAACTTAGAAACTAATTCGAGGATAATGCTGGTTTAACTGTTGGAAAAGGATATAAACTATGTAGACTAATGAGAAAACCTTGAGCATGAAGTGTAGGAAGAAATACCGTTAGAAATTCTATAATGGGACCTTGAGAAGGACGACACACAAATTGACAAAAGAAGTGATAATCAACTAATATAGGGTGAATTTCACTCATTGTTTCATGACTAGATTGATGATATAATGAGGATTTTGTATAAGAAATTTATCAAGTTTATACCATGGAAAATGGAAGAAGTTATCAAGCACACCAAACATATAAAATGTTTTGGTGGATGGTAAGTGTAATAGTGGTTCAATGCTTCACATTTTTGGTAGTGTTGACAAGCCAAAAGGGAAAGATAAATATTAAATATAAAAATTGTCTACCAATGGTAAGGGAGATACATTTTGTGATAAGTTTAGGCTTAAAGACTAATGAAAAACAACTAATGTGAAGAGTAAAATGTTGGTATGCCATTAATGAACTATGTATTTGGATTAAATGAGTGAGTGCTTTAAGGAATGATGGTAAGACCGGTAATAACTTAACTAGCGATTATGACTCCAGATGGTGAAACTTTGAAAGTAAATAGATTGTATCCAAACTATAGCACACTGATAGTGTGGCTATGCCAATCTGGTAAGTTTTGAGCTTTCTTATTAAAAGAAGAGGAAATGATTATTGAGAGAAATTGACATCTTCCTGAGAACACCACTAAGAGTGTTGATGAGATAACCTAGATCCTAGATGGATGACGAATAATCTTAGTTCATAGTTAGTATTTAATGCTTATACAAGAAAATGAAATTGTTTTTCTGATAAACTATGATAAGAATGCTTATAGTGTGTTATTCTATATTTGATAAGTATTGAGATGATTCTCATATTAATGATGTTTCATGATGTGATGGTATGTGGTAAATGGATATGGTTATGATGATAGGTTAATGATGCATATGTAGTGCTTATTTATGTGTTATGATAATGATGTTGTATGCTCATGATGGATATGATATGCTTAGGGATCATGATGTTATGTTGAGGTATATTGACATGTGGTTCATTTATTATCCGATGATATGTCTTGTTGAATGTTGATGTTATAACTTAGGAGGATATTATGATGTGAAGCATGTGGTAATTGTATGTAGATTTATGATATGCACAATTTTGTGATAACATTGATGTTATGTTCTCATGATGACATGAAATACTTGGCATGTGGATTAGTTTCTATGATACTATGATGTTATAGGTAATGCATTGGATGTATGTTGAGATGTGGTGATTGACAGGAAATCCACAAATGGGTCAAGAGGGCCGGTTTATTTGATGATTTCATGGGAGCCCATACCTGCGATGGAGAATATGTAACACCATATGGGCCAGGGACAAACTCAATCAACACTACATATACCAGTGGTTTCTTTGTCTTGTATATCTCTTGATGGATAACTCTTGAGGAGCTATGGGACCATCTTGAGGAGGCCAAGTGCCTGATATTGGATTGGAATGCTAAAGTCTGGTGGGGGTGTAAGGACTTCGATGCCTGGGGTTGTGCACCTTAGTGAGTGTGGAGGGAGTGGGTCAACCTTGCGAGATGCCCAAAGTCATTGAGTACTGGGACCGGATGTCTGCCTTGGGGCAGATGAGGTCTGAGTTGAGCGTGAGCCTTGGGCTATGGTACAGATCGATGAAGCTTATGCCTGGTTCCGAAAGTGGGAAAAATGACAAAGATTCTTTGCGATTTCCAGGGTGTTATGAAAATTTTCGATGCCTGTTGATTATACTAGTTTAGCAAAGGGTGTAGGGCAAACGTGAAGTGATAAATAACTAAATAAAACAAAATGTTAAATGATTCAACTTAACTTCGGAACAAAGTTCTTTAAAGAGGAGGAGTCTGTAATATCCCCTAATAATAATAATAATAATAATAAAAATAATAATATTAAAATGTAAGTAAATAAATAATAAAAATAAAGAAAAGATAATAATGATAAAGAAATAGGAACTAATAAAGAAAAAATAATATTATTAAATAAATAATAAATAAAATATAATAATATTAAATAAATAATAAATACTAAAGAAAAATAAAATAAAATAATAAATAATGAAAAGAATTTAATAATCACAATTAAATAAAATAGTAAATAATAAACTGAAGTTCTAAATAAATATATATAAAAGTAAACTATACAAATAGTAAAAATAAATAAAGTTAACAAAAAATAAAAATGAATAAAATAAGAAAGAGTTAAATTAAGAGAAATATTAAGTTAAATAATAGTTAAAATAAATAAATAAAAGTTGCAAGTAGACACATGGAATGTGTGCATGTGGACCCCTTTCTATTTTTTGGTCTATGTAATGGACAATGAAGAGGATGAGATTCATTGATTCCTTCATCCATTCTTGTGGGAGAAAGGTGTTGTGAGACAAAGGATTCCCTAGCAGTAGTATGTTGACTGAAGGCTCGAGGGTGGCTAGTTGTACGTGCATTTGAGCCTACAGTTGGGTGGAGATTCATCCCCAAAACTTTGTTGTGGTTAGGGGGATTCAAATAGCGTTCAACTCTGGAATCACAAGTAAGGAATATCAATGCTACAGGTAGGTTGTCTCTGCTCATATTTTTCGAAGTTCTATGATAATTAGTTGAATAATTGTGTGTTGATTATAAATCACATAATTGATCTAGTTAATTGTATATTAAACTTGTAGGTTGTTACAGATAATATCAGAGCCATGTTACAACCCTTGAGACCTATGAGTCCTAACACACATGTTTGATATTAGTAAAAAAAAATCTATATGTAAATTGAATTCTTAATCTTATTAAAAATATCTATAATATTATTTACTTAATTAAAAAAAACTTGATATATTGTTTTATCTTGAAAAGGAAGTATTTAATACAATTAATTTTATTTTTCTTACGTAGATTTTCTTCCGGATCCATCGCATTCAAATTCTTTTTTGATCGACGTTTCGAACCATCAACAGTGGTTCATCTTTAGGATGTGAAAGAATTGTTGAAAGACCGGCCTTATTTCTCAAATATATAGAGATGCGTGAAATGCTTAGCCGACAGGACCTTTATTTTAATTGTCCTATTTAAATGTATTTGTGTTAATTGTTTCATGTTTTGAATTTGTATTTAATTGTTTCATATTTTAATTTTATTTATTTTAATTATATTTAATTTAATTAATTTAATTATATTCATTTTTAATTAATTATTTATTTTAAATAATTTAATTTTAATTAATTTATAAATTCAAATTAAAATACATACCTAAGTTTATTTATTAATTAAAATTAAATATATATGTATACATATTTATTTTAAAATTAACTATGTATATGTATTTTAATGAATTTATTAATTAAAATTAAAATACATCTATATTGATTATACTACTATTTATTATATTATTATTTTAATTAATTATTAATTTTAATTGTTTATTAATTTTAATTGTTGTGATTTATTTATTTAAAGGATGTGTTAAATTAAAAAATAAATTTAATACGACTGTTTTTCCTTCTAAAATATAATATTAAAATAAAAATTATTATTAGGGAGTTGTCTATAACGCGACTTTTTGAAAGCTTTTCCGGCGGGTTTTTTTCGGTCGAAATCTGGCAGGAATTTATTGGAATCGCAAGTTTGATAGCTAGTTTCTGCACAATGAAAGCGTCCCAGGGGTTTTCGAGGGTGCTGAATCCAAATATGCAGTTAAAAACCCATTTTAACTGCAACAAATCAAGATTTAACCTCAATTTCTTCCGCCGGATTCCGTCACCGAAATCTCCAAAAAGTCGCATTATAGACAACTCCTTATTATTAGTAGTAAAACAAATTAAATAAAAACATCTATTTATATATAAAAAATTTATAAACATATTTCCATATCAAAATAATGTATTTGCTTATACATGTTCTCCTTTAAAAGTTAAATTTTACTACTTTATATTTAAATTTGCATGCTCTCTAAAAGTTAAAATAATTTTGATAGAGAGGCAATATTGAAATGGAGAATAGTTATTAAATTTATTTTAAATTGTTATTTTATAATATATTGACAAATCGTATATTATACTATATATATAAGTTATTAATTAAAACCGTGCGAAGTTCATTGGGAATATATATATATATATATATATTCCCAATGAACATGAGTGGGCTTGAGTGGGCCTAACGGTTAAGAGCATGTGTTTCCTCCTAAGAGGTCACAGGTTCAAAACTAGAGGGGGGTAGAGTATGTATGCCTTCGTAGACTTAGCAGTCAAATCGCTGCGCGGAGGTGGGTCCCTTGTCCCACAAACAAGGGGGTCTCATACACCAATTTGGTGTCTGGCTTGGCTGTGACCTTAAAAATGGATATTATTATTATTATTATTATAAATAAAAGTTATTAATTAAAACCGCGTGAAGTTCATTGGGAAGTGTATTTATTTACCATTAAGTGTTATATCTATAGATTTGAAACATCATAGGGAAGCACAAATTTTGTCTTATTTAGACTCTACCCTAAGGTTCTTGCATGAGCTATTCCTGGAGGAGTAGTCTACGGAGGCTGTAGAATGGCCCTTTTTCCGGCACCGGCCGGAAAATCGTCCGGCTCCGGCTACCGGAAATCTCTCCCTCTTCATTCACCATCTCTCAGCTCCACCACCACCTTTCTCCGCCACCCTCCCTGACCGCCCTGACATCCCTGACCGATCGCCTAACATCCCTGACCGATCGGGGAGTAATCCCTGCGGCGAGTAATGAGCTAGAATTCGGAGAATTCATGCGGGGAGTAATTCCCTCCATTCGAAATTTCCACCCACGCCCATTCAAGCTCTGATGCTCTGCGCTTCCGCCTCTGCGAACTCACCCGCGCCCATTCAAGCTCTGATGCTCTGCGCGCACCCCTCTACCACCACCACCAACGTGATGGAAAAATTGATGTCGTACCCGTCCACCTCATTTCTGTCAACCTCAACACGTACAGGGTTTTCATCTGTGCCATACTGTCCAGACCCTCTGCTTCAGTTATGGAACGAAAACCTGCAAGGCCGAGAAAAAATCCTAAAGGGAAGCCAACATGAAGGAGATGAAAAAGAAGGTATCCGCATAGTTCGATCTATCGGTAGTTTCATCTGTAATTTCTATTTGTTTCTGACCAGCGATCTGTAGTGCGCTGATCTATGATTTTTTTGTCCTCTGCGTTATTTTTTGGTTTAATCAGAGAGAACGCTTCGTTCTCGTTCCGGAACGAAGCCTACTTCAGCCCAAGCTTCGATGCCAATGGATTTTGTAAGTCTTGCCCTTGGGTTGAAGTAGGCTTCGTTCCGGAACGAGAACGAAGCGTTCTCTCTGATTAAACCAAAAGATAACGCAGAGGACAAAAAAATCATAGATCAGCGCACTACAGATCGCTGGTCAGAAACAAATAGAAATTACAGATGAAACTACCGATAGATCGAACTATGCGGATACCTTCTTTTTCATCTCCTTCATGTTGGCTTCCCTTTAGGATTTTTTCTCGGCCTTGCAGGTTTTCGTTCCATAACTGAAGCAGAGGGTCTGGACAATATGGCACAGATGAAAACCCTGTACGTGTTGAGGTTGACAGAAATGAGGTGGACGGGTACGACATCAATTTTTCCATCACGTTGGTGGTGGTGGTAGAGGGGTTCCCGCAGAGCATCAGAGCTTGAATGGGCGCGGGTGAGTTCGCAGAGGCGGAAGCGCAGAGCATCAGAGCTTGAATGGGCGTGGGTGGAAATTTCGAATGGAGGGAATTACTCCCGGCATGAATTCTCCGAATTCTAGCTCATTACTCGCCGCAGGGATTACTCCCCGATCGGTCAGGGATGTTAGGCGATCGGTCAGGGATGTCAGGGCGGTCAGGGAGGGTGGCGGAGAAAGGTGGTGGTGGAGCTGAGAGATGGTGAATGAAGAGGGAGAGATTTCCGGTAGCCGGAGCCGGACGATTTTCCGGCCGGTGCCGGAAAAAGGGCCATTCTACAGCCTCCGTAGACTACTCCATTCGTGGAGGGTAATGTAATATATATAGATATTTTAATTCCGGGTCATTAACTTTTGTCTTGTAAGCTTCTATATATATTTGAGCATAACTAAATATCTACATTGCATTAATGAAATTTAGACTGGTTTAATATGATTGGGTTATAAAATTTAGATGATATTTCAGTTATTTAACAATTAATTTATAAATAAATAAATTTGAAAATAGATTTGTGTAATAATTTTTATTTGCCATAGTTTTGAGTTATTTTCAATAATAATGATTTTCTGTCGAATTTTGTTACGTTAATTTAAATTTAAGATCGGTCATATAACAAATTTTGTATCATATCTATAGCCTACTTTAAGTTTCACAAAATATATTATTAAATGTGAGTTGGCTTTAATGGTAACTTAATAACTTCATATTGAAGAAGTTAGGTATATGGTTTTTAATTTAACATATTTTTCAATAATAAATATGTTTATATAATTAATTATGTTTAGTTCAGGAAAGCAGGAAAGTGCTAACAGGGGCACAAGACTAGCATTTGATGCTTCTTCTTCATTTCCTTCGACACCTTCCATGTGAAATCTCCATTCCTCAAGTCAGTGCCACAACTTCTTAAAATTCAATAGCAAAGGATATTACAATATTAAAATATATAAGTTTTTTTTGTTTTTTGTTTTGTTTTGAGGGTGGTTTAGAAATACTGAGTCGCTGCTATATCTATGGGGAAATCTAGATAGATCAACCTGAAAGGATTTACTGCTGGCCAAACTAGCAAGGCCTAACCCCAAGGGAGGAGATTTGACCTTGTGACTTATTGATGGGTGAGGTACTTAGCAACAAGAACTCGATCAACTGAGCTATCCCTTGGAGCTTATTAAAATATATAAATTAATAACATAATAGGGTTTGGTTGTGTTGTGTTTAAAAGGAGTAGATATATATGAATGAAAGTGGACTTTCCTCATTTAAATTATTTGATAATATATTTTATATATTTAATTAATGATTCTGGAAAATAATACATAATATATCTTATTTTGTAATGATCACAAATACAATATTAATATATTCATGAAAGTATTTTTTTATAGTGACGAGATAAATTAATGAAGGTATGTTAAGTCCCTATAATACTAGTGTAGCCCCTTATTGTTATTGTTAGTGTAGCCCCCTTATTGTTATTGTTGTGCCCATGTAGTCCCCATATTGTTATTATTGGCCCCATAGAATCCCACTATTGTTATTGTTGTGCCCTTACATTATTATTGTTATGTAGACTCTGATTATATTGTGACCCCTTAGAGTCCTATATATAGAAGAAGGTCTTTTCATTTGTATCATCCAAGAATTGTTCATTTATGTAGTATAAAGGAGGTTCCCCCCTCGAAGAGGATACTTTTTAAGTCGTCAATCTATCTATTTGTGCGCTGGTTGCATAATATTTGGTATCAGAGCCTTGGATTCTGTTATCTCAAAATCAGGCCCTGGAAGGCTGCAGACCAGGAAGACTTCAAGTAACTCTTTCAAACCAACTTTTGACTAAGGCTTAGCCTCCTCAGCCCGAGAGGGCTCTCTCAAAGGGTTAATGATTTAGATTAAAGATATGAATAGATGGCTAACTCTATGGTTTGTAATTGTATATGTATATAGGTTGAAAGATGAAGGCTGGCTACCATTGGGCTATGGAGTCAAAGTATGTTTCAGTACCACAACAAGATCAGCTTAACATGAAGTCAGGGCATTCAGCATTTGAATATTCAGAACACAACACACATATGGAACCACAGCTCATAAGTGCACACATGAAGTCAGAGCACAATCAGTGAATTCTGAGTGATTGTACACCTATGCAACTGTAAACAAAACTAAGGAAAGGACAACACACATTCTGAATATAAGAAATCCTTCATGAATCCTGAGTAGTGAAGCCAAAGCATTCTACCTAGCATGGAAGTCAAGGCATTATAGAGTTCGAGTGTAGAAATGACAATACAAAACAGTGAAACATAGTAAGTTTATCTATGAAGGAAGTCAGAGCATCAGTGATGAATTCTGAGTATCATAAGTAAACACCACTACAATGTAAGTATTGGAAGATGCCATCATAACAAGAACATACAAGAACTCTTCATGAATCTTGAGTTGTCTAAGTAGAAATCTGCATTAGGTTAAAAATATACACAGTCTGCACATAGAGCAGCAGCTGAGCCAAAAAGTCTCCAACCCTCAGAATGGAATTGAAGAAACTGAAAGAGGTTTTTGTAATTCAACATGTTAGGAAGAAAAGCCTCTTTCAGTTTGCAAAATTGAGTTCTCAGCTGCTCTGGAAAGCTTCTGGAAGTTACCTAGTAAAACAATTTTTTCTGCTGAAACAGGCTGCTACAGGGGTTTCGCAGCGCGCTGTGAAAACACTGATTTCGTAGCGCAAAACAGGATTTTTACACTGTCTGCGCTACGAAAATGTGGATTCGTAGCTAGTTTCAAAATTTCTCCGAAATTATGTGAGATATGTCTTCTAAACACATGGTGAGGCTTCTAGGACATGGAATGAGGCTATCAAACTTTATTTGAAGATGGACATGAGACTCTAACCCTATGACTTAGACTTTAAAACATAAAAATGACTTGACCATGACTGATACAAGAATTGAGAAACCATGTAAGTTGTCCAAACTTTTTAAGGAAGTTTTACAGTGATAACAGATTCTATGGTTTCGCTACTTCAATCATGTCATCGTGGATTTTTCACTATAACTTGTTTTCTACGAAGCTTCTAAAGATGAAATTGAAACCATGTGGATCCAAAATCGCGGTGAACTTCGTGTACGAATTTTAGATCTTTTCTCACTATATTTTCGGAGATATGATCCTAGAAAAAATGGACACACCTAGTAAGCAACTAGAAATCTCTTCTATGACACATGAAGAAGAGGAAGAAATGCAACATGATATATCAAAATTGCGAGATCAAGTGCAACAAATTTCACTCTCACAAAGAGTAACCAAAAATGATCTGGAAGCTAATATGGATGGTTTGAAATTTGACATGGAAGAAATTATGAATTTCACTATGGAAGGTTTGAAGGATGGTTTAAAAACAAATTTGAAAAGGGACCTGGAAGGTTTGAAGGATGGTTTAAAAACATATTTGAAAAGGGACCTGGAAGGTTTGAAGGAAGGTATGACAAAATTACTACAAGAAATGCTTCCTAGTGGTGACAAGGTACTCCAAGAAAATCATGATAAGGATAAAAGCAATAAAAATTATGATTTTATAGACTCACATAGTGAGTTGAAGGCTAACCACATTCCAAAGATAGATATGAGGAAGTTTGATGACAAGGATCCAGTGACATGGATACTATAGATGGAGCAATTATTTGATCTACATGATGTGTTGAACACACAAAAGGTACACATTGCATCTTTATGTTTAGAACAAAATCAGTTTGTATGGTATTGATGGCTTTTTTTGTCGTAAATCACTTGTCACTTGGTCAATTTTTATGAAGGAAATGATAACACATTATGAGGATACAAAGTGCAACACCTTCTTTATGGTGGAAATACTAGGGGGGCGAATAAATATTTATTTTCAATTGTTATTTTTACCAATTAGATCACTTATAATTAGAACACGAAATGAAAAATAAGAATACATACTTTTATTAATCTCTTTTTTACAATAAATCCAATACAATAATGTGTAGGGCTCCAACTCTAGATGAAGACATCAATCTTCAATATCCCAGGTTCCAACCTGTATTTTTCCAAGCACCGACTTGGACTTCCCAAGGCTCCAACCTTATCACTTTGAGGCACCAACCTCTAGGGCTCCAACCCTATGTTTGGTACAAGCTCCAACTTGGTCTCTTGAGGACTCTTATCCTATAGGGCTCCAACCCTATCTTCCAAGGCACCAACCTTGTGTTTATGAGGCTCCAACCTCCAGCTTCAATTTGTCAAGATAAGTTTGATGATTCTTCACGACTCCCAATATCTTCTTCAACAAGCCCTGTCAATCTCTTCGTCAATGCCTTCTGCAAATCACTTCACCAATGATAACCTTGTATTCTCAGAAGCTATTACCACTGCTCTTCAAGTCACCCAAACAAAATTCCTCAAGGCCACATCATGAGGGCTCCATTATGGTCTTCAAGAATGTATTCCAAAAGGGTCTAATCAATTTCCTCAATGTATACACCAAATAATTCTGCTCCAGACAACTCCAGTAGAAGGTTCAAACCACAGGTTAGCACAAATCCTTCAGCGGTGCAAGCCTTTTCCCTCCACAGGTCTACTATAAGTCCAAGCTACTTAACTTGCTATCAGTCAGCTTCCATGAGTTCAAGCTTCAAGCGTTTAGGGTATTCATCATTTCTAGAAGCCACAAGTCAGTACCAATTTGAAATATGAGGCGTTACAAGCTGCTTCAAAAAGGTGACAAATTTGGCTCACAAGAGGTTGCTCCAATTCATCATAGATTCGAATTACAACGTCAAGTTAGAGAGAAATGATCACAAAAGTTTACTCAAAAATTTCGGCTCTGTCATTGAATATTCTAGGAATATATTCTTCAAGACGAATTCCACATACAAGAGTTTCCACAGATCTGAGGTATCTGCAACAAAAAAATAATATATTCGATATTTCTCCAACAAGGCTGCAACACAAGAAGAGACTGGCCTGGGTTCAACCAATTGCAAGAACCCTTACTAAGCCCAGGTCAACGATCTCCAAAATGTTGTGGATGGTATGGTGTTTAGAAAACAATCCCACAGATGCTCAGATATAAAAAATTGTATGAGTATGATGCTCAACAGCTATGTCACCAAGGATATACAAAATTTCATTAGCTTGACCTCAATAGATCTGTCCAAACCAATATATTGAACCTCTTCTTTGTAAATTGAACCTTATGACATATTTCCAGTTCACGGGTTGTGAACCTCTATTCTGCACCCGAGCTTAACTTTTGTTTAACAAGTCTGCAATTCCTTCGTTCAATAGATCCGCAATAGAAGTTTCAAAATGCTTATTCAGATGTTTAATAATTCTTGAGATGTGAAATTGATCCAGGTGGATATTGATGGCCACCTACCAAATCCACTTGGACCCCCACCATTGTTTCTTTCAGCTTTTCAGTTTCCTTAACTGTAGCCCAGTTTACTATTTTTAGTAGTTTTTTCGGGTCCTGAACTTCTGGAGCCGTTTTAAGGCCCTAAATGACGTTTTTTGGGAAAAATGGGAGCAACATAGGTCCACGGATCAACATTTTTCTCCCCAAAGTTGTAGTTCTCAGATAGATCTTTTTAACGAGATACTGTGCGTGTTAAACGAAGATCGTATGCCAAAGTTATGACCCAGGGAAGTTGATGTACCAATTTACCCAAACGGGGCCCACAGTTTGGCGTTTCATCTTCTAGGGTTAGGTTTTGAGATGTTAAGGATTTTCCATTGTTTCTCAACAATAAATAGGCCTTCGAGCCTCATTGTAACACAGTTCAGAGGCATGTAGCTGCCAGATCTCTTCTCAAAGATAAGCTACCATCGCCCTAGCTGGTTTATTTCCAATTCTGTTTGTAAGCATATTTCAATATTTTACATTAATGAAATGAAGTATTATTTCCACTGCATCTCTATGCTTATGGTTATCTCTGTAATTTGTTGCATTCCTGTTTAAATCTGGATCAGTGGTATTAGAGGGGTCTGTTTTTTCTCTATTTTTCTTTGCATGTCCCTAATGAGGTTGGGATATAAGGAATTAGGGCTTGAACTGATCTGAAAATGGAATGTACTTGTTTAAGGGTGCAAGGTATCCATTTCCCATAATTTCAAATGTGAGTTATACACTCCAAGTGACCTCTGAAAATGTGAAAACTTCTTATTTCTTATACAGAGATAGACTGTAGGGGCATTCACCAGACAGGTCACCTCTAAAGAGAGGATGAGTTCCAGAGGCTACCTGGCCCTCTACAGGCTCTTCCTAAAGAAATAACGAAGTAAACACTTAGAAGTCTTTGACATACACATAGTTGAAGTTTGATGTCTTGCGGAATAAGACAAATAACTTTCTGCAGCTGAATAGGTGTGTATGCAAGTTATGTATATTTGCTGTTTAATACATTATATCAGTTTTGTTTAGCATATCATCTTCAGCAAATAAAGATATCAAAATGATAAAGCAGTTCACCCCTTCCGGGCTACATCTGCTGGACCAAGCCTCTCAAACTAGGCTTGTCCTCTTGTATTAAAAATGCTACAAAGGCTAATACAAGAATATGAGTGTCTCGAAAGACAGATCTGACTGTATATACAAAATCAGAAGATAGGAATTAGCTAAACATGCTATTTCACAAACACTAAACAGTGAAATTGTACCTTATACAGTACTTTCCCCAATTGGCCTTGGTGGCACTTTAAACTTGCATGGAGAATTTCGAGGTGAAGATGACCTCAATTGGTTCTGAAACCTCTGCCATTAGACTCAGAAGGTCAAAAATAGTAGACATAGGCTTTTGAATCACCAAAAATGGATGAACATAGCCCCCAAACAACTCAAGCACTGAAATGGCCCTGGTGGCCCTGAAAGCTTCCCTGAAGCTAAACAGTGAGAAGAATGCCTCAACAGGAGAAACAAGCTGTAGAAATGGATTCAGAATGCCGAAAAACTTGAGGAATGACCTTCATTCCACATTCACTGGCTGCACAATTCTCAATGCAACTCCCAAACTGATTTGGCCCTAGTGGCTCCTGGAACTTCCACGAAGAAAAATAACCTACAAACGACCTCAGATGGCTGTGAAACCTATGCCAATGGCTTCATAAGGTCGAAGAGACCCAAAATAAAAAAAAATTCGTCCAAAACGGACTTTCCTAGCCAAAGTTATGGCCATTTCCTCCCAACTGCCAGCTGGTCCTAGAAAAACTCTAGTTAAAACTGGCTAACTGCCAGATAACCCCGACAAATAGGCAATTCCGCCATTTTTGGAGCGCTCCGCCAAAAACTCCGCCAGTCTGACCGTCGGTTAACGGATTGTTTTAATGGCACATGTGAACAGTGGGCGGTTATGCATTGAATAGCGTGCAAAACGGGGAGTGGGAACTGTTTGTTAACCCGTGCTTAATGGGATATGTGACCACGTGTTTATAACCGTTGACATTAACTGTTCTGCTGGCGGTTTAAGCATGGCACCCGGTTCTTGGCGTGAGGTCACGTGGTATGGGGGCTGGCCCCCTTCGGGCCCCGCCCATTCAAGGTTAAAACCCATATAGAATTTCCGCCGCCATCCTAACAAGTCCCAACCATATAGCCTAACGGTAAGGTGTGGGAGTGTTACAAGGTAGGTCGCGTGTTCAAACCTCAACCCGACCAAAATTTTAACCATATGCGCCAACAGTTGCTGATGTCACCTTCGGCCACGTGGCGGTCTCCGGGCCTGCCACGTGGCTACCTGTGATTGGCTGCCCAAATGGAATATTCCAAAGAATATTCTACGAATTATTCTTTTTTAATATTTTTTTTGAAAATATTCAAAAATTAAGGGTTATTGGGCAATTTTGTTTTTGGCATAACTTTCTCATATGGAGATCGTTTTTCGAACCGTTCACGGCGCTGGTATCGGGAGGACGAGCTTTATCCGGTCGTTCAGGTTCGGACCAGTTCTGAGCACTTTCATTTTTGACCATTTTACGACACTTGGTCCTGAGCTCTTGATCATGAACTGGTCGAACCTTTGCAAGACTAGCCTCGCAAATCCCGACGGCCTCCTATGGCGGATGAAAAGAAAGACGAGAGGGTAGAAGATCCTATCAAAATCTTGCTCGAAGAAGCCCTTGAGTGACAAAGGAACGCGATGATGGACAACTTTGCCCAGATCCTTCAGCGGCTACCCAGGGGTGACGCATCGGCTTCCAAAAGCTACTCTGGAAACGCCACACCGTTTAAGGTACAAGTTAATTTTGAAATCCCCATATTTGAGGGTTAGATAGACGCAGATGCCGTCGATAAATGGTTAAATCTTCTAGAGGGTTATTTTTCTGTTCATGATTTTTCTAGTCGAGAAAAGATTATTTTCGCTCTTCTCAAAGCAGCCCCCCACATCAAGGATTAGTGGGAAACCAGCTGCGAGCAGAAGGATGAAAGTACAGGTTCCCTGTTTTCAGCCACACCCACTTGGGATTCATTTCGAGATGCCATGAAGGGGCAATACTACCTTGTTGGAAGCTATGAGGATCAATACATAAAGTGGACCATGCTACGGTAGGGAAGGGACCAAGACGTGCCGGAGTTTACCAATATTTTTCATACCCTTCGCACAAAGTTAGGTATCAAGGATTTAGAGCAGCATTTGATACTCAAATACCGCAGCTGCCTGCACAAGTACATCCAAGAAGAAATATAATTCCTGAACATCCCCTTGCTCGGCATGGCATACCGATATGCCGTCAAGGTCGAGAAAAAGTTTAAACAGAAGAAGCGAGACTTTGGATTTGCGAATCCAAAGTAAGGGAAAGGTGCCCCCAAACCACAGAACAAAGGACAAAGCCTAGGCGAGGCGACCAAAGACAACCCGCCAAAGCTGCAAGCAAAGAACAGCGCCGTGAAGCTGAAAAAGGACACATGAAAGTGGTGTGAGTTCCATAAGAGCTCAACTCACAACAAAAGTGAGTGTTGGGCCAAACAGTCACTAGTGGCCGAGCTAAAGGTTTCAAAATCAGATGCATGTTCCGACTCTAAGTTAGAACCTGACAAGGGGAATGACAAAGGGAAGCAGATTATTGATGTGGAGCCCAATGCCACCGTTGCCACCATGAAGATCCAGAAGGAGGAACCCGAAGATCCAGAGGAGGAGGAGCGTCTCTTCCACTCCCAGATGTGGGTAAAGGGCTCCCCACTACAGTTCATTGTTGACAGCGGGAGCCAAAAGAACCTCATTTCGGTAGAGGTCATGAAGTAGCTGGGCTTACCAACCACAGCACATCCACAACCGTACACCATTAGGTGGCTTCACCAAGGACGAGATCTTCATGTGACCCAGTAGTGTCACTTTCCATACAACATCAAGCCCTTCATGGATGAGGTATTGTGTGACATTGCTCCCCTTGAAGTTTTTGATGTATTATTAGGATAACCTTACTTGTGGAAGCGACATGCTGTGTATGAATCAAGGCCCCGTGCTGTTATTGTTACTTTGGGAAATAAGTTGTACAGGATACCAGAGGTAGCACTGCCTACCGCCATCTCTTTGATTACTAAAAAACAATGCAGTAATCTCATTTCCAAAACCGGGAAATTTATTTTCCTGATAATACACCCTCAAGGAAAGAAGAAGATGGTGGCCACAACCTCCAGACAGGAACCCTCTGCATGACAACTACAGATGGAAAAGGTCGTGGAGGAGTACAAGGATATCTTCACCTCCCCCGCAGGGGTTCCTCTGCACTGTCAGGTCAAGCACTCCATCGATCTGACCCTAGGTGCGCTGCTGCCCAATGGACCAATCTATCGGCGCTCTGTTATAGAGAATGATGAAATCAAGAGGCAGATTCAAGAGCTGCTATAGAAAGGTCACATCTATCCAAGTTCATCACCCTGTGGGAGCTTGATCGTGTTGGTACAGAAGAAGGATGGGACTTGGAGACTCTGTATTGACTATCGGGCGCTGAACAAGATCACTGTCTGTAATAGGTACCCGATCCCACAGATTGATGACCTCTTGGACCAACTGAAGGGGGAAAAATATTTTAGCAAGATTGATTTGAAGTCAGGATATCACCAGGTACCAATCAAACCCTCCAATGTGTGGAAGACTGCCTTCAAAGCCAAGGAGGGCCTTTTTGAATAGTTGGTTATACCTTTTGGATTGACGAATGCTCCTGCAACCTTCATGAGGCTAATGGATGACATCTTGCGGCCATTGAAAAACTCATGTAGTGGTATACTTGGATGAAATCCTGATCTTCATCCAGAGTTGGGAAGAGCACCTCCACCACATCAAAGAGGTTCTCCAAACATTGCGACAACACAAGTTATGTGCCAATTTGGAGAAATGCACTTTTGGCATGACTCAGGTTTAGTATTTGGGATACATTATTGATGAATAGGGGGTACATGTGGATCCATCCAAGATCCAAGTCATTTGAGATTGGCCATCTCCAATCACTCTGACAGAGCTTCGCAACTTTCTAGGTCTTGCCAACTTCTACCACAGGTTCGTGTTGGGATTTTCTCATATCACTTGGCCCTTGAGTCAAGTCACCAAGGGAGGAGCGAAAGCGAAATTATTTTGGTCTGAATCTCAACAGAAGGCATTCACAGAGTTGAAAGATCACCTCTGCACAACACTAGTGCTTGCATTACCAGACTTGCAACAACCATTTGAGGTCGAGATAGATGCCTCTGACTATGCTATTGGGGCAGTCCTCACTCAACACGGGAATCCAGTGGCATATCACAGTGAGACACTTTCAGACACAGTCCGGAAGTATCCCACTTATGACAAAGAGATGTATTCCATTGTGCAGGCCTGCCGATAATGGAAGAATTACATTTTGGGGAAGGAAACGGTCATCCACATAGACCACTGACCCCTGCAGTTCATACAGACCCAAGGGAAATTGCAAAATGATCACCATCAGAAATGATCCACGTACCTGCAACAGTTCCATTTGAATATCAAGTATAAGAAGGGTAGCACCAATAATGTTGCAGATTGCCTCAGTCGACCACTGATCATGGCGTTAACCACTATGCTCAACTCTTGTGGGCACGAGACTTCTGATTGGCCACTTCTATACAAAAGCGACCCAGAATTCAGCTACACATACCAGACACTCTTGGAGGGTTAGCATGTTCCAGATTTTCACCTTCAGAATGCTCTGTTATGCCACTTTGGTCACCTTTGTGTTCCTTCAAGCGAGCGTGCAAGATGATTTGGGAAGCACACTATAGTCAGGTTGCTGGACATTTCGGGGTCGAGAAAACGGTGTCAATACTACGGAAGTATTTCTATTGGCCAAATCTTCGACAGGATGTCGGGGAGTACATCAGATCATGCATTGCCTGCGCCATTGCCAAAATGACCATCAAGAAGCAAGGCCTCTATACCCCGCTACCTACCCCTAGTCTACCTTGGGAATCCATCTCCATGGATTACATGTCAGGCCTTCCTTCCACTAAGCATGGAAACAACTGTGTTTTTGTGGTCGTTGACAGGTTCTCGAAGATGGCCATTATGGCTGCCTGTAAGAAGAATATCACAGCAGAAACCACTGCTAAACTCTTCTGTGAATGAGTGTGGGTACACTTTGGGATCCCACAGTCTATCATCTACAGTAGGTTCCTCAGTACATTTTGGTCCAGTCTCTGGTCGATGCTCGACACCAAACTCACTAACTCCACAACCTTCCATCCTCAAACTGATGGCCAGATAAAGGTTGTTAACAGGATGATCGTACACATTCTGCGCATGTACAACTCAAAGCATCCACGCACATGGGACGAGAGCCTCCTCTGTGTTCAGCACAACTACAACCGGGCTCTCCACAGCTCGACTGGCCACAACGCTTTTCAGGTGGGCTTGGGATTCCATCCACTATGTCCCATTGATGTGGCCATGCCATTTGCAGCTACTCATGTAGGTTCGGCTCATGTCTAGTTCAAAATAGATAAGGCAAACAACTTCATTGAGCACATCCAAAATATTCGCCAGCAGGTCCATGACATTCTGGAGAAATCAAATGCCAAGTACAAGCAGCGACATGATCAACATCGGGTGCCACACAAGTTTCAGGTGGGCGATAAAGTCTGGTTGCATTTGCGAAAGGAACACCTTATCGAAGCTTATCAGAAACTCAGACCACTCTAATATGGCCCTTACACCATTACCAAGGCTGTGGGAGACAATACAATTGAGCTTAACATTCCCCCATTCCTTGGCCTGCACCCAGTGTTCAATGTGGACTGCCTTCAGCCATACTTTCCACCATTACTAGACACATCCGACATTGCAGAACAACTCACACCCACAGAGTTAAATCCAAATTGCATGGAACAAGCTACAGCTGATTGGATCATGGACACACAGATCAAGCACACTCACCAGCAGAATATCCAATTGTATCGAGTTCTCAAAGCAGGCCAACTCCTTCACCAAGGCAAGTGGCTCACCAGGGACCAAGTTCAACAAAAGTTTCGTTATCTCATGGACGAACTCAACGCAATGGGGACCATTGCTTCCTAAGGGGGGAGGAGTGATACAGGTGGATATTGGTGGCCACCTACCAAATCCACTTGGACCCCCACCATTTTTTCTTTCAGCTTTTCAGTTTCCTTAATTTTAGCCTAGTTTACTATTTTTAGCAGTTTTTTGGGTCCTGAACTTCCAGAGCCGTTTTGAGCCTCTAAACGACGTTTTTTTGGGAAAACAGGGACTCTTCCCAAAGTTGTAGTTCTCAGATAGATCTTTCTAACGAGATACTGTGCGTGTCAATCGGAGATCATATGCCAAAGTTACAACCCCGGGAAGTTGATGTACCAATTTACCCAAACGGGGACCACAGTTTGGCGTTTCATCTTCTAGGGTTAGGTTTTGGGATGTTAAGGGTTTTCCATTATTTCTCAACAATAAATAGGCCTTCGAGCCTCATTGTAATACAGTTCAAAGGCATGTAGCCACCACATCTCTTCTCAGAGATAAGCTACCATTGCCCTAGCTGGTTTATTTCCAATTCTGTTTGTAAGCATATTTCAGTATTTTACATTAATGAAATGAAGTATTATTTCCGCTGCATCTCTGTGTTTATGGTTATATCTGTAATTTGTTGCGTTCCTGTTTAAATCCGGATCAGAAATATTATTTAATTAATCCTTGCCCTTATTTTCTTACTTCTTCACTGAGTTGACCTCGATCCTAGGTGCCTCGATCTCAGGTTCATGTTGTTCCAAAAAATTAGAAATTCTGTCTCGATTCCAGGTTTTGATATGTATTCTCATCGCTCTTATTTTATATTACTCTACAATTTATGATATCTCCCAAGTGTCATTTGAATATATATACAATGATTGATATGACTTTGGAAAGACGTGAATGTAAGAAGAGGTCGACATAACCAAATTGGAGCTAACTTGCATTTTTTCGACCTGTGGTTTTCACTGACTGCAGGGTCAAATGGGAGAGTTAACTCATAATGCACGTTGACAAATCCACAATCCTTTTTGATATTTGATCTCCAAATCGAGACATGGGACCGAATCAACTAACTGTCGAAGTTGTGGGGATGCAGAAATGTCGTGTTGATGTTGAGCTTTAGTGGGCCATCGAGGGAGAGGACTGTTGTAGAGAGGAATCCTAACATGGATAGGTAGGGACCACCAAGAGATAAATGAGAGAACCAATGAGGGGTATGCTTGCCAAGATAAAAAGAACATATATTTCCAATATATATGTCTAATAAATATAGATGCCAGTATATAGTATAGTATTGGCCTATATATATGTCCTTTAGATATATATTGCAATATATATATGTATATAGATTTTTTCTAATGTCAGTTTTTTTCTTCAAAGAATATATTTTATGACAACCCTTAAAGTCTTATAGACAAGTTATGCATACACACTTATGGTTTTTCAACACATCTAGGGTTTCACCATCTAGAGCTAGGGTTTCATGTAGTCTAGGGAATTTGAATTATGAATTATCTTCATGCTTGGGAAACATCACGAAAGGGTTAAACATCAAAAGAATATTTTCCATCTTTAACAATGCCATATTGACATCAATGACAACCTTGACCAACACTTTAGACAATTGATAAATCTCAAACAAAAGGGTTCAATGGCAGAGAACGTTGAGGACTTCCAAAAATTGAATATAAGGGTAAATGATATTCCAGAGGAGCATAGGATTGATGTCTTCATAGAGACTTTAAAGGATAGCATCCAACATGAGGTTCTCCTTTGGGAACCTAATTCATTGGAGAAGACATTTAGGGTGGAAAGAAAAGTTGAAAGCAAAATTATGGAAACAAGGAAGTCTACCACTCACAACTAAAAAGATGTAAGTGTTACTCCTATCCTTCCACAACCTACAAGGTTGACACCACAAAAATTGGAAGAAAAAATAGAAAAAGGGCTTTGTTACAGTTGTGATAACAAATACACTAAAGGTCATAAGTGTGCTGAGAAGAAATTATTTTACATAGATTTTGAAGAGGAGGAAGAAAAGGAACAAGAAATGTCAAAAGAAGAGGATACACACTAGGAACCAACCCCAGAGAAAGAAGAAATGAATTTGACCATATCTTGTAATGCATTGGTAGGAATTACCACTACTCAAACTCTCAATATAGAAGGAAAAATCAAGAAGAAAAAGGTAATGGTGCCGATTGATTTGCATAGTACCCATAATTTTATTCATTGTAAGATAGCCAAGGAATTGAATTGCTTCCTATATCCAGCACTACAGTTTCAAGTGATGGTTGCAAATGGAGGAATTATAAATTGTTCTGGAAAGTGCCATAATATCAAGCTAACCATGGGGGAATATGTATTGAATAGTCCAATGCTTTACATTCCAATGGGTGGTGCTGATGTTGTACTAGGAGTCCAATGGTTACAATCTTTGGGTACAATAGCTTTTAATTTTCAAGAAATTTTCTTGAATTTTTTTTGGGAAGGAAAGGAAGTTGAATTAAGGGATATCACAGGGAAACCAGGAAAGATAATCAAATCTAATGGCATAAAAAAGCTTCTAAATAAAGAAAAAAGGGGTGTAATTTCATAATTATGCTCAGTAGAGGTTCAAACATCGAAATCATTTATTTCTCCAAATCTCTGAAAAGCCTTGGAAAATCATTCCAAGGAATTTGAGACTCCCAAAGGCCTCCCACCTATTCATCACCATGATCATGCTATTCATTTGATTCTAGGAAGTGTTCCTCCAAACATCAGGCCTTACAAATATCTCTATGCCCAAAAGAGTGAAATTGAACCTATGGTTTCAAAAATGCTAGAGGCTGGTATAATTCAACCTAGTCAAAGTTCTTTCTCTACTCCAGTAGTATTGGTGCACAAGAAGGATGGATCATGGCACGTGTCTAGATTATAGGGAGCTCAACAAGCTCACTATCAAAGATAACATTTTCCATTCCTATCATTGATGAATTGTTGAATGAATTACATGGAGCAATTTACTTCACCAAGTTGGATGTTCGTTTAGGATATCATCAAATTAGAATGAAGTCTGAAGACATTCCGAAAACAACTTTTAGAACTCATGAGGGTCATTATGAATTTATGGTCATGCCTTTTGACCTTACTAGTGCACCTTCCACATTTCAAGGTTTGATGAATTCCATTTTCAAACCCTTAGAAAAATTGTGTTAGAATTTTTTGATGATATACTAATCTACAACAAGTCTTGGAAGGATCATATTCAACATGTTGACATGGTGCTCAAGCTATTGGAGGAGAAACAATTATATGCAAAAACCTCCAAATGTTTATTTGGAGTACAGGAGGTGGGATATCTGGGTCGTATTGTATCACATGAGGGTGTTAAGGTAGACCCTAACAAAATTAAAGCCATTAAGGAATGGAAAATACCCACAACCATAAATAATCTTCGAGGATTTCTCTAGTTGACAGGGTATTATCACAAGTTTATTAATAACTGTGGGAGAATAACATCACCTCTAACAACATTATTGAATAAAGATGCATTTTCTTAGACTGCAAAAGCAACTAAAGCATTTGAACATCTTAAAGGGCAATGTGCCAAGCACTTGTCTTAGCTACGCCAAACTTTGTTGGAAATAATACTAGGGGGGGTGAGTCAATATTATCAAATTCTTTTCACTATATCTTCCAGATTTATAATTTAATTTATTCTTTAGATATTGATCATTAATTTGTATGTTAGTACCATATAATAATGAGCAAGAACAAGAAAAACAGATAGTCACACCAAAGAACACCAGATATAAGGTGGAAACCCAATGTGGGTGAAAACCACCTGCTGCAATATGTCTCTATCTTCTTTCAATTAGAAACTTCTTTTAAAATGATTTTGTACTGGTGCAGTCCTTTACCAGTACGCAGGCTGCAACCTGCTGAGAGCTACAACCCTCTATCGTTTTCCAGTCTCTCCTGGAAGGGAGCTAAAACCCCCTTAGCTCTTGTACTAGCTGATCTACTAGTACGTAGGTGCTGACCTACTTGTTTTCTTCCAAGGACCACATTTCATAAATTTTCAAATTGGATCCATGAGCATCAAATAATCATCAAGTACATGTGAATCAACCAATCTCCTTTTACAATCACCTAATGAGTCAATAACTTCTCAGAATGCAGTAAACAGAAAAGTAATACCAGTAATCTAAACCCAGAACTCTGCAACAATAGATAAAGGCAGCCAACAAATATTCTAAGAAAAGTCCGCAACTTCACCAATAGAAACCTGCAAATATCCGCAGCTCTTCTGTGTCTGGACTACATACCTCCGCACCTGCACCTTCTGCTGCGTTGCGGACCCCTGCACCTGTGCCTTCTGCTGCTCTGCGTACCTCCGCACCTACACCTTCTGCCGCGTTGCGGACCCCTGCACCTGTACCTTCTGCTGCGCTGCATACCTCCGCACCTACACCTTCTGTTGCATTGCGTGCCCTTGCACCTGCGCCTTCTGCTGCGCTGCGGACCCCCACACCTGCGCCTTCTGCTGCGCTGTGGACCTCCGCACCTGCACCTTCCGTTGCGCTACGGACCCCCGCACCTGCGCCTTCTGTTGCGTTGCGTACCCCCGCACCTGCGTTGTGGATCGCCTGTGGACCTCCGAATAGAGCCAAATTAACAGTCCTCCAATGTGCCACAGACAGTCAGATCCACAGATCCGATCATGCGCTAGAGAGATCATGACCTATTAATAGATCCGCCTTACAATTTATAGAATTCACCTTGATTTAGATCTAACTTTTCAAACCGATCACCCAAAATTTCAGATCTTAAGATATTCAAATTTCACAACTAACTAGCCAAGTGATCTCCTTTCCTTTTTATAGGCAAGTCCTTACTCAAACCATGGAACAAAACTATCGAAAACCAATACAAGAGATCCAAAACCGGGGTTCAATAATTTAGATGCTATACCATGGACCAAAACCATAGGATCATAAACATCGGACTAAATACCATGGACCACCATAGGATTTCCCACGTGCGTGCACTTTTCTCTGCATGAAAGTGCGTGTACTGGGGGTCCGCATGTTCTGTTCGGATAACCTATGGACATGACCGCACTTTGTGAATGGCGTGCCTGCGGGCTCGCACCTTTTGAACGGTGTACCTACAAACCCCTTATTTTCTATCATTTTGAGAGCTTGAACAGAGATTTGCCACTTGAGTGAGTTGCCATCAAGTACAACACCTGTGCCATAGTGCCAAACCTGAATCATAATGCCAACAATCTCCCCCTTTGGACTTGATGGCAACCCCAAGATCCTCAAAGTCATTCTCCCCCTTTGTCATCAAGGGCAAAGGGTGATGCTCCCCCTGAGAACATGCTGAAAACTCTACTCTGCTGTGCTGATCATGCTCCCCTGACTGTAGGCTAGATCTGTAAAAGAAAATTTCTTCAAGAAGAACCATAATCCACCATACACCATAAATAACCTTGACAAAAGAGATATAAGACATAGAGACAAAACATTAGCAGCAATATTCAGATCAACATCCTTCTGAACTTTCTCCTCCAAGATCTTCTATAATAATGCCAACAATGTATTATTAGAAGAATAAATGCTCCCCCTGAACCTGTGCCAGATGGTCTTTGACCAATCCATAAACCAACGAATGTACGCGTATACCCCATATGAAACTCGCGTACAACCAACAATTTCTGAAACAGATAATATTCAACAACAAGATGATACATCAACTACCCCCAGCTTTTTCCTGAGGTATTCAAAGGTCTCCCTGGGCAGTGGTTTGGTGAGTATATCAGCAACTTGTTCCTTAGAAGGAACATACTCCAACTTGACTTTTTGTTCAAGCACTTGTTCCCGAAGAAAATGATATTTGATAGGTATATGCTTGGTCTTTGAATGCATGACTGGGTTCTTTGAAATGCTGATAGCACTTGTATTATCACATAGTATGGAGATAGGTGGAGTACACGTGATTTGAAAGTCCTGCAAGGTTTGCATCATCCAAAGAAGTTGTGTGCAACAAGATGCAGCAGCCACATACTCTGCTTCAGCTGTAGATAAAGCAATTGAACTCTGTTTCTTGCTGAACCAAGATACTAATCTGGAACCCATGAAGAATGCACCCCCACTAGTGCTTTTCCTGTCATCCATGCTTCCGGCCCAATCTGCATCTGTATAAGCATGAAGTGTGAGATCTGTATCTCTAGGATACCATAAGCCATAGTTTTGAGTTCCTTGAAGGTACTTGAAGATTCTCTTAACTGCCTGAAGATGAGTTTCCTTTGGATTTGCCTGAAATCTTCCAACTATTCCCACTGCGTGCATGATATCTGGTCGGGTACCTGTCAAATAAAGCAGACTTCCAATCATGGATCTATAGGTTGGTTGATGCACTGCTGCAGATTCATCATTTGCACTGAGGCTGCATCCTGTAACCATAGGTGTACATACTGGTTTTGAATCTTCCATGCCATACTTCTTCAAAATCTGCTTGAGGTACTTGGTTTGAGACAAAAAGATACCGCCTTCATTTTGTTGGATTTGCAATCCAAGAAAATATGTCAGTTCTCCAAGCAAAGACATTTCGAATTCTTTCTGCATCACCAAGGCAAAGCTTTGACTCATAGCTTCTTCATTGCTGCCAAAGATAATATCATCTACATACACAACAAGTATTAGCAATTTGTCATTTTAAATTTTTATATAAAGATTGCTATCTACTGATCCTTTTGAAAAACCTTGTTGATGAAGATATTTGTCCAAACGGTAGTACCAAGCCCTTGGAGCATGTTTAAGACCATAGAGAGCCTTTTTTTAGTCTGCATACAAGATTTGGATCATTCCCAAGAATGAAACCATCTGGTTGCTCAATGTACACTTCTTCTTATAAGTCTCCATTCAGAAAGGCTAATTTCACGTCCATTTGAAATACTTTGAACTTCTGAAAGCTTGAGAGAGCAAGGAACATTCGGATGGCCTCAAGTCTAGCAACAGGAGCAAAAGTTTCTTCAAAGTCTATTCCTTCTTGTTGAGCATACCCTTTGCAAACAAGTCTGGCCTTGTTTCTAATCACTTCCCCATTTTCATTCAACTTGTTTTTAAAGATCCATTTTGTCCCTATAACATTCTTATCTTTTGGTCTAGGAACCAACTCCCAAGTGTTATTCTTTTCAATCTTCTCAAGTTCTTCATCCATTTCCTTGACCCAGTATTCATCTTTGCATGCCTCTTTTACATTTTGTGGTTCAGTGGAGGAGAGCAATGCCAAATAGCTTGAGGCTTCTGCAATTGTTCTTCTTGTTTGTATACCTGCCTCTTTCTGCCCCAAAATTTGAGATTCTGGATGATTCTTCTGAACATACCTGGATGGAGTCTTCTCTTCTATCCTTATCTGTTCCTCTAGTGCCTCTTGAGGTTTTTTTTCATCATCAGTCTGAATTGAAGGATGGACTTCATCCTCTTCGATATTTTCATAATTTACTTGCCTAGGAATGTTTCCTTCTTCATCAACCACTAAATCAATGCTGTCAACAATTATTCCAAGTCTTTTATTGTAACACTTGTATGCTTTTCTGTGGGGAGAGTAACCAAGGAGAATGCCTTCATCTGCTCTAGGTTCAAATTTTCCAAGATGTTCATCATTATTCTTAATATAGAATTTGCTTCCAAAATTTTTGAAATGTTTTACCGAAGGAGTCTCACCATACCAGAGCTCATGAGGAGTTTGAGTGTTGTTCACCGGACATTTGTTTTGTTGAGAATAACAACCGCAGCAAATGCAGCTTCACCCCAGAAGGTTGCGGGAGTTCTAGACTCATCAAGCATAGCACGAGCCATTTGTTGAACCGTTCTGTTCATCCTTTCCACTACTCCATTTTGCTGAGGAGTCCTAGCTATAGAGAATTCCCTTCTTATTCCATGTTCTTCACAGAAGTCGAAAAATTCATTCGAGGTAAACTCCCCACCTCTATCAGACCCGAGGCATTTGATTTTGTGATCTGATTCATTCTCCACCAAGGCTTTGAATGATTTGAACTTTTCAAAGGCTTCATCTTTGTGCTTCATAAGTCCTATCCAACACATCCTGGAAAAGTCATCAATGAATAATATGAAATATTCTTCTCCTCGAGGTGACCTTTTCCTAGATGGGCCGCATACATCAGTATGGACAAGTTCAAGTGGCTTGCTAGTTGATCCTTCCTTCTCAGGGAAGTTAGTTTTGGTTTCCTTACCAAACTGACATGATTTGCATATTGTGTTGTCTGGAATTCTGATGTCTGGAAGACCATGAATTGCCTGGTACTTGCATGCTTTCCTTATCTGTGAAAATATTAGAGGCCCCAACCTCTTGTGCCATAACCAATGTTCATCATTTTTGCTCAAATAGCATTGTTGTTGTCCTTCTTCAAATATGTATAAATTATTTGGAGTTCTTATGCCTTTGATCACTGTTTTTCCTGTTTCAAGATCACGAACACTACATCCATTTGATCGAAATATTACCTTAGTTCCTTGATCGCACATCTGACTGACACTCAGTAGATTATGCTTTAAGCCATCAACATACAAAACATTTCCAGCTTTGACTTTTTCTTTCAACTGAACAGTTCCTTTTCCTTTTATGACTGCAGGGGTATCATTTCCAAAAGAAACTTTCTTTCCCTTTTCTAAAGTACTATATGATTGAATTTTTTCTTTATCACCTGTCATATGCTTCGAACATCCACTGTCGATGTACCATTGATTTTTCCTGTCCTTCTGCATATAAAGCTATCCCACATCTTTCTGGTTGCGGTTCCTTCATTCTCCATGTTTTGGCATTTGAGGTTTGTTCCTTCTGAGTTGTCTTCCAAAACCTGCTCCTGCATTCAGAATCTTCATGACCGAAGTTATTGCAAATAGAACATTCAATTTCACTTTCAAGGGTGGAAAAGTTGTTATAGGTTCTTTTCATGATTCCAGTCATACTTCTTTGTTTTTGAGCTTCTCTAGTCATGATTGTCTTATAGGCAACACATTGAGCTGCTTTGTGACCAAAGTTATGGCAAGAGAAACATTGGCCATTGAAGAAACTCCTGTGATTATCAAATCTATCAACCAACCGATTTTAGTTTCTACTGACATCCATTCTTGAGGCAAATTGGGAAGCTTTTACCTGTGGCTAGTTGTGGCTTCTGTTTGTCCTTAAGGTAGATTGCCCCCGATTTTCTTGATAGTCTTTGTTCATTCTTGAGGTAAACTGTCCCTGATGATTTCTATTAGGCCTTTGCTCGCTCCTTCTTGCTGCATCAAGATAGCTTTTGGAGGTGGATGCTTGAGATGCTTCTCCATTATATCCCAGACCTATCTTGATTAGTGGAGAACGCTGCACATTGATAATCTCATCCAGAGTTTCAGATCCTTTAAAAAATTTAAGATTAAGAGCTTTTGTTTTCTCAATCTCTTTTCTAAGACCAACAATTTCACATTCCAATTTTTCATGATGTTTTTCCCTTTTAGCCAGTTGACATTGTAGAGAATCAATAATCATATTTTTCTCTTCTAAGAAAATTTTGAGTTTATAAATCTCTTCATAAAGACCTTCTTCATCTATAGCATCCATGTAATCATCATCTTCAAAAGCCATTAAAAGTTTATAATTATTACCTCGTTCATCTTCGTCACTATTTGAAAGTCCATCACTATCTTCATGAGTGTAATAACTTTTCTTATTTGCATTCTCTTTCTTGTTCCATCTAACAGGTTCCTTCCCCTTGTCAATCTTATCCTTATGAGGACATTTGGTAGCATAGTGACTGACTCTTCCACAAGCAAATCATTTGAAAGGTAACTTACCTCGGAATCGTCCAGCACCCGTTGAAGGTTTTTGACAAAATTTGATTCTTCTTCTTCTTCTGACACGTATCCTGAATCATAGTAATCTCCTTTGCCTGAAGCCTTGAAGGTAGCTTCTCTCCTGTCTGATGGTCCTCCTTTCCTCATTTCATAAGCAGTCAGAATTCCGTGCAGCTGTGACATGGTAAGGTTTCGTAGATTCTCTTTCTCTTCTATTGCAGAAACTTTAGATTCAAACCTAGGGGACAAAGATCTTAGAACCTTTTCAACCACAACAACCTCTTTTATTTCTTCACCCAAATTTTTCATACAATTAACAATCTCATCTACACAAAGGAAATAGTTAGCCACACTTTCATCATTGTGCATTCTGAGATTTTCATACTGAATTCTGAGGGTTTGAAGTTTTGCTCGTTTTACCTATTCATCTCCTTCATAGCTCAGAACAATCTTGTCCCATATTTCTTTTGCGGATTTATACTGCATAACCTTCACGAATTCTGATTGAGATAGACATCCTAATAGAGTATTGACAACCTTTGCATTTGTTTCATATTTCTTCTTCTCAGCCGGATCTATAGGAGTTGCTGATGGAAAAGTGTACCCTGTATCTATGATGTCCCAGACTTCTGTACCAAGAGATTGAAGATAGGCAGTAACTCTTACCTTCCAATATACGAAGTTTGTCGCATCAAAAATTGGTGGCCTGATAGATGCTTCTCTCTCATAGTTGCTCATGATGATGGATCTTCCTTCAAGCGATCAAGCTTCTTCAGAAGGACCTGCTCTGATACCAATTGTTGGAAATAATACTGAGGGGGGGGTGAATCAGTATTATCAAATTCTTTTCAATATATCTTCCAGATTTATACTTTAATTTATTCTTCAGATATTGATCATTAATTTGTATGTCAGTACCATATAATAATGAGCAAGAACAAGAAAAATAGATAGTCACACCAAAGAACACCAGATATAAGGTGGAAACCCAATGTGGGTGAAAACCACCTGCTACAATATGTCTCTATCTTCTTTCAATTAGAAACTTCTTTTACAATGATTTTGTACTGGTGCAGTCCTTTACCAGTACGCAGGCTGCAACCTGCTGAGAGCTACAACCCTCTCTCGTTTTCCAGTCTCTCCTAGAAGGGAGCTACAACCCCCTTAGCTCTTGTACTAGCTGATCTACTAATACGTAGGTGCTGACCTACTTCTTTTCTTCCAAGGACCACGTTTCATAAATTTTCAAACTGGATCCATGAGCATCAAATAATCATCAAGTACATGTGAATCAACCAATCTCCTTTTACAATCACCCAATGAGTCAATAACTTCTCAGAATGCAGTAACCAGAAAAGCAATACCAGTAATCTAAACCCAGAACTCTGCAGCAATAGATAAAGGCAACCAACAAATATTTTAAGAAAAGTCCGCAACTTCACCAATAGAAACCTGTGAATATCCGCAGCTCTTCTGTGTCTAGACTGCGTACCTCCGCACCTGCACCTTCTGCTGCGCTGCGGACCCCCGCACCTGCGCCTTCTGCTGCTCTGCGTACCTCCGCACCTGCACCTTCTGCTGCGCTGTGGACCCCCGCACCTGCGCCTTCTGCTACGCTGCGTACCTCCGCACCTACACCTTCTACTGCACTGCGTACCCCCGCACCTGTGCCTTCTGCTGCGCTGTGGACCCCCGCACCTATGCCTTTTGCTGCGCTGCGGACCTCCGCACCTGCACCTTCTGCTGCGCTGCGGACCCCTGCACCTTCGCCTTTTGCTGCGCTGCGTACCCCCGCACCTACGCTATGGATCGCCTGCGGACCTCCGAATAGAGCCAAATTAACAGTCCTCCAATGTGCCACAGACAGTCAGATCCATAGATCTGATCATGCGCCAGAGAGATCACGACCTATCAATAGATCCGCCTTACAATTTATAGAATTCACCTTGATTTAGATCTAGCTTTTCAAACCGATCACCCAAAATTTTAGATCTTAAGATATTCAAATTTCACAACTGACTAGCCAAGTGATCTCCTTTCCTTTTTATAGGCAAGTCCTTACACAAACCATGGAACAAAACCATCGAAAACCAATACAAGGGATCCAAAACCGGGGTTCAATAATTTAGATGCTATACCACAAACCAAAACCATAGGATCATAAACGTTGGACTAAATACCATGGACCACCATAGGATTTCCCACGTGCGTGCGCTTTTCTCTGCATGAAAGTGCATGTACTGGGGGTCCGCACCTTTTGTTCGGATAACCTACGGTCATGACCACTCTTTGTTAATGGCGTGCCTGCGGGCCTGCACCTTTTGAACGGTGTACTTGCGAACCCCTTATTTTCTATCATTTTGAGAGCCTGAACAGAGATTTGCCACTTGAGTGAGTTGCCATCAAGTACAACACCTGTGCCATAGCGCCAAACCTGAATCATAATGCCAACAAACTTCACAAAAACCTTTATTGTGAAATGTGATGCCTTAGGAAATGGAATTGGTGTTGTCTTAATGCGAGAAGGAAGCCCCATTTCTTTTGAAAGTCATCCAATAAAAGGAAAGTATTTACACAAACCTATTTATGAGAAGGAAATGTTGGAAATACTACATGCACTAAACCAATGGAGACCTCACCTAATGGGAAGACACTTTAAGGTAAAAACAGATCATGATAGTCTTAAATACTTTTTGGAACAAATATTATCTTCAGAATAGTAGCAAAAATGCGTTACAAAGACGTAGGGTTATGACTTCGAAATCATCTACAAAAAAGGGAAGAAAAATGTTGTCGTAGATGCATTCTTAAGAAAGGATGAAGATGTGGAAGCATTGCTTTGTGCTATTTCTATTATCCAACGAGATTGAATAACCGAAGCAAGGGATGAATGGAAGAATGATGAAGAATTGTGGACACTCATTCAAAAGTTGCAGCAAGATCCCAATACATATGATACATTTTGCTAGAAAAATGATTCATTATGGTATGAAGATCTCTTATATCTTTGTAGGAATTCCTGACTCAAACATATTCTTTTGGAATTGCACACCTTGCCCTTAGGAGGGCACTCAGGATTTTTAAAAACTTACTACACGGTTAAAAATGATTTTTTTTGGGATGGCCTTAAATATGATATTCAAAAGTTTGTGGCAGAATGTTTGGTTTTCCAACAAAATAAAGTTGAGACAATTAAGACCTCAGGTTTGTTACAACCTTTAGCCATTCCAAGTCAATGTTGGGAGGAGGTCTCAATGGATTGTATCATAGATTTACCCAAGTCCAAAGGAAAGAGTGCCATCATGGTAGTAGTTGATAGACTTACCAAGTATGCACACTTTTATGCATTATCTCGTCCATTTAAATCCAGTACAATTTCTATTGCATTTATGGAAACAATTCAAAAGCTACACGGAAACCTAAAGATTATTGTAAGCGACAAAGATCCCATTTTCACTAGAAATTTTTGGAGGAAATTATTTTCTTGTCTGGGTACGTAATTAACTCATAGCTCATCTTATCATCCTCAATTTGATGGGAAAATTGAGATAGTGAACAAATGTTTGGAAGGATATCTTCGTTGCTTTGTATATGATAAACCAACACAATGTGTCAAGTGGTTACCTCTGGTTGAATGGTGGTATAACACTTCCTTCCATAATGCAGAAAAATGACCCCATTTATGGCACTTTATGGAATTCAGCCATCATCCATTACAACATCTTTAAGAAAAAAATTTAAGGTTTAAGCAGTGGAATATCACATCGAGCACCAACAACAGGTTCTCCAACTCTTAAAGGATAACCTCACTTTAGCGCAAAAATGAATGAAACAACAAGCCGATCAGCATCACAACAAAATAAATTTTGACGTAGGTGACTGGGTATTTTTACAGCTACAAACATACAAAAAAATGTCCCTCAAGCAAGCTAAGAAGGATAATAAATTATCACTAAAGTATTATGGTCCTTACAAGGTGTTGCAAAAGATTGGTACTATGGCATACACCTTCAAAGGGATAGAGCCCTCCTTCAAAGGGATAAGCTCCTCTCATCAAGGGGTTAGCTCCTTTAGTTATGGGATGCATGAACCACCTAGGAGCGAACCAAACACATCAAGATTCCTTCTAGAAGCATCCAGAATTAATCCAAAGTAAGTTTTTTAAGAATAAACTTGCGCCTTTTTGACTTTCACAGGGGTCCGCACCCACTCCTTTAGAGACAGAGCAGGCAGGTCCACAGGTAACATGACCAAGGGATGCGAGACCGCAGGTAATGGTAAGAGAAAGTGCAGAACCAGAGTTGTATAGATTTTTCAAAGACTTTCTCTCATTTTTAAAGCTTGACATAAAGAGCTGAGGTTTGAGACTTGCAAAGGAGGACAATATGAGTGGTGATAGACTCACACTGACTGCATAAAGTCATGGTGACAATATTTTGTGTAACAATAGTCGTTTGGAGGGTTGATAGCATTGGCTAGGGGGTTAGCCTATGGAGGCGCATAGGAACAACACAGATCTGGTAGAGAGCGATTTTGAATTGGTTTTCAAAACTATATGCAACACAGGGGGTCTCGTCTTCCACACTACTAGCACGAGGTCTCGGCTTCCACACTACCAGCATGGGCATACCATTTTTAATGCAGTAGCACAGGCTCGCCAAGTCTCGACTTCCACATATACTCCAACAACGTACACACCAGACTATGAAAGGCAGAAATCATAGAATGCTCTGTCCATTGCAGGGATTCATGGCAGGAATAGGAGTTACAAATCTAAAATGGGAGCTGGTTGATATATCGCAGTTACGATACCATATATATCGGGTATGGAAACCGGTGGGGAGAGCATAGAAGAGGTTGAGCATTTTGTATGCAAGTATCGAGCAGTGACAGGAGTGGAGAAGGGCAACACTACAGAAATGTTCAAGTCAATGAATAAACTGTCAGACCAGTGGAAGCGTCAGTGTCAGAGCTGCCAGGCCTAGCCAAAATGGCAGATTTGATGAGTAGAAGAGCCCAAACAGAGAGGAGTTACAAAGGTGTATGTAGAATGCCTAAACCGAGAGACTTGAGCTCTGATACCATGTTAAACACACACATGGCAGCAACAAAATATTAAAGATAAGCATGAGAGTACATCTATTATTTGACAATGATATACATTTATAATACATTCATGTGACCGTTGGGTTCCACATCCCAAGGTCTCTTAGACTCTCATGGTTGTTCACATTCTACACCAACCCATAGAGGATTAGGTGTCCAACAAAATGAAAATGATTTTCCTAACAACAAAATGTTTCATTATTCTATTCCGTGTGTGCTAATAACAAATCTAGAGAAAACACTGATTTGCATTTTCGAATTGTTAAACCTCCTTCTATAGTGTTAATCAATACATCAAATTTATTGCTAACTTATTGCTCTTGTGTTTAAAATATATAATGTGAATTAAGTGAGGGATTTTGTGATACCTCCATGATTTTATGCGTTTTTATTCGTGACTTTTTTGGGGGTTTATGTTATCTTTTTTTGAAACTACTAAAAATGTGTGGCACTTCTCATTTTCTATTTGACAGGAATAATTTTTTGAAACTATCCTTCATAGTATTATTTTTCCAACAAGCTATTTAGGCTTTATTTGGCCATTTAGAACTCTAGATACGATTTTAAAGGCATCAAGAGAAGAGTTTACATTAAATACTTTGACAGTGCACATATATCCCAAAAAACAAATAAAATAAACACCCAACCATGAATAACTAAAAATCATTTCCTAATCCCGATATAATAAAAGAGAAATATCATCCCTAGAGATCTACAAATCATTTCCTAAGTTCAATATAGTCAAAGAGTTTGGTAAATGGTGAACTCCAATAAGTCCAATAATTCAAAATAAAACCAAAACTTAAATAAATCAAAATAAAAACCAAAGGAATAATCTAAAGTTTAAAGAAATCAAAATCAAAGGAATACCAAATATGGATATTGGAAGATGATAAGGTAAATGAGATAAAATCAAATAAAATAATTACAACAATAAAATAAAATAAGAATTTAAATCAATCCACATCAACTATCATGTCAACATGTTTAGTATGGTTATTTTCTACACAGATCAAGGGGAAGCATTATTTGCCACATCATCAAAACATGGTTATAATACAAATTCTTCCAAGGGCCATAAGTTTATGTCCTAGATTCAGATTGAGAAAAAATTAAATTTCCAAAAATCTCTCGAACAATAAAAGATGATTGTGGCCTGAAAATTGGGAAACTATCTGTTGACACCTAATCTTCATGATTGGGAATTTTATGTAACTAAATAAATTGGGAAGGTGAACAGTCATCGGGAGATGAACTGAACAATCACTCCCTATTGTATATAAAAATGGGTTACCTATGGAATAATACATCAATCCGTTTTTCTACCTTTGGAGAGTCAATGCCTGGCCTGACATGGTATCAGAGCCAGCTCCTTGTTTTAGCTATTATGCGCCTTGTAACTCCTCTATCCTGACCTCTCCCTCTGCCTCTGCTTTATTCCCTTCTGTTCTGAAATAATCTGCCTCTACCACTGCGCTTTGTCCATAACGCTTGTCTCTGACCTGCATAGGCCTGAAGCTGCGCACTTATTCTCATCAGAGAAACTGCAGGAGAAGAAATTTGCGTTGCCGCAGGAAAAGGGAGACGATCTTGTTGTTGAGCATACCTTATTATTGAGGGAGGCACTGTGTGGGTTCCAATTTGTATTAACCCATCTGGATGGTAGGCAACTGCTTATCAAATCAAGTGCGGCTGAAGTTGTCAAGCCATATTCCTTTACTCCTGAGCAGCGGAAGGCGCTGGAAGCAGTCTTGCCTCAGACGACGCAGTGAGAACACCTCATCAAAATAAAATCAATGTTTTTTTGTGAGAAAAAAAAACTGTTTTAAAATATACATATTTATCTGGTCAGCCATGCTATGCTGTCTCCAATATTGTTCTCTCTTCCCTTGTTTGTGGTGCTTTCAAACAAATGCTGCTGTTTTCAAATAAGTGTTGCTGTTGTGGCTCAATGGTGTAGGACTGTACTGGTTTAAGGTTGGCGGAATGGTGCTGCTGTTTTCAAATAAGTGTTGCTGTTGAGTTTCCCTTTTGAGTGCTGTTTGAATGCTGCTGACATATATTTTGAATTTTTTCAAATAAATACGCTTGCTACCTGTTTCAAATAAGTTCCAATGGTATTTTTGACATGCCTGAATGGTATACGATCAAAAGGTGTGGTGAATGGTTTCAATACATTTTGAATAGTTCGAATTTCAAATAAGTTTTGTGCGCTGGCCTCCATAAATTGGTTTAATGCTTTGCCGAAGTTGACCGCTTCAAAGAATGCGCATGACCATGATATTTATAGGTGAAGTTTTATGAGATTTATATAAGATTTATAAGGTGAAGTTTTATGAGGGTTATATGATGGACTTATATGAAGTTTATGTAAGGTGAATTTATACAATGATGGATTTATAGGGGTCACATTGTGGATTTAAAATCTTTTGAGTTGCCCTTTTGAGTACAACTTCATTGTATATCAGCAGAAAGTTTTTTATCAGCGGAAGTTTTTTATCAGCAGAAGTTCTTTTTATCAGCATAATTTTTTTATCAGCAGAAGTTCTTTTTATCAGCAAAAGTTTTTTTTTTATCAGCAGAAGTATTTTTTTTTACAGAATGCATTCAATCATCTCTATGGTAGGAATAGTTCTCACTGGCAAGGAGAACTATCCTGAATGGTCCCGGATGATAAAACACACCCTCATCTTCAATGAGTTGTGGAAAGGAGTGTGTGTCGGATAAGGAGACAATGACCCAGTACAACCTACATCAGACAAAGAGCTCGTCATTTGGGATAACAAGAATAGCAAAGCATATGCATTAATCACAACATCTGTAAATGAAGAAGTAAGTCGCCATATTTCATCATATTCAACTGCCTTTGAAGCTTTACAAAAGCTCAAAGAACACTATGACTCACATTCTGCACTTGAAGTTGTTCAGCTCATGATTAAACTCTTCACTCTTGAACTGAAAAATAATGATCCTCTTGCTCTTGCATCTGAAGTAAAATCCATAATGCATGATATCAAATCCACTAAGGTTGAGTTGGATATCCCTCTTATTGCTTTTCTCAAGGCACTCTATCCTACTTACTCCAATTATCTTGAGTCTTTACAAGCAAATGGAAATCTTAAAGATATAACCTTTGACTCTCTTGTGAAAAAGTTTGCTGAAAGAGAGAAAGCCTTTGGAAAGAAGACAGTCCTTGAATCTTCTGAAGAGACTGTTTTCCTTGCTCATAAAGAAAAGCATCCTGCTCAAGATTCTACAAGAGGAAGAGGTGGACGAAGAGGAAGAGGAAGATACTTCAGAGGCAGGGGGGGCGGACATTCTCAAGGAGAAAAAGCAGATCTGCATTGCATTCGCTGCAAACGAAATGGATCACATGATGCTTCTACATGCAAGCTACCATGGGACAAAATTGAGCAGAAAAGAAACCAGCAGAAAGGTAAAACTGATGATACAGACAAAGGTAAAGCAGCTGAATCTTCTCACTATATTGAGGCACAATGTAACATTAGAGTAAATGAAGATTTGTTTAATGATTCACTTGCTTCTTCGAAAAATTATTGGTTGCTTTATTCAGGAGCAACCTGTCATATGACTCATAGGAAAGATTTTTTTGAAGATTTCACTGAAAATGTCGATGGAGCAGTATACTTTGCAGATCAGTCAAAAATCAAGCCATCAGGGCTTGGCACAATCAGGCTTAAACTGCCTGGTCTTCCAGACTTTCTTCTGGATCATGTTCTATATCTCCCACAGCTCAAGAGAAACTTGTTGTCCTTGGTCCACACCCGCCAACAAGGTCACTCCATTCATATGTTTGATGGCAAGCTTGAGGTAAGAAAAACATCTGACCACTCACTTGTCATGAGGGGAATAGAAGAAGAAAGGCTTCTCAAACTGCAAGGAACCTCTGCTCATGCACAACATTTCTCATATATTTCTCATCATGAAGAAGGTACACTTCCATCAAGTTTATTATGGCATGCTAGATTTGGACATTTAAACTATGACAGTCTCCGCTTATTGAAGAAAAATGGTGTTGCTGGTTTGCTTACAATTCCTAGGAAACATAAGCACTGTGATGCTTGCATTCTAGGAAAGCATAGCAAGCAGTCTTTTCATGATTCACATTCAAGAGAATATAGGAAGCTTGAACTCATTCATTCAGATTTATGTGGTCCAATGCATGTTCCTTCTGCAAATGGAAATAAATATATCATGACATTTATTGATGATTACACCAAAATGTGTTGGGTTTATTTATTGAAGAACAAATATGATGCTTTTAAAACATTTAAGAATTTTCATAAATGAATTGAAAATGATGCACAATCTCATATTGGGTCTATTCACACTGATAATGGAAAAGAATATACATCAAATGAATTTGAAAACTATCTTCGCCAACATGGGATCAAACATCAAACAACTATGCCTTATAATCCCCAACAGAATGGCGTAGCTGAAAGAATGAATAGAACAATCTTGAATATGGTACGATCCATGCTTTTCTTCAAAAATGTAAAGATAATGTTTTGGGCTGATGCTGTTCTATGTGCTGCATATATAAAGAATAGATGTCCATCTAATGCTATAAGAAACAAGACTCCTTATGAATTGTGGTATGGACATGTTCCTTCGGTAAAACATCTCAGGATCTTTGGTTCCACCTGTTATGCTTTGATACCAAAGGTACATAGAAACAAACTTGGTGCTAGAAGTCGTAAGTGTATCTTCCTGGGGTATTCAAACACCTCTAAAGCATACCACCTCTATGATGAAGTAAATAAAAAGTTTGTTGCATCTAGAGACGTCATTTTTCTTGAATCATCCAAATCTGACAATGTTGTTGAGCGGCAACTTGATCGCTTGGATAGATTCGCAAAAACGAAATCATTTCAAGAATTTGATAATCAGATTCCACATCTTGAAGGGGGGATTCCTATACTAGATCAACATGTGGAATCTTCTTCTGAAGAACAATCTCCCCTGCATGAAACTCCAACAACGGATGATGCTTTAAGTGATGTAATTGATAGAATTGGGAGACTCAATCTTGATTCAGTCCCAACTTAATCAACAAAGCAGCTTGGACCATCTCAGAAAGGTCCCCCAAAGTGGCTGACAAAGACACTTGAAAGTGTTCATCCTGATGAAATTGGAAAAACAGGAACCAGAAATTCAAACCGACAAAATGGAGGTGATGTAGATGACTCTAATTCACCTGTTGATATGGATGTTACTTATGATTGTGAATTGAACTTGTCTATAGATTTTGAACCAACTTCCTTCAAAGAAGCTGCTTCTCATGATGAATGGAAAGAAGCGATGCAAAAGGAGTATGATGCTCTCATAAAGAATGGCACTTGGAAGCTGGTTGATCCTCCATTTGGAACCAAACCAATTGGCTGCAAGTGGGTCTACAAGAACAAGTACAAAGCTGATGGCTCACTTGACAAGCACAAAACTAGGCTTGTGGCAAAAGGTTTTGCACAGAAGGAAGGGGTCGATTATGAGGAAACTTTTGCCCCCACAGCAAAATGGGCCACCATCCGGACACTCTTTGCACTAGCAGCTCAGAACGGTTGGAAAGTCCATCAAATGGATGTAAAAACTGCCTTCTTGAATGGAGATCTAAAAGAGAATGTTTTGATGTCCCAGCCTGAAGGATTTGCTGTGAAAGGACATGAACATAAAGCATGCAAACTTGTGAAATCCTTGTATGGCCTCAAACAAGCACCGCGAGCCTGGTATGAAAAACTAACTGAGCATCTTCTGAAACTCAACTTCAATCATTTTGATCTTGATTATGCAACTTTATTTGTCAAGAAAGTTGGCAAAACAGTTGTGTATCTTGTGGTATATGTAGATGATCTTTTAATGACAGGGAACAATGAAAGCTACCTTGCATCCATAAAGAAGGAATTTGGGAAAAGTTTTGAAATGACTGATTTGGGCTATGTTCATTACGATCTTGGCATTGAAGTAACCCAAAATCCAAAATCCATATTTCTTTCTCAAAAGAAATACATTGGAGATTTGTTAAACAGATTTGGCATGACAGAGTGCAATCCTCTTTCTACTCCAATGGAACAAAACTTAAAGCTCACATCTATTGAAGGAAAGGAATTTGAGGATGCAACAAAGTATAGACAACTTGTAGGAAGTCTCATCTACCTCACTACTACCAGACCAGACATTTCATTTACTATTGGAATCCTCTCCAGGTTCATGCAAAACCCTTGTGAGGGACATTGGTCTGCTGCAAAAAGAGTTCTAAGGTACTTGAAGGGAACTCAAGACCTTGGAATCAAGTATACACAGGTGGACGACTTCAGCTTGATTGAATACTCTGATTCAGACTTCGATGGAGACAAAGAAACTGGTGTATCTACCTCAGGATATGTTATGAGTCTTGGATCAGGAGCTGTCTCCTGGAGATCACGCAAACAATCAGTTCCAGCAGATTCCACAACAGAAGCAGAATACGTGGCAACAGCTGAAGCAACGAAATAAATTGTGTGGCTCAGGAAAATTCTTGAAGATTTGCAGGTAAAACAAGTACAATCAACTCCACTCATGATTGATAACACCTCTGCAATAAAACTGGCCAAGAACCCAAAGTTCCATGATTGAACAAAGCATATCAATACTAAATATCATCTGATTCGACATCATGTTGAGGCAAAAACAATCCATCTCCGTCATTGTTCCACAAATGAGCAAATTGCAGACATCTTCACCAAAGCACTTGGAAAGGAAAATCTTGAACGATTCAGAATGATGCCTGACTCACCAACATCCCTTCAGATTAAGGGGGGGAATGTTGACACCTGATCTTCATGATTGGGAATTTTATGTAACTAAATAAATTGGGAAGGTGAACAGTCATCGGGAGATGAACTGAACAATCACTCCCTATTGTATATAAAAATGGGTTACCTATGGAATAACACATCAATCCGTTTTTCTGCCTTTGGAGAGTTACTGCCTCGCCTGACACTATCAAATTAAAAGAAGATGTATTTTATAACCTGCCTAGTGCATTAAAAGTAAACTACACACCAATTCAATACAAAAGCAAAATCAAATATTTGATCCTACTATATGTACATACAAAATTTAAGCCAATGAGATTGAAGAGACCAATAATGCCTAATTTTCTCAAACGTGTTGAAAACCCACTCTTACACAAGCCAAAGTATGAAGCTACTTTAAGTGAGTCTAGAAGAGCATGTAGCAATGTTGAACAAACAAACCCAAAAATAAATAGTCGTTATGGATGTGAGGAGGATGTGACATAGAAGCAAGTTTTTGCAACAAAAGTAAAATCATACATGCATTTAAAGACTTCCAAACATGTAACTACATAAATGACTTTATTCCAATCACACCACTAGGTCTTTGTCTCATGAAATATAAACATAAACAATCGTTGATATGAAGCGTGTAGAACCAAGAAAACAAGAAAGGAAGACCATCAAATCAATTCTTCAAATCAAGTGGAACAAAATAAAATACAAGAAAAAGGTAGTGAATTAAAAAATTTAATTGGGAACCGTTAATTTTTTGCTAAAAAATAAGGGGGTTGGTGAGGCTCAACACAAGGATATGCTCCACTCTAAAGACCCCACTAAGTGATTTTTATTTCCTTTATTGATTTTTTTTGAAGTACTTCTATTGTGCATTTTGGAGGAAATATTTCCTCTCTATTATTGATGAAGACAAATCCCTTATTGGATCCAAAAAAAAACCTCCTTCCCCTTTTCCTTTTTCTCCATTTATATACCTTAAGTGGTATTTGGATTTATAGTCGTTTATAGATAAATATTTCTAGTTTAATTCAAATGGACTCCTAAAAATGTGAATATATCCCCCGATTTTTTATTTTCCTTCCAATATCAATATGGGTTCATTTTATTTTCATGAGGGTGATGTAGGGATTACCTCTCTCCTATTGAGATCTTCACGACTCACATTCCCCTTTAAACCAACTAAAGGTTTCCTACCCAACTCTATAGGGGTAGATCACCTTTATCGATCCTGGAAATAAAAATAGTCAACTTTTAAAGGTACAATATTTTCTAAGATATGGGAAGTTGACTTACCATATGAAACCATGATTATACAACTAGCAACCTCCAACTACATCACCTTTGGTCCTTATGAATCAATACTATGGTTTTTTTTACTCCATTTTGCTGAGATTTGTGTCCCTTGCCTTTAATTCCCTCTAGCTCCTTAGAATTCTCCAATGCATTCAAGTTCGTGCCTTTATCAGAAGTCACATTGTTAAATTTTGGATTCCTGACATTTTGGGTGATCCCCTTTCCTTCCTTTTTTCCTAAAGGTGATATGGCCAGTTCACCATAAATACTCTAAAAAGGATTGAATTGCTATACTTTTGGGAGAATTTTTTGGATACAATCCTCCAATACATGCCCATAAATGACACGTTATACACCTAAATGGGATTTTTACACAATCTACTATTTGCATGTAAATTTCTTATTAACTTATATTTTAATTTTGTCGGAAAACCCTTACTTAAGGTCTATCTCAACTAAAATGTAAACTATAGCCATATAAGGACCATGTCTATAACAATTTTCAATATCTATTATTTTTCCTATACCATTTCCAATATTCTTTAAAATCATATCATTCAAAGGTCAATGGGAAATCTTGTTAGCCTAACCTAGATTGATTTTTTCATGGATGCTTCCAACCTTTGGTTTGAATACATGAATCAATCTTATAGCGTTAAAACCATTAGCCACTAATACAATATCTCCTCTAATATATTTCTTGTTCCTCCTCCAATTCTATAATAGAACCCTAATAAACCCTATGCCATAAAATAGAATTTTAGGGCACTTAGTAATATACATCAAACCATTTACATCTAATCATTTAATGTTTGTTTAATTTTTTGCCTCCAATATAATTTCCCTACCAAATATTTCCCAATGTATTTCATTACTTTCTCCAACCCTATGTATTCTCTAACCACCATCCTCACCTTGCACTTATACTTGAAACACCTCCTTACCTTCTTCACCCGCCTATCTACCTTATTCCCCAACCATAACGAATATCCACTCAAAACCTCCAAGTCCAAACTAAACCTAATAAACCTTAATCCTCTTGTGAATTCATATATATTTGGGTGTCTAATCATGTCATATAAGCTCTATGAATACATATTCACTTCTCTCCTAACCATGTTGAGATTGACATAAAAATTGACAAGTCCTTTTGACAAAGTGATAAGAATATTGTTTACTAACTCATTTACTATCTCTTTTACACTTACCTCATCAACCTTGATTCCACCTAATTTTGTGGTTTGAGCTAATCCAATAGCATGTACCTTGTGCCATGTCATAATTATGCTTAGCATCCTATGTGTCCCTTCCTTTGGGTCCATTTGTGTCCACCTTTCACCTATTTCCCATTAGTCTTCTTGTAATATCCATGTTTTTGCCCCTATATTATGCATGTATATAGAATGATGAAATGCATACAAGACTACACATGTATGGTTTAAGTAAAGCATGACCACTTTTTTGTGGGTGTTAGGGCTCTACCCTAAATCCCTTAGATATTTATAAGGCCACCTTCCTTGAATAATGCTCATTAAACAATTAATTAATTGCCATTCATTCCAAAAAAGGTTATTTTTATTAATAAGATCCAAATTAGTTAGTTATCCCTCTTTACATGGGGCCCGTAACTATTTAAGATTATATATGTATAATTATATAGATAGTAGAAGGCTATGTAGTATTTTTGTGAAAAATTGTGGTTGTATTTGGAGCATTGCTCTCAAAGGTTGCCCCTTTGAAGAGCAACTGAACGTAGCTCTCTATTTATTATTATCAAAGATATTTTCTTAGAATTTATCTATATTTTGTTGTGTTTTCTTGGGATTTGCATACATTTTTGTGAATTACACTGCAAGTGGTATCAAAGCTCTTTATTCGGTACGAAGTGGGAGAATATTTGGGCACCAAGTGGGATATTTTGTATTTTTTGTTGTTTTTTTGAAAGAAAAAAATAGATTGTAGCATTCATGTCAATTTTTTAAACTTTTTGTGCAAAATTTGAAGAATCCAATCCAATTGAATCATCTTGAGAAATAATTGAATTTTAAAGAAAAAAATTGTCCAATTGGAGTCCAATAAGTGAAGTTATTTGCAATTTAAAATCGACATTTTTCTAGGAACACCATGAATCTAACAACTTGAATATATTTTGATAGAGAGCATATATTTTAGTCAAACTAGTTCCATTACATCCATAGAATCTATGAAATTTCATAATTGTGGTCATAGTAGCAAATCCGAGAAGTATAATAGAAGTTGTGATTATTTACATTTTTGGCCTCAAACACTACCTTGCACAAGTTATTTTTTTGGTGATTTTAAGAATTTTTTTTATGGGATTAGCAAGGTCATATTTGATTTTTTTTAGATATGTGCACTTATGAATTTCAATAAAATAGTGGTCTATCATCAAGTGGATAATACCATGGTCGAGGAAAATACATGGAAGAATAACACATGGTTTCACCTGGTTGGAAACCCTTGTAAACCCAGCTAGTGCCATTCAAGTAGTATCACATCAAATAGTACTTGTATCCAAAATTTCACTTCCGTGTACCTTTGGGTTTATAGTAAGTCCCCTAGGTATACCTAAAACCAACTTTAGATAAGCTAATTGATTATCTTTTTGCTATATTATACCAAGAACAACACTTGGGAGACCACTCCCTAATACTTGGGTAGTCAGTTAGTATGGCTAAGGGAACAATTGAGCCTTTTAATCTAGTGCCTTAAGATACTAGGTTGAGTACTACTATTGGACCCACAGATATATCCAATAGCTATAACACTTGATACACCCTTTGCCACAAGACCCAATAACTGTAACACTCCACCCCACATTTACTCGCTTTTATAAGCTCACCAGGGTAAACCTGAGATGAGAATTACTATGCATGAGCCAACATCCAAGTTCGAATTATGGAAGTAGGGTCTACTATCTTGAAACTTACTGCAACCTCCCAGGGACACCTGATCACCTAGATGTTAGACAACATCCACTGATGATCTTTCCCGGAGATGGAGCTTTCTTTTTGACCCACTTTACTTCCTAGCTGCACGCATGCCAACCCGTCCATGCATACATAAGGCTCCATCTGCACGCACGCCAACCCGTCCATGCATACATAAGGCTCCATCTGCACGCATAACCCATTATTCTTGTGGCTACAACTGAAATTTACCTATTATGTATGTGCGTCCATAGACTTTGTTCTGGATTTTTAGGGCTAGCCCATAGGCTGACTGACCAGAACTCTATCAGTCATCTGTACGAGGCTTCAAACTTTGTTTCCAAGCTTTGATCTTACTCAAGATTACCATATGCATAATAATCATTTATATAAAAACTTGATAAACATGGCACCTATATGTCCTGAATGCACATATATTCACTGTTCCATTAGTCTCATTAGAAAATCATTAAGAATGCTTACTTCCCTCTCAACCTAGCTGCAACGACCACTTGTTAACTCATGCATTCATATACCCATTCAATAGTTTATCAAACCATGAACACGATCCATAATAAGAGCACATCATATAATAAGAATGTACCATGCCTATAACTAGCATTTAACCAGAATGAATCTATGATAAACCACTCACAAAATCAACACAATAACCAATACTTGTGCTCAGTGATTTTAATAGGAAATAACACATAATGACATATGAATAAAGCCAACCAAGTCAGATACTTCCATGTACCACCCAAGAATAGATTGGGTTGAACCAAACCTTTCTTTCAACCAATCACCCTCATGGCATATTCCAAGCATGAATGTGGGATCACGTGCTAGGGACTCGAGAGGTTAAACCACCTCCGCCCTCAAGCCATGGTGACTTCACCGAAACCAGTCCAAAAATCACCAAAACCAAAACAAGCTTGGATGCCTCAAGATTTCTTCACCATACCCAAAGGAATTTTCCTGTCTCCACCCACTTGTTAAGAGTTTCCTGGAGAAAACCATATCCACCCATAGCCCTTGGGATTTTCTTGAGACCACCTCAACTGGATCTAAATCCATCAAAAATACAAATCTCAACCAAAATGACAACCCACTATACCATGGATTTTCAAGAAATGATAAAGGCAAGGTTGTACACCACTGCCAATCCAGGAAAATCCCATGCCAATTACAATAAACATGACCAATGAACCAATGCATAAACCATGATTTCACATCAAACCAAGATAACCAAACATTCAACCTATTACTTGCAACATCCTCTCACTGATTTATTTTTCTTTGCTTTATTTATTTTGTTGCTTACTGCTGTCAAATTTTCCTCGTGTGCTCCCTTGCTTGCCTCTTGCTTGCTTGCTTGTGTCTTCCTTGTGTCCAAGTGGTTGTTTCCTCTCTTGCTCCTCCCTTCTCTAAGTGAATCTAGAATTTCCAAGAGTCTGTGTGATCTGATTTGGATATTGTTTGTCATACATCTCGATGCATTTGGAGTGGAAAAGGTGGAGGAATAAGCTCATGGGACCGACGGGACCTAGTTTGGCGAAACAAGGTCTGAAACCTTCCGAGAATGTTTTGAGGCATCAAGAGACATTTTTTGGTGTAAAAATTTGTCTCTTTAACATAACACCTTTAAATTTTTTTCTAGACACAAATACCTTTCCAACGCTGCAATAAGCGCGTCAATTGGAGTCCGTATGCAAAAGTTATGCTACTCAAAAGTTGACCTTCTTATTTTCACACCTATAGTTCGGGAGGATGTCGTGTCTGCCCCCATTATTCATGGAAAATGGGATAGCCACGTGTTAGTGATGTAAAATACTATAGAAGAGTCTATTTTGTAACTTTAGTTAAGAGTTGATGTAGTCAAACTTAACCACTAGTAGGCTATCGGGTTGTGTTATAACCGGTCCACTAGGAGGAAGAGGTATTCCATTCTTTCAAGAGAATTTTGTTCCATAATTGAGCAAAGATAGGCAGGAGAGATAGAAGATAGAGAACATGGAGAGGATTTGTTCACTATAGCATCTCATGGGCCATAGGCATTACTTCTTTGTACCTGCAGTCGTATTTCCAGGCAGATAAAGAGAGTGAAGCAACCTCATCTTCCAATTTGGTTTTCTTCCGAAAGGGTTTCCCAGAGAGAATATATTGTATCTTATGTGTGTGAAATCTTATTTTTTCATTCTCTACTTTTCTACATAATTTCCATTCACATGCATGCATTAATTACAGTTAAATCCACAGATCTTAAAGTTTAATAAACTGTAATAGTATAGAGATTTTAGAGTTTTAATATAATAGTATTATATATGTTGTGACAAACTGTCCAGTGGAATATCCATGCCAGTGTACAGATCAGTGTGTGAATGTTCTATCTCCTTTTTCTTTTTCTTTTTCCTTCATTTTCCTTGTATGCATATTTATGTCCCTTCATCTTCCTTTTCTCTTGTTTTCCTTTATTTCTTATATTAAATTGCCATTTATTTCCCTTCTGCCTTTTCCAATGCCAATGCCGATTTCCATAGCCAATAATAAACCACAAGTGGATCCTAATATAATGTTTTCCCCTCCATTCTTCTTGGAATACATGTCTCATGAACTTGGTTTTATTTTTGCCTTTATAATGCCCATTTATTACATGGAAATTCAACCCGAGGTTGTTAGAAATGCCTCCCCCTTGGGGGAACACCGTCCTTCGTGTTATATTGCACTTATGACCAACCAAAACTATTGAACCTGACAAACATACTACTTATGGAGCTTTATAACCCAACTCTATGCAATAATTACAATGACAACTATTGAAAGATGACTGACATATTGGCTTATTGGAGCTGTTGAGTTGTGCTATATTCTTTCCATGACTAGTAGACGTATTTAACTGGGGGATTAGATGGGGGAGGAGCCCCCCCTTCATTGCGCCAATTGCGCATTAGTGGGGCGATAGCCCCCCCTGTCCATGGGGTTTGAGGGGGGTGGGTAGCCCCCCTCTATGGGGTCTAGGGCAGCGTGCCGGGAATTTTTTTTTTGGACCCTGTATTAGGTTGGGCGGACCTACCTATGGTTTTGTGCATGGTTTTCGCACATGGTTTTGGACGCGATGGTTTTTGGTCCATGGTTTTGGATGCAATGGTTTTTGGTCCATGGTATTGGATGGTTCAACATGTATAAATACGTATTGTAACATTGAAAGGAACATAATGAAAAATGAAGCTGGTAGTCCTGGTTTTGGGATCCAGGGGAAAATCTCTGTGTATATGTGTTATGCTCTCACATTTTTTATCTTCTGTGTTTTAGAATTTGCATGTAGGTAATTTCTGTACGGGGTTAAAACCTACATTTGGTATTGGAGCTGTTTTGGCTTCAAGGGGATGCCTTTGTTGCTAAGGGGTTTTGCTCAGGTTTGTGGTAGACCGTGTTCAGTGGGAGATTTGCGAGATCGATTCTGGTGGTGAAAGAAGATGGCGAGCAGTGGAAAAATAATGATCGAGAAATTTAATGGTCAGAGTTTTGAGTTGTGGAAACTCAAGATGGAGGATTTGTTAGTGGATAAAGATCAGTGGATCGCGGTAGATCCGGGTACTAAACGAACGGGAGTGTCCGATGAAGAATGGAAGAAGTTGGATCGGAAGGAAAAGAGCATAATACGATTGTGTGTCTCAGATTCAGTATTGCTGAATGTATCAGGGGAAGCTATAGATAAGGCTTTGTGGGACAAGTTAGGGACTTTGTACCAATCTAAGTCTCTGGTGAATAAACTGTTCCTATGGAAAAAGCTATATAATCTGAGGATGAAATATGGAGACTAGGCGACAGAGCATCTAAATGCATTTAATACCGTGGTAAGTCAGTGATTCTCTGTTGATATTAAAATTTTACATGAAGATAAGTGCATCAATTTGTTGTGTTCTCTACCATATTCGTGGGATAGTCTGGTTATTGCAATAGGTAGCAATGCAACTGCCTTGCAGTTTGATGAAAAAGTCTCATCCTTGCTGACGAAGGAGATGAGACGGAAAAATATGGAGAGCCAGAATGGTGATGCCTTGTCTGTATGAGGACGGTCCCAGAATAGAAATAAAAATAACTCATCGAGTGGGAGATCTAAATATAGAGGGAGACCTAAATCTTCAAGAAAAATTGTAAAGGTGGTCTGCTGGAAATGCGGAAAGGAAGGGCACTACAGAAGGGACTGTAATATAAAGCTTCTAACCAAGGAAAGGGATCTAATGATGCTCCTTCTGTAGAGGCAAAAACCACCTTAGATGAAGGTGGGGATGTGTACTTGGCTTCTTCAAGTACACATGTAGATCTTGAGGCATGGTTGATTGACTCAGGTGAATCCTTTCACTTCACTGCCCATAGAGAGTGGTTCTACGAGTATGAGAAATATGATGGTGGCAATGTCTTCTTGGGGGATGATAAGAGGGCTAGAATTGTTGGTCGCAGAAAAGTAAAGTTAAAGTTGCAAGGTGGAAGGGTTAGAACACTTCAGGGTGTTCTACATATTCTTGCATTGGCCAAAAATCTGATTTCTGTAAGCAAGTTGGATGATGCAGGTGTAAAAACAATGTTTGAGAAGGATACCTACAAGATGGTTCGGGGAGCACTAGTATTGATGCAGGGAGTTTGGATTGGAACTCTGTACAAGATGCAAGGTAGCACTGTTTTTGATGGGTGCAACAATTCTGTAGTTCCTGAAAAAAGAGCAGAAAATCTAGTGGTCTCTAGAGAAAAGACCATGCTATGGCATCAAAGGCTTGGACATATTGGAGAGAAGGGCCTTAGAATACTTCATGGTAAAGGTATGGTAGAAGATATGAATAATAGATCTCTCGATTTTGATTTCTTTAAAAATTGTGTATATGGGAAGCAGAATCGGGTGAGTTTTCCCTTTGGTGGTAAGAGGGCAAAACAAATATTAGAGCTTGTGCACAGTGATGTGTTTGGACCTGTGAAGATTCCATCACTGGGTAAGTCTGTGTACTATGTATCATTTACATATGACTTATCAAGGAATACATGGATATATTTCCTCAAGAAGAAATTTGAAGTCTTTGACAGGTTTAAAGAATTTAAGGCTCTGGTGGAAAACCAGATAGTGAAGAAGATAAAGGTGTTGAGTACAGATAATGGTGGAGAGTTTTGTAGTAAGGAATTTGAAGAATTTTGTAAGAAGTGTGGTATAGCACGGGAAAAGACTACTCCATACACACCTAAGCAAAATGGAGTTGCAGAAAGAATGAACAAGACGTTGATGGAAAGGGCAAGAAGCATGCTCAGTGGTGCTGGGTTAGGACATGAATTCTAGGTAGAGGCGATGAAGACAACATGTTACCTGGTCAACCGATCACCTTCATCAGCATTGGAGGATAAGACTCCACAAGAGGTATGGACTGGTAAGAAACCCTCTCTTTCACATTTGAGGGTATTTGGATGTGATGCATATGTACATGTTCCAAAGGAGAAAAGAACCAAGTTGGATAGTAAATCTGAAAAGTGCATCTTTATTGGGTATAAGGATGGTTTAAAGGGTTATAAGCTTTGGAACCGAGTAACAAGGAAGGTTGTGAACAATCGAGATGTGGTGTTCAGAGAGGTGAAATATGTTATTAAACATGAATTCCAACCAAATGAACCTAAGAAGATATAGTTTGAGCTTAAGGAGGAAGAATCAAACTCTACAGTAGAGGAGGAACTAGAAGACGAAGAGCCACAAACTCCGGGTGTGAGAAGATCAGTTTGAGAAAGAAGGCAGCTGGAAAGGTATAGTCCATTTGCTTTTTGTTCAAATTTTTCTTTATCTATTACTGATGATGATCCTAGAACTGTGAAGGAAGTAGTAGATTCAGAGGATGGAAAACTCTGGAAAGATGCCATGGTTGATGAAATGGAATCTTTGCACAAAAATGAGGCTTGGGATCTGGTGGAGTTGCCGGCTGGAAGGAAACCTCTTGGTAGCAAATGGGTGTTGAAGAAGAAGAAAAATGCAGAAGGAAACATGAAGAAATACAAAGCTCGGTTGGTAGCAAAAGGTTATTATCACGTGTTGGGAATTGATTTTGGTGATATTTTTTCTCCTGTTGCCAGGGTAGCTTCTATTAGATTGCTTTTATCTGTTGCTACTGCTTTTGATTTTGAGGTAGAACAGATGGATGTGGAGACAACATTTCTTCATGGGGATCATGAAGAGGAGATCTACATGGAAAACCATACTGTTTCTCAATAACAACTTCCAACTGTTTACCATAAGTTTTCCCCCAATCCTCCATTCATTGATGAAGTGATTGATATGGTTCCATCTTCAGTTAATCCTACTCTCCCTGAGCATGAATCCCATGAATCCTTTTCCAACCACCCATTGGTTAATAAAGTGGTCAACTCGATTCCATATTCAGTTGATCATACTCTCCCCTTAGAGAGTGAAGTTAATACCACTCAAGTTCTTCTATTACTTCAAATACCACTAAACAAGGGGGCATTTATCCCATTCTCAAAGAACCCCCTCCAATTAATGAGATCATTTCCTTCGATTAGAATCAATTGACAGAGCCTCGTCTCCCTTCTTACATACCTTTCCAAATCATGGTGAAGTCTTGTGATAACAACGTATACCACACTGTTATGTTTAAAGGCAATTATATTAGCATTATATCCTCAACTGCTTGGCAAGCTTTAGGTTCCCCTCAACTTGTGTCTACTACTTATAATCTGTTGGATTTTAACAGAAGAACCAGTGAACCTTTAGGGATCCTTCCTCAGCTACCTATTACCTTAAAAGGAAAAAAATATTTGTATTGATGTTATGGTAGTCCAAGACCCCTTATATTTCAATTTACTCCTCGAGTGAGACCATGCTTATGCCATGAAAGTTGTTGTGTCCACACTATTTTGAGTGATGTCTTTCCCACATGATGGAAAAATTGTGACTATTAACCTTCTTTCATTCGTTGGTACTATTTTGACTACCAATCATCCAACTTCCCTAAATGTTCCTAATATTCAAGTGGTATCCCCCTCGCCATAGGTTAATTATGTGGAAACTTGTTCCATTCCTACATCTACCGATGAATACGAGGCTCTCCCTATTTGATTGACTTCTTTTAACCTAGATCCAATAAGTGATATGGTAAATCAGATAATGGGAGCACTGGAGCCTAATCTTCCTACCCCTATTGGATCCCTTGATATGTATTCCTTCCAGAGCATTGCTTTTCCATCTGATGAAAACCTCTTGGAAGCCATGATCAAGCCCTTCATATGTATTCCTTCCAAAGCCTTGGCCTCTTGGGAACCATGATCAAGGTAAATACTGCCATGAGCATAGTTCTTTTACTGTGTCAATCTCATTAAAAAATGAAACATTTCACCATGAGCATAGTTCTTTTACCGTGTCAAGCTCGTTAAAAAATGAAGCAGGTTACCACGAGCATAGTTTCTTCTATGTTTCAAGCTCAAATAAAAACGAAATAAACCTTTCAGAATGGTTATTTTATTGTGTCAAGATCGTTAAAAACTGAAATAAATTCCCTCCAATTTCTTTTAATATTTGAATAGATCTTGCAAATTTTGATTTCAGTTATTTTTACTTGATCTCAAAGATGAACATTCATTTCATTTGCCCATATCCTTCCTTCCTAGTGAAAATATTTCTATCAGTAACTAGTAGTATACGTGAGTCCATGAAAATAGTTGGTAGACAAAACGAAGGTGGGGGAGCATGCCTTTTGCCATTATTTTGGGGAAAATGTACTTATCTCAAGCATAATTTTTCTCTATTTCAAGTTTGTGTAAAAATGAAACCACTCTCAAGCATAGTTTTCCTTTGTTACAAGCTTCTGTAGAAAATGAAAGCTATTACAATCTTAGACTTTGTTCTTTCTCATGCTCGTAAATACATGAGAATACATTACCGATATTAGTCTTTTTTCCTTCTCATACTCGTAAATACATGAGAATATGTTATGGAGGTTAGTCTTTGTTCCTTCTTGTGCTCATAAATACATGAGAATAACTTATCGAGCATACTTTTATCACTTTTTTGGGCTCGCTAAGAATTATGAAAAAGGAACCCCCTGAAGTCTTCTTTAAGCTCTTTTCAGACTCCCAAAATATGAAAACATTTTCGAGCACTTGTCTCTTTCACACTCATTAAAGTAAATAAAAGGACATCTGCCTAGTATAAGTTTACCCCTTTTACGGACTAGGTTGAATATTTACGAAAAATGAATACTTTAGTCAAACATGACTAAAAGGTTCTACACATTTTCAAGCCTAAGGGACTAAATTTACAAAAAGGAACCTCTCAGAGTTTTCTTTTTTCCTCTTTTTCACACTCTCTAATATGAAAAAAAGTCAAGTTACCCCTCTGTTGGACTCGTAAAAACATAAACAACATAGGACTCGTTAAGCATGACAAGATCAAACCATTCCTTCTTAGGGTTCATTAAAAATACTCGAAAGGACTCATCCAAAGTATAAGATTACAAGTCAATAATATGTTATCCTCCTCAATATTCTAAAAAAATAAGGAGGCAATTGCTAGAAATGGTGGCGAAATTGGGGAAACAGGGCATAAAACCTAATTTTTTGCAGTAAGTCTCTCTTGATCATGACACTCTTTCATCTTTGTGATTGTTTTGGGTTGGGAAATTTTATTGAATCCTTGTTTATTATAGCTTATCGAATGTCTTCATAATGGGTATTTGAGTCAATGTTTCTAATACCATATAAGTGTCACCGATATGTTCAAGCGAAGTCAGCCCTCAGTTGACATTTTTTGTAATACCTATAGCATTCTTTCATGTCAGCTATCCTTGAACCAAATTTGGATCATCATATTTTGTCTCAAATATTGTTATATGTTTCTTATCATTTATGAGGGATACATCAAGTCTCTCCTATAACAAATCACTTCCTATTGACTTCAACACATTGTCTAGGAAGTTTATCTAGAAACTCCCCTAAGTGCCTTGGAACTTGCATACCTCAATTAAAAGTTTCCTCGCTTTCGGTGCTAGTCTATCATCATTGGACCTCGACTGAAATATTTTGTGTGGTGTTTGTCTCCAACTCATCTATTCACACCTCATATATTGCGCTCAGTACCATGAGGGTCATTATCATTATTGATGTTTCCTCTCGCATCTGTTACCAACTTTCATCAATGGCCGGTAATTAGATGGTATCTACCATGTTCGACTTCAACACATTTATTCATGTGGTTAGATTCATACTATCAAGTGACAAGTTGGAAGACCCCAGATCTAGTTTCATTCATCTTGGTTGCGACTTCAGGATTCATATACAAATCTATGCAGTATGATGGTTATGGTCATACAAAAAGTCATCCAATCATGCATCCATAATGCATAATCAATGGACGTCACTTTGATTATTATACGTGTAAAATGGATTATAAGTTGAGTATGGGTACGCCTATCTCAACGATGATATCATGATGATAATGTATGGTAACAATTAATTTATGATTGTTAGATCTCAACCAGTCAACTCTCGATCTGAACTTTTCACATGGTAAAGCACTTCAGTACTCATCCACAACTTCTGACTTTGAACTTTAGGGGTCTATCTATTACAAACCATTTTGTTGCACTTATTAAAAAGGCCCCAAACCCGGATCTCTTATCATCCACTACACTTTGCATCAATCCCCTCCAAGGCCAAAAGAAAAATTGTTTCCAAAATTTATAAGAATCCTAGACTACATTTGAACAAAACCCTAATTTAAGACTCCATCACACTTAGCTTCATGGAAATTTGTGATGGCTCATGTTACCCACATGCAACTTGCATTGGTCAGCGCATGTTTCCTTTACTGAAAATACGATGACACTTGGAAATGGGGAAAAATAAAATGGAATTTTGAAGCTTCCCTCTCTAGAAACTTTAGTAGCCGATTCATCCATTTTTTATTGAATATGATCTCGAATTCTTACTAATGAGGTTTTATGCCTTATCTCATGGAACTTACCTAATTTCAAAGTGGATCTAGCCCTAGTATGGTGGATATAAAACTTCCTCATTTTCCTTATAAAAGAAATACCTGTTATAGAGTCTGGGTTGGCTTTTGGAGACTCTGATTCTTCCCTTATGCTTTCAGTTTGAGCTTGGAGGTCCATAATCCATCCTTATGCATTGGTGATATTGAAGGCTTTATCATTGTGGCAAAGAAAGGATGAGAAGGTTGGGAGAGATTTGCAACATCAAGGCCTCAACAAGGGTTGTAATCTTTCTCTATTATCATTAATACAAAGTGCATTGTTTTTCCCATACATCATGTATTTGATTATACATGTGTAGAATAAGGTTCCTTGATCTCTTGTTTAAAGTTATTTGAATATATCATATTGTCTATTTTGGTCTCTTTACCTGGTTTGGTTATTTTTTAGGTTCTACTTTTAAAAGTTAGAGTTAAGGCTTGAGGGAACTAGTGAAGAGAAGAAGTAAGGTTGCATTGGAATCCAAGTAAGTATTCGTCTTGTGTTTCAAATATCTCTAGGGAAAGGCATCGTATTTTGTCTGGTTGTTTCTTGGTTGAGACACTAAACCTAGGGAGATCACTTTTGTCTGTAGAAGGGATTTATCCACAAAACACCATCTTTCCACATCCAAGTGGAATATATCTAGGAGTAATTTACTCTCTCAACTAGGGTTGTTACTAACTCTTGACTCTATCTTTGCTTCTAATCCCCTAACTAGAGTGACTTCCCTTATAAATTTAATGAGGTGACCTGTGAAATCTATCTCTATGTTCACTTGGGACTTTGAGTTGCTTGCTAAGGTTTTATCTACCTCATCCTTCTTAGAAGATCCATTTTCTAGTGATTTAACATTAGAAGGAGGGTTTTAGATGTATCTGGCCTACACCTACCTCTACTCATGCAACTCATAAAAAAAAGAAACTTAAAATAAACAAATAGAAATAAAACCACACTCACGAGCTCATGGTGTTACTGATATCTTATCATCAACAAGTTATCTTTTCACTTTGTTAGCTAAAAAAAATCCCCTTGAAAAATAAAAAATAAAGAAAGAAACATGCTTTTACCAACATGACAAGGGCTTGTGGGACTCACCAAAGTGGTCATGTAGGTTCTTACCTCTTGTCTTACCTTCCCACTCCTCCAAGTCTTAAATGCTATGAAATCAATGATAAAAAATAGACAACCAATGTACTTATCTCAGGTTTTCCTCCCCAATAATGGTTCCAAAATGATTGGTGAATATATTGACATTAAATTTAGAACATAAATATTCAAATCCAAGAGTTTAAGATTAGAGGCATGTTGGCAAGCCAACTATTGTTGACATTATGGATAATGTGTTGTCCTTAATGACAACCTACTTGATAAATATGTCAACATTATGGTAACGGGATGATGATATAGGATGATACAAATGTGACAGAGGTAATGGACAAGGAAATTTCAAGTTTAGAGATAGATGAATGTTACAGGTGAAGTTCGGAAAGTATACACGAATCCTATTCAAGAGGGTCACATACATACACGAGTTCTATGAGTAAAAGTTGCATATAGAACCCGTGCCGTGGTAATTTGAATACCAGGGGTATTTACCATGGTATTGGTCTATAGTAGTGGGTGCGTCAATGGTTATTTGATCCTGTCAAATAATACCAACGACATTACTAAGGGATTGAACTAAGGTATTGGCTAAGGAAAAATCTATATAAGGAGATGGAGATCAAAGTGTTAGGTGTGCAAGTTATGGGTTATTAATGCGTAATCTGATTTGAAACAGGTGTGCACCAAGGAGCATGGAAGAGGCTCATATATAATAGATATGAAAGAATAGTGATGAATATGATTGCTAGATCTGTTTGTGATTATAGCTAACAATGATAGATCTGTGGTGATAATGATACACCGATATGAATGTATGATAGTAAAGTTTCTAAAGTATGTGTTGGGGTTTTTAGGGTCCTATATTTTATAGGATGAGCAAACTATTAGCTGTTGATTTTTGTATATGACATGTTGTAACTAAACTTTCATTCTACAAGGTAGTTCCAAAATAAAAATAGAGAAAAAAAAAAAAAAAACGAAGGAGATACAAATATATATATATATATATATATATATATATATATATATATATATATATATATATATATATATATATAGGAAAATATATGAAAAAATATGAAAAAATGAAAAAAAAACCCAATAAGTGAGCAAGTCTAAATGGCACCGCATTTCAAAAAAATAAAAAAAAATTAGCATGAGGATTAGATAAGTTAAAATGCCACATTAGAGTTAGATAAGTAGGGTTAGTTAGTTTAATCACATTTTTCAAGCGTGATTAAACTTGTTGAATACAATTAGATTAGTTAGAATAAAAATAGTTTGACCACACAGTTTAATCGTGGTCAAATTTGGTTTAGTTAGTTTAGTTCAGGTTTGATTAATCAACCACACTATTTAAACATGGTTAAATTAGATTAAATAAAGTTTATGTAATAAATTATTGCATTGTATAAACACAATTTTGTGTTATGATCAAATAAAAGAATTTGATACGACATTTTGTCGTTTGTAATAATGAAGGCATAAATTTCAATGGTCGATATCTCACCCGCCCAGATCAACAGCGGGTGATGAGTTTCGAACCCCCCCCCCCCTCCCATCCTTCTCAAGGCTAATCAAGGGGGGGGGGGTCCAAAAATCGGTTTCCCCCGCTAACCACTATTGTGACATCTCCTCCCCTGGTGAGTTTCAGACCCCCCAACATAATAGCATATACCATACCCCCCCGAAAACCACCATTCCACTCCGCTCCCGCTCCCACCTATTACATTGTTGACCCCTTTACTCCTGGGCCACTCTTCTTCCGCCACCTCACATCAACGGACCCCACTTCCCTTCTACCAAATCACTGTCACCTCCTATCCCTACCTCACTCCTATACCATATCGCCACATGGCACCCCCTATTTGCCATTTCCCATCACGGTCACATCCTATCCCCTCTCCACATCAACTCATCCTTGTTCTACCCGCTATCTAACCATTCCACCATTACTCACCCCCACGATAACCAACCCGCTCCCTTTAATCATAAATCGAGTTTTGCCTATAATATCAACTAGAACTCGTTTTGTCATCATCCTTTCATTGTTTCAAGGTAACAAGTTATCAAAAATTTTCCAGTGCATAGTTAATCAGACAGAGCCTATCTCAGTGCCCAGTCATTGATTTAGACTACCACTATGACCCGTCAGTAAGCCAATTACCTTTGCACGTTGGATACCAATCTTCGACCAATTTTTCCCAGGTAATTCAATTATCATTTTCAATCCTCTTTCATCATGGCTCCTAAAGGGAAATCTAAGGCCTTAGATTATGACCCCCTACTACCCCTTATCATAGATTTAGATCATCAACCTCTAGTAGACCAAGAATATAAAATCTTGGAAACCAGTTGTGAGTTCGACCTTTATGAACTCCACAACTGGTTAAAGCAAAACTTTATAGACCTCAATGATGAATTGGGTCTGTGGGAATCCTCCCTACTTGAATTCATTTTCCTTCAGACCTATCACTTCCCTGAGTTCATTTCATGGTGCCAATTTCACTATATTACTAGTTAGAGAGAAATTGTGGCCCAGAATAATGACATCCTCTTTACCATTACAGTTGAATCCATCTCCCAAATGCTCCAATTGCAAAGCTTTGCCTCTCTGAAACCATTTACAGTAGATTCCTTCATGAAATTATACAAAAACCTCACCTTCCCACACAGAGCTAAGATTTTTGAGACTTTTCTCCTTGAGGATGCCCAATTACCCAAGAGACACCCCCCATATTCATCCACTATGTTCCCTAAGATGACTAAGCATATTATTTCTATTATTTCGTTTCTACTTGGCGACCAATCTTATCAGTGGGTTTATGAGGCCATCATTGGTTTCCTATCAGTCTTTACCACAGGTGAGAATCCTTCCACCTTCAACTACAGTCATTTTTTAGCAGATGCAATCCATGAGCAATTCCTCAAATATGCTTCAGTACTTGTTTATTTGTTTCTTTACCATCAGGCAAATAGGTTTCAATTTACCTTGAGAAACTTGGATGAGCAAGGCAATGCTGAACCAATGAATCATTAGACTTCCTTGGTAGGGGATAATTCCAATGAATTCACCTTCAGTGAATTTCTTGACCATTTTTTGTGCACATTATCCAACTTATTAAAAAGCAATGTGGAGCCAAGAATAGGAGCATAAATTAAGAGATTCCTTCATTTGAGTGAGCAGACCAAAACAAGTGACTAGTACTTGTACCATAACTACACAGACATCAAGGTCTATGGCTATGAGTTTCCACCTTACAGATTACCAAAGTTTGTCTGAGTGAGAATTTTCTCATTGGAGTACATAAGAAAAATGATAAATATGGATGAGATGCATTTTGTGGCAGCAAAGAAGAAATCAAAATTCAAGATAAAAACACAGGTGGGCCCATTCATTTGCAATAGTAGAGAAGCAAACAAAGAAGCAGATATCCTTCTAAAGAAAATGAATTTCACACTCAGTTTCACTTGGTCCTATGACCCCCTGGGGATTATTTCAAAATTAAGAGTAGAATATAAGACTACTCACTACTCACAAACTCTTGGGCCAGAGATTGAGAAGTACATGAACCATGATTAGTGGCAAGAAAACACCGTATAAGAGGCATAAGAACATGTAATTTTGACTACTAGAACATAGACTCCTACACCACAGAAGAAGCAAGACAAGAGACCCAGGGAAGAGTTTTCCCCATAGTCACATAAATTCCTGAAAAGGAGTTTCAAATCTATAAGAAAAGGAAGAAGACTACTCCAACAACAAAAGGATCCTTTAAAGAGGAAAATGTATAGACAATAGTTTTGATAGGCCCTCATGCTTCAAGGAGGATTAAGGATATTTTTGTGGGATCTCCATCCTCTTTAGCCTCCCAAGATCCAGTGGACACTTGTCAGACAGGAGAATTGGTTCATGACCAAGATGAACCAAACATATTTGCTAAGTATAGAGAAATCAAGAAGAAAAATGAATAGCTTAAAGCTACAACATATACACAGTTTTGGAAGTAGACAACCTCTTCACAGGATAGGCTCCTTTCTGTCTTTGACACTAAGAAAGGGAAAATGCAGATAGCCTTTCTGCAAGATCAAATTCCTTTCCCAAAGACTCATGAATATTATAAGAAATCTATTTTTTCATTCAATACTGATCAAGTTCATCCAATAGATCAAATATGCCTGCACAAGCAAACAAGAGAGATGTTGTATTCTACATTGACAACTTCGGTAATGGTAGCTTCTAAGCTACAAGCCTATGTAAATAATATTTAGTCTCAACTTAAATTATAGTAAGTCTCTTCTTTAGCCAATATTATCAAAATCAAATCATTGTAAGACCTTGTAATCAAACTGGGATATGATCCCAACAATGTGAAAGTAGCAGAAAAGATTATCAAAAGGAAGAATGCTGACATTGCAGCACTTAAGAAATAACATAAGCTTCCCTCCATAGAAGACCCACAGACTAAGGAAGTCAAATAATTAGAGAAGGAAAAAGAATATATGTTCGGAATCATTATTGAACAAAGTGGACAGATCAAAGAAATGGAGGTTGAAATGGAGAAATTGTTAAAAGAAAGGGAACAATCCACACATTTGGCAACCATTCCACTAATAGCAGTTCCCATTGCATCTACATCAATAGTAGGGACATCTACTTCAGCAACCATCAATGAGGGGCAATCTACAGATTCTTTAAAGGAACTTATCAAGGCAATGGATGAATGTCAATTATAGGACATGAAATTGAAAAGCCGAAAACTCAGCTGAAGAACCTTCAGGAGCAGGAACTAAAGGTTGACAGTGTATACTTGGCTGAATTGTAGAAAGAACATAAACTAACATAGAATATTGAACAACTACAAAGTGATTCCGCAATGGAACAAACATTGGCACATGAAAAAGAGATTATATGGATAGAAATAAATGAGGCCATGACTGAAATATGGCCCTAAATTCAGATTATTTTTTAGCAAGAGGATTTAATATAGAGGTCCAAAGAGATAATTGAAGAGGTAAAAGTAGATTTAGGGCAGAAGCCAGGTGAAGCTACTGCTCTGATCATAATTTTGAATTCGAAGACTAGAGAAGAACTAGAAGAGTTGAAAATTGCAGATAGGACAAAGACTATTTTGAAGGTGAGGGGGGTCCTTACAAAAAGGAATCTTATGCTGCAATTGGAGAATACGTGTCACAATATGGAGTCCAAAATTAAGAAGTTCCACATAAAATTTAATGTGTTAAATCATAAGGGACTGCCAGGTTTGATAGGGATTGGAGAAAAGCTGATTAGTTTAGAATATTATCACCAAAAATTATATACCATAGCAAGGGATAAGCAAAAGTTTTTTACCATCAAAGGAAGCATCATAGGAAAAGCCTTCATGGAAGCTTTGGACTTTGATATGATGATCAAACATGAAATAAAGCACTTGTTCATTGTTAAGCCCACTTTTCAAAAGTACACCGAGGTGGATGAAACCTTTAGGAAGCTAGTCAAATTCTCCACTCCAAGTAAAGACCGATGGCAAAAATTTTGCAAGTTACTTGGGTAAAATAGTTTTTACTTTCAAATAGCAAGGAAACACTTCTTCAGGCCGAGTCATCACCTGGATCCTCGAAAATAGTGTTAGAGAACTACAAGAGTTTTAGCTGCGTATTTTTTTGTACTATGTTTGTAATCAGCTTAGGATATTTTGTAATAAATCTTGAGATTTTTATTCAATATATTTTTGATAATTTTTTTTTAAGTACTTCCCAAGGAGAAGTACAAATGTTGGGACTTGTATTAAGAAAGAACATTTTGATGTAAAGTTGTTCACTAAGATGAAAGTGATCATTTCACTAATACAGAAGACTGTTTCAGGATTCATGTGTTAGGTTAATTGGTGATGTCTTTCCTTTTGTAAAGTTGTTATATCTCTGTTTTCATATGTTTACTTATTTGAATTGTTTAGAAGAAGATGAAGGGATGAACTTGTCTAATCACACTCTGTCCTCTCTTTTAAGAAATTTATATGTTTTCAGACTGAAGTTAAATATACAATTCATGTTAAAATGATCTATGGTTTATGAAATATGAATATATTCCTCCTTGTTGGGACAGGGTCCCCTGTGGTCAATTTTGGGGAAAAAGCCCAAGTTTTGGGGCAGAAAGCCCAAGTTTTTGTTATGTAAAGTGTAAAGTCTCGACAAATTGTGGTCGCGGAGCACGTAGATAGTAAAGTGAAAAAAAGGGTTTTTCCCTTCTTTTATGTAAGTTGTATCGGCTTTAGTAGATCTACCCATGGTCTGCGAACCATGGGATTGTATAAAAAGGAGAGTCTTAGTGAGTCTAAAGAAGTTAAGTATAGTTCATGATATTGATGAAGACGAATGTAATGGATCAGTAGAAGTGAAGAGCAAAGACTCTTAGAGTAGAAGAGAGGCTCTGCAGCTGAGTGCGTGGAGGCCTAGAGTAGAGTTCGCAGGTAAGTGCGTGGACCCATTTAGTTGAGTGCGCAGGGTAGTCTTGAGTCTATAATCAGAACTAAAGTATCAATAAGGAGATTATTCCAACAACTGTGTTGGCAGACATTTAGATTGCGCTCAATAAGGAATTCAGTAGGCCCAAGTCTAAATTGCAATCAATCGTTGGATTCAAGGAAATAATGATCAAGCCGGGCGAGACACCCTGGGAGCTGGATCAGAGATTGAAATTCAAGATCTGCGAAGCTAACATGAATCTTATGGATGGGCAACACTGAAAATGGTTCATGGCTTCACTCTTGTCTCATTGAAGGGTTGCTTTATCACGACAAAATATTGGGACCCAGGCGGAAGCCTTGGAGATTGCGATGAGACTACATGAGACACCAATTCAAGATGATGCTTTGGGAGTTGAGCAGGTTCACACGGAGTTGCAGAATCTTTTCCTAGAATTCCAAAGTTTGAAGAATGATAGAGTGGCTCGGCCAGAGGTGCGAAAAGAAGTTTTGTGTCTGAAATGTAAAAGAGAGGGGAATGATAAAGATCACTGCCCTATCTTCGCGAATTACATTGCAGGAGGAGGGCCGATGCCTCTAAGGCCGGAAGATCAAGCAGGGCCAAGTACGGGGCCTACGATATGGTGTGCTATATGTCAGGTACCTAGAAAACATGTGAAAGATAATTGTCACTTTCTGCAGAAATTTGTACAAACATCGCCACTGCTCTTCTGAAACTTTTGCAAATCAGTAGGTCACGATGAGCGCAATTACCATAGTTATGAGTTAATGATGGAGAGAATGTCTGCATATCGGATGTAGACCAAAACTTGGCCTCTCGATCAAGGTGTTGGGGGAGCGTGAGGTGGATATTAGGGGTGCGGACGAGGCCGAGGCAGAGGAGGACCTGCGAGAGGTAGGGGACAAGTTATTTGTTACAATTGTGGAGGGCTAGGACACTACGTATGAGAATATACGAACCTGACGTGCCTGTCGTGTTGATACTGTACTTAGTTTGACCATGCGATAGAATACTGCTCTGTATTGATAGCTAAAATGTGGGAAAAGGGGATGTAGCCTCAACATCCCACCCAAAACCTGCAGATGATGAGGGTTGAGCCCCGCGAAGAAGATCCTAATGTGCATATTGTGTTATGTAGTGGGATGACGACTGGCGAAGATAAGGGAAAGAAACTTGAAGAAAGTGAATGGGTCCACAAAGCCTAGAAAAGGAGGTTGGATTTGATTTAGAGAGCGCGAAAGAAACCTTCATGGAAGTGAAGAAAAGCCTTGCTGAGGCTTCTACCTCAGGAAGCCAAGATAAGTAGTTTGAAGAAATGGACCCATCTATGCTTACTATCTTTTTGGAGACTTGTATGAAGCTGCTACTCAATAGCGGTAGTGAAAGGATTACAAGAGTTGATAAATAAATGTGTCGGTAAAGAAAATGCTCCCAATGGACCCCGCGTGGTTAGGAAAATTGGTAAACATAAGGAAAGAACAAGGAGTGAGATGAGGCTTACCGCACAAATAGGAGAGCTTGTGATCTGGATTTAAATAGGAACGCAACAAATTACAGAGATAATCATAAACATAGAGATGCAGCAGAAATAATACTTCATTTCATTAATGTAAAATACTAAAATTCACTTACAAACAGAAATGGAAATAAATCAGCTAGGACGATGGTATCTTATCTCTGAGAAGAGATGTGGTGGCTACATGCCTCTGCACTTCCTTACAATGAGGCTCAAGGGAATTTTTATTATTGAACAATAAGAGTAAACCCTAAACAACCAAAACTCTAACCCAAGGAGATGTAACACCAAGATTTTATGGGCCCGGTTGGGGTGAGTTGGACAACCAACTTCCCGGGGTTGTGACTTGGTCATATTATCTTCATTTGACACGCATGATAACCCGTTGGAAAGATCTCTCCAAGGACTATGACAGAAAAGATGATTTTAGATTTGTGATCAATTTGTTTCTATTTTGATTTATCTTGGATCTAATTACAGTTATATTAATCCTGACCTGGTGGATAAGTGTGGTTTAAGAAAAGAAGTGCATGCATAATCTTGGTTGGTAAAGTTGGTTGTAGGTACAAAGAAGAGAGTTCAACATTGGGTAATATCTCGTGAATTTGTGTTAAATGGTATGCCTACATCAACACATTTGAATGTACTGCCATTTGGGATCGTATAATATTGTTTTGGGTATGGATTGGATGTACCTTGATAGGATCAAAGTGGATTTCTTCAACAAGGCCATTGAGTGTGTGGACGATAGTGGGGAAAAGAGAATTTTGCAGGGAAAGAAGAAGCCTACATAAGTAAGAATGGTTACCATTATACAAGCTAAGCATAGTTGTAGAAAAGGTTGTGTGATGTTTGCAGTGCATATATCTAGTGACAAGGTAAATATGTTGAGGATGCAGAAATATTCCAGAGGTACCATGTATTGCAGCAGTATTAGGAGGTGTTTCTAGTTGAGATTCCAGAGTTACCTCCTCATAGGGAAGTAGATATCTCTATTGAGTTGGTGCCAAGGGCAGCACCAGCATTGAAGTCGCCTTAGAGGATGAGTACCCCAGAGATATTAGAGTTGAAATTATAGTTAAAGGAGATGCTTGACAAGGGATACATTAGGCCAAGTGTATGACCTTGGGATGCACCAGTGTTGTTCGTAAAGAAGAAATACGATACTCTCAGATTGTGCATTTATTACATGCAGTTGAGCAAGGTAACGATCAACAACATGTACCCATTGCTGAGGATTGATGATTTGTTTGATTAGTTGAAGGGAGCATGATACAGATTTAAACAGGAACACAACAAATTATAGATATAATCATACACACAGAGATGAAACATAAATAATACTTCATTTCATCACTGTAAAATATTGAAATATGCTTACAAACAGAAATGGAAATAAACTAGCTAGGACGATGGTAGCTTATCTCTGAGAAGAGATGTGGCAGCTACATGCCTCTAAACTGTTTTACAATGAGGCTTGAAGGCCTATTTATTGTTGAGGAACAATGGAAAACCATAAACATCCAAAAACCTAACCCTAGGAGATGAAGTGCCAAACTATGGGCAATGTTTTCAGTAAGTTGGTATATCAACTTCCAGGGGTCATAACTTTGGCATACGATCTTCGTTTGACGCGCACAATAGCTCGCTAGAAATATCTATCTGAGGACTACAACTTTGGGAAGGGAAACATTAGTCCATGGACCCATGTTACTCTCGGTTTTCCAAAAAAACATCATTTAGGGCCTCAAAATGGCTCTGAAAGTTTAGGACTCGAAAAACTGCTAAAAATAGTAAACTGTGCTACAATTAAGGAAACTGAAAAACTGAAAGAAGCAATGGTGGGGGTCCAAGTCGAATTGGTAGGTGGCCACCAATATCCACCTAGATCATTCCTCCCCCCTTAGGAAGCAATGGTACCCATTGCGTTGGGTTCCTCCATGAGATGAGGAAACTTCTGTTGAACTTGGTCCTAGGTGAGCCACTTGCCCGAGTGAAGGAGTTGGCCTGCTTTGACAACTCGATACAGTTGGATATTTTTTTGGTGAGTGTGCTTGATCTATGTGTGCATGATCTAATCATTTGGAGCTTGTTCCGTGCAATCTGGATTTAACTCTGTGGGTGTGAGATGTTCTGCAAGGTCGGATGTGTCTAGTAATGGTGGAAAGTATGGCCAAAGGTGGTCCACATTGAACACTGGGTGCAGGCCAAGGAACGGGGGAATGCTGAGCTCAAATGCATGTCTCCCATAGCCTTGGTAATTTTTTAAGGACCATATCGAAGTGGTCTGAGTTTCTGATAGGCTCTGGTAAGGCTTTCCTTTTGCAAATGCAACCAGACTTTGTTGCCCATATGAAACTTGTGTGGCACCCGATGTTGATCATGTCGCTACGTGTACTTGGCCTTTGATTTCTCTAGAATTTGATGGACCTGCTAGCGAATATGTTGGATGTGCTCAATGAAGCTGTTTCCCTTATTTGTTTCAGACTGAACATGAGCCAACTCTATGCGAGTAGTTGCAAATGGCATGGCCACATCAATGGGACATAGTGGCTGGAATCCCAAGCCCACCTGAAAAGGGTTGTGGCTATTTGAGTTGTGGAGAGCCCGATTGTAGCTATGTTGAACATAGGGGAGGCTCTCATCCTATGTGCGTGGATGCTTTGAGTTGCACATGCGCAGAATGTGTATGATCATCTTGTTGACAACCTCTGTCTGGCTATCAGTTTGAGGCCAGAAGGCTGTGGACTTAGTGAGTTTGGTGTCCAGCATCAACCAAAGACTAGACCAAAATGTATTGAGGAACCTTCTATCCCAATATGAGATGATATATTGTGGGATCCCAAAGTGTACCCACACTCGTTCAAAGAAGAGTTTAGCATTGGCTTCTACTGTGATATTATTCTTGCAGGCCACCATAATGGCCATCTTCGAGAACCTGTCGACGACCACAAAAGCATAGTCATTTCCATGCTTAGTGGAAGAAAGGCCTAACATGTAATCGATGGATATGGATTCCCAAGGTCGACTAGGGGTAGGCAGCAGGGTATAGAGTCCTTGCTTCTTGATGGTCGGTTTGGCAATGGCGCAGGTAGTGAATGATCTGATGTACTTCCTTACATCCTGTCGAAGATTCAGCCAATAGAAATACTTCTGCAGTACTACCACCATTTTCTCGACCCCGAAATGCCCAGTAGCCTGATTGTAGTGTGCTTCCCAAATCAACTTGGCATGCTCGCTTAAAGGAACACAAAGGTGACCCAAGTGGCATAACAGGGCATCCTAGAGGTGAAAATATTTAACATGCCGACCCTCCAAGAGTGTCTGGTATGTGTGGCCAAATTCTGGGTCACTTTTGTAGAGAAGTGGCCAATCAGAAGTCTTGTGCCCATAGGAGTTGAGCACGGTGTTTAACGCCATGATTGGTGGTCGACTGAGGCAATCTACAACATTATTGGTGCTACCCTTCTTATACTTGATATTCAAATGGAACTGTTGCAGGTATTTGGATCACCTTTGATGGCGATCATTATGCAATTTCCCTTGGGTCTGTATGAACTGCAGGGGTCGGTGGTCTGTGTGGATGACCATTTCCTTCCCCAAAATGTAATGCTTCAATTTTCGGCAGGCCTGCACAATGGAATACATCTCTTTGTCATAAGTGGGATACTTCTAGGTTGTGTCTGAGAGTGTCTCACTATGATATGCCGCTGGATGCCCATGTTGAGTAAGGACTGCCCCAATAGCATAGTCAGAGGCATCTGTCTCGACCTCAAATGGTTGTTGTAAGTTTGGTAATGTGAGAACTAGTGCCGAGTAGAGGCGATCTTTCAACTCTGTGAATGCCTTCTGTTGAGATTCAGACAAAAATAATTTTTCTTTCACTCCTCCCTTGGTGACTTGATTCAAGGGCCAAGTGATATGAGAAAATCCCAACACAAACCTACAGTAGAAGTTAGCAAGACCTAGAAAGATGCGGAGCTCTGTCAGAGTGGTTGGAGATGGCCAATCCAGAATGACTTGGATCTTGGCTGGATCCACATGCACCCCCTGTTCATCAATAACGTATCCCAGATACTAAACCTGGGTCATGCCAAAAGTTCATTTCTCCAAATTAGCACATAACTTGTGTTGCTGCAGTGTTTGGAGAACCTGTCGGATGTGGTGGAGGTGCTCTTCCCAACTCTGGCTGAAGATCGGGATGTCATCCAAGTATACCACTGCAAATGAGTTGGTGAATGGCCACAAGATGTCATCAATTAGTCTCGTGAAGGTTGTAGGTGCATTCATCAATCCGAAAGGCATAACCAACCATTCGAAAAGGCCCTCCTTGGCTTTGAAGGCAGTGTTCCACACATCGGAGGGTTCGATTGGTACCTGGTGATATCCTGACTTCAAATTGATCTTGCTGAAATATTTTCCCCCCTTCAGTTGGTCCAAGAAGTCATCAACCCATGGGATTGGGTACCTATTACGAACAATGATCTTGTTCAGCACTCGATAGTCAATACAGAGTCTCCAAGTCCCATCCTTCTTTTGTACCAACACGATTGGGCTCCGCCAGGGTGATGAACTCGGACAGATGTGACCTTTCTGCAGCAGCTCCTTAATATGCCTCTTGATTTCATCGTTCTCTAGAACAGAGTGCCGATCGATTGGTCCATTGGGCAGCGACGCACCTGGGGTTAGATCGATGGAGTGCTTGACCTGATAGTGCAGAGGAACCCTTGCAGGGGAGGTGAAGATGTCCTCGTACTCTACGACCTTGTCCATCTGTAGTTGTTGTGTGGAGGGGCCCTGTCTAGAGGTCATGGCCACTGTCTTCTTCTTTCCTTGAGGGTGTATCATTAGAAAAACAAATTTCCCAGTTTTGGAAATGAGCTTACTGCATTATTTTGCAGTAACTAAAGAGATGGCGGTTCTACCTTCGGTATCCTGTACAACTTATTTCCCAAAGTAACAATAACAACACGGGGCCTTGATTCATACACAACATGTTGCTTCCACAAGTATGGTTGTCCTAATAATACATCACAAACTTCAAGGGGAGCAATGTCACACAATACCTCATCTGTGAAGGGCTTGATGTTGTATGGAAGGCGGCACTGCTGGCTCACGCGAAGATCTCGTCCTTGGTTAAGCCACTTGATGGTGTACGATTGTGGATGTGCTATGGTCGATAAGCCCAGCCGCTTCACGACCTCTGTTGAAATGAGGTTCTTTTGGCTCTTGCTGTCGACAATGAACTATAGCGAGGAGCCCTTTACCCACATCTGGCAATGGAAGGGATGCTTCTCCTCCCCTGGATCTTCGGGTTTTTCCTTTTGGATCTTCATGGTGGCAACGGTGGCGTTGGGCTCCGCATCGATAATTTGCTTCCCTTTGTCATTCCTATTGTCAGATTCTGACTGAGAGTCAGAACATGCATCCGATTATGAAACCTTTAGCTTGGGCACCAGCGAATGCTTGGCCCAACACTCACTTGTGTTGTGAGTGGAGCTCTTATGGAACTCACACCACTTTCCCATGTCCTTTTTCGACTTCGCAGAACTATTTTTTGCTTGTAGCTTTGGCGGGTTGTCTTGGGCCGCCCTGCTTGGCTTTTTCCTTTGTTCTGCGCTTTAAGGGCACCTTTCCCTTGCTTCAAATTCGCGGATCCAAAGTCTCACTTCTTCTATTTAAAATTTTTCTCGACCTTGACGGCATATCGATATGTCATGCCGAGTGAGGAGATGTTCAGGAATTCTATTTCTGCCTGGATGCACTTGTGCAAGCAGCCACAATATTTAAGTACCAAATGCTGCTTTGATCCTTGATACCAAACTTTGTGCGAAGGGTATGGAAAATATTGGTATAATCCAGCACGTCTTGGTCCCTTCCCTGCCGCAGTGTGGTCCACTTTATGTATTGATCCTCATAGCTTCCGACAGGGTAGTATTGCTCCTTGATGGCATCCCAGAATGAATTCCAAGTGGGTGCAGCTGAAAATAGTGAGCCTGTAATTTCATCCTTCTACTCGCAGTAGGTTTTCCACCAGTCCTTGACGTGGGGGGCTACTTTAAGAAGAGTGAAAATAATCTTTTTCTGACTGGAAAAATCATGAACAAAAAAATAACCCTCTAGCAGATTTAACCATTTATCGACGACATTTGTGTCTATCTGACCCTCGGATAGGGGGATTTCAAACTTAACTTGTACCTTAAATGGTGTGGCATTTCCAGAGTAGCTGTTAGAAGCCGATGCGTCACCCCTGGGTAGCCGCTGAAGGATCTGGTCAAAGATGTCCATCATCGCATTCCTTTGTCACTCAAGGGCTTCTTCGAGCAAGATTTTAATAGGATCTCCTACCCCCTCATCTTTCTTTTCATTCGCCAAGGGAGGCCATCGGGATTTGCGAGGTTGGTCTTGCAAAGGTTCTACCAGTTCAAGCCCTAACTCCTTATATCTCGACCTTGTTGGGGACATGCAAAGAAAAAAAGAGAAAAAAAAGCAGACCCCTCTGATACCACTGATCTAGATTTAAGCAGGAACACAACAAATTTCAGATATAACCATAAACACAGAGATTCAGTGGAAATAATACTTCATTTCATTAAATGTAAAATACTAAAATATGCTTACAAACAGAAATGGAAATAAACCAGCTAGGGCGATGGTAGCTTATCTCTGAGAAGAGATGTGGTGGCTATATGCCTCTGAACTACCTTACAATGAGGCTCAAGGGCCTTTTTATTATTGAACAATAAGATCAAACCCTAAACAACCAAAACCCTAACCTGAGGAGATGCAACACCAAGAGTTTATGGGCCCCGTTGGGGTGATTTGGACAACCAACTTCCTGGGGTCGTGACTTGGTCATATTATCTCCGTTTGACGTGCATGATAACCTGTTGGAAAGATCTCTCCTAGGACTACGACAAAAAAGATGATTTTAGACAGAAAATTGTTGTCAGTAGATTTAAAAAAACATTGTTTAGGACCCGAAAAACTGCTAAAAATAGTAAACTGTGCTACTATTAACAAAACTGAAAAAATGAAGGAAGCAATGGTGGGGTCCAAGTGGAATTGGCGGGTGGCCACCAATATCCACTTGGATCAGCCTGAAATGGACCAAGTTATTCTAGTTCTTGGGTCAGATGCGAACGTTTTGCCTAAGCAAACATGGGAGAGAATGAGGAGACCTGCGATGCAGTGATCTCTTATTCAATTGAGGATGGCGAATCGACAAAAGATTATCCCCATGGGAAGATTGCAGGGAGTGACAATAGATATTGAAGGAACGAGCGCATTGGCTGATTTCTAAGTGAGAGAGATTGTTGATGACAACAATCCCTAACCCGCGCTCCTTGGGATCAACTAGGCTATTGACATGAATGGGGTGATCAATATGAAGAAGTGAACAATGTCATTTGAGAGAAAATCGCTCCGCGTAGTAGTACCTCTGGATCTTGTAGAAGGAACACACTATATTGAACTGTTCACGATTATGAAAGTGACGATGATTTGGACCAAATATACAAAATAACAATGCGAGACCAAGATTGGATGAATCTAATAGCAGATGGAAACATAACATGGGACCGCGAAAGTTCCTGTACATCGGATTTGGATGAGGAGTTGGAACACTGGTAGAATAGGTTGTACAAAGTATCGACGTTGTGCTGTAACATGATGACTAAATCGTTGCACTGTGTATCATCGAAGGTAAGGAGTTTGCCTTATTATGATGGTCTAACTAACGTAGATAAATTTTTGGATGCATTTGAAAGGGAAGTGCTTGAGAAGCATCGCTTCCAAGCATTGGATTTGGTGCTGCATGCTATGCCCACAAGGTGGTGGGGTACACATAAAGACAATTTTGATGGATGGCGCGAATATAGAAGAATGATGAGGGTGTGGTTTGTTCGCCCAAAGGTGCGATTGATAGAGAAATACGATGGAAGAAGTGATCTGTGTGATCACTTAGCAAAATGGACTGATGCTTATGGAGCAGAACCACAACTGGAGTGGGTGCATTTGTTCTGTCACATTTTGGATGTAATACCAATGAATTGGTACCTGGAGACAAAGCTTCGCCACGGCACAAACGAATGGGATATTTTGAGAAAGGGATTCTTGATGACATTCAACTTTGAGGATAGATTTGAGTGCATCGATGAAGCGCTGGAGGAGGTTAAGGTAGCGATATTTAGAATCCTGTAGCATCCCTTGGATTTGATTCAACTAGATTAGACCACCCAACTGCGCCATGTGCTAGAGTGCTACAATGTGACAACTGAAGAAGAAGAGGAGGATCCAAGGAACATTAATATTCCGGAGCAGAAGGTCACCACGAAGTTAAGGGGTCACAGATAGAGAATCTATATATCACCGTGCTACTGAACACTAGGCAAGTGAACATTGACACAGAGGCGGAGCCAAAATTTGCAAAGATAGGGGACTATTGGGATGATGCTATGGTGGATAAGGTCGTGGAGTTGCTCCGCGAGTATCAAGATTTGTTCCCTACAAAGTTTTCAAACTTGAAGCGAATAATTAGCGATTTAGGAGTGATGAAAATAACATTGAAACCAGATGCAAAGCCTATGAAGCAAAGGCCATATCGCCTTAATCCTAAGTACAAGGAAAAGGTCCGCTTGGATTTGGAAAAGATGTTGGCAGTAAATATTATTGAATGAGTAGAGGAGTCTGATTGGGTAAGTCCTATGGTAGTTCATGAAAAGAAGAAGAAGGATGAGATAAGGATCTGCGTAGATCTTAGGAAATTGAATGATGCTTGCATTCATTATCCCTTTTCAACTCTATTCATGGATGAGGAATTGGATAATGTAGGCGTACAGGAAGCATATTCATTTACTGATGGGTTCTTTGGATACCATTAGATAAATATCGCATCATGAGACATGAGTAAGACTACCTTCACGACTGAGTGGGGATGCTTTCAGTATATGGTAATGCCTTTTGGACTTAAGAATGCACCAACAATCTTCTCGCGCGTAGTCATTACAACATTCAAATAATTCATTCACAAGTTTTTGGAGGTATATTTTGATGATTGGAAAGTGTTTGGATTGATAAAGCACCATGTAGCTAGTTTGTGCTTCATGTTGGATACGTGCTGAAGGTATCAGATTGTGATAAACTTGAAGAAGTGTTTATTTTGTGTCCCTTTTGGAATCTTGCTGGTTCATGTAGTGTGCATACAAGGATTAATGGTGGACCCTACTAAGATCGTGGTCATAATTAACTTGGAGGCGCCAAGGAGTGTTAAACAGCTGTGCACAACACTGGGTCATATTGGATACTATCGAAAGTTCATCAAGAGCTATGCCCAGATTACTATGTCGATGGTAAAGCTGTTGAAGAAGGACGCTACCCTTTATTGGAATGAGGAATTTCAACAGAGCCTAGATGTGTTAAAGGATAAAATGGTCACCGCACCGACCCTAGTATTCCTAGATTGGAAGAAGGAATTTCATGTGCATGTGGATGTGTCATGTATTGCATTGGGAGCGGTTCTGACATAGGCCGGTGAAGGAGAATTGGATCACCCGATAGCCTTTGCAAGCAGGAAGTTGTCAAAGGGAAAAAATAACTATTTGACGATGAAGCGCGAAGGGTTGGCTATGGTGTACGTGCTCTAGAAGTTCAGGCATTACTTGCTAGGCAGACACTTTAATATGTACACATACCATTTTGCATTAAAATACCTGGTCAACAAGCCTGTGTTGGGGGCGAAAATATGCAGATGGCTGCTATTATTTCAAGAGTATGATTTCGAAGTAATTGTGAAGCCAGGGTGCTTGAATGTAGAGCTAGATCATCTGTTGTGCATTGAAATAGGAGAGGAGCCTACCAATTTGGAGAAAGGGATGCCTGACGTGTAGATCTTTGCGGTGCGCGTGGTACACAATCATTTTGTAGACATCATCCACTTCCCCACTACAGGAATGGATCTAGAAGGATACACGAGTCAATAGAAGAAGGAATTGGTGGTGTGCGCGATAAATTATTCTGTTATTGCAGGTCACTTATATAAAAAGGGATCAGACAAGATACTCCAATGCTATGTGCCTGATTTTGAATGAAGCAGCATCGTAGCTGAAGCTCATGGAGGAGTTGCGAGAGGCCATTATGCAAGGAAAGCAACAACGCAGAATATTTTACGCACTGGGTTGTGGTGGCCAACATTGCATAATGAATCCAAAGCATATTGTAGGGTATGTGATGCATGTCAGAGAACTAGTAGGCCATGGGAGAGGGATGAACTGCCTTTGAATCTGCAGGTATCATTATAGAAATGGGCAATTGATTTTGTAGGACCAATTCGGCCTCCAGGAAAGAAGACAGGTGCGCAATACATCATTACTGCGACCAAGTATTTGACCAGATGGGTGGAGGCGCAGCCTGTGAAGGACTGTATAGGGGAAATAACCACTAAGTTCTTATTTGAATATGTCTTGACCAGGTTGGGTTTCCCGAAGATTTTAATGAGTGATCGTGGTATGCATTTCCTTAATGAAACAATTAGCACGCTGATGGAAGAATTCTAAGTTTATCATTAGAAGAGTACACCATATCATCCTCAGGAAAATGGGATGCTTGAAGCGTTTAATGAGATTTTGGAGAACGCGCTGACAAAAATTTTCAATGTGCAGAGGAATGATTGGGACGTGCACGTACTAGCAGTGTTATGGGCTTATAGAACTACTTGTAAGAAGTTGAATGAAAAAACACCGTTTAGGCTGGTCTATGGCGTAGAGGTTGTGATGCCTATGGAGTATATTGTGCCTAGTCTATGCATAGCAGCATTCACAGGTATGGCAGACTGCAGAGCCTTAGAAGAGTGGCTCGTGTAGCTGAAAGAGCTTGAGGAAGATAGATTCTTGGCTGGATTTTATCAACAAGTTTAGAAGGAGCGTGAAAAGGCATGGCACGATTGGCAAATCAAATTTCTCACCTTCAAGGTAAACGATTTAGTTTTATTATATGACAACAAGTTTGATAAGTTTCCAGGAAAATTTCAGATGCATTGGCTGGGGCCATATGTGATCAAAGAGATTACCGATGGTGGAGCAGTTCAGCGTGTGAAATTGAATGGAGATCCATTTCCCGGAAAGGTAAATGGCAGCCAATTGAAGCCATACACTGGGGATCTGGCTCAATGAATACATGATGGTAGCACAGTCTTAACACTCCAGGTAGTTGCAAGGAGGCGGGGACTATAAACTACATTGCTCGGGTTGTAGAGCTACGCGATGAGGGGTATGCATGGAACAGAAGGGTGTCATAGTACCAGGAAAATCACGAAGGGAGCTGCGCAATAGGGATGGAGATCGCATGGCGCAACCAAAAAGTGATCGTTACTGTCATTGTTCATGATTTGACTGCTAGAAGAAGGTTAAGAGGAGTGGACAACCGGAATTTAAGGCATTTAAGGCTGAAATCAAGTGTGAAATCTTGGGAAATATTCCACCAATCTCGCATTTATGAGTGGATTTTGGGGGGAACGGTCGAATTTGAATTCGAATTTTCCCATAAAGTACAGGTGGTTGTCCAGTGAGAAACACTTTGCATTCTAAGAATTTCTAAGTTGTGTTGTTTGTTGCGTGAGCTCTTTAAGAATTTGCGTGCAAGCCCCATGTTTGATCAGTATCCTAAGTCCAATCAGAACCTCATTAACAGCTTCATGTCTGCACTAGCTGAGACCGCTAGTACTAGGGGTGTTTTCGCCTCTGAGGGAGCTACCCCTGAGGTCATGAGTATGGAGGTTCCCGCAGCAGTGCCTAAGGTGTTGAGGTCACCTAGGCCAAAGCCTACACTGATGAGAGAGGTTCCCAAGCCTAAAAGGGATAAACAAAAGAAGATGTTTCCAGTGTGCAAGTCACCAAGGAAACACATAGCTACACAGGTTTAGAGAAAAGAAAAGCCAACCGTGTAGGAGAAAGGCAAAGTGGTAGATCTGGAGGCTGAGGAGGGCATGAAAGACATAGATATTGAGGGGTAGACCCCATTTCGAAGCTGCCTAAGTGTATCCCTCCGCGCTAGGGCAAGGTGAAGGTCCCGAAGGACCCAGATGAGGGCCAGTTCCTCCTCAACACACCCTTGCTGCCAAAAAATATAACTTTTGAAGGTCCACGCTTAGCGTGCATCCCACATCTGAAGCTTGAAGATTGGGATTTGGGGGACATCAAGCGTTTCCCCCACTTGGCTACCGATACCTTCATGAAGTGAGTTTTCTACAAGGAGTCTGGTGTCACCGCGCTGGAGCCGGTGGAATGGATTCACGGGGTAAACAAGGCAGGGTTATTAAACCTGCTATGGGTACCTCACTACCACCATGTCCCCATAAATTTGACAGTCATTAAGCAGTTGTTGTGCCTTGTGCATGAAAAGTGCTTGTGGTTGAGTGAGCCGATACCAATCACTGATATGCTGATCCATCGGATCACGTTGTTACTGTTAGGTCCCTATACTACTAGTGTAACCCCTTATTGTTATTAGTAAAACCCCCTTATTATATTGTTGTGCCCATATAATCCCCATATTGATATTATTGTGCCCCATAGAAGCCCACTATTGTTATGCTCTGATTATATTATGACCCCTTAGACTCCTATATATAGAAAGGAGGTCTTGTCATTTGTATCATTCAGGAATTGTTCATTTGTGTAATGTAAAAGAGGTTTCTCGTCGAAGAGGTTGAATTCTAAGGGGTTGATCTATCTTTTTATCTTTTTGTGAGCTGATTTCATAACACTTGGTATCATAGCTTTGGATTCTAGGGCTTCGCTGCTCCAAATAGGTCATTGTTGTATTTTCGCTATAACCTTTTTTTTTGTGACGTTTCATAAGCTACAAAAAATCCATTTGAGAAGAAATCTTGCTGAACCGCATGTCTGAATTTCAGATCTTGTCTCACTATATTTTCAAAGATATGATCTAAGGAAGTTAGGGTTTTTGCAAGCTCTAGAATTTAATCTAAAATAGGTCATCGTGGTATTTTCACTATAACCTTTTCGATACGAAGTTTCAGAAGCTAAAGAAAAAATCCATTTGAGAATAAATCATTCTGAATCTTGGGTCTGAATTTTAGATCTTGTCTCGCTACATTTTTGGATATGTGATCTGAGGAAGTTAAAGTTTTTTTAGACTCTTGAATTACATCCTAAACAGGTGACCTTGGGAAAATCGTCATAAATTTCTCTCTGAGCAACATATTGAAATTTCGTAAGAAGTTACAAAAAGAGAATAGACTGCACTTTTTTGTTCATAATTTTTAGATCCAAAGGTCGAAATAATGACACATGGCACGTCATACAAGTTCAATCTAATGAAACATTATATAATCAGGTCATCTTAGGAGATTGAGCATAACTCTTTATTGGAGAATCAAATTCTGATCAAACTTGCGGGGTTAGAAAGAGGACTCGGAGGGCTACGACAGGAGATAATTTTAGAACTTTGAGATTTGAAAGTATAGAGTTACAGCCATTTCAAGATCGAGCTCCTGAAATCAAGAAAAGGTGATATGAGGAAGTTTGATGGAAAGGACCGAATAAATTGGATACTATAGATGGAGCAATATTTTGATCTACATGGTGTACCACTGTTATAAAAGGTATGTATTGCATCTTCACATTTAGAACCAGATCAATTTTTATGGTATAAAGGGCTTTGTTCTTGTAAACAACTTGTTACGTGGTCAATTTTCACGGAGGAAATGATAGCACATTATGAGGATACAAAGAGCAACACCTTCTTTAGAGAAACACCATAACAATTGGAAGAAAAAAAAGAAAAAGGGCTTTGTTACAAAGTGGAAAGCAAAATTATGGAAACAAGGAAGTCTACCCCTGACAACTATAAAGATGGAAGTGTTGTTTCTCCTAGCCTTCCACAACCTACAAGGGTTACACCACAACAATTGGAAGAAAAAGGAGAAAAAGGGCTTTGTTACAATTGTGATAACAAATACATTAAAAGTCATAAGTGTGTTGAGAAGAAATTATTTTACGTTGATTGTGGAGAGGAGGAAGAAAAGGATCGAGAAATGTCAAAGAAGAGTATATACACTAGGAACCAAGCCCAGAGAAAGAAGAAATGAATCCGACCATATCTTGTAAAGCATTGGAAAGAATTACCACTCCTAAAACTCTCAAGATTGAAGGACATATCAAGAAGAAAAAGGTTCAGGAAGTGAAAGATCTCATCGATAAAGAAGAAATGAATCGGACCATATCTTGTAATGCATTGGACGGAATTACCACTCCTCAAACTATCAATATAGAAGGACATATCAAGAAGAAAAATGTTCAAGAATTGAAAGATCACATCGAGTCTTAAGAAATCAATCCGACCATATCTTGTAATACACTGGAAGAAATTACCACTCCTCAAACTGTCAAGATAGAAGGACATATCAAGAAGAAAAAGGTAAGATTGTTGATTGATTCGGGCAGTACCCATAATTTTATTGATTGTAAGATAGCCAAGGAAATGAATTGCTTCCTATATCCAGCACTGGAGTGTCAGGTGATGGTTGCAAGTGGAGGAACCATAAATTTCTCTGGAAAGTGCCATAAAATCAAGCTATCCATGGGAGAATATGTATTGAATATCCCAATGCTTTCCATTCTGATGGGTGGTGCTAATGTTTTACTAGGATTCCAATGGCTACAATCTTTGGGTATGATAGCTTTTAATTTTTAGGAAATTTTCTTGAAATTTTTTTGGGAAGGAAAGGAAGTTGAATTGAGGGGTATCGAAGGAAAACCTGGAAATATAATCAATTCTAGCAGCATGACAAAGCTTCTAAATAAAGAACAATAGGGTGTAATTGCACAATTATGTTCACTAGAGGACCCCTCATCAAAATCATGTATTTCTTCAGATCTCCAAAACATTTTGGGCAATCATTCCAAGGTATTTGAAACTCCTAAAGGCCTCCCACCTATTCGTGATCATGATCATGCTATTAATTTGATTCCACGAAATGTTCCTCCAAACATCAAGCCTTACATATATCCATATGCCCAAGGGAGCGGGAACTCATTCAAAAATTGTAGAAGATCCCAGTTCAAACAGTGTTGCGAGAACTTGACAAGGAAGGAAAAATCATATTGGAACCTGAGCAATCACAGAACTGAGAAATAAAAAGCTACGAAATAGATCAATTTCAAAGTATCTCATCAAGTGGAAGAACTTACCCACTAAAGATTCCACATGGAAGGACAAGAATTTATACAGAAGCATCAAGAACTACTCAAGCGTTGAGGATAACACTTTTTGAAGGACAGGGGCATGTTAGGTCCCTATACTACTAGTGTAACCCCTTATTGTTATTAGTACAACCCCCTTAAATTATTGTTGTGCCCATGTAGTCCCCATATTGTTATTATTGTGCCCTTACATTATTATTATTATGCCGACTCTAATTATATTATGACCCCTTAGACTCCTATATATAGAAAGGAGGTCTTATCATTCGTATCATTCAAGAATTGTTCATTTGTGTAATGTACAGGAGGTTTCCCCCTCAAAGAGGCTGAATTCTAAGGGGTTGATCTATCTTTTTATCTTTTTGTGAGCTGGTTTCCTAACAGTTACCTCATTCTGGACTGAATCCAACAAAGGCATATGGTGGAAAGACAGGCAAGCGCGACCTCGCTGAGAAGATGAAGGACAAGTTCAAACTTGTCAAGAAATCGCATGAGTATTCCATTTCTAGTATTATTGACCCATCAGTGAAGGTGGCCACCCAAATTTTGGCTAGAAAAGTGATGAGAAAGTGCCGCACAGATGAGGTGCCGACACCAGTGGTTTCATTAGCGGCTCAGTGCATGCAGAGCATACAGTTCAACTGGGTGCGCTACCTGTGCAACGAGTTCCTCGCGAACTGCATAGAGGCCCATGACCACAGTAAGAAATTTCATTATTCATGGCTATTACTATCAATTGTGCTGGTAGCGTGGGAGTTTCTGGAGGATAGTCGATTTCCTCCGATCGAGACATATTTTCCTAAAGTTGTGAAGATTGCATCTTTGTGGGCTACCAAGGAAGTTGATTGAGTCAGGGAAAGCAAAGTGTTTTGAGTGTTTATGGAGGCGTGCATCTACGTAGCCATCAACCGAAATTTGTGGTTGTCACCAATTGTCTTTGAGCAGTTATCTGGGTACACAGAGTTCAAAGCGGACTTCCACTGTGTTTATATCCGGGCACTGAAGGATATATATCAAAAGTGGTATGATCTTCCCTACTTGGCTACGGATGATGCCATTGCAGAGGTCCTCAAGTGATGGTGAGCAAATTGACACACAACATCGAATTTGGCCGTCAGGACTAGCAAGTCCACAGAAAAGCAGAAAAAGGAAGCAGCCTGACTAAAGGTTCAGCAGTTGGCTGAAAAGAGGAAGAAGGAGACTAAGGAGAAGGGTTGAGAAGAAGTGGAGTGTGCCATAAAGGAGAAAGCAGAGCAGAAAGAGTGTGGCTCTGATAGAATTCATATATATCCTTTGCCCCAACGGGAGGAAGAAGAACAGTCAGAACAGGGCGGCGGATATCAAGAGAGCACTCCTTTTCGCATAAAGCAACATAGGGAATAAGAAAAGGAGGGACAAGAAAAGAAAACCAAGGCCTCCAAGTTGTCACTCGAACCAATCACCTTGACAGAGGGAAACTTAGATGATATTGGCAATAAGGTAAAAGACACAACCACAAAACTGCTGCAACAATTTGAGCAATAGCAGAAGAAAGCACTAAGTGCCATACAGATGGGTCTACGTGAGCTCTAGATCCAAACAACTGGACTCTAGGCGAGTGCAGGGTAGAGCAATCCAACATCAACTAGCTTGGCATCAGGGACCACTCAAGCAACAAAGTTGGTTCGATCCTTGGATCTCTGGGTAGTCGTGCTTCTTGATGGAGCTCTAATGCAGAGGCAGACACTGACAAGGCTACTATCAGTGCTTTGAGGAATATTGGTATGAACTTGGCCGCTCTCCTTAGTTAATTCCTTCACACACTTCAAGAAAGTGTGATTATAGAAATTAGGGCCCAGGAGTAGCACGCGCTGAGCCTGATCAGTGAGCAGAAAGTCAACAACGAACAAATGTTCATTGAGAAGACAGTTGCGCTAGAAGCATGGAAGAAGGTTCAGGAGCAGAACGATTGAACTGCAGCCGTGGTGGCCGAGGCATGAAGAATAGTCCCTGAGCTGCATATACCAGAAGAGATGTTGTTGGAGGCCAAGATTAGGAAGTTTGCTGCAGGAGTGCGCAATGAAAAAAAAGAAGTGGCCAAGGTTTAGTTTGAACTGAACCTACGGATAACAAAGCTTGAGTTGAAGTCACAACCTTCAACTCCACCAGAGGTCAGAGAAAAGCGCGAGGGAGATGTAAAGGATGTAGTCACAATAGTAGATGCCACGGTGGTAGATTGCACTGTGCTCTTTGAGAAATCCATGGAGGTAGTCATGACACTCCAGGAAGATCTTAATCTACAATGGTTGAATATGGAAGCCTGTGAATTACATCAGCATTATGAGGAAGCAAAAGCGATGATGCACATCATTGCTATATCACAACGACTGGCTAAGCTACATGAGGCAAAGCAGTTACACGACTAGGTTGAGGCAGCACAAAGGAAATAGGTGGTACTCAAGGCTAGATTGGGGCCTTGGTTGGATGAGGCCTATGTTATCTCTACCACCATGGAAGAGAAGCTGGCGAGGTTACAGAGGACACAACAGAAGATCAAGGAAGACAGTGCAGTACCAACAACAGAACAACTGGTGGAGTAGATCAAGCAGGTAGCCACACAGATCGTGGTTGAGGTAGCAGTGGCACAGGTCGAGCTAGGAGGTCTCCGTAGTAATATCTCCATGCCAAAAGAGTGAATTGAGGGTGAGTCATGATATTTGTGTTCGGGGGCTGTTGGGATAGGGTTGCTTATGGTCAAGTTTGGGGGAAAAGCCTAAGTTTTGGGGCAGAAAGCCCAAGTTTTTTTTGTGTAAAGTTTAAAGTATTCGCAAGTTGAGGTCGCGGAGCATGTAGATAGTAAAATGTCATAAAGGGTTTTTCCCTTCTTTTATGTAAGTTGTGTCAGCTTTAGTAGATCTACCCATGGTTCGCGGACCATGGGATTGTATAAAAAGGAGAGTCTTAGAGAGTCTAAGGCAGTTAAATATAGTTCATGATATTTATGAAGACGAATGTAATCGGTTAGTAGAAGTGAAGAGTGAAGAGTCTTAGAGTAGAAGAGAGCCTCTGTAGCTAAGTGTGCAAAGGCATAGAGTAGAGTCCACAGCTGAGTGCGCAGACCCCTGCAGCTGAGTGCGCAGGGTAGTCTTGTCTGTAAGTAGAACTAAAGTATCAATAAAGAGATTATTCCAGAAATATCTGTGTTTTGTCCATTTACTTATGTTATGAATGAATGCATTTATGTTATAATGAATAATGGGGTTATGACTGCATGACTCTGCATGTTTTACATTGTTATAAGGATGCAAGTAATACTATCTGTTTACGTGAAGAATATCTTCATGCATATTAAATTTATCAGACACTAAATTGATCTGGGTAAATATAAAGATAAGAACAGTTACAGAGGCATGTAAGTAGTTGATTCACATGTTTAGGGTCCACAAAAGGTAGTCGTAGACCTTCGCAAAGGTCTAGAGGCTGGTAAAAGGAAGTTATAAAGATAAGCCTTAAGGGCTTATCGATCTACACGAAAGAATATTAGGGGTATAAAACGACATCACAATCATTTATGGGTGAGGAAAATTGGTTCCAACATCCCTCCATACTGATTCAGGTGAGACTTCAGTCTGCGCTCCATGGATTGATGCCGAAAGGGCCAGTATTGTAGAGATTTGTTTGGAAAACTTAACTTTAAACTTGGGTCAAGACCCACTAAGCCAACACTCCTTCTCACTCCATAAAGCTACAAATATATAATAGCCTGCCTACCTTGGTTTGCTTCAATCTATCACCCTAAGACCTTTGAATCCATTGCCCAATGAGATTTCCTTGCAATTTCAACCAAACATTTCAAAAACAAAACTATGAAATTATGGAGTGATAATATCTTGGCGACCATACTGGGGAATTCAAACCAATCTGATTTGTATTAAAATTTCCTTGGTAAAAAATTGTATTTCAGTTCTTAAAGCTATTTCTAGGTTTGTGGCTGAGAAATAGATATAGTTTAAGGCTACTTGCCACTTAAAATTTGTACATATTTTATATTTGTAAATATTCTATAGTAGATTTGAATCCTAAGAAGATATATCCTAGAGCTAATCCAAATCCAAATTTGCCAAAAATTGTAGATAACCCTGAAAAAATTCTTAGAAAGAAAAGTTTAGTCGAGAGCTAGGCAAGTAATAATCCTCCCCCTAGGGTTAATTCTCTGCCAGAAAGATTTCAAATAATAGAAGACATAGAGTTTGATTTACCATTTTAACTTAGTCTCTTCCAAACTAAATCTGATAGTTTTGTACCTGAAACTATTTTTGATGAAAACATCTTAAAACCCTACATTTCAAAGCATAAAACCATGAAATTAGATTGTGATGATGATGTCTTCAAACAATTTAACAAAATTGAAGTGTTGGTATCTGAACTAGGTCAAGTTGTCCAGAAATATCTTGAATTACCTAAATCCTCACATTGTTCTTCTATTGCTTCATCCCCAACCCCACCATTAATTCCACTTAGTATTTCCATCCCACTTGAAATTCCTCTTGTTTATACTACCCTTCTAGAGGTTCCTCCTGTTTCCACTGTTCCTCTAGAGATTCGTCCTATTTTTACTAGACCTCCATTTATTCCTCCTATAACTAGTAGGGCCCATTTCATCCACTATCCCTACCACCACTACATCAAGTCAACAAAGTTCTACTCCACCTCCTTTAATCCCTCCCACATTCACATATGTTATAGTTACATCATATTCCCATTCTCATTTATCAATCATGGCAACATGTTATGCTCCCTTGGTCCTACCTAGAAAACTCAATGCAATGCCTCAATATTATCAGAGTAGGATACCCGAATATGATGGCACATGGCCAATTACTACTCAACAACATATTGATAAAATGAATGATTACTTAGACCTCCAAGAGATTGATGATGATGATGTTAAAATGAGATTGTTTGCTCAAAGTCTCACTGGTGAGGTTAAAAAATGGTTTAAAGGATTTCCAGCTCATTCTATCCCAGATCTTGCCCAATTTCATGAAACTTTCCTTAGAAGATGGGAAGTGAAAAAGAATCCTCTACAAATCTTAGTTGAGTATGAGAGTATTAAAAGAGCCCATGGTGAAACAGCTTAGTATTATTGCACCATATTCAACAACATTTATAACTCTATCACCGTTGCCATACAACCCCCACCAGGTCTAGCTCTGATAAAATTCCCAGATGGATTTCATCTAGACATGTCTTACCAACTCAGAGAAAGAAATATTGCTACCATTGAGGAGATGCAGAGAAATGCAGTCAGTGTAGAAGCCAATCTGTTAGCCAAAAGAGCTAGGCTAAAAGCTGAAAGGAGGGTATCTATTAAAGAGGAACCTGCTTCTTCCTCATCCAATGCTAAGTTGGATAACTTAGTTAGGTCTATGGAAAGAATGGTAGAGAGAATAAGTTTAATTGATAGAGCTCCTCCAAGAGACAATCAAGGTGGCCCTCAGAATAGAAATAATCCACCCTTAATCAAACAAAGAGAACAAAGAGGCCAAAATGATCAACAATAGATCAGGCATCCCTTCCAAGAAAACTATGTTAATGAAGAAGTTGAGTTGACATAAGATCCTGAAGTAAACTAGATAAACTTATTTGAAGAAAGTGAGATAGATCATATTTTCTTGACCAAAGAAGAGAAAGATATGTTCTTTCTATCACAACCATAAGCCCTCCCTTCAGAGTTATACGAGTATAAAAAATGATAACAAAATGCCTAAATGGAAGTGCATAAGCAGTACAACTTAAGAAACAAACAAATTGCTGGAAATCCTCCTAGAAAAAATCAGAATGATGCCCCTTTCACTAGCCAAACAAAGGATGACTCTAAAAAAGAGCCCCGTAAAAAACAAGATCAGAATACCAAAGAGATAGAAAAACCTTAAACCTCTTTCAGTATTGAGACTGAGTTGGCTAAAGTTAAAATTTCAATTGATTTAATAGAATTAATCAATAAAAATGCATATAGGTCCCAAGTTATGAAAGCCCTGAAAATAGGGGAGGGGACAAACACAGTAAACCTGATTGATGACCAACTTGAGTTGTTATTTGGACCTGAAGTGGAAGGAAAATCTCAGGATGGAACTGTGCCACCTTTCTACATTAGTTTAAATATTCATGATAAGATTTGGCATAACGCATTACTTGACTCTGGTTCTTTCCACAATTTGATGCCCAAAGCCATCATGGAAAAACTAGGTTTAGATATCACAAGGCCTTACAAAGATTTGTATTCCTTTAATTCTAGCAAGGTTAGATGCCTAGGTCTCATCAAAGACCTGTGTGTCACTTTAGCCCAAATCCTAGCCAAAAGTCTAGTCGTGGAAATTGTAGTAGAAGACATACCCCCTAAGTATGGAATGTTACTATCAAGGTCTTGGGTAGCAAAGTTACAAGGTACTTTGCAAATGGATATGACCTATGCTACCATTCCTATTTTTGGTCAGCAAAGAAGACTATACAGGTAGACTCTCATGAAATACATGGTTAGTAGCCAAGAAAAACCAAAAAATTACCCCCTGTACTCTATGCATTCAGATTTAGGCTCCTTTATTTTATACAATGATGAATCTATAAAGGAGGAAGTCTCACATTTAGAAGTTGAGTTAAGCAAGACAAAGGAAATGAAATTTGAACCTGGAAAACTAGAGGAACAAAGTGAAGCCATATGGAACATGGACTTTTATGGGGATGTAAGTAAGGAAGGAGCAAGGTTAGGTGTTTGGATTCTAAACTCACAAACATAGATAGCTAAAGGACACTCGTACAAACTAAAATTTCACTATACAAATAATATAGCCAAATATGAAGCATTAATCTTAGGACTACAAATTTTAAAGAGGTCAGGGGCTAAAAGAATTTTTGTGCATGAAGATTCAAAACTCATCATTAACCAGATTAAAGGTGAGTATTCAGCCAAACACCCTAGATTAAGAGCCTATAGAAATGCAGTTTTGAATTTCTTCAATGTTTCCATGAATATCAATTGTCTCTTATTCCTAGAGGCCGAAATATTTTTGTAGATGCTTTAGATACTTCAACTAGTACTTGTAAGGTTCCATTCCATCCTAACATAAAATATGAGGTTGAAATAAAACACAGACCAACTGTCCTAGATAATGTAAGATATTGGAAAGTTTTTGAAAGTGACAAACAAGTAGAGAATTTTTTACAATTAAAAGATGATTTTGAGTTTGTAAATATTGATACAAATAATGATGTAGATGAAAATAAAAAAAATAATGTTAAATGAAATTGATGACAATCAAGAAGAACTTGAGGTTCTGCAACTAAAATACAATGTGTTTCCAAGAGGATTGGTACCATTGGAAGAGCTTTTTGACTTCAATGATGTAGCCAAAAAGCAAAAATAGAACTAGTAGGACTCGAGGTAGAGGATTGTAACATAGGAACTGCAGAGAATCCTAAAATTGTGAAACTGTCCAAATCCTTGCTTCCTAAAGAAAAAAAAAAATACATTGAGCTACTTAAGGAATTCTCTAATGTGTTTTCTTGGAGCTTTGAAGATTTAAAATCATATGACACTAGTATCATGCACCACACCATTTCCACCAGGGAAGATCAAAATCCCTTCAAACAAAAATTGAGGAGAGTGAATCCAGTGTTATTACCTTTGATAGAAAAGGAAGTCATTTTTTTTTATATGCAAAGATCATTATACCCCTCATATTTTCAAAATGGGTCTCTAATCTAGTACCTACTAGAAAGAAAATAGGTGAAATTAGGCTCTGTGTGGATTTTAGGAATCTAAACAAGGTCTGTCTTAAGGAAAACTACCCCCTACCCAAAATGGATCACATCCTATAAAAGTAGTTGGTTCCAACAGAATCTCTTTGCTGGATGGTTTCTCAGGATACAACCAAGTTCTGGTTCATCCTGATAATCAACACAAAACAACATTTACTACACATTGGGGGACTTTTATGTATGTAAAAATTCCCTTTGGCCTTATGAATGTTGGGGCCACTTTCCAAAGAGCCATGGACATATAATTTGCTGATGAAATGGATATATTCATTGTGATTTACCTAGATGATATAACTATGTTTTCAAAAACAGATGAAGAACACCTATTGCACCTAAGAAAAGTTTTTGAAAAATGCAAAAAATATGGTATCTCCTTAAACCCTAAGAAAAATATCTTTGGTTTAGAGGAGGGACAATTTCTAGGTCATATAATTTCAAAATAAGGTATTAGAATAGATCTTAGTAGAGTCGAAGCCATACTAAAAATTGACCCTCCCAGAAACAAGAAATAAGTTCAATCCTTCATTGGTAGGATAAATTTCCTTAGAAGATTTATTCCTAACTTGGCTGAGATCTTAAGAGCCACTATAAACATTTTGAAGAAAGATATTGAAATAAAATGGAATACTGAAGCCCCGACTTTACAAAGGATTTTATGATTTTTTCTTTCGCATTTGAGCATACTATTGCAGTTGTTTTGTTGCAAAAAAATAGTGAAGGATACGAACAACCCATAGCTTTCTTCAGTAGAGCTTTAGGGGATGCCTCATTAAAATATAATATTATGGAGAAACAAGCCTTTTCTTTGGTGAAGGCATTGCAAGACTTTAGGGTTTATATCTTACATTATCATATCATTTCATTTGTTCCAAGTGTTATGGTAAAGGATATTCTGACACAAACAAACCCAGATGGGTGGAGAGGAAAATAGATTGAAGTCATCCTAGAACATGACATTAAGATCAGACCTACCAAGCTCATCAAAGGTCAGGGATGGGCTAAGCAAATGGCTGAGTCCAATTTTCATGCACTAGATATTAATTTTATAGATGCACTTGATGAATACGAAGAGCTGATGACTCCACATGTATCAGAGGCCTTTGCTACCTCTCCATGGTATGCAGATATTATTTTTCTGTTACAAAATTTACAAGCTCCTCCTCGTTTAACCAAGACAAAAGCTAGATTTATAAAAATGAAATCTATGAAATTTTGTATTTTAGATCAGATTGTATATTGGAAAGATGTTGGAGGTATTTTGCTAAACTGTTTGTTGAAAGATGAAGCAGACAGGGTCATGGAAGAATTTCATCAAGGAGACTATGGAGGCCATTTGTACTGGAAGACCAAAACCAAAAAAATCCTGAGGGCTAGTTTTCACTGGCCCACCTTGTTTGTAGATGTGCATAAGAAAGTCACCACTTGCCACCAATGCCAAATTTTTGAAGGCAAGAGAAAGATTTTTCCTTTACCATTGAAACCCATTTCAGTTGAGGTTCCTTTTCAATAGTGGGGTCTGGATTTCATTGGTGAAATCCACCCAAGCTCCTCAGGTCAACATAGATGGATCTTGACAGCCACTGACTACTTTACTAAGTGGATTGAGGCTATTCCAACTAGACAGGCCACAAACATTGTAATCATTCAATTTTTAGAAGGTAACATTTTGTCTAGGTTTGGATGTCCACATAAGATTATCACTGACAATGTTGTTTCCTTTAAATCAAAGAAAACAGTTGACTTTTGCGAAAAATTCCACAAATAATTAGGACACTCTACTGCCTATTATCCACAAGGGAATGGGTTAGCTAAGTCTTCTAACAAGAGTCTATTCAACATCATCAAGAAATTGTTGCAGGAAAATAAAAAATATTGGCATAAGAAGTTGATTAATGTCTTGTGGGCTAACATAATTAGCACAAAGAAATCTATTGGGATGTCTCCATTTCAATTAGTATATGGAGTAGATGCAATTTTCCCTACTTCCTTGGGAATCCCTGTGCTAAAGCTATTGCAAGAAGCACAAGTAGAAACAAGTTATTTTCAAAGAAGGATTAATCAAACCATTCAGTTACAACAATATAGGGAGGAGGTCTACAAAAAAACTCAACTCATTCAAGATAAAATTAAAAAGATCCATGACAGGAGGACAAAGGAAGATGACTTCCAAATAGATGACCTGGTGTTAAAATGGGACTCAAGGAATGAAGACAAAGGCAAGCATGGTAAATTCGATAGTTTGTGGAAAGGGCCATACAAAATTGAGACTTTCATAGGTAACAACACATTTTTATTAAAATATTTGACTGCAAAAGGACTGCCAGTTGGACTTGTTAATGGAATATTACTCAAACATTACTTTCTTCCATAATAGATCAGTTTCATTTACAATCATTGTAAATATCATTTTACTATTCTACTGCAAGAGTGAGGGTGGCTCACATTAGGATCTGAAGCACGGAGAGAAGGCCATAAGCTTCTGATGATTTATTGCCCATATTTATGAATAACAACAGGTAAATCAATTCAAGTACAGAATAAGGACATCCTACCTAATGGATGAAGGCTACAGATCTACAAAATTCTTGACATATCACAAGGAGGATGCCATCCCCATTGGAGCCACTATTAGGAACCTATATTTTATAGGATGAGATGATTATTAGCTGTTGATTTTTGTATATGAGATGTTGTAAATAATCTTTCATTCTGCAAGTTATTTCCAAAAAAGAAGAAGAAAAAAATAGAAAAAGAAAAGAAAAAAACAAAGGGGATATATATATATATATATATATATATATATATATATATCTATATATATATAGATATGAAAAAATGAAAAAATGGAAAAATATGAAAGAAATATGAAAAATTAAAAAACAAACCCCAATAAGTCTAAATGCCACTGCATTTCAAAAAATAAAATATAAAAGCATGAGAATTGGCTTTAGAAATTTTGAATAATGTGTAGTTAGCTAAAATGCCACATTAGAGTTAGATAAGTAGGATTAGTTAGTTTAATCACATTGTTTAAGCATGATTAAACTTGTTGAATAAGATTAGATTAGTCATCACAAAAATAGTTTGACCACATAGTTTAATCGTGGTCAAATTTGGTTTAGTTAGTTTAGTTAAGGTTTGATTAATTAACCACACTATTTAAACGTGGTTATATTATATTAAATAAAGTTTCTGTAATAAAATTATTGCATTGTATAAACACAATTTTTTGTTATGATCAAATAAAGTGATTTGATACGACATTTTGTCGTTTTGTAATAATGCAGGCACAAATTTCAATGGTCGAGATCTCACCCACTCGGATCAATGACGGGTGGGGAGTTTCGGGCCCCCCATCCTTCCGATGGCTAACCAAGGGGGGGGTGTCCCAAAAGTGGTTTTGCCCGCTCACCACTATTGCGACATGTCCTCCCTTGGTGAGTTTCTAACCCCCCCAGAATAATACCATATACCATCCCCCCCTCTAAAAACCACCTTTCCACTCCGCTCTCGCTCCCACCTATTACGACCATTGACCCCCTTACTCCTGCGCCACTCTTCTTTTGCCACGTAACATCACTGGACCCCACTTTCCTTCTGCCAAATCACTGTCACCTCCTGTCCCTCCGTCACTCCTATACCATACCGCCACATGGCACCCCCTTATTCGCCATTTCCCATCACTATCACATCTTGTCCCCCCTCCACGTCAACTCATCCCCATTCTACCCGTTATCTAACCATTCCACCATTACTCATTCCTACGATAACAAACCCACTCCCTTTAACTGCTAAATTGCAACAATAAAGCCATTTTTTCCTATAATATCAACTAAAACCCGTTATGTCATGCTCCTTTCGCTGTTTCAAGGTAACAAGTGATAAAAATTGTTCCAGTGCATAGTCAACCAGACAGAGCCTATCTCAACGCCCAGTCAGTGATCTAGACTACCACTGTGACCCGTCAGCATGCCAATTACCTCTGTACCTTGGATACCAGTCTTCAACCAATTTTTCTTGGTTTATTCAATTCTCTTGTTCACTCCTCTTTCATCATGGCTCCTAAAGGAAAATATAAGGCCTCAGATGATAACCCCTTGCTACCCCCTTTCATAGATTTAGATCATAAACCCTTGGTAAACCAAGAATATAAAGTCTTAGAAACTAGTTGTGAGTTCAGCCTTTATGAACTCCACAATTGGTTAAAGTAGAACTTTATAGACCTCAACGATGAATTGGGTCTGTGGGAATCCTTCCTCACCCAATTCATTTTCCCTCAGACCTATCACTTCCCTGAGATCATATCATGGTGTCAATTTCACTATATTCCCAGTGAGAGGGAAATTGTGGCCCATAATAATGACATCCTCTTTACCATTACAACTGAATCCATCTCCCAGATTCTCAAATTTCAAATATATGCCTCTCTGAAATGATTTACAATAGATTCCCCCATGGAATTATACAAAAACCTCACCTTCCAACACCGATCTAAGATTTTTGAGACTTTTCTCCCTGAGGATGCCCAATTACCCAAGAAAACCCCCCCATATTCATCCTCTATGTTCCCTGAGATGACTAAGCAGATTATTTCTATTGTTTCATGTCTACTTGGCTACCAATCCGATCAGTGGGTTGATGAGGCCATCATTGGTTTCCTATTAGTCTTTACCACAAGTGAAAATCCTTCCACCTTCAACCACAATAAGTTTTTAGTAGATGCAATCCATGAGCAATTCCTCAAATTATATATTGAGGTAAATTTCAAATATGTTGCAGTACTTGTTTATTTGTTTCTTTACCATCAGGGAGATAGGTTTCAGTTTCCCTTGCAGAAATTGGATGAGTAGAGCAATGCTCAATTAGTGACTCATTGGACTTCCTTGGTAAGAGAGAATTCCAATGAATTAACCTTCAGTGAATTTGTTGATCATTTTTTGTACGCATTATCCTGCTTATTAAACAACAATGTGGAGCCAAGAATATGACCAAAAATTAAGAGATTCCTTCATTTGAGTGAGCAGACCAAATAGGTGACTGGTACTTGTACCAGAACTACACAGAGATCAGGGTCTATGGTTGTGAGTTGCCACCTTACAGGTTACCAAAGTTTGTCCCAATGAGAATTTTCTCATTGGAGTACATAAGACAGATGATCAATATGGATGAGTTGCATTTTGTGGCAGCAAAGAAGAAATCACAGTTCAAGATAAAAACACAGGTGGTTGAATTCATTTGCAATAGTAGAGCAACAACCAAAGAATAGGGAATATTTTAGGGGCTAATATTCTCAGGTGGGCTAATATTCCATAGTTTAAAAAAAAAAAAAAGATTCACCAATTTCCATTTTTTCTAGAAATGTTTCACCCAAATTTTATAGTATACAATTATTTTTATCCTATAAATCACCAAAATTTTATAAAGACTATATAAAATCATTAGAAATTTGAATTTCTTTTTACAAAAATATCACTCAACATTTTATATTTTACATATTAGGGGCTAGTAAGATTCGCCAAGGTTTTTAAAATTTAAGATATTTCCATCCTTAAAATTTTCCTTGCCAAAGAAGCAAATATCCTTCTAAAGAAAATGAATTTCACACTCAGTTTCACCTGGTCCTATGACCCCCTAGGGATTATTTCAAAATTAAGAGTAGAACAAAAGACTACTCCCTACTCACACACTCCCAGGCCAGAGATTGAGAAGTACATGAACCAGGATCAGTGGCAAGAAAACACCCTACAAGAGGCAGAAGAACAGGTAATTTCGACTACTACAACATAGACTCCTACACCACAGGAGAAGCAAGACAAGAGACCAAGGGAAGAGTTTCCCCCACAGTCACAAAAATTCTTGAAAAGGAGTTTCAAATCTACAAGAAAAGGAAAAAGATTACTCCAAAAACAGAAGGATCCTTTGAAGATGAAAATATATAGACAATTATTTTGATAGAACCTCATGCTTCAAGGAGGACTGAGGATATTTTTTGGGATCTCCATCCTCTTCAGCCCCCAAGATCCAGTGGACTCTTCTCAGTCTGGAGAATTGGTTCATGACCAAGCTGAACCAAACTTATTTTCTAAGTACAGAGAAATAAAGAAGAAAAATGAACAACTTAAAGCTACAACATATACACAGTTTTGGAAGCAGGCAACCTCTTCACAACATAGGTTGCTTTCTTCCTTTGACGAAATGAAGATAGCCTTTCTGTAGGCTCAAATTCCTTTCCCAAAGACTCATCAAGATTATAAGAAATCTATTTTTTCATTCAGTACTGATCAAATTCATCCTATTGATCAAATATACCTGCACAAGAAAATAGGAGAGATGTTGTATTCTACATTGACAATTTTGGCAATGGAAACTTCTAAGCTACAAGCTTATGTAAATAATATTCAATCTCAACTTAAATTAGAGAAATTATTTCTTTAGCCGAAGATACCAAAATAAAATCATTGGAAGGCCTTGTAATCAAATTGGGATATGATCCCAACAATGTGAAAGCAGCAAAAGAGATTATCAAAAGGAAGAATGCTGAAACCACAACACTTAAGAAACAACTCAAGCTTCCCTTCACAGAATACCCACAGACTAAGGAAGTCATAGAATTAGAGAAGGAAAAATATGATATGTTCAAAATCATTATTGAACAAAGTGGACAGATCAAAGCAATGGAGGTTGAAATGAAGAAATTATTAAAAGAAAGGGAAAAATCCACATAGTTGGTAGCCATTCCACTAACAATAGTTCCCATTCCATCTACATAAGTAGCAGGGGCATCCACTTCAGCAACCATCACTCATGGGAAATCTACAGATTATTCAGAGGAACTTATCAAGGCAATGGATGACCTGTAAATTAGAGGACAAGAAATTGGGAAGCTGAAAACTTAGTTGAAGAACCTTCAGGAGCAGAAAATAAAGGTTGACATTGTATACTTAGCTGAATTGTAGAAAGCTCATAAATTAACACAAAATATTGAACAACTGCAAAGTGATTCTGCATTGGCATAGACATTGGCACATGCAAAAGATAGTATAAGGATAGAAATAAATGAGGCCATGAATGAAATATGGCCCTCAATTCAGATTATCTTTTAGCAAGAGGAGTTAATACAGAGGTCAAAAGAGATAATTGAAGAGGTAAAAGTAGATTTAGGGCAGAAGCCAAGTGAAGTTACTGCTTTGATCAAAATTTTGAATTCGAAGACTAGAGAAGAATTAAAAGAGTTGGAAATCACAGTATGATAGAGACTATTTTGGAGGTGAGGAGGGTCCTTATGAAAAGGAGCCTTATGCTGCAATTGGAGAATAAGTGTCACAATATGGAGTCCATCATTTAGAAGTTCCAAAAAAATCTAATGTGCTAAATCAGAAGGGACTTCCAGGTTTGATAGGGATTGGAGAAAACATGATTAGTTTAGAAGATTATCACCAACAATTATATACCATAGCAAGGGATAAGTCAAAGTTTTCTACCATCAAAGGAAGCATCACAGGAAAATCCTTCATAGAAGCTTTAGACTTTGATCTGCTGATCAAACATGAAATAAAGCACTTGTTCATTGTTAAGCCCACTTTTCAAAAGTACACCAAGGTGGATGAAACCTATAGGAAGCTAGTTAAATTCTCCACTCCAAGTGAAGACCAATGGGAACAATTGTGTGAGTTACTTGGGTAAAATAGATTTTTCTTTCAAACAGAAAGGAAACACTTCTTCAGGTTAAGTCATCACCTGCATCCTCTAAAATAGTGCCAAAGCACTACAACAATTTCAGTTGCGTATTTTTCTGTACTATGTTTGTAATCAATTTAGGATAATTTGTAATAAATCTTGAGATTTTTATTCAAGGTATTTTTGATAATTTTTGTATAAGTACTTCACAAGTCGAAGTACAAATGTTGGGACTTGTATTGAGAAAGGAAATTTTGACGTAAATTTGTTCACTATGCTGGAAGTGATCATTTCATTAATATAGAAGATTGTTCCAGGATTCATGTGTCAGGCTAATTGGTGATGTCTTTTGTTTTGTAAACTTGTTATATCTCTGTTTTCATATGTTTTCTTATCTGAATTGTTTAAAAGAAGATGAAGCGCTAAACTTGTTTAATCACGCTCTGTCCTTGCTTTTAAGCAAGTTATATGCTTTTAAACTGAAGTTAAATATAGAATTCATGTTAAAATTCTCTATGTTTAATGGAATATGAATCTACAAAGATCTACTAGCCTTCCTACCTTACCCTGCTTCAATATATTATGATATTTATGCATATGATCACCCTAAGACCTTTGACTCCATTTCCCAATGACCTTTCCTTGCAGTTTCAATCAAACATTTCAAAAACAAAAATCTGAACCTAATATCTAGCCTAAAATCCCAAAACAAAAAATCTAAATCCAATAGAGAGATCCCTCTCTGAGTTTAGAAGGGCTAGCTTCTAAGCTTGAAATTGGTTATGTGGTTACCTCTAGGTTTCTTTCATAGCCTTAAGAAATTACAGAGTGATAACAAGGGTTGCAGCGAAGGTATGATTAAGTGATTTCAAATCTTTATGCTGGTTTGCCTCTAAAAGATTGCGTACATATGCGGATTCACTTTTGTGTAGTCGCGTATATATTCTATGAAGTGTTTTTTATTTTGTGCATATCTGTACGTGGATGTTGTGAATTGAAAGAATGTACATACGCTAATACACTTTGTGAAAGTCACGTATACATACTAGGGATTTGTAGTATGTCTTGTTGATGACATTTGATCAGTTATGTTATGTTTTTTGTGTATAAATTCCTTGTAGATTCAAACTTCTTAATCGATCGCGAAATCGCAAAACCTGAGACAAGATTCAATCAAATATGGTCAAATATTTATCTAAGGGGAAATATTACTACTCAAAACCCCTTCCTATATGTATATTGCATTAGATCAGAAAAATAGAGAAGATTTACAATTCTTTCTCAAGACTGAGCAACCTCTACACTAGTACAATCTATCTCACTGCCTCACAAATTGTCTCTAGCCAATACTTCGCCAATTCTGCTTCCTTCCAAGCTTCTAATTCCTTGCGCTCTTTCTCAAGGAATTACCCCCTATCAATTAGGGAAACCCCCATCCTAAATTGCGCAATCTCTATAGGCCCTTCTCTGACTGCATGCACCACTTGTACAACTTGGAAAATTATATAATTGAAAGCACACTTCCCTTGAACTTCAATCTCAATTGGGTAACTCGAATTTCATTCATGCATGAGTTGATTATGGTTGTTTTATCAGTTAACTAGTTGAACACATGAAGTTGCACCCCACTGCTAGAACTCCTACTAGTTCCTCCAGCAGCTGGAACTAGTTTAACTGAAATTAACTCAGTTTGACTAAATTAAACTATTACAACTAAAATTAAACTCAACCTAGGCTCCTAAAATTTAGGAACCACTCTACATGGCTCAATTTATGCCCTCAACTTGTATTAACTGAGCCAAATAAGTGAAATTAACTTAGTTAACTCATTCTCGTTGTCTTGTGATGTGGAATTACAATTTTCTCCTAATTTAATTCAAGGGAAAATTAAATCAAGATTCCTGTTGCCATTTTCAACACTCCCTCTCAACAAGAAAGGAATTATCTGTTACCCTGATCCTGCCTTATGGAACTCAAATTTGCATCTTGACAATGCCTTTGTCAAAATATCTACATCATGTTCCTTTGTAGGAATGTACTCCAACAACATGATTCTCCTCTACACACAATCTCGTAGATGGTGATACTGGATATCAATATGCTTGGATCGATCATGAAAATTTGTATTTTCAGAGAGTTTGATACAAATCTTATTTTCATATAAGTGAACCCACAAGCTTCTTGTAAATAGTATCATCCACTACTTCACGTAAAGTAGCATCTTCCTTCCTCCAATTCCTTTCTAGAGGAGTCTCCATGGGTTTGTTGCTTTCCATGTGGAACTTCTTCAATATCTCGTTGGCATACTTTCCTTGAGAGACAAATAGTTCCCCTTCTCCTTTCCATACTTCCATACTGAGGAAATAATGCATGAGCCCCAGGTCCTTCATCTTGAATTCTCTTGTAAGATCCTCTTTATAAGATTTGGTTAGCTTCTCATCACCTCTTAGAATTAAATCATCAAAATATAATACTATAATCAATAATTTACCTTCAACCACAATATGGTAAAGGTTTGCATCTACTTTACTTTTGGTGAAGCCCAACCTAGTGAAATAGTTTCTGATCCTGGTGTACCAAGCACAGGGTGCTTGTTTCAATCCATACATTGCTCGCTTGAGTCTTCACACATATGAATCTCTATTGAAGGTCTCAAATCCTTTTGGCTGATCAATGTACACCTCTTCCTCAATCACTCCATTGAGGAATTTTTTCTTCACATCAATTTGATGTATGTTCATCCCATGTGTGCTGAAAGTGCTAGAATTGATCTGATAAAAGAGTACCTTTCTATTGGTGAAAAGGTCTCCTCTTAATCAATTCCCTCCACCTGAGAGAACCCATTGGCCATAAATATGGCCTTGTGTTTCTCTATGCTTCCATCTGCTGCTTTCTTCACCTTTTTGATCCACCTCGAACCTACCACTGACTTGTTCTCTAGTCTTGGGACAACTTCCCAAACATTGTTTTTGACTATGGAATCATATTCCTTTACCATGGCATCAACCCATAATTTCTTTGGCACTACTTCCTAGAATGAGGATGGTTCTATCTCAACTAGCTCACTCATCAGAGCCATGTACCTAGTGTACTGATCTAGTGGCCTCCTCTGCCTACACTGTGATGTGGTTTATCCCACATTCTCTCTAGCATCATGCAATAATCTGTCAGATTCCCTTGTGCACTTCCTTCCATCTCTAGATGTCTCTGCATGAGTGGGTGCTTCCAGTCTCTGCTCCTTTGCTTGTGGCTTCTCCACATCATCCTAAGGTTCTTCCATTGGAGCCAAAATCTCTTCATCTGCATGTAACTGAAGCTCCCTCTCAAGGGAACATCTCTACAAAAAATTGTCATCTTGTGAGATGGAAGGGACACCTGGTAGTTATGAGGTGTATCAGTGTACCCCACAAATATTGATCCAAAATGGATCCAAAACACCCTCTAAGTCTTGAAAATCAAACAATATCGGATAAGGAAAAATCTTACAAAAGGCATAATTACACTATCGGGCCTGAAAAACATGAAGGAATGGCCAAAAAATAGAGTTATTGGAGGCTTGGACAACGATGCACAGGATCCATCGGATCTGGCCGATCAATGGTACAGATCCGATGGCATATCACAATCGGTGGTGGCAAATGGAGGCTATCGGAGGCGGCCTTATGGTAATTGTGACAGCGATCAGCGCGAGTTATCGGGAATGTTGATCAAGCGTGCAAATCGACGGCCCAGATTACATCTCAATATCGCATTGCTAATACACAAAGGGATTTAACCGCGGGATTAGCGATATGCGATTGCGATATTGCAATATCGCATCGCAACTATATAAAGGGGTGATGCCGATAAGGCCAATGACCATGCGATGCGCCAATAGCTGATAAGGCTGATCGACGCAATCGGTGATCGAAAGCCATTCCAATATGCGATATGCAATATAGCCAAACACGATGGGGTTTATAGATGCAAAAATATATTTTTTGAGTTCCGGAAAATAGGGTTTTCCTTTGTATTTCGTGTTTTCGTTAAATAAACGAAATGCAAAGAAAAAAGCACCGATGCGATGAAACCGGACCTAAAAGGGTTTAGGAAGTCGATATTATAATGTTTGAAGTCCGCCACAAAGCCAATCGTTGGGATTTTCATTATTTTAATGTATTCTGCAAATACAATGGAAACCATGTCTAGCGACTTGCGATAGCGATTTAAAGGCGGACCTGATAAGAATCTAGGGTGGAGTTAATAATCTTTCAAGTCTGGAAAGAGGCATTTTGGCAGATTTTCATAGTTTTATGTGTATTTCTCTGTGTAAATAGAGAATGACTATTCTGGGGATTTCAAAGGTGCCGATGGTCCATTCCGTTACAAAATAGGTGGCCAACATACCCAAAGACGTTTAACAGTGATTTTTTAACGTTCAGAGGGAATTTGAGCAGACAGAGGCTGGGAGCCAGAGATCCCAGAAGAGGAAATGAACAAACAACACTTATTGGCTTAAAAGCCATAGGATGCTAGAGACAAAGACAAGCAGTGTTGAGACAAATCAAATATAGAGACAGAGAGTGAGAGAATGAGTCTGTGTACTCAGAAAGGCTTGAGGGATTCAAGCAAACCTCCTGCTGCTTTGTATCTGTTGTGTTGAGACTCAATTTGAGCTCACATTTTGTAAAACTCTACTCTTGAAGACATAATAGAGAGGTCACCACTTAAGGCTGGACCAGGAGACGTAGCCCAGGAGTTTTGGGTGAACTCCTTGATTATTTTGCTGTGTTATGTATGTATCTGTTATGTTTTGTTAACTGCTTCATTTTCTATATTATTCACAATATTATCGGTTCGTGGCACTAAGTAATATAGGAAAATCCATGCACATGAGTCTGTAATACCTTAATCTTAGTCTAAGATCTCATTTTCAGATCAAGTGGTATCAGAGCTTTAGGTTTGCTAAGGTTAGACAAGCTTGTGCTGGATTGTTGAATGCTAACTAGGTCAAAGCTCAAACTAGGAGAAGGAGAACTTGTTGAGGCTAATCCAGAAATTGGAAGAGTCTATCCTAGGAGGAGAATGGCAGAACAAACCCCATTGGAATCAGAATCTCAGTTCATGGACAATTTCATGACCATGAGAGCCATGGTGGAAGAGATGTATCGAGAATTTAAGAAAGGTCGAGGTGAAAGTACTTCAACCTCCAAACAAGACAAAGGAGTAGAGGAACCTTCTCTAGATGCCCCAGAGGGCAAAGGGAAAGGGGAAAAGCTTCCTCCATCATCTCCTCCATCATCCTCATCTCTTAGCCCTGAAAAGAAAAATAAGAAAACATCTGTGATTAAATTAGATGTAAAATTTGATTTGCCAATCTATGATGGAGAATTAAATGCAGAAAAGGTAGATAATTGGATTAGACAGATTGATGTATATTGCAGGGTGCAGAACATTGATTCAGAGAGGAGAAATATTTAGCTGGCTAGCCTTTGCCTTGGAGGGACTACCCTAGTATGGCGGGAAGGTAAGACACAAGCTGATCTGAAGAGACATGGTAAAATTCTTTCTACCTGGAATGAATTTGTTTCTGCCATTAAAAAACAGTTCTATCCACTAGCTTATATGCAGCAGGTGATGATGAGTTGGCAAAATCTTCACCAATTAAAGGGCCAAAGTGTACAAAGCTATACCCAGGAATTTAGAAAAAGAGCTTTAACTCTAGGCATATATCTAGACTCACCTGAAACTTTGTTGAAGTATATAGATGGTCTACATAGCTATTTGAGGCACACCATTGTCATGTTTAATCCCACTAGCCTAGATGATGTATCAATTCAGGCTACACATTTAGGGGCTAGAGGCAAGAATGTGAACCCAAAGATTGGGGGATCATCAAAACCTTCTGCAAGCAAGAATGAGGAAAATAAGAAGCAGAAATGGAAGGAGAGGAAGAAAAACACTGTACAGAAAGACAAACCTTCATGCACTCACTGCAAGAAGGATGGGCATGATGATGAACACTGCTAGTCTTTACATCCAGAGCCGAAACCCAAGAAGTTCGGTAGTAAGAAGAAGAAGACTACTGCTGCTATTCAGAAAGACTTGGGGTCAGACTCAGGTGATGAAACAACAGTCACAACCACATGTATAAAACATAAAAATTCTGAAGCATCTACAAGTAATTCTACACAATCTATTGATAATGAAGATAATGAGAGGAAAAGACATGAGATTTTTCATATTAGAGTTATTTCCAAGCACCAAAATATTGATACTTTATTTGTTAGTGGTTCAAAAGTAAACTTGATTTCTAAAACAATTGTAAAGAAGTTGGGCTTACTAACAACACCTCACAAGAAGCCATATCCATTAGGTTGGGCATGTGATAAAGCAAAGCTACAAGTGACTAGACAATGTAAACTTAGGTTTGCTATTGGGTCCACTTTTGTAGATGAGGTTGAGTTGGATATAGTTCCCTTGGATATATGTGGTATTGTTTTAGGAAGTCCTTACTTGTATGATAGAAAAGCCATTTTATATAGAACTGAAAATAAGTATCAACTCACAAAAGATGGAATAGAATATATTGTAAGAGCTCATAAACTCAAAAATAACTACTCTCTCATAAACTCAGGGTAGATGAAAAGAATTGTAAATTCATGCAAGAAATTTTTACTAATGGTTGTAAAGGAAAAGACCCCTGATAAAACCAATGTATTTGAAGGTTGTGATGCTAAACAGAAAGCTGATTTAGATAAATTTGTTTCAGAATATGATATCCTATTTCAAGAACCTAAAGGTCTGCCACCCAAAAGGGAAATAGTACATGATATTCATTTGCAGCAAGATGCTCCATTGCATAACATCAGAATGAACAGGTTATCCACTTTAGAGAATGCAGAGATCAAGAAGTAGGTACAGGAGCTACTCGATAAAGGGTTCATAAGACCAAGCACATCACCATGCGGGTCTCCAATCATGTTGGTGAGAAAGAAAGATGGTTCGTGGAGGATGTGCATTGATTACAGAGCACTGAGTAAAATAACGATCAAGAATCATTATCCTCTTCCTCACAATGATGATCTATTAGATCAGTTGAAAGAAGCAGTTTACTTTTCCAAGTTAGACTTGCGTAGTGGCTATCATTAGGTTAGAGTAGCAGAACAAGATGCATGGAAGACTGCTTTCAAAACAAAGAAAGGGTTGTATGAGTGGTTGGTTATGCCTTTTGGCTTAACTAATGCTCCTGCCACTTTCATGAGAGTTATGAATGATGTACTCAGACCTTTTATTGATGATTTTCTAATTATATATTTAGATGAAATTCTTGTTTTCAGTAAAACATGGGAAGAACATTTGAAGCATGTAAAGCAGACTTTAGATGTTTTGAAAAGAGAAAATCTCTATGTAAAGTTATCAAAATGTGAATTTGGAAAAACATCTTTAAATTATTTGGGTTATATTGTAGGGGGTGGTGAATTGAAGATAGATCCCTCTAAGGTTGAAGTCATTGTGAACTGGCCTAAACCCAAATCTGCTACTGAAGTTAGTAGTTTCCTAGGAGCAACACAATATTGGAGAAATTTTATTGCTAACTTTTCCTTGATTGCAACTCCCTTACATGCTTTAACGAGATTGAACAAGGTGTTTCAGTGGGGAGGCAAATAGCAAAAAGCCTTTGACACCTTGAAATAAAAAATTAGTACAACAGCAGTACTAGCATTGCCAGATCTTCAACGACCATTTGAGATTGAAACAGATGCTAGTGACTATGCCATGGGAGCAGTATTGGTGCAACATGGTAAGCCCATATGCTATCATTCTAAGACATTTAATTATGCAGTAGTTAATTATCCCACATATGATAAAGAATTGTATGCATTAGTGCAGAGTGTGAAAAAGTGGAAACATTACCTATTGGGCAAAGAAACAATTATACATACAAATCATCAATCACTTCAATATTTTCACTCACAAACTAAATTGCAGCAATCAAGACACTATAGGTGGATGGGTTTTCTACAACAGTTTCATCTTGTCATCAGATATAAGAAAGGAATACACAATAAGGTTGCAGATATGTTATACAGATCAATCATAAATGCATCTACTATACTTAATCATAACTCAGTAATCCATGAAAGCTACATTGAACAATATGCTCAAGATATAGATTTTAAAGATGTATATGCAACCTTAAGTCATGGAAAACAAGTAGAAGAATTGAATTATCATGTTAAGGACCAACTCTTATATCATTTGGGAAAGTTATGCATTCCTCAAACTGAAAGAGTTAACATAATCTGAGAAGCACATACTTCTCTAATATCAGGTCATTTTGGTGTAAGTAAAATAGTTGCATAGCTGCAAATATTCTATTATTGGCCAAGAATGCATGAAACAATTTCTAGATATATTAAAGGGTGTACTATGTGTGCTAAAAGCAAGCCCAACAATAGAAAACTAGGCTTGTATACTCCACTTCCAGTACCTTCTCATCCTTGGGAAAGTGTTTCCATGGACTTTGTTGGGGGATTGCCAAAATCTAGAAAAGTTCATGATTATTTATATGTTATTGTGGACAGGTTCAACAAAATGTGTATTTTGATACCTTGTAACAAGCAGGTTATAGCTAAACAAACAACGAAGTTGTTCTTTCAGCATGTATGGGTTCATTTTGGGTTACCCACTTCTATTGTATCTGATCGAGATTCCCGATTTGTTGGGAAGTTTTGGTCAAGTCTATGGGAGTTGATGGACACTAGATTGAAGAAAAGCACAACATTTCATCCACAAATAGATGGCCAAACAGAAGTGGTCAACGGGACAGTGATCCAATTGCTTAGAGGCTATTGCAGTGAGCATCTCAAGCTTTGGGATGAACATTTGTGTTATGTGAAACATGCTTACAACCATGCTAAGCACTCTTCTACTCAAAGATCTCCTTTTGAGACTTGTTTTGGTTTTACACCAAAGTCTACCTTGGATTTTGTCTTTAGTAAAGACATAACAATTGATGAACATCGTGATGTGGACAAATCCACCAAGTTCATTGAACAAATCCAAGAAATTCACCATGCAGTACAGGAACAGCTGGAAAGAAGCCAGGCCAAGTACAAGGTAAGGCACGACAAGCATCGAATTGAGCATAGCTTCCAAGTTGGTGATCAAGTCTGGATGTACATTAGCAAAGACAGAATTCAAGGTGAAGGTAAGAAGCTATAGCCAATAAGGTATGGGCCTTTCAAGATACTTGAGAAAATTGGTGAGAATGCTTTTCGCCTTGATTTGCCAACTTACATGCACATATATTCAGTAGTTAATGCAGAGAACTTGAGATAGTTTGAACCTTCATTGATTAAAGATCCCGAAGAGCAAAGTCAGGTGCCTTCTATTGATGATCTATTGCCTGAATATCTCAACGAGTTGCAGGAAGATACAGTTCTGGACAAGAAGATGAGAACTACACATAGAGGGGATGTTGAGTACCTCAGAATCAGACTCAAAGGTTCAAAACCAAGCAATGCACGATGGATAGAGATTGGAAAAGTGAGGAAGTTGTATCCTCACTTGATCGATGCTTAAAAACCTACTTTTGGTGGTCCAAAATCTTTTTCAGTGGGAAGGCGTGATCCAAAATGGATCCAAAACACCCTCTAAGTCTTCAAAATAAAAAAATATCACATAAGGAAAAACCTTACAAAAGGCGAATTACACTAACGGGCCTGAAAAAATGAAGAAATGAACAAACAATAGAGTTATCGGAGGCTTGGAAAGTGATGCATAAGAGCTATTGGATTTCGCCGATCAATGGTCTAGATCTGATCGACATATCGCAATCAGCGGCGGTAAGTGGAGGCTATCGGAGGCAGCCTTATGGTAATTGCGACAGTGATCAGCGCGAGTTATCGGGACCATTGATCAAGAGTGCATATCAACGGCCCAGATTACATTGCAATATCGCATCGCCAATACACAAAGGGATTTAATCACGGGATTAGCGATATGCGATTGCAATATTGCAATATTGCATCGCAACTGTATAAAGGGGTGATGCCGATAAGGCCAGCAACCATGCGATGCACTGATGGCCGATAAAGTTGATCGATGCAATCGGTGATTGGAAGCCAATCCAATATGCGATATGTGATATAGCCAGACCTGATGGGGTTTATAGATGAAAATATATATAATTTGAGTTTCGGAAAATAGCGTTTTCCTTTGTATTTCACGTTTTCATTAAATAAACGGAATGCAAGGAAAAAAAGCACCGATGCGATAAAACTGAACCCGAAAGGGTTTAGGAAGTCGATATTATAATGTTTGAAGTTTGCCACAAATCCAATCGTCAGGATTTTCATTGTTTTAATGTATTCTGCAAATACAATGGAAACCATGTCTAGCGACTTGCAATAACAATTTAAAGGTGGACCCAATAAGAATCTAGGGCGGAGTTAATAATGTTTTGAGTCCGGAAAAAGGTGTTTTGGCAGATTTTCATAGTTTTATGTGTATTTCTCTGTGTAAACAGAGAACGACTATTTTGGGGATTTCAAAGGCGCTAATGGTCCATTGCATTACAAAACAGGTGGCCACATACCCAAAGATGTTTAACAGTGATTGTTTAACGCTCAGAGGGAATTTGAGCAAATAGAGGCCGGGAGCCATAGAGCCCAAAAGAGGAAATGAACGGACAACGCCAATTGGCTTGAAAGCCACATAACGCCAGAGATAGAGACATGCAGTGTTGAGACAGAGCAAAGACAGAGACAAAGAGTGAGATAATGTGTCTGTGTACTCAGAAAGGCTTGAGGGATTCAAGCAAAGCTCCTGTTGTTTTGTATCTGTTGTGTTGAGACTCAATTTGAGCTCACGTTTTGTAAAACTCTACTCTTGAAGACATAATAGAGAGGTCACCACTGAAGGCTGGACTAGGAGACATAGCCCAGGAGTTTTGGGTGAAATCCTTGATTATTTTGCTATGTTATTCATGTATTTGTTATGTTTTGCTAACTACTTCATTGTCTATATTATTCGCAATCTTATCGGTCCGTTGCACTAAGTAATATAGGCAAATCCATGCACATGAGTATGTAATACCTTAATCTTAATCTAAGATCTCATTTTTAGATCAACTATGCCCAACTCAGTTGTTTGGTCTACATTTTTCATTGCATCCTTGGTAACATGATAGTAAACTGATGAACCAAAGATCCTGAAGTGTGACACGTCTGGTTTCTTCCCTGAATAATATTCTTCTAGTGTACTCATCTCGAGAATCCAATGAGGACTCTTGTTCTGCACATATATAGTTGTGTTGCATCCTTCAACCCACAAGTGCAACAATAGGCCCTGATCATGTAACATTTCCCATGCAGCTCCCACAATACTTATGTTCTTCCTTTTAGTCACCCCATTCTACTGTGGATTTTTGGGTGCTATTAATTCCCATCAAAGTCCTTCTGATGTATAGAAGTTATTGAACTCATTTGAGACATATTTACCACCATTATCACTCCTGAGCAACTTCACTTTCCTGCTAGTCTCTTTCTCAACAAGTGCTTTAAGTTCACAAAATTTGGATAATGTCTTATCTTTCTTCTGCATGAAGAAAATCCAGCAATTACGTGAGAAATCATCTACAAGTATAACATAATACCTGTGCTTGGCCATGGAGGTTTTCGAGAAAGGTCCACACACATCTGAGTGAACTCTTTCAAGGACTACTTGCACTCTACTGTCCTTATCATGAAAGGTGGATTTGGTGTATTTCCCTAATGTACACCCTTTGCATGTATCCCGCTGCTTTAGTGCACCCTTGGGAAGTCCTATATAAATATGTTGCATGCTCTTCATGACTCCATGGTGCAAATGGCCAAGTCTCCCATGCCATCATTCACCACTGTCTCAACTCTGCACCTTCTCTGCTTTCATGCTTAAGGCAACACAGTCTTCTACGTCCAATTTGTATAGGTTCTTCACCCGAACCCTAATCCGATTCACTTGTCCCATGGTGATATGTCTAAGGAAAGCCTTTCCTTTTCTAAATATCACATTGAATCCATAATATTCCAAAATAGAAACTGAAACTAAATTCTTCTTTAGACCCAGAACATACATGCAAACTTTTAATGTGAGAGGAGAACCAAATGCCCTTTGAAAAGTGACTGTATCAATATCGATTGCAATATACCTTCTATCATATCCCATCTCAATGTG